>OY856409.1:1167921748-1169121748 GCA_963693085.1 Alisma plantago-aquatica | reverse complement strand
CAGCAAGTCAACTGATTGACTCAAGTGCATGAATAGACCATATCAGGTTGTGAACTGGTTTTTTGGTAGATCAATGAGATTGGATCAAGGATTGATGGTGACGTCATGTTGTGCATTAATCAAATATTTATTTCTAAAACAATTACAAATAGGAAACATATTATAATGATCAGTTCAAGTGTTGAATCAATTCTCTCATGGTAAACCAATCAGTTTAATGTCTGTAGGTTTTGGAAAATTCATGAAATTCCATCTCTTCGACTCCCAGCCTGACTAGAAACCCTGAACCTAACTCTCATATAATAGAGGGGTACTGGGGGCTTCCCAGACATAACAATAAGCTCTGACAATTGTTGTCTTCTCTGGTTGTGGTAACCAAGAGAGCCAAAGAAATTTCTACCCATCAAAGGGAGGAATAACAAGGGAGAGACAATTTTGGGAGAGCAAGTTGATGCTAGCATTTCAACTAGAAGGGACGGCTCCTTCTTGTCCACTCATCTAGAATGACATGTTTTTCTAGTGTTCCACATGGAGTACTCTAGAGGCGATGAGGCTCTGCCTACCGCTAGGAGGTTACTGTCAACCGTCATCTGTGGTGCTAGACCAGGAGGCCAACAATAACAACCATCAAGGTGCCACTTGATGTCGTAGCACATTGCAACAAGCATTGCCGCTGGACTTGCTCTAGAACTAGGTATATGTCTTGCAACCTTCTTTCCCATCTCATAGTTTTTGACACGATCTATTGTCCAATGGGGAATTTGGCAAGTAAATTTTTTTATTTTCGCTTCCATATCTGATGTCATATTTCCCTACAATATTACCTAAGTATATGTAGGGTACTAGATATATGATGAAATTTTCATGAGGACATTGTTAACCGTGTGCCATAATCATTTCTTTTGTTGTTGTGTTGTTGAAAACTATAAAAAATGACTCCTTTATGAGAAAAAGGATGGATCAAATCATCTATTGAACTTCCCTATTGTGAGTGCCTAGCAATGTGCTACAAGATGAAAATTTTTGTAAAGACTTCCAGGAAAGATTTATTAACCTCCTTTACCCTTTAAGGTATGTGAAATATGGAAATCCTCAACATGACTAGAGGCTTGGAAAAATTCCATGCTTTGAGAAGTTAGATTATGACAACCATATGTTTTACTTTTAAGGATGCTAGTAACACGACTACTTGTCTTTCATTTATGTTTCTACTTATATTTTGTATGATATAGCTATAGAATGATGAATCCAACTAATAAAGAGAAATCTAAGTTGTAGAGCCCTAAGTCTGTGGAACTATTCCCTTGGGTTGTTAGGGGGAATAGTGAAAAGATTGGATCTTGTAGCAACCTAATGTCATGATAAAATGCTTGCACCCATATATTGACCCAATTGTCTTTAAATGATGTTTGTAACTCAAAAAGGTTGATGATCCAATGAAGAAGGGCATGTGATATGTGATGATAAGTTGGTATATGATATGAAGGATAGTTGTTCTATGTTTGGTTCCATGACCTATGTCCCCAAGGTAGTTTTGAGATTGGTGGATTCAATTTTAATAAAATATCCATAGTGGACTTAGCTAGTGGGATTTATGCCTATTGTTTACCTTGCTTAAACCGAGGTTGTATGGAGATATCTAGGGAATCTAAATATCCTTAGATCTTGTATGAATATGCTAGGATGGCTTCACAACCTCTATCTAGTTGATTGAATGGTATGCCTCAATCTGCTTAGGGCATTATAAAATTTACCCTAGTCAAGTTTAGGTTTATTTGGTACTAAATACAATCATGCTCTTGGTAAGACAAATATAGATAGGATTGAAATGTATATACCGTCTAAAATCTCTTGTAGGTTAGTCCAGGATGCAAGTATGGTTGGGTAAATGTGTACCTTCAAGTATATTGACAATTTTCATATATCAATATGTTTAACTATTTCGTTTGTATGATTATCATTCATTATGCAATAGATGTCCCAAATGTTATATCATATCGCTTGGACTTGGGTTCTCACTGTGTGGCTCCATGTCTTTTAGGTGAGCGACATAGTTAATCCAACAATAGCGGAGAAGATCAACAAGGAGGGAGTTGGCCCTACTATAAACATGCAAGGTAGGTACTATCTTTTTCCCTCTACTCAAAATCTAATTTTGTAGTCCAACCTTTGCACATATTTTTTCTTTCAAACCTCCTCTCAATTTGAAAATGTTGAACTCTTTATCCAATACATGTTAAGTTAACGCTTAATATAGTTAGAAAATTTTTCCAAAATGAAGGATAAAGTTTTGCTTTAGGAAAATTTTGTATCCAATTTTCATGGATGTCACTCTCACTCCCAAATTAGATATATTTGTCACCAAGATTATTCTTAGTATAATCATGGTGACGGGTGATAAACTTGGGCAATAAATTCACTTAATAAACTACTGAGTGATTATGTTTTTATATCATATTTATTTCAAGACACTACAGACCTCTAATGAATGCTTACTATCAATGGAGAAATTCTCAGAAATAGGAGGACTTATCTAGTGTACTCCTAGTTGACCACTCAAGCCTCCTAGTATAGGTTGGAAGTGCATAAATATTGTGGAAAGGAAAAAAAAACTACCCCTTCTAGTGCTTGAAACCCAATGAGGGATAAAAGAGGTTTGGTGGCCCATGCATCTTGGGAATCCTATCAACCCTAAGGCATGTGATCAAGAACAAAAGCTTGAGAGAGAATAAAAACATGATAACTTGTGCCCAGTAGGAGTTGAAGGGGTCTTCCTGACTGGTGTATAGATACACTTAAGAATGCAAAAATGTCATGCCTAGTAGTAGAACCTAGGAGCCAAATTATCACCCCCTATCTTTTTAGGGAAATCACATAACCCACCTGAAATTGCTCAGAACTAATGGTTGAGTGGCACTATTATTATAGAAGTATTCATGGTTAAGTGTCCCTAAGAAGGATAGGCTACAAAACAGCCTTAGCCCACCCCTACACACTCTCTCGACTATCCAAAATAATAAAAGTTGGGAGTGAAAGCTAACTTCATGAAAACCAATGCACACGTACAACTAGGAATCAAGACCTAATTCAGAATTGCAAGGGAGAAACCCTTCCCTGGATGAAGGTAGTAATAGATAAAAAAAAAGTCAGACAACTCTAAAAATCTGAGAAGGAAACTGGGAATACAACAAGAAAACTAAACACTCTGTCAGAAATTTTGACCTAAGGATAGTGTAGGAACATGATAAATCCAAAAACAACTAAACTAAGGAAGCCCTTTGATTTTGCTTTATGCCTTGATTATATTTATTAGCTTGAGAACAAACTAGACTCTAAGTTGTGGGGATGGCTAACATCTAATTGTGTGGATGCCACATGCCTATTTTATCCTCATTTATCTCAACATTCAATTTTTCAAATTAATAAGTCTTACATTCACTTGCATTTTAGGAAACTTCCCCAGACTTATATTTCCATCATTTTGTTGTAAATAGGGGCTAAAACACACCACTACCACCCGCCAGAGCCAAATAGCCATTTTGACAAACCAAAGCAACATCAAAGGGTCATGCAAGAGAATCATTGGTCACCCATCAATGGAATCCCCTTCAACTACTCGACACTAATAGGAATAATAGTTGCATAGGCTATACATCAGTGGTGATTCCACCTTTAGAACATGATGCCAATGTCCATCAAGTTGCATTCTGATGCCTAGATAGGCTCATCTCTAACCCGACATATGGTATCGTACCCCATATGAGCCTAACTAGTGATCGATTCATTAGTACCCTGATGTTTTTCATGCATCCTCTCAGTGAGCTTCGACATCCATGACAATCTACACTCATCCTCAATGGAAGATCAACCCGATGGCTGCCTACATGGGCCTGACACTCGGGCGAATCAACACCCTGATGATCAGTGAGAACCCCATCAACTGATGAAGAAAATGTCTATCCAGTAACTCGACAAAGTCTCTACACAGTACACCATTTGTTGCTATTACTTAAGTTCGTGCCTCGAGGCACGTAGAGACTTGGGGTGCAAGGGATGTTTCCTCTACTAGGGATACTTGGGTACACGAAGATCAACTATAAATGTAGGTAAATAAGTTCCATTGAGGACACCTTCAGCTACACCATGAGTGCTACCCAACTCCACACTCAACATCAATCATCAGAGGATATAGATGAGAGTTAAGAGGCTTTCATCATCCACCTTCACCCCTCAATGTATGGAGGACGATCTTCGAGGGAAGAAGGACCGCTGGGAGCTTTGTCCTTCATCACCATCAATAGCACAATTGAAGGGAGGTCACTATTGACCATCAATACCCTTCTAGTTATTGTTTTTTGTATTTTCTTCCGTCTTCCCCATTGTAAGATCCTCAAAATCTTAAACTTATCAATGCTCCATAATTCAGAACTCAAAATTGAAAATTAATGATTTCATAAATCAAATAGAATCTAATGTGATTTATGAATTTCAAATATAATGAATATTTCTCTTAACCTTGAAGTTTGATGCAACCAAGTCACTGAGGAAATGATAATTCCTTTAACCTCACCTTTTAATGATATATGCATTATGGTAATGACATTTGTGATTTAATGAACAAAAGGTAAATAAGACCTAAATCTAACCAGATAAGAAGATTCTAGACTTCCTAATTAACTTGAGGTTTAAATTTGAGGTTAAAAGGACTTCATTTGACCATCAAAATCAATTAACGAAGGTTGTATATAGTTTATAGGAATAACTAATTGAATATGTGATTAATACATTGGTCATAACTAAGAATATCAGGTCATTTTAATGTCACACTTGTTATTTCAACGGTTTCGGCTATAGTTCTTGTGTCACACACCTTTGCTTTAGACGCAGAGTCGTCCTGACCATTGGATTTCTATAGCATGGCTGCGGACTCATCTCCTACCTTGAGTAGGAAATCGAAGAATAGGAAGACAAACATCGACTCCCTCTCCGACTCCACTTTCCTCCCACAAAGTGCCTGTTTCTAAAATTTCTTCACCGACGAATTTGGGCCATTCTGTGGAACCAAACGATCCTGACTTTTGAGGGATTTTGTAACAACCTTGACCTGGGTTATACTTTAACCCTAGGTGCTGAGGTTAAGAAATGTGATTAAATGCTTAATCTCATCTTATGAAAAGTAATTAGGCCTCAAGAGGAACTTATGTTGCAATTCTAGTCCTTTTTGAACGTTGTTGAAATCAATGTTTTGTTTGTTTTGGACTAATGTGCAAAATACCCAAGTTGGGGGGTTTAAGTGCAAATTGTGCATGATAATATGTTCCTCATGTGTTGAAGAATCATGAGAGTGAATATGATGCTGAGGTGTGGCTTATAGAAGCCTGAATACCAAGAAAGAGCTGATAAAGCAATGTTTGTGCGTTAAAACCTAGTTTTGGTGTAAAGTGCAATTTACCCAAAACCTAGGGTTCAATATGCAAATTACCACTTCAATAAGATCATTAATGCTTCTTGGCATCATGTAGAGCAAATAAAATGAGAGGGTCTCCTCATTTGAATTAAGTTGGAGGAGAGAGAATCTTGATATTAAAATAATCAATATTTAATCCTAATTGAAACCCTAATTCGATTTAGGGCAAAAATGAATGTATTAATTAAAGGGCCTTCAACCAAAATTAAAATGATTGGATTCAGATGTGTATGTGACGTCCTTGAGCCTTGCAAGGACCACGAAAATATCCAAGGGAGTGGATAACTCACACACAATTTTATAAGAAAAAGAAATATCCACTCACATATGGATATTAATATAATATGAATTGAGGTGCTTAATTTGCTTTTCTTTAAATCATGGATAATTGAGAGGGATAAAAGGCAAACAAGATAGCCTCGTCCCTAAGGAAGATAAGGGGGAAGAGGCGGCCACATTTTTTGGATGAAATGAATTTTTATAAGGCACTTTCTCTCTCCTTGAATTTCTTATAAAAAGACCCTTTACAAGCCAAATGGAAGGCTTTTTCGACCCCACTTCTTCTCCTTGCTTGGGAAACGACCAAGGGAGATTGGGAGGATCAGGAGGACGACCCCCAACCTGTTGGTAAGGTTCTTGATTCATTTCACCTTGATTCCATGGTGGAAATCGAAAATAAATTATGGATTTCTTCCTATTTCGATCTCCTCTCCAATTCTAACCATTCATTTTCACTCAAATCTTGAGGACGAGCCTTGGAATGGTGAAAGGAGTTGCATCCACCATTTTTTCCGTGGACATGGAGCTTTGGAGCTCAATTGGAGGCGGGTTTTATAACTTGAACCCTTTTTCATTGTTATTCAACCATTAATCTTGCAATTTCAATGATTCCTTCATTATCTTGTTGAATTGCTGGTTGAAAATGGTTATTTCATGAAATCAGAAGTTGTTAGAACTTCAGGGACGAAGGTAGATGATGATGACATCATCTTGGATACTTTTTCCAAAGAAATCATGGTTCATACGGTTTTGAGTTAATTGCTCATGCGGTTTCACCAAACCGTTTGAGAGCAAACGGTTTGAAACCGTTTGAGAGCAAACGGTTTGAAACCGTTTGAGAGCAAATGGTTTGAAACCGTTTGGGAGCAAACAGTTTCAAAACCATTTGAGTGAGTTGACCAAGGGTTGACCGTTTGATATTAATGTTCCTATTTATGTTGGTTAATGACTCATAAAATTTGATGGATTAATTCCCAAGTAATCATGAGATGAAGGCTAATCAATTGGGAAAACCCTAATTGAAATTAGTGTTGAAATTCCAATGAGTTGATTTGAGATTTTGGGTTGATTAGCCCAAACGGTTTCAAAACCATTTGGGAATCACCCAAACGGTTTCAAGACCTTTTGGGGATCACCCAAGACCATTTGGAGGTCTGGTATTAAGTATAGTTGACCAATTGAAGGTCTAAAGGTACCAAATCACTTTGCAATTAAGTGTTGATTTGATGATCAACCCAATAGCTCAAACCCTAATGATTTTTCACTAGAATCCAAGGGTTGGATGAGACAAACGGTCCTAAGACCGTTTGGATCTCATACAAACGGTCTCAAGACCATTTGGAGGTCACCCAAGACCGTTTGGAGGTCTAGGGGTGAGTATGGTTAAGCAATTGATGATCCAATGATACTAAGTTAAAGTGTAATCAATTGCTGATTTGGTGATCAATCCAATGATCCAAACCCTAATTGGTTGACTTGGATTTTGATGATGTGATGGGAAAACGGTCCCAAGACCGTTTGGTGGTCATCCAAATGACCTCAAGACTGTTTGGGGTCAGGTCATGTTCAATTTGGATGATGGTTCAATGGTTTCAAAGTAACTAATGTTGCATTGATTAGTGTTGAAGGATCATCGATTCCAAACCCTAATTCAATTGATTCAAACCCTAATTGAGGACTAATTGAGGTCAATTGAGGGTCAAATCAACTGAAGGTTGACCTATTTAACTCAATTGAAGTATGAGGATAGGTCCAATTTAGGATTTGTTCCATGAATTCAATGATTGAAGGAATCAATATTGAGAACCCCAAACCGATTGGTGTTGTTGAGACCATCTTTGGTCCATGCGGTTTTGAGGAGGTTTGGACCAAACAGTCTCAAGTCCATTTGGGACCAAACGATCCCAAACCATTTGTGCCCATGTGGTTTCAAAAGTCAAACTTGGGCAAACGGTCTTCACCTACTTGCTTGGGCAAACGGTCTCAAGCACCACCTTTACCAAATGGTTTCAAACTGTTTGAACCTTGAAAGACCAAGACCGTTTGGGGCTCACGTAGTCAAAGTTGATTGAGGACTCAATTGGTTAATCCACTTAGACACTTGTTGTAATTGAGGACTCAATTGATCAATTCAATTGGATACCTTATGTAATGGAGGTCCAAGGTGATTGAATCTCTTGAGAATAGAGATAATGAATGATTAATTGATCCAATGATGATTAGTAATGATGATCATTGAAGGTACAAAGGTTGAAACCCTAATAGTACCTAAGTGATTAGTTCCAATTAAGGGATGAACCCTAATTACCTATAGGATCAATGACTTGGTACACTATGTCATTCATAGTTGTATATACTTGATTGAAGGGATGATATGACCTTATCAAGTTGAGATGATGTTAGCATGAATTCATAACATGAATATAATTCATGTGGTGATTAAGGGTATGATCCTTAAGTAGAGATATCATGAAACCCTAATCATGAATATATACCTTAATTGACAGGGCTATTGAATTCTAACCCTAATTGAGGGCAATTCTAAATGTAACCCTAATCCAGGGTGAGGATATAACCCTAATCTAGGGTAGTGATGTGTGAAACTCCAATTTAGGGAAATGAGATGTAAAATTCTAATTGGGATGAATAGTGAATCTCTAATTATGAATAATTGAATGAAATCCTAATGGATATGGATTGTAGATCCAAATTTTGGGTGACTATAAGTGGAAATCCTAATTAAGGGTGAATCCATGTGAAACCCTAGTTGAGGGTGATTCTATGAGAAACCCTAATTAAGAACTAACATCACATAATGTTCTGATGTTATGTTGTGATGAGAGGCCCTAAGAAGGGTGAAGGAATATGAGACTCTAATGTAAGTCATTATACATAAAGCCCTAATCCTGGGAGATATGACAATGGATCATAATTCTAATTTTAAATAAGGATGCAAGGAAATCCTAATGATGAGATAAAAGAAATGACCTTATAAAGGTGAAACATTTCATGTGGTTGGTTATATGTATCTTAATTGTAAACAATGTCTTTAGCATTAGACAAGTCCATATCATTAAAAATAGATGGACAATTCTAATGTGTGGCCTATGCATTATATGCTATAGGTGAGAGTTTAGTAATGGAATGTATTAAGAGGGAAATACCTTAATACAAGATAAGTTGGTTAACTCAAGATAGTCTGAAATGATGAGAAAGTGATACATCAAGATACGATAGCTATCACATTCAACACTTCAGGGTTTAT
The DNA here is from genome assembly GCA_963693085.1 of Alisma plantago-aquatica. NCBI lineage: Eukaryota > Viridiplantae > Streptophyta > Magnoliopsida > Alismatales > Alismataceae > Alisma > Alisma plantago-aquatica. Next base: position 1,169,112,737 of record OY856409.1, on the reverse strand, counting down.
ATACCTGGATACACTCCAAATCCAATATATTTGGCTAAGAAATATATGAAGTGTGTTATGCAAATATTACAATGAAATGTAATGAGTTGTTGCACCTTGATGAGTGTTAATTAATGTACCTTGAAAATTGGGTTAAGCCCAAATGATGTGTATGATATAATCATACCATGATGAGGATGAGAAATGAACTCATACCTTGAATTGATGATTATTAATGCTATATGATGAAAGTAATGTTCTTGAATATTTAAATATGATATCTTTGAATGCCCCAGAGGTATGGATTAATGAATTAAGGGTTGGATAGATTATATAATCATGAAACCCTAATTAATGAGAAAAGGGGAACCCTAACCCAGACTCGGGTAAAGGGAATGATAAGCCCTGTTTGATAGTAAACCCTAATTCCTAGAAAAAGAATAATGGTGTTACTGTTGTATCACATGATGTGATGAATATCATGTATGACTGTTATCATGCCTAACAACCATGCATGTATGATGAGATAATGAACATAGCTAGATTTGAGCTAAGACATTTATATAATAAATGTTGATTGGCATTATGATCCTTAATTGTGGGCTCTGATCTCCAAAACCACGATATAAACTTAGCGGAAGTGATTCGATTAACAGCGGAATATGAAAATCACGAGAAATTAAAACTTTTCGAAAACGAGATCTTAAAAACCTGAAACTCCTTTTATAAAAGTAAGATGAACTGTTTACATCTCTGATAAATCACTTCTCGAGTGATTATATACGTCATGATACAAAATCTCAAGATTCCAAAATTCTCAGATCAACAAACTCCTAGGACCTGAGCGTACAGAGACGACATAAGACTATTCTGACTACAAGACTAGACTGCACAGTGTTTCCACCTGGAGTCACGGCTGCTCCTGAAATTGCTGATGTTGTTGTTGTCCACATGCAGATTGGTTCCTTCGACCTCGACATCCACCTAAAGGTAGAAATCTACAGGGTGAGACAATTTTAAATAATTGTCCCAGCGAGAGTTATAACTCTCCGCCAGAAACTTTGTTAAAAGCAATTAAAAGAAATATCATGAGCAGATAATTTAGGTTACTCACAGCAGGTTTACTAACAAATGCTCATCTTTATTTAAGGAAATGAAGAGCATGTATACTAATACTTGAACAGGATAAGCAATATAATATCAATCAATGTTCTTCGTAGTTCAACCTAAGCAGTTATGCTACGCGGTTGATTATGTTTTACAAACATCATTATGCCCTGCGGAGATGAGGTATACCGCTCATGCTCCAACCGATCACTAGTAAGTCGCATCAGTATCATACTAGGTCATCGAAAGAGCCGGATTCTCATGACCTTCAACTACCTCAGTCAGAATGAGGATAAACATGCAGGACATCTAGTGTCTCTACTACTATAGCTTACCAGGGTATTCTGGTACTTTGCTATTAGAGTCACAGTGGCATTTTGTACTCTCTTCGCCATCGAAAGATTTCTTGTTTATCTCTCATCGATGCGGTATAAAAGTTTTCCTCAGGAGATTAGTGTTACATCACCCTGGCATAAACACATAGTGAAGGATTGATAGATTAAGATACATGTACATCAATTCCTACACTAGGATGTAAGGTTTTACACATCCATATACCCCACATACTCAAAAGTATGTGCTCCAGGAATTCCCTTAGGAAAACCTGTTTCACCATCATATAACTTCTGACTATGATGGATCTATGATCAGGGCTCTACACGGTATGATTATACTTGATTAGTTAGGTACAATTTAATATTCATTTATCATCATACAAGTTCTCAAACATTAATCATTAACATAGCAGTTGTGAAGGAAGAATACTAAATGTAACAAGCCTAACTCTCATCAATTATCATTTCTCAATACTCTCATCACAAGTCATCTCTTAAAGCATGACCTTGATGGTATTCATGGCTCTCACAGCCTATCAATCTCATAAGATGCTATTAACAAGGCATCAGGATATATGTCACTATTCATAAAGCTAACAACATGCTTTTAATGAATATAGTATCATCATCCATACATGGATATGGTTATCCTCATATAGGAACTTGCATGATTAAATCAACTGATAACAATAAATAACTCATTTAAAGAAGTTGTATCTCCCTACTCATACAAAAGCTAGATTTCCCTGATTTTCATCAATTAGGGTTTACTATTCATATTACATGTCATCACCCTAGAATTAGGGTTTACTATTCATAATACATGTCATCACCCTAGAATTAGGGTTTACTATTCACCTATTGGTGAATTGATCTCTTAACATCACTATGTATGAGAAACATCATCATTAAAGTCCTCAGATAAGATTAAGATTCATCAATTATCATATTTAGGGTTTTCATGATCTCATCTGGAGGATCATACCCTAATCATGCACATTCATGTATATTGAAGGTATTTTACTTGAGTTTCCATCATAATTGGTACTTTCTCTCTCCTCTTACTAGTATATGGTGATTACACCACTCTATATTTGGTTAGATTAAGTCCTGTTTGATCAACATAGACCAAATCACCACTATTGAGTGATTAGGATTTGGTTAGGACAAAGTATCACTCAATTGAACCTTTCAAGGGCATATTGGTAATTTACCCATTGACCATCATCATGGGTCAATTCATTAATCATTTGGTCCCTTAACATCTTAGGTTACCATTAGGGTTTAGATTAGATCATCATTGAACCTTTTACACTTTCAAGTGATTAAGTATAATCAACCTTGAAGGTCTCCAATTGGTTTAGGGTTTAACCTTCAATCTTCAACCCATTTGATTCTTAAATGACCTTGAACTCGTTTAACCTCAAACGACCTTGGACCCATTTGAGACTTAAACGAGTGTGGACCTTCTTGACCTTAAACGGTTGTGGACCCATTTGAATCCAAACGGGTGTGGACCCATTTGAGTCTAAACGGGTGTGAACCTGTTTGAGTTCAAATGAGTGTGAACCCGTTTGAGGTCAAACGAGTGTGGAATCGTTTGGGATTAAAAGAGTGTGGACTCATTTGGACTCAAACGAGTGTCGACTCATTTGGAATCAAACGAGTGTGGACTCGTTTGGACTCAAACGAGTGTGGACCAACTTGGGTTCAAACCGCATGATCATAAAGGTGACACATTGGTTATATTTGAATAGGGTTTCTTATGTTGAAGCCTTTAATTGATCAAGGCCATGTTAACCACTTATAATTTGAGTCAATTAGGATGAACCTCAATCAATTGGACTCCAATGTGACCCTCAATTGAAAGCCAATTAGGGTTTAGTCTAACTCAATTAGGGTTTCCAATCGGTTAATCATCAATGTTCAACAATATAATTCAAATCAGAGTTGAACCTATCAATTGACCTCCAATTGGGCCCAAACTTGGCTCAAACGGTCTTGAGGTCGTTTGGATGATCTCCAAACGGTCTTGAGACCGTTTGCCCAAAGTTTGACCAAAAATTAAGTTGATTTGATAAGGGTTGAGTCCTAATTAAATTACAAATCAGCACTTTTCATCAATCTATCAATATCTTGTAATTGGACCCTCAAACCATCACATTTCTTTAACCCTAGGCCTTGAAACGGTCTTGGGGTGTCACTAAACGAGTGTGAGGTCGTTTGGATGAACTACCAAACGGGTTTGAACTCGTTTGGGCCCTTCAACCCAACACTCACCACAATCTATATGAAAATCAGCAAATTTAACCCGATTAGGGTTAGGGTGTTGAAATGCCTTCAACTCTTAATTGGTTAGGAATTAGATCACGATTCTTGGTAGAAATGAAATTCAATATATTATGAACAGGAATCCCAAACGGTCAACGCTTGGTCAACTCCTTCAAATGGGTTGGAACCCGTTTGCCCAAAGATTCAAGTAAATCAGTTTAGAAAACAGCACTTAATTCAATTCAATTACCTAATTGATTGACCTTCAATCTACGATTCCTTTGGAGTTAACCCCTAAAATTTGGTGGGTCATTAGCCTACATAATTGTGAACAAAAATCCCAAATGGTCAACGCTTGGTCAACGCCCTCAAACGGGTTGGAACCCGTTTGGCCAAACCGACCTATTGAACCCGTTTGGATTGAAACGAGTGTGAGATCGTTTGACCTATTGGTCCAAGATCGTTTAGTAAAGTTGGATAAGGACCAACCTAGGTATTAATGCCCCTTGTCTTAAACCTTGAAACCAAGGTCTGTTCTTCACGAAAAATCTTTGTAGGGTATAAATAAGGATGGGGAAGAAGAAGAATTAACTATTATTTGCACGAATAAAAGTATGCATAACAAAGCAAAAAGGTTTAGAATTATAAAACCCGCCTTAAGGTCGTTCCTTGAGCTCCAAGCTTCCAGAATTCAAGTCTTTAATGGTGTCTTGAGCTCCACAGGTCGGCCAAGGTCAATCTTTCAAGAAAAATATGGGGATGGTCGGCTAGAACAAGGAACCTAAGTAAGAAAACTAGCAATCCAACCTTGTAATACGATTTCCTCCATGAATCCAAGCTAGAAGATGGTGTTCTCTTACCTAGAACAGGTTGGTCGTCCCCTTGAGCTCCAGAGCTTTGCCTTGGTCGGTTGAGAAAGATGAGAAGTGAGGAAGTGAAAGGAATACATTTGCTTGGTTTGGAAAGAAAGGTGCTTATATAGATTAGGCTGATTTTCACCATAAGGACCTCTAAAACTTTGAAATTCTCATCCAAGTCCTTTCTTATTTAAGGGATCATCCAAACTCATCTAAACTTATGCAAAGCTCATGAAATTTCAAGATCTAGGGGTAAAGAAAGCCAACTTTCAACTAGGGTACATATGTACATAAGGGTCTCCTTACTTACATCTTGATGATTTAATTACAAAGGTGTTCCTTATTACATGATTATTCAAAGGAAGTGCCCCCTTCATCATTATTAGTTTAAATGATGTCAAAAGTCATAAAAGATGTTCAAGATGGTTTATTTTATAAGTTACACCCCACATTTGGGTAAATTGCACTTTAATCCAAATTAGGGTTTTTAAGCACAAGGATCATTCCACAAGTTGTATCCTGATGCCCAAGCTTGGGAAATCCATCTTACCTCATCATATTTACTCATATGATGTCTCATCATGAGAGGAACATCTTAACTTGTGAAATTTGCAAGTTAACCCCTTAACTGGGTAATTTGCACAAGGTCCATGTATTACAAAACAATATTACAACATTATTCAAAAGGGACAGAAAAAGGAATATATGTTCCTTAGGAACTTAATTACATGCCAAAAGATAATCACAAGGATTTTATTACACATTTAGGCAAAACACCTAGGCTAAGTTCATAACCCAGGTCAGGGATGTTACAAATTATCCACCCCTTACAAGGATTTCGTCCCCGAAATCGATAAAACGTATTAAGAGAAAAGAGCAGGGTACTTCCTTCTCATCTCATCCTCTAGTTCACAAGTGGCTTCTTCAACACCACGGTGGTTCCAGAGGACTTTCACAGGACTTATCTCTTTCTTCTTCGGCTTTTTAATTCTGTTATCAAGGATCGACACTGGTCCTTCCTCATAAGATATATCATCATTCAATTCTACCTCCATAGGTTGTAGAACTAACTCAGTATCAGGGTGACATTTCCTTAGCATAGAAATGTGAAACACAGGGTGTAACCTTTGTATCTCTGGTGGCAGCTCTAGTTTATAGGCCACTTTTCCAATTCGTTCAATGATTGGATAAGGCCCCATAAATCTAGGAGCTAACTTCCCTTTCCTTCCAAAACAAAGGACTCCTTTCCAAGGCAAGACTTTGAGATACACTCTGTCTCCAACCTGGAACTCTAAAGGTCTACGACGCTTGTCAGCATAAGATTTCTACCTATCCTGTGCAGTCTTAATCCGTTGTTGTATTACCTTAATCTTTTCTGTAGTTTGCTACACAAGATCAGGTCCTAACAACTGATGCTCACCAGTCTCATACCAAAACAAGGGTGATCTACAACGTCTGCCATACAAGGCTTCATAAGGTGCCATATCAATATTATGCTGATAGCTATTGTTATAGGCAAACTCTATCAAGCTTAGGTGTAGATACCAACTTCCGGTAAACTGGAGAACACATGCTCTCAATAGGTCTTCCAAGGTCTGTATGGTTCTTTCTGACTGTCCATCAGTCTGTGGATGAAAGGCTGTACTAAACCTTAACTGGGTGCCTAGTGCCTTATGAAGCTGCTCCCAAAAATGACTTGTGAACTGAGGGCCTCTGTCAGAAACTATGGTGACAGGAACTCCGTGCAAATGCACTATCTCTTGAACATATAACGGGGATAACCTTTCAGCAGAATAGGTTGTTTTTACAGGTAAGAAATGTGTTGTCTTAGTCAACCTATCAACAATTACCCAAATGGAATCATGTCCTTTGTTTGTTCTGGGTAGACCAACAACAAAGTCCATGGTTACATGATCCCACTTCCACTGTGGTATGGGTAAAGGTTGCATTGTTCCTGCAGGCTTCTGGTGTTCAGCTTTAACTTGCTGACACACTGGACACCTTAGAATAAACTCAGCTACGTCCTTCTTCATCCCAGGCCACCAATACATATCTTTCAAGTTTCGATACATCTTGGTGCTTCCTGGATGCATAGCATACATTGAAGAATGAGCTTCCTCCAGGACTAACTTCCTCAGGTTATTTACATCTGGTACTATCATCCTCCCATGATAGCATGTCACTTGATCATCTGATTCATGAAAACCTTCTCGCTTCTCATCACCATACCCAGATCTGATCTACTGAACTGCAACATCAACTTGCTGTGCCTCCTTAATCTGCTCTCTTAGGGTGGGTTTAATATGCATCTCAGCCAACAACCCGGCAATCCATGACACCTTCATCTGTACATTGTCTTGCCTTAAGGAGATAAGCATATCTCTCCTAGGGCATACTAAAGAGTTTAGTTGTATCCTATCAGAGGTTGATGTTGCTGCTTTCCTACTCAAGGCATCTGCAACTACATTGGCCTTTCCTGGATGGTAATCTATTGTACAATCGTAGTCCTTGATTAACTCCATCCAGTGATGTTGCCTCATGTTAAGTTCATGCTGAGAAAAGATATACTTAAGGTTCTTGTGATCTGTGAAAATCTGGAAGGTTTCTCCGTAAAGATAATGTCTCCAGATTTTCAATGCATGAACCACAGCAGCTAACTCTAAATCGTGTGTCGGATAATTCTCTTCGTGTTTCTTAAGCTGTCGGGAAGCAAAAGAAATCACTTGTTTATCCTGCATCAACACACACCCGAGTCCATTCTTGGAGGCATCACAGAAAATTATGTATCCTTTGCCTTGCTCAGGTAGCACAAGCACAGGTGCACTTGTCAATCTCTCCTTCAGCAACTGGAAAGATTGTTGGCACTTATCATTCCAGACAAAAGGAATATCCTTCCGGGTTAACTTAGTCAAGGGTAAGGCTATAGAACTGAAGTTCTTAATGAACCTTCGGTAGTAACCAGCTAACCCTAGGAAACTTCGAATCTCCGTCGGTGTTTTCGGTTGTTCCCACTGTAGAACAGATTCTATCTTTTTAGGGTCAACACGAATACCCGAGGCAGATACCACATGACCAAGGAAAGATACTTCTGGCAACCAAAACTCACACTTTCTAAACTTAGCGTATAGCTTGTTTTCTCTTAGCAAGGTTAGAGCTTGACGAAGATGTTGTTCATGCTGCTGTGCATCTCTACTATAGATCAGAATGTCATCTATGAAGACAACAACACACTGATCGAGGAAAGGTCAGAAGATTCTATTCATAAGTTCCATATATGCAGCCGGTGCATTAGTTAGTCCAAACGACATAACTGTGAACTCATAGTGACCATACCTTGTCCTGAAAGCAGACTTGGGTATGTCATTGTCCTTAATACGAAGTTGATGATATCCTGACCTCAAGTCTATCTTCGAGAAGACGGTTGCACCACGCAACTGGTCAAAAATATCATCAATTCTCGGTAGAGGATACTTATTCTTTATCGTTACTTTATTGAGTTGTCTATAATCAATGCACAACCGCATTGACCCATCTTTCTTTTTAACAAACAAAATCGGAGCACCCCACGGTGAAGAGCTCAGTCGGATAAAACCTTTCTCAAGCAACTCTTGAAGTTGTTTCTTGAGTTCTGCCATCTCAGCAGGCGCCATCCTATACGGTGTATGGGCTATAGGTTTCGTATCTGGGGTCAAATTGATTTCAAAATCAATTTCCCGAGGCGGTGGTATACTTGGAAGTTCTTCAGGAAACACGTCCTTGAATTCCCTGACTATAGGAACTTTAGCAGGGTTGGGACCTTCTTTTGTAACATCTACTACATGTGCCAGGAATGCATAGCATCCTTTCCTCATCAGCTTGTTAGCAACCATAGCTGACACAAGACAGGTGGGTAGAATCTTTCTCTCTCCTTGAAATATCCATGTATTGCTCTCATCAGCAAACACATCCTGCTTGGATTCACAATCCAAGACAACTCTATACCTTTCCAAGGTATCCATCCCCAGGATTATATTAAATCCTTGCATATCAAGTGGTATAAGATCCACTTGAATGCGATGATCAGAAAAGAAGAGGATGTAGGGAGAGCATACCTCTTGCAAAACAGCAGATCCTCTCAATGGAGTTTCAAGCAACAAGCTATCTGCCCTAGGTCTAACTGTCATATTGCAGTTACGAATCACTCTTTGAGTGACAAAAGAGTGTGTAGCACCCGGGTCGATCAAAACAGATACCACACAGGATTTAGACATATTAGAATATAAAAGTTCCATCTGACCTTCCACAACCCGTGGATTGACTACTGCTTCTGGTGGGTTCATAGCATAGAACCTCGATGTCGCCTGGTGTTGAGGTGGTGCTGATGATCCAACTTGAGACGCTTGTCCACGTCCTCGAGCTGCTCCTTGAGATTGCCTTCTCTGTGATCCTTGTTGATTCTGCCTCTGAGACTGTGTCACACTGACAGGCCTAGACTTGCAGTCCTTCATCAAGTGTCCCACCTTCCCACAGTTGTAGCAGCTCCTTTCCAGTTGTTGTGGTCTAGGTGGTCCTGTGACTGACATTGATGCTGAACTGCAAGTCTCTTGTAGTGGTAAACCTCGTCCTCTACCTCTACTTGGGGACCACTGAGTCTGAGAACTCGATCTGGGTGGTGGAGGTGTAGGTGCAGAGAATCTAGGCTTCTTAAGCTCTCTAGATGAAGATCCCTGGAACTGTGGATATCTCTTTTGGGTTTGTCTTTTCTCGACTACGGATCTTTCTATCCTTCAGACTGATTCAACAAAGGTAGAGAATCTCTCCCGGTTTTCTAGTGCAGACACGGGAGTAGTCATGTCGGCATTCAAACCCTTCTCAAACCTCCTAATCCTTTCTTCATCTGTGGTAGCCATATGCGGACAGAATCGCAACAACTCCATGAACTTAGCCTCATACTCACTAATGTTCATCATACCCTATCTCAGTCTCTCAAACTGAGAGATCTTCTCGTCCAGGAAGGTCTTTGGAAAATATCTACGGACAAATTCCCGACGAAAGTCTTCCCACGATATCTCTATTTCAGGCCTCTTCTGCTCTTCCATGGTCCACCAGTGACCAGCACTACCTTTGAGAAGATAGACAGCATGTACAACCTTCTCACCTTCGGGGATGTTGAGGATTCTAAAAGCTTTCTCCAACTCAGTTAACCATAGATCGGCATCTGCAGGATCGGCTATTCCAAAGTATTCGGTTGTTCCTACACGACGAAGTCGCTCGAACGTCTTACCGATACCTTGTCTTTCAGGCTGGGCAGGTGCCCTAGGTGTAGGCATGGGCATCCTGTCGGTGATATGTGTCATGGCAGTCATAAACTACCCAAACATAGTTTGAACAGCTGGGTTTCCCATGTCAGCTGGGTCAAACTGAGGTGGCTCCACGGGTGGCTCAGGTGCAGGTTGCTCTATTTCTAGGTTCCTTGCACCTTCTCAAGGCGCAGCAACACTACTTTCGGCCTCGTACTCCTCCTGTGGTCCAAACATCCTTAATTATCTTCTTCTCCTGAGGAGCAGAAGACTCTATTAGATAAGAAAGAAGTACTAAGGATAGACTTGACATTCTAAGTCTTATGTCTCTGTAGACTCAGCGAACCTAGAGCTCTGATACCACTAATTGTGGGCTCTGATCTCCAAAACCACGATATAAACTTAGCGGAAGTGATTCGATTAACAACGGAATACGAAAATCATGAGAAATTAAAACTTTTCGAAAATGAGATCTTAAAAACCTGAAACTCCTTTTATAAAAGTAAGATGACCTGTTTACATCTCTGATAAATCACTTCTCGAGTGATTATATACGTCATGATACAAAATCTCAAGATTCCAAAATTCTCAGATCAACAAATTCCTAGGACCTGAGCGTACAGAGACGACATAAGACTATTCTGACTACAAGACTAGACTGCACAGTGTTTCCACCTGGAGTCACAGCTGCTCCTGAAATTGCTGTTGTTGCTGTTGTCCACCTGCAGATTGGTTCCTTCGACCTCGACATCCACCTAAAGGTAGAAATCTACGGGGTGAGACAATTTTAAATAATTGTCCCAGCGAGAGTTATAACTCTCCGCCAGAAACTTTGTTAAAAGCAATTAAAAGAAATATCATGAGCAGATAATTTAGGTTACTCACAGCAGGTTTACTAACAAATGCTCATCTTTATTTAAGGAAATGAAGAACATGTATACTAATACTTGAACAGGATAAGCAATATAATATCAATCAATGTTCTTCGTAGTTCAACCTAAGCAGTTATGCTACGCGGTTGATTATGTTTTACAAACATCATTATGCCCTACGGAGATGAGGTATACTGCTCATGCTCCAACCGATCACTAGTAAGTCGCATCGGTATCATACTAGGTCATCGAAAGAGCCGGATTCTCATGACCTTCAACTACCTCAGTCAGAATGAGGATAAACATGCAGGACATCTAGTGTCTCTACTACTATAGCTTACCAGGGTATTCTGGTACTTCGCTATTAGAGTCACAGTGGCATTCTGTACTCTCTTCGCCATCGAAAGATTTCTTGTTTATCTCTCATCGATGCGGTATAAAAGTTTTCCTCGGGAGATTAGTGTTACATCACCCCGGCATAAACACATAGTGAAGGATTGATAGATTAAGATACATCTACATCAATTCCTACACTAGGATGTAAGGTTTTACACATCCATATACCCCACATACTCAAAATTATGTGCTCCAGGAATTCCCTTAGGAAAACCTATTTCACCATCATATAACTTTTGACTATGATGGATCTATGATCAGGGCTCTACATGGTATGATTATACTTGATTAGTTAGGTACAATTTAATATTCATTTATCATCATACAAGTTCTCAAACATTAATCATTAACATAGCAGCTATGAAGGAAGAATACTAAATGTAACAAGCCTAACTCTCATCAATTATCATTTCTCAATACTCTCATCACAAGTCATCTCTTAAAGAATGACCTTGATGGTATGCATGGCTCTCACAGCCTATCAATCTCATAAGATGCTATTAACAAGGCATCAGGATATATGTCACTATTCATAAAGCTAACAACATGCTTTTAATGAATATAGTATCATCATCCATACCTGGATATGGTTATCCTCATATAGGAACCTACATGATTAAATCAACTGATAACAATAAATAACTCATTTAAAGAAGTTGTATCTCCCTACTCATACAAGAGCTAGATTTCCCTGATTTTCATCAATTAGGGTTTACTATTCATAATACATGTCATCACCCTAGAATTAGGGTTTACTATTCATAATACATGTCATCACCCTAGAATTAGGGTTTACTATTCACCTATTGGTGAATTAATCTCTTAACATCACTATGTATGAGAAACATCATCATTAAAGTCCTCAGATAAGATTAAGATTCATCAATTATCATATTTAGGGTTTTCATGATCTCATCTGGAGGATCATACCCTAATCATGCACATTCATGTATATTGAAGGTATTTACTTGAGTTTCCATCATAATTGGTACTTTCTCTCTCCTCTTACTAGTAGATGGTGATTACACCACTCTAGATTTGGTTAGATTAAGTCCTCTTTGATTAACATAGACCAAATCACCACTATTGAGTGATTAGGATTTGGTTAGGACAAAGTATCACTCAATTGAACCTTTCAAGGGCATATTGGTAATTTACCCATTGACCATCATCATGGGTCAATTCATTAATCATTTGGTCCCTTAACATCTTAGGTTACCATTAGGGTTTAGATTAGATCATCATTGAACCTTTTACACTTTCAAGTGATTAAGTATAATCAACCTTGAAGGTCTCCAATTGGTTTAGGGTTTAACCTTCAATCTTCAACCCATTTGATTCTTAAATGACCTTGAACTCGTTTAACCTCAAACGACCTTGGACCCATTTGTGCCTTAAACGAGTGTGGACCTTCTTGACCTTAAACAATTGTGGATCCATTTGAATCCAAACGGGTGTGGACCCATTTGAATCCAAACGGGTGTGGACCCATTTGAGTCTAAACGGGTGTGAACCCATTTGAGTTCAAACGAGTGTGAACCCGTTTGAGGTCAAACGAGTGTAGACTCGTTTGGGCTTAAACGAGTGTGGACTCGTTTGGACTCAAACGAGTGTAGACTCATTTGGACTCAAACGAGTGTGGACTCGTTTGGACTCAAACGAGTGTGGACCAACTTGGGTTCAAACCGCATGATCATAAAGGTGACACATTGGTTATATTTGAATAGGGTTTCTTATGTTGAAGCCTTTAATTGATCAAGGCCATGTTAACCACTTATAATTTGAGTCAATTAGGATGAACCTCAATCAATTGGACTCCAATGTGACCCTCAATTGAAAGCCAATTAGGGTTTAGTCTAACTCAATTAGGGTTTCCAATCGGCTAATCATCAATGTTCAACAATATAATTCAAATCAGAGTTGAACCTATCAATTGACCTCCAATTGGGCCCAAACTTGGCTCAAACGGTCTTGAGGTCGTTTGGATGATCTCCAAACGGTCTTGAGACCGTTTGCCCAAAGTTTGACCAAAAATTAAGTTGATTTGATAAGGGTTGAGTCCTAATTAAATTACAAATCAGCACTTTTCATCAATCTATCAATATCTTGTAATTGGACCCTCAAACCATCACATTTCTTTAACACTAGGCCTTCAAACGGTCTTGGGGTGTCACTAAACGAGTGTGAGGTCGTTTGGATGAACCCCTAAATGGGTTTGAACTCGTTTGGGCCCTTCAACCCAACACTCACCACAATCTATATGAAAATTAGCAAATTTAACCCGATTAGGGTTAGGGTGTTGAAATGCCTTCAACTCTTAATTGGTTAGAAACTAGATCATGATTCTTGGTAGAAATGAAATAAAATATATTATGAACAGGAATCCCAAACAGTCAATGCTTGGTCAACTCCTTCAAATGGGTTGGAACCCGTTTGCCCAAAGATTCAAGTAAATCAGTTTAGAAAACAACACTTAATTCAATTCAATTACCTAATTGATTGACCTTCAATCTACGATTCCTTTGGAGTTAACCCCTAAAATTTGGTGGGTCATTAGCCTACATAATTGTGAACAAAAATCCCAAACGGTCAATGCTTGTTCAATGCCCTCAAATGGGTCAGAACCCGTTTGGCAAAACTGACCTATTGAACCCGTTTGGATTGAAACGAGTGTGAGATCGTTTGACCTATTGGTCCAAGATCGTTTAGTAAAGTTGGATAAGGACCAACCTAGGTATTAACGCCCCTTGTCTTCAACCTTGAAACCAAGGTCTGTTCTTCACGGAAAAGCTTGCAAGGGTATAAAGAAGGATGGGGAATAAGAAGAACTAACTATTATTTGCACGAACAAAAGTATGCATAACAAAGCAAAAAGGTTTAGAATTATAAAACCCGCCTTAAGGTCGTTCCTTGAGCTCAAAGCTTCCAAACTTCAAGTCTTTAATGGTGTCTTGAGCTCCACAGGTCGGCCAAGGTCAATCTTTAAAGAAAAAGATGGGGATGGTCAGCTAGAACAAGGAACCTAAGTAAGAAAACTAGCAATCCAACCTTGTAATACGATTTCCTCCATGAATCCAAGCTAGAAGATGGTGTTCTCTTACCTAGAACAGGTTGGTCATCCCCTTGAGCTCCATAGATTTTCCTTGGTCGGTTGAGAAAGATGAGAAGTGAGGAAGTGAAAGGAATATGTTTGCTTGGTTGGGAAAGAAAGGTGCTTATATAGATTAGGCTGATTTTCACCATAAGGACCTCTAAAACTTTGAAATTCTCATCCAAGTCCTTTCTTATTTAAGGGATCGTCAAAACTCATCTAAAATTATGCAAATCTCATGAAATCTCAAGATCTATGGGTAAAGAAAGTCAACTTTCAACTAGGGTACATATGTACATAAGGGTCTCCTTACTTACATCTTAATGATTTAATTACAAAGGTGTTCCTTATTACATGATTATTCAAAGGAAGTGCCCCCTTCATCATTATTAGTTTAAATGATGTCAAAAGTCATAAAGGATGTTCAAGATGGTGTATTTTATAAGTTGCACCCCACATTTGGGTAAATTGCACTTTAATCCAAATTAGGGTTTTTAAGCACAAGGATCATTCCACAAGCTGTATCTTGATGCCCAAGCTTGGGAAATCCATCTTACCTCATCATATTTACTCATATGATGTCTCATCATCAGAGGAGCATCTTAACTTGTGAAATTTGCAAGTTAACCCCTTAACTGGGTAATTTGCACAAGGTCCATGTATTACAAAACAATATTACAACATTATTCAAAAGGGACAGAAAAAGGAATATATGTTCCTTAGGAACTTAATTACATGCCAAAAGATAATCACAAGGATTTTATTACACATTTAGGCAAAACACCTAGGGTTAGTTCATAACCCAGGTCAGGGATGTTACATTAATGCTGTTGTTGCTTAGTAAAAGTAACAATGTGTAAGGATTTTATGAGTCATATGAGCAAGTTGTTGCCTAGAAAGAGGTGACAAGATATTTCATGGCCTTGTGAGCCAGGTGTGATGCTTGTGTAAGAAGTATCATGAATGCCTTGGTCAGATGACCTGAAGGTGATAGTTACTTGAAAAAGGTATAATAATGCTCAATGATGAGTTAAGGGTTTGAATACCTAGAACCATATGATTATGGTGATGAGAATGTGAAGGGATGAGAATTCCCAATTTTGAAATGAGGGACTGAGTTCCCAAGGTCTTTGAAATACTGATAATATCTGATGAAAGTAGTACATGTCTCTTTATAGCATTGTTGTAATAAGTTATGTTTGAGAGCTTGACTGATGCTAAAAGAATGCCATAATGTACTTAAATAATCAAGTATAATGATATCATGTAGAGCCCTGACCATAGATCCATCATTGTCATAAGTTAAATGATGGTGAAACAAGTTTTCCTAAGGGAACTCCCGGAGAGCATACTTTTGAGTATGTTGGGGTTATGGACATGAATATCCTTACGT
Organism: Alisma plantago-aquatica; assembly: GCA_963693085.1. Lineage (NCBI taxonomy): Eukaryota > Viridiplantae > Streptophyta > Magnoliopsida > Alismatales > Alismataceae > Alisma > Alisma plantago-aquatica. The sequence continues at coordinate 1,169,097,157 of OY856409.1, read as the reverse complement.
CCTAATGTAGGATTTGATGTGAGATGTACTTTTAATCTCTCAATCCTTCATTATATGTACCGGGATGGATGTATCACGAATCTCTCGATGATTGGGTTAGATGCCGTACACATCTCCCAATAATGTTAATGCCGGATCGGTGGAGATAAACATGAAATCTCACGATCGCGAAGAGAGTGTAGCATGCCACTGTAACTCTGATAGCGAAGTTGCCAGTATACTCTGAAAAACTATATTTAGCAGAGACACAAGATGTCCTACATGTGATCTCGCACTGCCCGAGATGTGGGAGGTCATGGGAATCCAGCTCTTCCATTGACCTTGTATGGTACCAATTTTGACTTCGTAGTGGTCAGTTGGAGTATGAGCGGTATATCTCATCTCCTCAGGGCATAAGTGTGTTTGTAAAATGAAATCAGCCGTATAGCATGTTTGCTTATGGATTGGATACGGAAATTCATTGGCTGATGTTACATTTCTGTTATATATCTGTAGTTCATTAATGTTGTTCATATCTGTTGTATTCATTACAAGTATATGGATGAACTATGAGTCTACCATTAGTAGATGCAACGTTATCCTTGGAAAAGGAGATTACTTCACTTTGTTCATACAAGTGATTTACCTGCTGTTAATTATATATATATATATATATATATATAAATCCTTCTACTTAGTTTATTTTAATAAACTGCTATAACAATGTTTTTAGTTTATTTTAATAAACTGCTATAACAATGTTTTGGCAGAGAATTATATCTCCCGCTGGGGCAATTTACAATTGTCTCACCCCCGTGGGATCCAACTTTTTTGGTGGACGCGGACAAAGAAGCAGAATCTCATTACAGGGAATAGACAACAGCAGTGACAACAAGGACAGTAGTAATATCTCAGGTGGAGATACCGCCTGTCAAGTTATATAGTTAGAAAGTCCTATGTGTCGTCTCTGTACTCTCAGGTCCTTGGAGTTTTTAGTCAGTGTTTTATGAATCAATTTGAGGTTTTGGCTTGATGCCTCGAGATTCGTATACTGTCTGTATATAATGTTTATAAGATAGTTGATAATGTAATCTCTGAAAAGAGATGGTACAGGTTATGTACGTTTGAACCAGAATGTAAATGTTATGCAATGGTTCTTGTTGGAAAAGATTTCCTATGTGAGGATCTCTTTGCAAAAAGTTTTAATTTTCAGTGATTTTTAGTAATCCGCTGCAAATAATTCGCTTCCGCATTAGTTAATCATGTTTTCGCGAGATGGTCGCCACAATTAGTGGTATCAGAGCTCTAGGTTCGTTGCGTCTACAGAGACATATGACTAAGGTAGTAGAGTCTATTCTGGTGTCATCCACTGTATCTGATAGTGTCTTCTGCTCGTATAAGAGAAGAAGAACTTAAAGATGACTGGGTCACATAAGGAGATTGTTGCTGAGAGCAGCAATGTTGCACCAAGAAGAGGTGCATGGGAACAGGCAAGAGAGAGATAATTGCCTGAGAATCCCCTAGCTGATCCAACTATAATAAGAAAATCCTTCTTTAAGTATTACTGTTGGAGACTTAGGGCAACATTAATGTATATAGTGGGTCAAGTTTTGGCAGTGTAACCTATATTACCAGTCCCAATGATGATGTTATAGATATCAACATGATTTGTAATTAGCATCAGCAGGTTGAAGCAAAAGGAAATGATGAATTTCTGGACATAAAGTGAGTTTGTGCTCAACCATAGCCTGTTGAATCAACCTTTGAGGCAGAGTTAGCCAGAGGCAGTGAATAATTCATGAATTATGACAAGTGAGACAAGATAATGTCATGCAAATATGTTAATTTATGAATTCCTGGATTAACTGAGAAAGGAAATGATTGAACTTTCATTGATTAGTCCTATGAGGACTTATGTTTTGCATAGTAAAACATTACAAATGTTCTATGTTGTTGTTACCTCCTTGAGAAATGATGAGGTACAAAAGAGATGCTTGAATGAAATTCAGGGATGATAAGTTTTATGCTTGTGATAATATGAAAAGGAGGAATATGATAGTATACAAAGTGCATACCACTTAATCTCAGTATTTATATACCCTGGCTAGGTATACAACTATTGATGATAAAGTGAGTATGGAAACTCTTAGATTGTTGTCTTTTTTATTGCTCTAATCAAGTAGTCATTCTGAGACAATCTAATGAGTATCATGAAATTCGAAATATGGAATGAATAAATGTGTCATATCCCATGTATAAGAAAAGGAAGTCTGAGATAATCTCATATGAGCATGTTGTACGAGGAACTAAAAGTGTACTCCTCATAAGATAAGAATAAAAATGAGGGAGATGAACCTTGTTCAATAATGCTGCCCGCATAATAAAGATCTTTCCCATAATGAGGAAATGGGAAATGTGATGAGATCATGAGATGATCATAAACATGCTAGATAATAATAAAGAAAGGGATAATGACATGCAATCATTCTTACAAATTCCAATGCTTGCAAGGAACCTAGGATGAGATAAAGAGTAAATGGTTCAAGAATAGTTGAAAATACATGAATTAATAAGAGGAATATGAATCCTTGTTTCTTTCCTTTCTGGGACATGGCAATCAAGTGGGTCTTAGGACACTTGATGTGCATAAGATAAAGGAGTTCATGTAATGGATACTTAGAAAAGTATCAGTTATCTTGGACTTTGGTCCCAATATGAGGACTTATGAAACAATTAATGTTCCAAGATTAAAGGAAGAGATATATATGATGTGTTTCCAACACATGTGATAGATACCAAGGTGAAAGATTATGGTATCCGAGAGTTATCAGATGGGTTAGGTTGGCTACCTAGGGTGGTCAACTGTGAAATTAGTCTGAATATATAAAACAATATGAACATCATATGTTAGGGGTTTATGCTCTGCATAAACATGATATTAATAAAGAATGTATGATGTTTCTCTAAACAAGAAAAGTATTGTTTGACACAAAGTTGTCTCTAAAGTAAATGATGAGGAACAGTGGAGCATGTGCCCTGTGTGTTGATTCTATGAGAATCTTGTATGAAAACACTTTGTACTGATCAAATTTTTATGGTGTCTCCATAATAAGGAGATGTTATATGAAGACTAGATAGTATGATGAATAAAATACATCTGTCTTCCTTTATCTGGATTTCGAGGACGAAATCCTTGTTAGGGGTTTATAATTTGTAACAACCCTCACCTGGGTTATACTTTAACCCTAGGTGTTGTGGTTAAGAAATGTGATTAAATGCTTAATCTCATCTTATGAAAAGTAATTAGGCCTCAAGAGGAACTTATGTTGCAATTCTAGTCCTTTTTGAAAGTTGTTGAAATCAATGTTTTGTTTGTTTTGGACTAATGTGCAAATACCCAAGTTGAGGGGTTTAAGTGAAAATTGTGCATGATAATATGTTCCTCATGTGTTGAAGCATCATGAGAGTGAATATGATGCTAAGGTGTGGCTTATGGAAGCCTGAATACCAGGAAAGAGCTGATAAAGCAATGTTTGTGCGTTAAAACCTAGTTTTGGTGTAAAGTGCAATTTACCCAAAACCTAGGGTTCAATATGCAAATTACCACTTCAATAAGGTCCTTAATTCTTCTTGGCATCATGTAGATCAAAGAAAATGAGAGGGGCACCTCATTTGAATTAAGTTGGAGGAGAAAGAATCTTGATATTAAAATAATCAATATTTAATCCTAATTGAAGCCCTAATTCGATTTAGGGCAAAAATGAATGTATTAATTAAAGGGACTTCAACCAAAATTAAAATGGTTGGATTCAGATGTGTATGTGACATCCTTGAGCCTTGTAAGGACCACTAAAATATCCAAGGGAGTGGATAACTCACACACAATTTTATAAGAAAAAGAAATATCCACTCACATATGGATATTAATATAATATGAATTGAGGTGCTTAATTTGCTTTTCTTTAAATCATGGATAATTGAGAGGGATAAAAGGCCAACAAGATAGACTCATCCCTAAGGAATATAAGGGGGAAGAGACGGCCACATTTTTTGGATTAAATGAATTTTTATAAGGCACTTTCTCTCTCCTTGAATTTCTTATAAAAAGACCCTTTACAAGCCAAATGGAAGGCTTTTTCGACCCCACTTCTTCTCCTTGCTTGGGAAACGACCAAGGGAGCTTGGGAGGATCAGGAGGACGATCCCCAACCTGTTGGTAAGGTTCTTGATCCATTTCACCTTGATTCCATGGTGGAAATCAAAAATAAATTATGGATTTCTTCCTATTTTGATCTCCTCTCCAATTCTAACCATTCCTTTTCACTCAAACCTTGAGGACGAGCCTTTGAATGGTGAAAGTAGTTGCATCCACCATTGTTGCCATGGACATGGAGCTTTGGAGATCAATTGGAGGCAGGTTTTATAACTTGAACCCTTTTTCATTGTTATTCAACCATTAATCTTGCAATTTCAATGATTCCTTCATTATCTTATTTAATTGCTGGTTGAAAATGGTTATTTCATAAATCATAAGTTGTTAGAACTTCAGGGACGAAGGTAGATGATGATGACATCATCTTGGATACTTTTTCTAAAGAAATCATGGTTCATACGGTTTTGAGTTAATTGCTCATGCGGTTTCACCAAACCGTTTGAGAGCAAACTATTTGAAACTGTTTGGGAGCAAACAGATTCAAAACCATTTGAGTGAGTTGACCAAGGGTTGACCATTTGAGATTACTGTTCCTAATTATGTTGGTTAATGACTCACCAAATTTTATGGATTAATTCCCAAGGAATCATGAGATGAAGGCTATTCAATTGGGAAAACCCTAATTGAAATTAGTGCTAAAATTCCAATGAGTTGATTTGAGATTTTGGGTTGATTAGCCCAAACGGTTTCCAAACCGTTTGGGAATCACCCAAACGGTTTCAAGACCGTTTGGGGATCACCCAAGACCGTTTGGAGGTCTGGGGTTAAGTATAGTTGACCAATTGAAGGTCTAAAGGTACCAAATCACTTTGCAATTAAGTGTTGATTTGATGATCAACCCAATAGCTCAAATCCTAATGATTTTTCACTAGAATCCAAGGGTTGGATGAGCCAATTGGAGCTCATCCAAACGGTCTCAAGACCGTTTGGAGGTCACCCAAGACCGTTTGGAGGTCTAGGGGTGAGTATTGTTAAGCAATTGATGATCCAATGATACTAAGTTAAAGTGTAATCAATTGCTGATTTGGTGATCAATCCAATGATCCAAACCCTAATTGGTTGACTTGTATTTTGATAATGTAATGGGAAAACGGTCCCAAGACCGTTTGGTGGTCATCCAAATGACCTCAAGACCGTTTGGAGTCAGGTCATGTTCAATTTGGATGATGGTTCAATGGTTTCAAAGTAACTAATCTTGCATTGATTAGTGTTGAAGGATCATCGATTCCAAACCCTAATTCAATTGAATAAAACCATAATTGAGGACTAATTGAGGGTCAAATCAACTGAAGGTTGACCTATTTAACTCAATTTAAGTATGAGGATAGGTCCAATTGATGATTGGTTCCATGAATTCAATGATTGAGGGAATCAATATTGAGAACCGCAAACCGATTGGTGTTATTGAGACCATCTTTGGTCCATGCGGTTTTGAGGAGGTTTGGACCAAATGGTCTCAAGACCATTTGGGACCAAACGATCCCAAACCGTTTGTTCCCATGCGGTTTCAAAAGTCAAACTTGGGCAAACAGTCTTCACCTACTTGCTTGGGCAAACGGTCTCAAGCACCACCTTTACCAAACAGTTTCAAACCATTTGAACCATGAAGAACCAAGACCATTTGGGGCTCAAGTAGTCAAAGTTGATTGAGGACTCAATTGGTTAATCCACTTAGACACTTGTTGTAATTGAGGACTCAATTGATCAATTCAATTGGATACCTTATGTAATGGAGGTCCAAGGTGATTGAATCTCTTGAGAATAGAGATGATGAATGATTAATTGATCCAATGATGATTAGTAATGATGATCATTGAAGGTACAAAGGTTGAAACCCAAAAAGTACCTAAGTGATTAGTGCCAATTAAGGGATGAACCCTAATTACCTATAGGATCAATGACTTGGTACATTATGTCATTCATAGTTGTATGTACTTGATTGAAGGGATGATATGACCTTATCAAGTTGAGATAATGTTAGCATGAATTCATAACATGAATATAATTCATGTGGTGATTAAGGGTATGATCCTTAAGTAGAGAGATCATGAAACCCTAATCATGAATATATACCCTAATTGACAGGGTTATTGAATTCTAACCCTAATTGAGGGCAATTCTAAATGTAACCCTAATCCAGGGTGAGGATATAACGCTAATCTAGGGTAGTGATGTGTGAAACTCCAATTTAGGGAAATGAGATGTAAAACCCTAATAGGGATGAATAGTGAATCTGTAATTATGAATAATTGAATGAAATCCTAATGGAGATGGATTGTAGACCCAAATTGTGGGTGACTATAAGTGGAAATCCTAATTAAGGGTGAATCCATGTGAAACCCTAGTTGAGGGTGATTCTATGAGAAACCCTGATTAAGAACTAACATCACATAATGTTCTGATGTTATGTTGTGATGAGAGGCCCTAAGAAGGGTGAAGAAATATGAGACTCTAAAGTAAGTCATTATACATAAAGCCCTAATCCTGGGAAATATGACAATGGATCATAATTCTAATTTTAAATAAGGATGCATGGAAATCCTAATGATGAGATAAAAGAAATGACCTTATAAAGGTGAAACATTTCATGTGGTTGATTATATGTATCTTAATTGTAAACAATGTCTTTAGCATTAGACAAGTCCATATCATTAAAAATAGATGGACAATTCTATGCTAAAGGTGAGAGTTTAGTGATGGAATGTATTAAGAGGGAAATACCTTAATACAAGATAAGTTGGTTAACTCAAGATAGTCTGAAATGATGAGAAAGTGATACATCAAGATATGATAGCTATCACATTCAACACTTTAGGGTTTATATACCTGGATACACTCCAAATCCAATATATTTGGGTAAGAAATATATGAAGTGTGTTATGCAACTATTACAATGAAATGTAATGAGTTGTTGCACCTCGATGAGTGTTAATTAATGTACCTTGAAAATGGGGTTAAGCCCAAATGATGTGTATGATATAATCATACCATGATGAGGATGAGAAATGAACTCATACCTTGAATTGATGATCATTAATTCTATATGATGAAAGTAATGTTCTTGAATAATTAAATATGATATCTTTGAATGCCCTAAAGGTATGGATTAATGAATTAAGGGTTGGATAGATTATATAATCATGAAACCCTAATTAATGAGAAAAGGGGAACCCTAACCGAGACTTGGGTAAAGGGAATGATAAGCCTTGTTTGATAGTAAACCCTAATTCCTGTAAAAGGAATAATGGTGTTACTGTTGTATCACATGATATGATGAATATCTTATATGACTGTTATCATGCCTAACAACCATGTATGTATGATGAGATAATGAACATAGCTAGATTTGAGCTATGACATTTATATAATAAATGTTGATTGGCATTATGAGCCTTAATGTTGTTGTTGCTTAGTAAAAGTAACAATGTGTAAGGATTCTATGAGTCATATGAGCAAGTTGTTGCCTAGAAAGAGGTGATAAGATATTTCATGGCCTTGTGAGCCAGGTGTGATGCTTGTGTAACAAGTATCATGAATGCCTTGGTCAGATGACCTGAAGGTGATAGTTACCTGAAAAAGGTATAATAATGCTCAATGATGAGTTAAGGGTTTGAATACCCAGAACCATATGATTATGGTGATGAGAATGTGAAGGGATGAGAATTCCCAGTTTTGAAATGAGGGACTGAGTTCCCAAGGTCTTTGAAAGAATGATAAATATCTGATGAAAGTAGTACATGTCTCTTTATAGCATTGTTGTAATAAGTTATGTTTGAGAGCTTGACTGATGCTAAAAGAATGCCATAATGTACTTAAATAATTGAGTATAATCATATCATGTAGAGCCCTGACCATAGATCCATCATTGTCAGAAGTTAAATGATGGTGAAACAGGTTTTCCTAAGGGAACTCCTGGAGAGCATACTGTTGAGTATGTTGGGGTTATGGACGCGAATATCCTTACGTCCTAATGTAGGATTTGATGTGAGATGTACTTTTAATCTCTCAATCCTTCATTATATGTACCGGGATGGATGTATCACGAATCTCCCGATGATTGGGTTAGATGTCGTACACATATCCCAATAATGTTAATGCCAGATCGGTGGAGATAAACATGAAATCTCACGATCGCGAAGAGAGTGCAGCACGCCACTATAACTCTGATAGCGAAGTTGCCAGTATACTCTGGAAAGCTATATTTAGCAGAGACACAAAATGTCCTGCATGTGATCTCGCACTGACCAAGATGTGGGAGGTCATGGGAATCCGGCTCTTCCATTGACCTTGTATGATACCGATTTTGACTTCGCAGTGGTCGGTTGGAGCATGAGCGGTATATCTCATCTCCTCAGGGCATAAGTGTGTTTGTAAAATGAAATCAACCGTATAGCATGTTTGCTTAAGGATTGAATACGGAAATTCATTGACTGATGTTACATTTCTGTTATATATCTGTAGTTCATTAATGTTGTTCATATCTGTTGTATTGATTACAAGTATATGGATGAATTATGAGTCTACCATGAGTAGATGCAACGTTATCCTTGAAAAAGGAGATTACTTCACTTTGTTCATACAAGTGATTTACCTACTGTTAATTATATATATATATATAAATCATTCTGCTTAGTTTATTTTAATAAACTGCTATAACAATGTTTTGGCAGAGAGTTATATCTCCCGCTGGGGCAATTTACAATTGTCTCACCCCCGTGGGATCCAACTTTTTAGGTGGACGCGGACAAAGAAGCAGAATCGCATTATAGGGAATTGACAACCGCAGTGATAACAAGGACAACGGTAATATCTCAGGTGGAGATACTGCCTGTCAAGTTATATAGTTAGAAAGTCCTATGTGTCATCTCTGTACTCTCAGGTCCTCAGAGTTTTTAGTCAGTGTTTTATGAATCAATCTGAGGTTTTGGCTTGATGCCTCGAGATTCGTATACTGTCTGTATATAATGTTTATAAGACAGTTGATAATGTAATCTCTGAAAAGAGATGGTACATGTTATGTACGTTTGAACCTGAATGTAAATGTTATGCAATGGTTCTTGTTGGAAAAGATTTCCTATGTGAGGATCTCTTTGTAAAAAATTTTAATTTTCTGTGATTTTCAGTAATCCACTGCAAATAATCCGCTTCCGCATTAGTTAATCATGTTTTCGCGAGACGGTCGCCACAGATTTCCTGCCTTAACAAGGAAATGCCCATTAGGGCTGGGACTCTCCTCACTGCTAGGGTTTTAGAGAGGGCTTTACTGACTCACAAACTCATATATATGGGATCATAAACACCCACTGAGTCACCATGATGTCTCCTCTTACTCCAATTGGATCCATGCTAGCCTCGAACCCCAGGATCTGCTCACAATTCTTCTCTAATGATGACAACCTAGTTCTCAAAATTCCACCCACCTTAGTTAAATCATAAGCGCGGTAAGTATCTATGACGCATGTTGGTCATTTTCGTGTGATTAATTCACCCTAATTATCTTTCATTTGTTGTGTTCTATAGAGCCCAGTGGAGGTGCCCCTGACATTTGTCATCTCAGCTCCTCAATGCGTCCCCAGCCCGATATTCTCCTCATACATGATAGCCGGTCATCATTGATGCTTCCCCAAGATTTAACCGTAGCTTTTGTTTGTCAGTTCATCGCGGTGGACTTTGTGTTAATTTCCCCTATTTTGTCCATGGCAGCATGCCTTTTCTTGGCCTCTTGACCACCTCAAGTTGTGAGCCCTGGCTCGTCACATGCACCCGACCCTGGGGAAGGTGTCTAACACCTTAGCTTACGACGACAACCACTGGAACCGTGTTTTTGTTTTTGGGATTGATCGGAGGATCGACTGCTCCAACGTTGCTTGAGAATGAAGATCCCAACTGTGGGTTTTCTAATTATGACCCTAATCTAATTTGATACCATGTCGTGACACCATGGGCATATTGGTGATTTCATTGCTTCGGTTTTGTTGATCATGAGTTTTGGTTGGAAGGGACCCCCGCCACTTGGGGAATGGGGACATGGACAACTTAGAGTAGGGCCCACCATTCATTTTGGATAAAAGAACTTAGGTGGATTTTTCTTAGATTCTGACTGGTCGATTCTTTGTACATTCACATTAGATTAGTTTTATCAGAAAATACCCAAAAATAGTCATTGGAAAGGTTTTTTTGAAGAGGAACCACATTTTAGTGGTTTTAAACCCTAATTCCTTTGTCTCTGACCATGTTTTCTTAAAGGACCAAAATTATGGTTTAGGGTGGTGTTAAAGGTGATAATTAACATAGATCATGTAATTTTAGGAACATAGGAGTGACCCAGGATCAGGGAGACAAAATTAGGGTTTGCTTGATTAGAATTTTCAACGTGTATCAGAAAGAAGGAAAATATAAATTTGTATTCTATAAATTAAATGCTTATCCAAAACATTACAAGTGAGACCCAACCCGATCATATCATGTCAATTATAGGAATGACCTAACTATACATTATCCCAACTACATCTTAGTCACACACATACTATATTGTATGAAAAAATAACTCAAGATCATGCCAGTTTCTAATATATTAATCAATTTTAAAATAAAATCTATGATTGACTAATGTTTAGTAAGATTTTTTTTGAATTCTATCGCTTGCTTATTGTCTACAAAAATATTTATAGACATATTGTCCACATACTAGCCTTACGGCGACATTTCACAATACTAGTTCCACAGAAATAACAATACCGACACGCTCCTAGTCCCAGATTTTACTTTTTTGTGGGAGCCTAACATGCCACTACGAGAAAAAAGCGTTGTGATCAAATCCCCTTACAAGTCGTACATTGAGATTTCACACTAGTGGACTGACACTACGGGATATACCGATCAATGTTTGGACCTAAAATTTTACTTTGTTTTGGAGTCCAATGAGAATGTCAGAATGGATTCCTATGAGTTGACATTAGTATATTACCTATTTTGTAAGTATTTTTTTATGATTCATATATTATTTAATATGTATTTTTTTATTTATAGAGACACACATTTAATCTAACAATTGATAAATCAATGAGTTCACAACGGAAAACAGCAGAAGAACATAAAACAAAGCAGATTCCGTTGGGTTTTCGAGAGGTTACGCCCGGGGGGGTATGTAGGAGTTAGAATAGTGTACGGGTTTATTGCATTATAGCAAAAGTGAGGGGTTTATATGGAAAAAAGCTCTTATTTTTTATATAAGCTTTTAGAATGGACCACATTAATTATTAACTATATAGAACTATAATAATGATATGAGTGTAAAAGTTTGTCTAGGCTTTGATTGGTTTATCATAACTGGTCTAAAAACTTATGAAATATAATTTTTTAAGCAGCTTTTCATGATTGGTTTAAAGTAAGTGTTGGAATTTGAATTCTATGACTTCTGGTGAGTTATATAATTACATACAAAACATAGTTCCTGAGTTCCTCTTTAAAAAGAACGTAAAATGAGTTCCGAAACAACTAATAATATTTTTTATTCAATTATATTCTGTCATAAATGACACATGTAAAATATTTATGACTAGAAATGTTAGCGACGTGGACATAATTTTTTGCTAAAACTATAACATAATATGACAAAGTACTATATACTATGATCGCACTATGTAAAATATTTTACATTATAACCTCATTATCAGTGAGGTCTAGAAAATATAAAAATACGATCAAAATAAAAAAGAAACACACTGCACCATACGACAAAATTGTAACTTACTTAATATATTTTTATTCTTCATATTAAAATAATTTGGCGTGAAAAATGATATTCAACTATAACCATGCACAAAAAATATAGTAAAAAATTCGTTAAAGTATAGTAAAAATTAATATTCTACATTTTGTTAAACAATGACGAACCGTAACTTATATTTACAAACACATCAAATACAAATATTGTTTCAATAATTTGTACATAGTAAAGTGAAATAAAACTATTATGATGTAATTTTAATAATAATATTCTTATTCAGATTTTATAATTATACCATATCAAAATATTTTTTTAAGGAGCAAAATCTGCATCATGTACCCATGTTATTATGGTTTAAAAATATTGTGATTACTTAAGGATATGATATTTTTTCATGTCTTTTCCATCCTTATTTATATTACACAGTAAAAATTAACAACATTTTTTAATAATTTTCATATTTACACTTATAACAAACCAACCGCATAAAAGTGAATAAAACTTAAATTTCAGAAATTGAACTAGCAACTTATGACATACTGAACCAATCGGAGCCCTAGTAGAACAAACCTTTTTTAATATCTTAAAAAGCATTTGATATACGGAACCGCTGCACGATTGCTATATTGATGGCAGTCTTGACAAAGTTCCTTTTTATGGAATGTTATGCGGATATAAATGATCTTTGACGAGGGAAAAAAAAGGAGCCAAACGGCGTGGCAACTATATGGCACTGCGCCTGCTCTGCTGTTCAACGGTGCCTACCGCGGCCACTACTCCCCCGCTCCAGCACCGTGATTTCCAGCAGCATCTTCAAGCCGTTAGGACCCTGCTGAGCCCTGTCTCCGCTGCCAAGACTTCTCCGGTTGAATCGTTGCGCAGGGGAAATTGGGTCAAGCTCATCTGTGGAGCCAGCTTTGAGGTAGCCGCATATCAAAACCTTGCTGGAGATATATGAGATTCGACTCACTATTTCCTGGTTTCATTCGACAGGATGTCGTGGATGTGAGAAATTTATCTCTGGTGTACGCTCTTGCTGGAGGCAAGAACTTTTGTTATAATTTTGCTGTCATCTACTCCCCACACATTACAACACGTAATTATTGTTTTCTTTCTGACATTGTATATCCACTTCTGGGCAGTGGACTGTATCGACTGTGCCGCTGACGACTCGGTGGTGAATGCTGTGAACGAGGGAATTGAGGCGGCAGGTTCAATTGCTCCCATTAGAAGACCTTGGGTGATGGTCAGCGTGAACGATGATAAGGAGGATCTCCACTTTCGCAAAGCTGGTAATTTTTTCAGCAGCAACTGATTTTTTAGCTATTATGCAGCCTGTACCGGATAGATTATGTAGCTTTCTTTGTTACCTTACAGTTTGAAACTCGCAACATTGTTGACCAACCTATTATTTCATTATGTCTTGCTTTACCACACCTTTATTTTCAACTGTTTTTGCAACAACGGTTTATGCCTGCAACAACCATATTAGCTCATGAAATTCTACGGCAAATGCAATACTAATGAACCTAGAAACAAATGGCTAATTTCTTTTATACAAAGTTCCTACCACCATAGTGATAGCCATTAAAGTGAAAAGATAGTCAGGTTCAATTTTTCATCATAACCTAGATGAAAAAAAACGTCACTTCAAGTTGGTGAGAAGTGTGAGGCGACTGTCAATAACATGGAAAAGAGGTAGGGCTTGGGGATAAGAAAGACACGAAGATTTGTATGGGTTAACAATGTTTAGCTACTGTCTCGAAGCTCTAATGTTCTTTCTAATATTACCAGTGTTTTGCAATTCTGGTGCATTGGTAGAAGTCATACCATTCTCTGAAATAGCTATACTGTCTTTTAAAATAATTGCACTAGCTAGTGACATTGATTGTGACCCAAAATATTAATCCTAATGAAGGTTCATGTGGAATTTTAACAGTCTTTTGTTTCTTATTTGTCTTTGAGGGATATTTTGGCTGATTTGGGAAAGATCTCATTGCTTAAAAGATAATTTGCAGGGGTGATCCCCATCATGCACATGGGAGGGATTGATAAAGTCAGTCTTTACCTTTTGAAACATTGCCCTCTATATCAAAGAGTATGTCTCATGCCACCAAAAGTATTCTAGACAGTCAATGGATTTAGCATGGTGCCTAGGCACTCTTCCAATCTTTGTTTTATCATTATAGACAACGTATCATTATATATGAAGGTATTTAAGAAATTTCATCTATCTATTCACTGTTCTACCCTAAACTATCAAAAAGGTATGGATACAATCCTGGTACGCATGAAGACCCTTTACACATGTCAAATATGAGGGCAAAATGATATATAGAGATTTTTTTTGGGGATGACAGTGTCATAGGCCCTTGGTACCCACCTATGCGCTCCCGATTTTTTTTACTTTAGCATTATTTTCCAAGGTGTAGGGAGGTGCCCTCTATGAGCCCCTTTATGACTGGTGACACCGTAATAACCATGGCCACCTCTTGCTGGTACCCCATCTTGTTTGAAATCCAAGGAAATATCTGATCTCCTATTTAGATACCAGTTCGCTTCAAAGTATAGAACCAATATACTTGATGTTAGTCCTTGTCGGGTTATGCTAATGACAATAAAAGTATTAGGGAGAAGCATGCAACCTAACTTGATTGACAACAAGTTCATTGTTAAACTCACTACTTGTCCATGTTTCAAGGCGCTAGTTATTTGCCTAGGTGCATTGCCGACATCTTGGGATATTTTTATGTTTGTTATATTTGTATATGATAGAACAACTATCGACCAACCATGCTATATGTGGTTGAATGTTAGACAATGAATCACAACAAGATGAATGCGACCAAAGTGCGATGCTAAGATGGATGTGTGTAAAGACAAGGAAAAGTTGTTGAAAAGATAGTCAGGTTCAATTTTTCATCATAACCTAGATGAAAAAAAACGTCACTTCAAGTTGGTGAGAAGTGTGAGGCGACTGTCAATAACATGGAAAAGAGGTAGGGCTTGGGGATAAGAAAGACACGAAGATTTGTATGGGTTAACAATGTTTAGCTACTGTCTCGAAGCTCTAATGTTCTTTCTAATATTACCAGTGTTTTGCAATTCTGGTGCATTGGTAGAAGTCATACCATTCTCTGAAATAGCTATACTGTCTTTTAAAATAATTGCACTAGCTAGTGACATTGATTGTGACCCAAAATATTAATCCTAATGAAGGTTCATGTGGAATTTTAACAGTCTTTTGTTTCTTATTTGTCTTTGAGGGATATTTTGGCTGATTTGGGAAAGATCTCATTGCTTAAAAGATAATTTGCAGGGGTGATCCCCATCATGCACATGGGAGGGATTGATAAAGTCAGTCTTTACCTTTTGAAACATTGCCCTCTATATCAAAGAGTATGTCTCATGCCACCAAAAGTATTCTAGACAGTCAATGGATTTAGCATGGTGCCTAGGCACTCTTCCAATCTTTGTTTTATCATTATAGACAACGTATCATTATATATGAAGGTATTTAAGAAATTTCATCTATCTATTCACTGTTCTACCCTAAACTATCAAAAAGGTATGGATACAATCCTGGTACGCATGAAGACCCTTTACACATGTCAAATATGAGGGCAAAATGATATATAGAGATTTTTTTGGGGATGACAGTGTCATAGGCCCTTGGTACCCACCTATGCGCTCCCGATTTTTTTTACTTTAGCATTATTTTCCAAGGTGTAGGGAGGTGCCCTCTATGAGCCCCTCTATGACTGGTGACACCGTAATAACCATGGCCACCTCTTGCTGGTACCCCATCTTGTTTGAAATCCAAGGAAATATCTGATCTCCTATTTAGATACCAGTTCGCTTCAAAGTATAGAACCAATATACTTGATGTTAGTCCTTGTCGGGTTATGCTAATGACAATAAAGTATTAGGGAGAAGCATGCAACCTAACTTGATTGACAACAAGTTCATTGTTAAACTCACTACTTGTCCATGTTTCAAGGCGCTAGTTATTTGCCTAGGTGCATTGCCGACATCTTGGGATATTTTTATGTTTGTTATATTTGTATATGATAGAACAACTATCGACCAACCATGCTATATGTGGTTGAATGTTAGACAATGAATCACAACAAGATGAATGCGACCAAAGTGCGATGCTAAGATGGATGTGTGTAAAGACAAGGAAAAGTTGTTGGATACATGGCTATATAAGGAACAAAGTGGAGGTGGCAAAACTGGGACAAGTTACATGAAGGTCGCTTGAGATGGCGTTGACGTGCAATGCAGACTGTAAATGCACCAATTTGAAGCAATGCTATTGAGCTGAGTTGAACACAATAAAAAGAAGAGGCAAACCTAAATTAACTTGGGAAGAACTTTAGAGCTTTTGATACTCTACATCTTGATGCGCATATAACCCATAACTTAGCTAACAGGAAAAGAAAGAGCTACATAGCCGACCTTAACATGGTTGGGATTGAGGCTTAGATGACGACAACAGTATTTTAAACATCATATATGGTGTTTTATGTATTTTGTAGAAGGAGAATGATATGGATGATATATTAAGAGTGTATTGACAAGACGATAGATACAAGATTGACACCTTTCCTTATAGGGGAGAAGGTGGACATGACTCTTAACGACTTCCACACCTTACTAGACTCTATATGGGCCTATAGACTCCGACCCATATATCATATGACATGATATGACTTTTACTTCTAGCACTCCCCTGCAAGCTGGAGATTGGTAGAATCGTATGCCCAACTTGGATGATATACTAAAACAAGACATAAAAAAATATTGACCAAAATATGATAGCCCCCGACTTAGCACGACATGTGCTCTCCGTCGGACTTTGGTAGCCCCTGACTTAGCACAACATGTATTTTGGCATTTTTGACCTTCAATTTTCCTCTGAGATTGATGAACATTGGATATTTGAGACGTCTGGAGCTTTGACTAGGTTGGAGCTTGTATCTGGAGTATGACGAAGAAACATGTGAGGATCATCTAAGTCTACCTACTCAATGGCTACTGTCATTAAAGTAGTCTCCAGATAAAGACCAACATATGGTAGCCTTGACAGGATTTATGCCACAAGAAGACTAGGCTGTAGACGGTCAACATGCTTGACAGGGCATAGACAAATATGGAGGAAACATTGCTAACGTAGCCGACTAAATAATCTTCAAAAGACAAGTGTGTCCGACGGATAGACAACCGAATCTGCAAATAATCGAAGATGCTCCAATGCTAGAAAACTGAAGTGTTTCCAGAGTGAATGACCAAGGCATGCCGATGAAGAAACATATTTGCCTGATGTGAAGAGTCGATGACATCCAATTAATCCTAGGAATCATCTTCTTCAGCTGATGACGATGTGAGAAGATAAATTTTGAATGACAGATTAATACTTGGCAACTCAGAATCGGAATAGCGAGGATGGACATTGGCAGAAAAAATGGACTAGGTTAAACAACATATCCGATGACAGATCTGACAAAGATTGATCTTTTCTGGACTGGATACAACGTGTGGGATGGGTGACACGCCGTGTGAAGTCTTGCTGAGGAGCTTATGACTTTTGACACGTCGTGTGGATTGATAGTCATGACGTTTTTGAAGATGCCTAAAGAACTGATCTGGGACACGACGTGTTTGGCATATGATACGCCTTGCTGGAAGATTGGAAACCCCAGCGACGGCATGCTGTGTTGACTAGATGACACGCCATGTCTGCAGCTGTCGCCGGATACAATGTGTTGACTGGACATACTTCTGGTGACGCGCGTGTGGGATGCATACATGGCGTGTTAACAACGAACTCCACTGCAAATGAAGTTACTCAGTGTGTAGGTGACTTACACGACGTGTAACTTGCCGCCACAACAATTTTGACTTGTAGGTCCGACCAAGACTAATGTATAAACGTCGGAGGACTCCACCCTATCTCCATGGATGAATTTTGGAGATAGAAGGGGGCCTTGGAGATGAAATTTCAAAAGATCTTTGGCTTTAAGCATGGCGGAGTCGAGACAAATGTTAGATGGTCGAGATGACTTCCACCGTGGAAAAGATCACCGTGGGGTTTCTAATGTTGCAAAGAACTTCCACTTGTCGGTGCAGTCGAACCTTGATTGATGACGCCGATTTAAGAAAGGTGATGGATTGGACGGTTGCATCTGAACTTTGTGCTTGGGGAAGATGAACCTGGGGAAGACGACTAGGAAATCTGCTAGACGAAGAGGAAGATAATGAGACAATGAATACGGTCTAGAAGTTGACTATGGAGATGATGTCGAACCTTCAGAGAGAGAGGGCGACAAAGATGGCCCTGTGAAGGGGGTGACATAGATGGCCCTACACGCAGCCATCCTGGACATGGTGCCCGCCCACAGGTGGAAGACACCACTCTCTTTCACTCTAGGGTTAGAATCGGTTTGTGATGCCATGTAGAAGGGAAATAATATAGATTAAATATTTAGTGTTATATTGACTGTACGTTGGATACAAGAAAACCCCTCTCCTTTATATAGGAGAAGGTGAACATGACTCTAGAGACTTCCAGTCTTGGCTAGGCTCTAAATGGGCCTACATACTCCAACCCATATATCATACAATATGATATGACATTTACGTCTAACAATTACTTTTCATGAAGACCAATTGTTTTTTACCTCCCCAACCATTACTTAGTCCACTTTGCCTCCGAGTTCAGAGTTCATTTCTTTACTGCTAGATTATCACCCGATTACGCCTCCTGTTCTAGATACTTTTTCAGCACCACCACCACATCCACCACCACACCACCACCACTACCACAACCACCACCTTTACCTTAAAAAACCCTAACGTGTACCGACGTAGTGTGCACACTGATTCACCACGAGCTGCCCTGCTCACCATCATCATCTACTCTAGCAAAATCTGACAAACCAATGGCTCTTTGGTGAGAACCTTACACTTGCGACAATATATATCATATCATCAACACTTGTTGTCTTACTCGTAATCCCCCTCTCTGCCTATTCCTTTCTTATTTGTCTTGATTCCATTACCATTCCTAAAAATCATGTGGTTGCACTCTATCATCTCTGGTGGAAGGCTGCAATGGATGATGAGATGATGTCACTCTGTGAGAATCACACCTGGGAGTTAGTTGATCCACCCCTTGGCAAGAATAGTGTTGGGTGTCACTGGGTCTTCTTAATTAAGCAACACTCAAATGAGTCAATTAGAATGCCTGAAAGCATGATCAGTTGCCAGAGGTTACACCCATGCCTTTGGAGTGTGACTTCTTCGATGCCTTCTCTCTTGTGATGCGCATTGCCTCTATACATATTTGGATATCCCTGGCCGCTACCTTTGATTGGCCTCTACAACAATTGGATATCAAGAATGCTTTTCTGCATGGTGATCTCCTTGAAGAAGTTATATGCAACAACCTCCCAAATTTGTTGCTGAGGGGGAATGTGGTACCAAAGTATGTCGCCTATGACGTTCTCTGTACAGCCTCAAACAATCTCCTCGTGCATGATTCAACAAATCATCATTGTTCTAGAACAATTGGAATTCAGGAGATCTACAAGTGAGCTCTCACTCTTTTCCCCCTATTCTAACAAAGGCCATGTCTTGATTGCTGTATACACTGATAATATTGTGATAATTGGAAATATTGCACAAGGAATATCTGATCTAAAGAAGGCTCAACTTGATACTGAAGATGTGGGGGAACCTAGGTACTTTGATCCAAACAAGAGATTAATTTCTCTCAAAGGTGATATGTCTTAGACTATTAAAAGAAATAGGTATTACTGACTCAAACCCTGTCTCTACTCCGGTGGATTACCATGTGAAGACTCCAAATGAGGGGGAGTTCTTTGCCAATGTAGAGAAATATCAGGGGATAGTTGGAAAACTAATATATTTAACCATCACACTTTTAAATATATTTTGTGCAGTTGGAGTCATTAGTCAACACGAGCACACCTCTCAGGGATCATTGGGCCGATATACAATGTATATTGCAGTATCTGAAAAATTCTCCAACAAAAGGTTTATTCTAATGAATGTCCTCAACATGTTACTAACCATCACGGGATATGCAGATAGAGACTAGGTTGGAGACCCTAAAGACAAACAATCTACCTCTGGATATGGTATCCTACTAGGCAGTCACCCAGTTGTCTGGATGAGCAAGAATCAAGCAGTTGTTGCCCGTTCAAGCATCGAAGCTGAATACCGCGGCATGGAACATGCATGTTGCGACTTGCAGTGGCTCCAATACATTCCACCTGAATTCAAAATTCCCATCCAGCAACCAACATCATTATACTGCGATAATTAGACTGCTATTCATATCGCCAACAACCCAATGTTCCATGAATGTACCAAATCTATTGAAGTTAACCGTCACTTTGTACGTGGAGCAAAAAATATAGTCACTCCATACATGAAAACTGGAGAACAGATGGCGAATATCTTCACCAAGCCTCTTCCTTCTAGTCTATTCCAGTACATGAATATCACACTGAGATTATATGATGTATACTCTCCAGCTTGAGGGGGAGCGCTGAGATGATTAGCAATTATTCATTTGGGTCGGCCCATTTAAATCATAGATCAGTGTAACATGCCCCCCTCTCCTATATAAAGGAGATGACCCTCTCTTATCCAGTGAAAAAAATGAAAGTTTATTTAAAATCCTCAACAGGAGACATTGCATAAAGTGACCCCTTGATTTGTTCAAAATGAGTTCCTTGAAAATAATAACTAGTTGGAGTGACATGAATGATCATAGTCTTCATGTAGACTGATGTAAAGTTAGATGTGAGATTAACTTTGGTGCTAGAGGAGGACAAGGACCTTGACAACTCAAGTCCTATGCCAGCAGGGAGTGAGTGGGCGAAGACATCTTTGGCGTTGAGTTGAGACATACGCTTCAAGTGGGAGTTGCTACCATAGAAAGTGTACTAAGCGGCCAAGCAATGTGAGTGAATGGATCCCCACTTTATCGGGTCGAACCTCTTTTGACCATTAAGTCTAATATATTCCATATGTGACTTTGGCCTGTGGATGTAATGTGTTGATTTTTCTACTTAACATGTTAATAAAGCTATGATAATTCAGCCTCGACGAGGCATGTCTATAAAGCAGTAAACTGGAAGGACAAGTGTAAGTGGAAAATTGCGATTGTACTGCATGTTTCATTTGTAAACACTGGTAGCAACTGTCTTCTTGTGCTGGATAAGGGATTGAGTATTTCTTGAATATACTGCAGAGAAATTCTAAGGCACAACAAAATTGCATTCAAGCTCAGCAATTTTATATCCCCATCTTGTCATAGTTTTGGCTCCCACTTTCAGTTCGTATGAATGTTCACTGCATGGCCCATTTGCCAAGTATGAATGCTCACTGAGACATGGGGATCAGGTATACGCTCTACCATAATTTGTGAGTGGGAGATTGCTCAACGTCGGGTTTGTGCCTGCACTAGGTGACTTATCTGTTTGCACCCTTCCATTGAAGAAGGGGAATGAATCCTTCGATAGTTTACATAAACATTGATAAAAAAGTCCATCTCCTGATCTTCTTTCTGTCTGAGAAGGTAGCATATGGACTGTGACCAACAACTGGCTTACACCATGGACACATTCTAGTGACAGAATTGGAAGAAGAAAATTGTGGCACTGGTTCCGGTGAGAAATTGGAAAAGGGATATGGAAATGGCAACATCGGTCTCATTTCAGCACATAGGCTAACATCACTCACCTTCAATTTCTAATGCATGCACGATAAAAATGGGAATGATATGGTTGTGACTGATATATTTTTAAGAATTCACATTATTTAATGCACTAAATATATTGTGATATTGGTCTGTAGCTGTTTTGGTCACACAAACTTCATACTTTCACTGAATGGTCAAGGTAGATTCCCAAACGAAGTCGTGTAATCTTCCTTGTGGGTTTCTAATTGATGGTCCTACTTCTCAGAGTTCGATCCTGAGGAGTGCCCACCTGATTGTTTGCAACCATGTCAAAGTGTTTGTCCAGCTGACGCAATATCTCTGGAAAGGGTGGAGCTAAGAGGGTCTGTGGATAAACTCCAGGTGTTACCTCATGCACTTTTGACCTTTTTTTCCAGCAATTCTATTTGTTTGTAGCTGATTTATGTTATGTGACCAGGGTGGAGTTATTAAGGATCGCTGCTATGGGTGTGGGCGTTGTCTCCCAGTATGTCCATATGATAAAATAAGTAGGTTAGCTGTAAGGGAAAAATTGTACTATTGTTTCTTGATATAATTATACAGTTTCTGTTTAGGAAGTATGTGCGTTGCCTTTTCTGAAATCCTTCAATTCTCAGGTACTGTAACATATATTAGAGATGCTGATTCAATCTGTTCACTTCTGGCGAGGGATGATGTTGACGCCATAGAGATACATACAACTGGAAGGTGGGTGTTAAATTATACATAACGTCTTTTGTTATTCTTCTACTCTTTTCATTCGATTTTTTTATGAGAGAATTAGATTTGTCTTGCTTGATTTCTGATGCCAAGAGTTGCAGGTCCCATGATATGTTTAGGGAACTTTGGAGCAGCATAGGAAATTCAATTCAGAATATAAAATTAGTGGCAGTACGTTCGGAACTTATGCATCTATCTATATATGAAAATTTGCTATAATTATTCATTCTCAGAATACTGGTTGCAGATTTCGTTCGAGCCGTTTGGCTCAAACCTTATAAGACCTTTGATTGCATGTGTGAATGTTAGATCCATTGTCTTACAGCATAGAAGAAATATTCTCTGTGTATAAGACATGATGGGACATGTCGTAGGAAATATTATGCCCACTCTTTTGACAGGAGGGTTAACCCTACTCGGTGATAGGAAGATTGAGAAAGGAAGCATCGAAAATCACTTTAACTAATGTTACTTTCTGATACTAATCTACAAGCTAGAGGACGTGTTAATATATCTATTTTATATTCAGTTTATTTGTGTTATGTAATTTCTATTATTTGCTGGACCTCTATGTAATTGTCTCAATACTTCTATTAACAAAAGGAAGAGGATACATATCGTATCCCTTCACCGTTGCATTGCACGCAACATTGCGACACCCAACTGTTAACATGGTATCAGAGCGGCGACGCTCCTAGGGAGATCTCTCATCTTCATCGCCTCCTCTCCATCCTCCAGCAACACAAGCCGGCACCGTCAGACAGGGAAACAACAGTTGTTGCTGGCACCTTAGCCCGCAGCAGCCGCGGCCGACACAATGGCCAGCAGCCGCCGGCGGCACCACAAGGGCCAACAACAGTTGCCAGCGGCGCCAAGGCCAACGCAGCCGCCGCCGGCACCAAGGGCAGCAACAATCACCGCCGGCGCCAAGGCCTGTAGCAGTCACCGCCAGCCAGGGTCCCGACGACTACTATTGCGGAGTCCTTCGGTTAATTCAACTGGTTATTAAATCTCAAACCGAAGGGTCTGCTCCTACGTAGAGAATTCCTAATCACATCTCCTTCATGTGTGATTAGGAAATTTTCAGTTGGAGGCCGTGGATGCGTCAGACACATAGTTTTTTCGACGTGACGTGTATCCTTCCGTCATTCAGTCCTTCATGTGACGTGTATCACTCCATCACTCTATCTTCCTACTGAATCATGGAGGACATTAAGGCATCAGTCATCTACAACGAGATGTCACCTATCTCCTCCATCAAACTGAACGGGAAGAATAATCTATTGTGGATGAATGCTGTCCATACAGTGTTGGAATCCCGAGACAAGGTGAAACTTGTTGAATCTGATCCCCTGCGATTACTGACAAGGGCTATGCATAATGAAAGCGTCATAATAGTCTGGTGAAGACGTGGCTATGGGGAAGCATGGAACCTGGAATTGTTGCTAGGTTTATGTTCTACACCACTGCTAAAGAGATATGGGATGCAGTTAAGAAACATTACTCTCAAGAGAAGGAATGCTCTTTGCCAGTTCATGATATATGACCGGTTGTTTGCAGAACGACAAGGAGACAAGCCTTAGGAAGAATATTTTGGGGTGATCCAAGCTATTGCTCAAGAATTGAGTTTCTATCATCCAATGACCGTCCTAGAACAAGTGAAAGATAGAGATGATTTAATTATTGCAAAGTTTCTATCCGACCTGAGTTTGTCCTTCAGTTCAACCCACAATGTTATCTTCTGATAAAACTTCCCAGCCCGGAAGAAGCTTACGTCTTATGCAGTCCAACTTTGAACCAGTTGATTCTATAGCTGTTCCATCTCCTAGAGAATCTCATACTTTTGTAGCTGCTGCAGTTAGAGGAGGCCGTATAGGTATAGGCCGCGGAGGTGGTACATGACCTAAGTGCACCTTTTGTGGCCGCATGGGACACAAAGTGGAGAAATGTTGGAAGAAGCATTGTAGACCTTCTGCACCACCTGTGGGGGCAGCCCACTTTACAGGCACCACCGAGTCTTCTGAACTTCTTGCTTCGAGTTCTGGCATCACTCTCACAAAGGAGGAATATGATAGGTTTATTGTGGCTACTCAACATCTGAATTTGGGAATATCTCTTGCAGCCTTGACATTTACTACTGGTAATCAAGCTACCTCTTTGCTAGCTTCCGGTTCAACTTCTTCATGGGTGGTTGACTCTGGAGCTTCACAACGCATGACTGGTATGAGGACACTGCTTCATTCCATTGATTGACATATTCCTCACTAGTCTATGAAATTAGCGGATGGTTCAGTGAGGAGAGTGTTAGCCAGTGGATCTGTTTCTCTGACTCCTAGAATTGATCTTAAATATGTACATTATGTGCCTGCATTTCCATTTATTCTTCTTTCTGTTGCAAAATTGATTGATACCGTGAAATATACGGCGACATTCAAACCTTCTTGTTTTGTATTATAGGATCTCAAGAGTACGAGGACGATTGGTGGGGGGCCTAGGAAAGGTGATCTCTACCTTTTCCATGGTGAAAGTTTGCCCCATCAAGTATCTACTCCTGCTCCTGCTATCTTTTTGAGCGACTCTCCCTTACTGTGGCACTACAAACATGAAAATCGTTCTCAAGAGAGCTTGAGGAATTAGAACCAGATTTATCACAGGTGTCTTCATTAGAGTGTAAGTCCTGTTAGTTGGGGAAACATCATAGGATGTCGTACCCCAGTCGTGTCAATAAACGGGCTCTTTGTCCCTTTGAGTTAGTCCATAGTGATGTCTGGGGTCCTGTAAAAGAAAGCAGTTATAATGGCTTTCGTTATTTTATTTCCTTTGTCGGTGATTTTTTTCGCATGACATGGATTTATTTGTTGAAGAGTCGAGAGTCTGTGTTCTCCATTGTCAAGCATTTTCATCAAGAAATAAAAGTCCAATTTGATTGCAACATTAAAATTCTTAAGTCTGATAATGCCTTGGAATATGTTCAAAATGCTATTGCTGATTAATGTAGTTCTATTGGGATGATACATCGTACATCCTGTCCTCACACTCCTCAACAAAATGGGGTAGATGAGAGGAAAAACCGTTGCCTTGATATTTCCAGGACAATTATGTTTCAATCTAATGTCCCTAAGAGATTTTGGTCTGATGCTTTACTTACTGCATGTTTTCTTATTAACATGCAAGCTTCTTCTGTTCTTCAAGGATGTACTCCTTTCTTTGTCCTACGCCCTACTGGTCAACTATTTCTTGTTCCCATCAGGGTGTTTGGTTGTACTTCATTTGTCCACAATTTTGATCCTAAGGCTGATACACTATCTCCTAGGTCGATTAGGACTCTCTTTCTTAGTTACTCTAACACCGACAAGGGTTACAAGCGCTACTGTCCCAATCTTCGTCGTATGTTTGGTCTAGGGATGTAACTTTTCATGAGTCCACTCCATATTTCTCTAGTGTTCCCAGTAAGGGGGAGCCATTGTATGGGAGTGAGAGAGTGCCACCATCAGAAATCAACGAGAGCAGTGCCACCTATCATTGTAGAATATACTGTAATTCAGGAAGAGCAACCGACATATGCTACTCCAATTCAGCAATACTAACATGTATATCACAAAAGAAGCAGGCAAAACCATGATGAGGTAGCGACTCCAGTCCCTGAGCCTTCCCCATCTCCCTCTACTCAAGAGATTCCTGAAGAACTATCTGATCTTGATGTTCCCATTTCCGTCCGCAAAGGTATTCGTTCCTATACTATTCGTCATCCTACTGTGGGTGTGTGTTGTTTGTCAAAATTATCTAAGCAAGCACGTTCTTTGCTCTTAGGACTGATTCTGTGGCTATCTCAAAGAATCATCTGTATGCTATGAAGGATATTGGTTGGAAACAGGCGATGCAATCTGAAATGTCTGCTCTTCTATAGAATGGCATCTGGGAGCTTACTGACTTACCTACAAATAAGAATGTTGTGGGATGCAGATGGGTATTTGCAGTGAAACATAATATAGATGGTTCTGTAGAGAGATTGAAGGCTAGATTGGTGGCAAAACGTTACACTCAGACATATGGGGTTGATTTCTTTGAAACGTTTTCACCTGTGGCTCGTCTGAATTCGGTACAGATTCTTATTTTTTGGCTACTACTTTTGACTGGCCTCTATTTCAGCTTGATGTCAAGAATGCCTTCCTACATGGTGATCTACAAGAAGAAGTGTACATGGAGCAACCTCCTAGTTTTATTGCTCGGGGGGGTGTCAGAAGGTGTGTAGATTGAAGAAAGCCATTTATGGGTTGAAACAATCTCCTCGAGCTTGGTTTGACTAGTTCAATGATCTATTGCAAATGGGCTTTTCACGTTCTGTGACTGATCATTCCTTATTCTATTCTAGTTCTTTTGTTGGATCTATTATTGTTGCAGTATATGTTGATGATATAGTTATTACTGGCTATGATTTTGTAGGTATATCACGTGTGAAAGAAGGATTGCAGAGGCACTTTCATACAAAGGATTTGGGCAGACTGAGGTATTTTCTGGGCATTGAAGTACTTCGATCTCATGCAGGTACTAATTTGTCTTAGAGGAAATATGTGCTGGATCTACTTTGTGAGACAGGTATGAGTGAGTCCAAGCCAGTGTCTACTCCTATAGACTATCATGTGAAGGAGAAAACTGATGATACTGATTATTTAGATCCAGGATATTACAAGAATATTATTGGTAAGCTTATATATTTGACAATCACTCGCCCTAACATTTCCTTTGCTGTAGGGGTGGTGAGTCAGCATATGAGCTCACCATAGTAGTCACATTGGACAGCAGTTTGTCGCATTCTTAGATATCTGAAAGGTGCACCTGGAAAGGGGATCACCTATTATAGACCTAAGACTCCTATGTTTACTCTTGTTCTTATTGGCGATGCAGATATAGATTGGGCTGGTAATCGGAATGATATCACATCCATATCTGGATATTGCACTTTTCTAGGAAATCATCTTATCATCTGGAAAAGCAAGAATAAGAATGTTGTGGCGCATTCTAGCACGAAGGCTGAGTATAGAGTAATGGCTCATGCTTGTTGCAAGTTGCAGTGGGTTCAATCTGTGCTTTCTGAGTTAAAAATTCCTGTGTTGTCTCCTATAGAGCTCAGATGTGATAATCAAGCTGTAATATATATTGCCAAGATCCCAATCTTCCATGAACACACTAAGCACATAGAAGTTGACTGCCACTTCATCAGAGATCAAATGAAGAATGGGAAGGTTGTGACTCCTCATGTCAAATCTGAAGATCAACTTGCCGATGTTCTCACAAAGCCGTTAAGTCCAACAACTTTTCAGAGTCTTAGTAACAAGCTGGGCATACACGATGTGTACACTCCAGCTTGAGGGGGGGGTGTTAATATGTCTATTTTATATTCAGTTTATTTGTGTTCAGTAATTTCTATTATCTGCTGGACCTCTATGTAATTATTTCAATACTTTTATTAATAAAAGGAAGATGATACATATCGTATCCCTTCACCGCTGCATTGCACGCAGCATTGCGACACCCAACTGTTAGCAGGATGTATATCTAACATCCTCAAGCTGTCACTTATGGATGATACTCCAAAACATTTTATTTTTCGTTTTCCCCCTGTACATGGTTTGAAGCCCTGATAGTAGGTCTTTTCTTCTTTTCTTTGGGCAATGTCCAACATTTTTCTTCTCCTTGATTTCTTCTTCTTCATTGCTTTAGTGTTGCTTCCTGTACTCTTTCTTCTTCCTCTTCTTTCTTTCTTTGATATCAATTAAACAATGCATCCTTCTTTCTTTCATTTTTTCTGCTGTACATGATGTTTGGGAAACTTCCTGTACATTTCTTCTTCTTTGGCCTACGCCCAACCTTTTGTTCTCTTTACTTTAGTCTGCAGTCTGTATCTTTTTCTTCTTCTTTCTTTCTTTGACTTCAATTAAACGGTTAATCCTTTGAATCATCATTATTTTTGTTCCCCTGTTCATCACGTTTTGGAGAACTCCCTATTTTAGCAAAACTTTTTCTTCTCTTTGCTTTGGTACAGGTGGTTGTTGCTTTCTTCTCATCTTTTTTTTTTCCTTTTACTTCAATTGAGTGATTATGAAGATGCATTCTCCAAATAAATATTAGTTTTGTTTTTTTATTGTTCCTGTACAACAAACATCTTTCGACTTCTTTTCTCTGACTTCGGAGTCTTGTGACTGTCACACTTGTCTAGACACCTAAATGCAGTGCTGGTGTCTACTATCTAGAAAAATCTCAGTAAGTCTTCTACTCCTCTTTGACTTATCTCTTATTTCTAATTGCATTCTCTTTGACCTAATACCAATGCATACGGAATGTATTATTTAAAAATCTCTACATTACTGTTTCTTAGGAAAATGAGTCTGTCTAGGGAAGAATTATCCTTCGATGATAGAGCACCATTGTGGAAATATGTTACAAAACCA
Source organism: Alisma plantago-aquatica (assembly GCA_963693085.1). Lineage (NCBI taxonomy): Eukaryota > Viridiplantae > Streptophyta > Magnoliopsida > Alismatales > Alismataceae > Alisma > Alisma plantago-aquatica. The sequence continues at coordinate 1,169,068,313 of OY856409.1, read as the reverse complement.
GACCAGGAAACAACAGGGAAGAATTATCAGTTCCAATTCAACTATTGCAACCACATTTTCAATGGGTCATATTCTAGGGTGAAAGCCCGTCTTTCCAGAATACCATTATTTGGTATTTAAGTCTGCCCTAAAGTTTCAGCTGTACATCTTAGTGAAATGCAGAATGTAGTAAATGCAGCTGTACAATGGGTGAAAGATTCAGCCCAAAGAAGTCCCTCTACCTCCATCTTCATCCAACCTCGCAAACAAGAGGAAAGCCACTGGGAAGCCAAGGATAGGGGAATCTCTTGACCTTGAAAAGAGGGAGCAATTGCAGGCGAAATTGTTAGAATGTTCTACTCTGCTGGTTTTCCGTTCCATCTTGCTAGAAATGCTTACTATGTGTGCTTGTTCACTTTTGCAGCTAATAGTCCAATCTTAGGCTACATCCCTCCTAGCTATAATATTCTTAGAACAACCTTACCTGAAAAAGGGCAAACATTGAAAGGCTCTTGGAACCCACCAAAATAAATTGGAAGGAACAAGAGTTCATGAGTGATGGATGGACCGATGCGCAAAGACATCCGTTAATAAATTTTATTATGGCCATATAAATTTTGTGGCTGTTTTCAAGAATGGTCCAATGTTCTTAAAAGCTGTGAATTGTGAGGAGTACATGGATAGGTTCTTTATTGCAAACTTGATTACACAATACACTGCTGAGGTTGGGGACAAAAATGTAGTTCAGTTGTTACCAAGGTTGTCAGAACCGAACCGGTGAGTGAACTGGTGAGGCTTCTAGTTCTCGGTTCACTGGTTCAACCAGCGGTTGAACTGGTGACGTCAGCATGACACCATAAATTATTTTTATAACTTTGTAATATATGAAAAGTCAAGGAAAAAGTAAGCAATTATCAAGTAATCAAATAAACTTTCATTAACATGAGGAGATACCACGGTATAATTGGCATAAGGATATTGGAAACCTTATAGGAATATAAATATAGACAGTAGCACTAGGCTTTTGTATGGTCACTGACCTGGCAGGACGGTAGGAATATGTTAAAGAATGATAAAAGGTAGGTAGAACATTTTAACTATACGGAAATTACTAGGGGACTAGATGAAGAAGAAGAGAGGTACCAGAGCAATTGCAAGAGGATCAATACAACAAAAGAAGGCAGCAGCAAGTAGCTACAAAAACAGAAGCAAATGCTACAGCAAACTATTGAAATAACATGAAAAGGAGGATAAGGAGGAAGATAAGGAAGAGGAGGAATAGAGAAAAGGGAGGAGGGTATAGCATGTACATGCAACAACAACAAAATTCAGCAAAAAATACGGCAAATCATTGGTCAGTCAGACTCGGCCGGTTCACCGGTTCTTGACCGGTTCAAAGGGATTTCTGGGTTTGGGGCTAAACCGAACTGGTATAGGCACCGGTTCCCGGTTCAGTTCGGTTCTGATAACTATGGTTGTTACTGATAATGCCCTAATGCGTAGAGAAGTTGGCGTGCTAGTTGAAGTTGTGTATCCATATATCTTTTAGACACCTTGTGTGGTGCATACACTCAATCTAGCTCTCAGGAATATTTGTGCTGCAAAAAACACAGAAGCAAATGAAAGAGCTTATAATGAGTGTAAGTGGATATCTGAAGTGACAGCTGATACTCATTCCATTCGCAATTTTATTGTAAATCATTTTATGCGGCTTGCCATTTTAATGACTTTGTGAAGTTGAAGATGCTATTTATTGCAGAACCTCACTTTGCTTCTATTATTGTTATTATGCTTAGAAGGATGAGGAATATCAAAGTGGGACTTGCAAATATGGTTTTCAGTGAAAAATGGGCTTTATTTAGAGATGATGTACAAAAAGCCGAATTTGTCAAAGAAAATATTCTTGATGATATTTGGTGGGACAAAGTGGAGTACATAATTGCTTTCACAGAACCTATCTATGAGATGTTGAGGGGCTGTCGACACTGATAAACCTTGCTTGCACTTAGTGTATAATATGTGGGATTCTATGATAGGGAAAGTGAAGGCAATCATATACAACCATGAAAAGAAGGATGATGAGGAGTCAAGCTTCCATATGGTGGTGCACACAATTTTAGTAGATTGGTAGAATAAAAGCAATACCCCTCTTCATTATTGTTTAGCATATTCATTGAATCCAAGGTATTAAGTTATTCAAGAATTTGCCTTCCACTAGATATATCATAGAATTTTTAAGTGTTAATAACTTAATATATCTCTACTCATCTCTTTTAGGTATTATAGCTCTGAATGGCTTGATGAGGATTCTAGTAAAGTCGCTCCTCCTAATGACATTGAAATTACAAATGCAAGAAACACATGTCTTAAGAGATACTTCCCTAATGTGGAGGAGCATCGTATTGTGATGATTGAGTATGCAAAGTTCTCATCTCTGCTAGAAGAATTAGGAAATCATGATTCTATTACTGATAGAGCCTTGATGGAACCACACATTTGGTGGTTAGTTCATGGGAGTAATGCTCCGCATCTCAAAAAGTTGGCCTCAAAATTGCTAGGCCAACCTTGCTCTTCCTCATGTTGCAGAGAAACACGATTCATCCTCAACTTGGTGAAGATTTGGTTTATGTGCATGCTAATCTTAGACTCTTATGTAGACAAATGTCTAGTTATACTGAAGGAGTCCACAAATTGTGGGATGTTTGTGGAGATGCATTTGTTCAATTCATGGCTAAGGTCTTTTAGAGATGGCAGAGTTATCACTAGATGAGCATGAGCCGGACTTGGAGGCTATTGTCTTTCGTGATGATAATGATGAAGTCTAAGGAGCTACACAAAATTGAATTGCGATGGATATCATTTACTAGCTTCTCTTCTTTTTTGTGTATGAATTGAACTTTTTGTAAAGATAACTGTGAAGAAGTGTATACGGATATGTTGTGTTGTGGTATTCATATGTACACCCCTATCCTTATATAGGAGAGGAGGCTATTACAATGAGGCACAAAGGAAGCAGACTAACCCTAATGGGCCATGGGAAACATGCCCATGTAAACAATAGACTAATAACCGATTAACTAAATGGGCTATATTCTAACACTCCCCCTCAAGCTGGAGCATGGGTGAACGCATGTCCAAGCTTGGAGTTACATGACTCGATTGAACGATAAGAAATAACCAACAAATGAAAGATAGATATGTCACTCCCCATACAAAAGATTGTTACTCCCCCTTAAACAAAACTTCCTAATTGAAAATGTATGATGATGACGCCTCTTTTGTTCTGCAGGTTGGAGAATCTTGAGCTTTGAAGAAGGTCTTTCTCTTGAAGTGCATCTGGAGTGAAGAACATGTGAAGAAGACAATCATAAATACCACGACTACGCCATCTTCACTGGAGAGGAATGTGGAGTGGAATAAGCGCACTCAACACATTACACGTACATAACGCGGCACGAACGCGGAGGCACAATGTCGATGTAGCGGTGGAGATGTCTCTGAATTGTCTGAGAAGTGTAGTCAACTGGAATTAGCGTAGAAGACCACCGACGTGCATAACGTGGCACGAACACGCTGGGCGAGGTGCTGAGGTGTCGTCTCAACACGTAGAAGTAGCAGATGCAGCTTGGAGAAGACGTGACGAAGTAGCTCGGTGAGGATCACTCTGGATAAATCCTTGCAGATTCAATTTTGGCACATGCTTGAAGAAGACGAGCTTCGAAGATGAAGAAGCAACCATCTGGAACACCATCAACGCAACACAGATGATCAACTGGAACGTCATCAACACCAAAGGGACTAGAGGCCGGAATATGCGCAACAAGCTCTTATCCTGACGTACATAATGCAGTACGAACGCGAAAGTATTAGTGTCAATGCTGCAACTATGAGATCCTTCAATGCTGTCTGAAAAGTAATGTGATGCTAAGTGGGAATGACGCGCCACAAAGACATCATGAAACCAGATGTGCTAAAGTAAATGAAGCTCCATGAAGATAGCCTGAAATATATCATCTCATCTCATATCATGTCTCTCTCCTCATATCCTCTCTCTCATGTTCTCTTCATACCCTCTCTATCTCTCTCTCTCCTCTATCCCCCCCCCCCCCCACAACAAATACGATGAGAGTGAGTAGAAGGTGTAGAACAAAAGGAAATATGACCCCCCCGATCATCACAGGTGCATGGTCTTAGCCCAACCTCACTAGATGTTACGCACACATGATGGGTGGGAAAGGTCAAATGAGAGGTGTAGTATGGAGAGAACAAAAAGTAGACTACCAGAAACATCAGTAGAAAGAGGTGATACACTACCAGAATTTTGCTCGGTAGGGGGAGAAGTGGCACTGTCGGAATGGTTTCTTGGCATGAAAACCGATAATCGGAGTCAATATGCAAAACACACCCAATTAAGATCCGGAGAGAGAAAATAAATGGATCTTTTCTTGACCCGAAACATACATTTTCCCGGCCCTTGCTGGGTCAAAAAATAGGAATAGGATCCGATTATCATCAAATATTGGAGGAGAGATGGACCTTTGGAGGACGTCAAACCATAACTGTTAGTGTTATGACTGCTTCAGACACGTTGTGTCTATAATTGGACACACCGTGTAGATTTTTGGGGGTGAGAGGCAGACTCTTAATGACACGCCGTGTAGCTCCTTCACTGAAAACTGACTGACTCCTTGCAACATGCTGTGTGAAAATGCAACTCGCCGTGTCAGATGTCGGAGACGTGAACTGGATCTCCGCGGACGCGTCGTGTTCTAAGTGGACACGCCGTGTTTGAAGTCGGAGGCGTGAATCTGCTATCCGCCGATGTGCCGTGTTCCAAAGATGACACGCCGTGTTTGTTACGATCTGCGCCGTCAGAAAGATTTCTGGAATCGAACACGACGTGTTTTGAGCGACACGTCGTGTCTTTTGCTTTCTGGACGAAACTTCGCGCCATCAGGGTGATTTCTGGAGCGCGACATGCCGTGTTGTTTGGACAACACGCCGTGTCGGCGGCGGCTGATGCACGATCTCGACGGGAATTAGCACCGTCAAAGAGACAAATACCCCGAGAATCAACACCATGGGTCGACAGGAGTTAGCGTTGTCTATTGTACTCCTTTGATCATGTACAGAGGTGACTCCTTGCTTGACCACGACCGAATCTGGACGGGAATTGGCGCCATCCAGGGTCCCGAGAAGCGGTGTAGCAGTGGAGTGATGGAGCGGCTGGATGCGGAGATGATGGATGGGTGGCGGCTCGACGCGGAGACGGCAAGGCAACTCGGCGGTGAAGACGATGGCGACAGTTGCTGGAGCGGAAGGTAGATGTGCTTAGCATGGCTGCTTCAATGGCGGCGGCTAGAGCTGCTTGACGAACGAATCTTCGGGGAAGGTGACGACTGACAAATAGATTTGGATCGGAATGATGGCGCCGTCCAAAGACACTAGGATAGATTGTCGGGAAGGATGGTGCTGGCGCATAGCTTTGGATCGGAAAACATATATTGTATCCTGGGAAAGTTGGCTCCGACGTACGAATCTATGTGAAAGTGGGAGAAAGAGCCACGGAGGCCGGAAGTGCCTAGCGGGCAGCCGGCCTATGCCATGGAAGAGGCGGCGCCGGTGGCCCGCAGGCGGGGGCGCTCCCCCTGTTGCTCTCTCTAGGAGAGAGAGGGTGGCTGGCGGCTAGGGCTAGAAGGGGCGGCCGAGAGGAGAGGGAAGGGAGGCGGCGGCTAGGGTTCTCTCCCCCTCTCTACTGCTCTGATACCATGTGAAGAAGTGTATACGGTAATGTTGTGTTGTTGTATTCATATGTACACCCCTATCCTTATATAGGAGAGGAGGCTATTACAATGAGGCACAAAGGAAGCGAACTAACCCTAATGCGCCATGGGCAACAGGCCCATGTAGACAATAGACTAATAACCCATTAACTAAATAGGCTATATTCTAACAATAACAATACAACATCATTGTGGGAATGGAGTAGTCATGTAGAGACAGTCACAACATGACTTGTAATTTTGTGATTTGTGTGTATGCCACATTTCACTAGGGTGGAGAAGATATGAAATGTAGTCACATGAAGGCTTGTGGTAATAATGGTACTCATGTCTATATGTGGATATAACTTTATACATTTTGAGAGTTCGCTTAATAGAGTATTGAAGTTACACTTTCTTGTATTGCAAATTTATTGTGTTACTTAAAACTTATCTTTTAGAATTTTACAAATTTGAATAAGACGTGTTTTCATAAATTCTATCTTGTATAAAATTCTTATTTTCTATTAATAAAAATACCAAATAGCTAAAATATTGATTAAAAAATTAATTAGTTCCTGTGTCCGTGTCCTATATTTTTCAAAATTTTCCGTGTCATGTTTCCATGTCCATGTCCGTGTCCAAGCACATGTCTGTGCTTCCTAGGTGGCTCGCCTATTCCTTTGTCTCCTATAGGGTTGTCTTCTTTGTCGTCTCCTTTGATACCGTCTCCAGCACGTGTCTGTGCTTCCCAGGTGGCTGGCCTATTCCTTCGTCTCCTATAGGGTTGTCTTCTCCGTCATCTCCTCCGCCACCGTCTCCAGCTTTGTCGTCAAAGAAACAACCATTATGTTTCTCCCACTGTTGTGGATGCTGCTCTCTCTCTGTCAAAGTCAAGTTTGGTCTTCAGCGTGCTTCTGCCTTCGTCGTCTCCATCAAAGCTAACATGGACAGCCCTTGAGGACCTGTCAATCTCTCCAAGGAACTCTTCTTGAGGTCTATAATCATGAGGAACAACAACAACTTGAAGTTTTCCGTTCATTGCTACAGTACTGTACTGGGGTATGGAGCCAGCATAGTGACTGCTGCTCTCTCTTATAGGACTTTGGTCCTGCCATTTTGCGACTTTCTTCCCCTTGGTCCTTGTTGCCAAACGGTGCTTGTGGCTAGTTGCTATGTCCCTCTTTCTTCTTCAAATCAACAAGAGTATCGGGCTACTGTCAACAACCTTTTATTGCTGCAGATTGCGGCTTCAACAAAGGAGGTATGGTGGTCTCTTTCCCCACTTAATCTGGCCCAAAGGGGGCGCCCCTAACCCTGCTATGTTTCCCTAGAAGGTCACGGGCTTAGGTATTCCCAGGAGGGAGCATTGGTCATTCGCCCTAGCTATTGTCACTAGCAGAGTACTGTAGCATGACCAGTTTTGGTCTATTGTTTCTGTCCAAAAGTCAATGTATTTGGTCTGTTCAAGCGCATTGCTGTTGCCAATCTCAAGTTTGTCTTGTTAAACTCTTCCTCAACCACTCATGTTCCCCTCCCCCCAGCCCGTATCCCCTGCTTATCACATGGGAGCTTATCTTTGTATTTGTACATCCCAACGACTCTTATTGTCCCTTTGTGATTTGTATGCGGGGGAGATATTGAGGAGATGAGAAGAGAAGAATGAGTACAAGGAGAAGAGAAGATATGAAGAGTCAAGAGAGAAGGAATGCCTCTAATTCTACATCACACATGTTGTCTACATCTTGGAGCTTCAAGTTGCCCATGTGTCTCCAGATTTTAAATTTCAAGGGTTAGTCAAGTCTCGCTATATAGCTTCCGAGTTACCATCCGCTGGTCTTCTTTGCCCAATGTTGAAGGCAAGAAGATGGTCGTCACGTGAGGGGTCTCTGGTTTCTTCAGTTTTCTACCTCAGGAGCATCAATCATCCTTTGCTATGTCTTGATCATCTCAATCAGGCGATGCATCAGTCATCCAACATTGGAAGCATCTCAAAGTATTTGCACAGTGGTGATGCCGCAGACCTGTCTTTCCCAGATGATCATTCATCTGGCTTCGTCGTCGAAGTCCCCAGATTATATGTTCGTGCCTTGTCAAGCACATTGACCAGCTGCTGCATTATTGCCTCCATGTAGCACATGTTCGTCACAGCTGTTGTGTGTCATTCCATAGTAGTCTTAACCTGGAAATTGCTTCAGCCACAATGGTGATTCAGTCTCAAATCAAGCTGCATGTTCTTCATACGTCTTCTACTACAGATGCAAGTTGCAACACGGTCAAAGCTCCAACTTTCTCTAAGTCCACCTGCTGATCCAAATATGTCAAAAAGGTCAAGACGTCAAAATCCCAGGAGATCAAATTGAGGGGGAGTACGCATGTTGTGCACAGTCTATCTTCATCTTCATCTGTGTCTATTTTTTTAAGTCTGTCTTGTCTATATCTAAGATGCTCATGCGATTCTCCCATGCTCTAGCTTGCGGGGGAGGTTTGGAGCAAAAAGGAGTTATTTAGTCATGTAATATGGGCTTGTGTCTATAAGCCCATATAAGATAAGAGTTCACTAAGTTAGTTGGTCCCTTCGGTCTACGGTATGTGTCCACCTCCTACATATAGGAGATGGTCTCTCTTGTATCTTACAAATTTTGAATATATCGTCTATTCTTTCCAGTTAACAAGAGACGAAGATGGCTCCTGAGGGCCCATATTCATAGAAGACTAAATGATTAAGAACAAATTATAGTAGGCTAAACTTCAAAACTGCATGATTAAATCTTCTGAAGCAAGCTCTCTAAGATTATTTAAGACAAAATAGTGACTTGTAGAGCTTGCGTCCGAGATGAGACTCCCTCTGAGCAATGAATCCATGAGGTTGCTCCACTTAAATTTCTTAAGACAAATCACCACAAAGGAAATCATTTTTGATAACCGATAAAGAGGAATCGAGAAACGGAAAGCCCTTGAAATGTCCAAATAGAGGCCTTTTTGACCATTAGGGAAAAGGTCTCTTGATAATCCTCCCCGTGTACTCGAGTGTTGCCCTTAGCTACAAGACATGCCTTCAAATGATCAACACATCCGCTAGGCCCCGTTGGTTGTCTCTAGTGATGACAATATCATCAACATAGACAATAAGAAAGAAAGATCATCAACATAGACAATAAGAAAGATGGCTCTCGAGGGTTCACATTGATAGAAAATTGAACGATTAAGAGCAGATTGCAGATGACCAAACTAGAATTGCATGACTGAATTTTTCCAAATCAAACTCTTGGAGATTGTTTAAGACCATAGATTGACTTCTAGAGTCTATTGATGAGATGAGAGTCCCTCTTAGCAACGAATCCGAGAGGCTGCACCTTGTAAAAGTTCTTTAGACGAATTATCTTGGGAGGAAAGCATTGTGATGGTTGATATAGAGGCCACGAGAAATGGAAAGCCAACAAAAGAAATATCTGAGCAGATGACATCTTGACCATCAATATAAGGTCCCTTGATAATGTTCCGCATGTACCTGAGTGTAGCGCTTAACTACCAGACACCTTCAAATGATGAACGCATCAACTAAGCCCTACTTTCACTAAGAACACCCATTGACGTCTAGCTATAGCTTTGTCATCAGGGGTAGGAACAAGGTTCCATGTATGATTATGGCGAAGAGTTTACATCTCACTCTTCCATGGCCCATCGCCATCTTAGGTGAACAAATGTATAACTAGCATGACAATGTCATATAAGGATAAAATGAAGGCTTTATTTGATAATGATAAACATTCATGCATGACTTTTTTTCCTTTCGAAGCACAATAGGTAGATTAAGAGAGATGTCCATGATCGTGGGAGCTCCACATTGAGTGATAATTGTAGGAAGGTTGATACTTGCATCGCTTGCTTCATGCTCCACATTACTTGCTTTCTCATCGGCGAGTGTAGACCTGTGAGGTTTTTCTGGCGTGACAGGGTGGGTACCTCATTGGTAGAGAGTATCTCTTGAACATACACATAGACTTCAATAACCATAGGAATGGGGAGAGATTCCTCCAGTTCTAGAGTAGTTTGTGTTTCTTCAAAGAATGGAGTTTCTTCAAAGAAGGTGACATCAACAGACAAAGGAAATTTGTGTTCAACGGACTGTAACATCATACCCTTTTTGAGTTCTGGAGTAACAGACTAAGAAACACATGTGGTTGCCTTTAGATTGAGTTTATGATGATTAGGCCCAACATTATGGACAACACAAACTCATCCAAACACCTTAGGGGAAATATATATAGGATGGTCTGGCAGACGTCTAAAAGAATTTGGTTGTTGAAGGTGGAAGATGGCATGCGATTAATAAGATAAGTGGCAATTAGGACAATATCATGCCAGAATACATTTGGAACTTTCATACAAAGAAGAGGGGTTCCATTAGATTCTACAATGTGTCAGTTCTTTCTTTCTGTACTCCATTATGTTGGGGTGTATGTGGACATGAGGATTGGTGGATCACACATTTGGTGATAGGAAACTTGACAAAAATCATTAGGAGACAATGTTTATGACCTAGAGTTGATGGAACTTGACAAGGTCCCTAGTCATTTGAATGAAAAATATATAAATTGGACTTAGCATTCCTCTGATCCTTAGACGGAAGTGGGTCGATGATGTTTGCTTAATTGATATGACTCACACTAACCTTTTGAGACTTGACAAATTAGATTTGAGAATCTTGATTTTGTTGGACATGCCCAAGCCGAATGTGGATGTAGAGAGGACCAGAGCAGTTGCTGCTACACATGATTTGGAGCAAGTAAGAAGATGTCCAATTTTGACGCTAATTGGGTGGGCACATAAACAAAATTTCGTGGCGTTTCGACTGATGCATTCCTGGCATTTTAACACCAAAAGGAAGATTCATTTATGAAAATCTACCAAATCAATATGCACTTGTTTATGCAAAAATACGTCATGCTAGATATGTGTGTGTGTGGGGGGGTCTCATGTTTTGGTGAAGGAAGCTGAACTATTTCAATTTGATGCGATTTCAATGGCTCAATCAATGAAGTCATGATAGTTAGTGTTGGGAGTTATTTAGTTAATGGTTATATTATCTAGTTAGTAAATGGGTCTATGAGTTATTTAGTTAATGGTTTTATTATGTAGTTAGTAAACGGGCCAAAGTGTTTTGACCCATTAGGGTTGCGTCTAAGTGTGTACTCGTGTCCCCTTTCCTATATATAGTAGGGTACCTCTAATGAAAAACTTCTTCCGTCTGTTTTTCTCTCTAACATGGTATCAGAGCAGAGATCCAAAACCCCAATCGTCAAGTAAAACAGGTAAGGGAGAAAAAAGAGAGCCACAACCAGTGGGCAACCGCTGCAAGTCATGCCCACTCTTCCCTTCCTATATCTTATATTGCCTCTGTTGTTTTTTTGCTGGTCTCCCTTCTACTGTTATTGCCTTTATCTGTTGTTGATTGCCTGGTAGCTGCCTCCTCCCACCGTCCACAGAAGTTGCTGAAGTATTGGTGATCTTTGACAGAGCCACCATGTTCCACTTTGACTGCTTCTGCCATGGTTCAGGAACGTCTTCTGTCTTCAACCATTGCCTGTAGCCCTATCCTACTGTCGCGACACTACCCACAGCTACCCCTAAGGATTGTGGATCCAATGTCATGATCCCAACCTTTTAGTCATCGCTCCACCCTCCAACTCGTTAGCCATTCCCACATTCCTCTCTATTGCTACCTGCCGCGATTTCCCTGCTTTATGCTATCCCTTGTCTCACACCCGCTTACTGCTAATCCTATAACCAACAACTGCTAACGTTCCACCCAACAGTCAACCTAGTGCTTTGTTCTACCCCCTCATGGCTCCTCTTGTCTTGGTCTACCAAAAGTTTCCATGCCAAAGACTGTCAACTCCCCTCATTGGGGGGCCGTGCCCCTAGACCCCCCTAACGGTGCTACGACCAATTTTTTGAGGTGTTTCCTTTAGCATTGTCTCACCCCAATGGTTGTTATTCTCTGTGTTGGTGTAAGGGGGAGAAAGAAAGGAGAGAAGAGATGAAATGAGGAGAGAAGGAGAGAAGGAGAGAGGAAAAGATGGATTTATTTGTTTGGGAATGCAACTTATTTCTCTTTTATCATATAGCCTCTATTTTGTTATTTGATCAGGGTTCTGAAATTATATTATTCATCTTTAAATGTGCATTTTTTGCATGCTTAATTCTTTTGAGGTGGCGTCATCCGGCTACGCCAACTCATTACCTTGTGTCTGTGCTATAGGCACTGTGACAGAATCAGGTTTTCCAGAAAGCTCAGGGTTGCACAATGTGTGCACCCTCATATATATAATACTGAGAGATTTACAGAGAGTTCCATAAATAAAGGAAAATAACAAAACAAATAACAGGCTATGTAAAACAGGAAATATATAATGTAACACTCCCCCTCAAGTTGGAGCATAGATGTCAATCATGCCCAACTTGTCTAACAGCATGCAGAACTGTTTCTTCGCCAAGAGCTTGGTGAAGATATCCGCAACTTGATCTTCAGATCTTGTGAATGGAGTGCATATTTTGCCAGCAAGAATAGACTCTCTGATGAAGTGGCAGTCAACTTCAATGTGTTTGGTGCGTTCATGATAGACCGGATTATTTGCAATGAAGATGACAGCTCTGTTATCACAATGCATAGGAATGGCAGACGAAGACTCAATCCCAAATTCTTTCAGAAGAGAACGCACCCACAACAACTCACAGGCAGTATGAGCCATGGCCCTGTACTCAGCTTCAGCACTAGATCTGGCCACGACATTCTGTTTCTTGCTTCTCCAGGTGACAAGATTGCCTCCTACAAAGGTACAGTAACCAGAAGTAGATTTTCTATCAACTTTGCTTCCTGCATAATCAGAATCAGAATACCCTTCAAGAACACAATGCCCGTTCTTTTTATAGTGAAGTCCCTTGCCAGGCGACTTTTTTAAGTATCTCAAAACTTGGCATGCAGCATCCCAGTGACACTGTTTAGGTTTTGTCGAGGTACCTGCTAAGAAGACCTACTGCAGTAGCAATATCAGGATGAGTAACCGTCAAATAGATCAGTTTACCAATCAACCTTCTGAATTTTTTATGATCAACAAACATAGCAGAGGAATCATCATCCCAATTGACATTGGGATCAAGAGGAGTATCCGCAGGTCTTGCTCCAAGCATACCAGTCTCCTGCAAAATATCAAGAACATACTTTCTCTGCGAAAGAACCAAGGCATTAGAGTTTCTAGAGACCTCTATGCCAAGAAAGTACTGAAGTCTGCCTAGATCTTTGGTAGCAAAGTGCTTGCCCATATGATCTTTGGTAGCCTGAATACCAAGAGTGTCGCTGCCAGAAATAATAATGTCATCAACATATACAATCAGAACAGTAATACCTGCTGAAGTCTTTTTTGTGAATACAGAATGGTCAACTTGTGACCTCAGAAAGCCAAAATCAATCATGATCCTGCTCAACTTCTCAAACCAGGCACGAGGACTCTGTTTGAGCCCATAGATAGACTTCTTAAGTCTGCAGACTTCGTGAGACTCCCCCTGAGCAACAAACCCAGGAGGTTGCTCCATATACACCTCTTCCTGTAAGTCACCATACAGAAAAGCATTTTTCACATCAAGCTGCAGGAGAGGCCAGTTTAGATTCACAACAACAGATAAAAGAATCCTGACAGAGTTAAGGCGAGCAACAGGAGAAAAAGTCTCAAAGTAATCAATGCCATAAGTCTGAGTATAGCCTTTTGCAACTAACCCTGCCTTCAACCTTTCAACTGTACCATCAGGTTGATATTTGACAGCATATACCCACCTGCAGCCAACCGGCTTACACTGAGGAGGTGGATCCACCAGCTCCCAAGTGTCTCTGTCAGTAAGAGCAACCATCTCTTCATTCATAGCAGATGTCCAAGCCGTACTTTTCAAAGCATCCTGAATAGTCTTAGGTACAACCACAACAGATAAAGCAGATACAAAATTGCTAGAATGAGTATGCAGATGAGCAGTAGACACACACTGAGCAATGCTATGAGAAGTGCAAGACCGAGTACCCTTTCAGAGTGCAATAGGTATGTCAAGATCAGAGTGTACCTCAGGTGTAGCAGAACCTTCTGGAGGAGAAGATTGGTTGTCTTGGGGGGTACTTGTGTAGAATGTGCTTTATTCCTGCGTTGATAAACAATAAGAGGAGGATCTTGCTTTTCAGTAATCGCAGTATCAGTACTGTCAGGCATGCAGTCAGAAATAACAGGTAAAGGAGGAGCCAGAATGTCTGTTTGCAAACTATCTCCTGCTGAAGAATAATACGGTGTATCTTCAAAAAAGACAACATCACTACTAGTAAACCATTTCCGGGTGCTGGGATTATAACATCTGTAACCCTTCTGAGTTCGAGAATAGCCCAGAAAAATGCATTTAGCAGCTCGAGGAGATAACTTATCAGAAGTGGGTCCAAGCAATCTGACAAAGCAAGTACACCCAAAAATTCTAGGAGGCACAGTAAACAAAGAAGTGTCAGGTTGCAAAACCTGTATGGGAATCTTATTTCCAATAACAGACGATGGCATCCTATTAATCAGAAAACACGCAGTTAAGATAGCCTTAGGCCAATAAGAGCGGGGCACATGAGAATGCATCATTATCGTCCTGGTAACTTCTAATAAGTGTCTATTCTTCCGCTTAGCGACACCGTTTTGTTGTGGGGTATAGGCACACGAAGTCTGGTGAATTGTACCCACAAATTTACAGAAAACAGCCACATCGTGCTTAACAAACTCTAAAGCATTATCAGTGCGAAAAACTTTAATAGGCAAGCCAAACTGCGTTTTTATTTCAGCAAAGAATTATTTGATAGTAGACAGCACTTCGGACCTACTTTTTAACAGAAACAACCAAGTAGTCCTAGAAAAATCATCAATAAAAAGAATGAAATACTTGTAACCAGATTAACTTGGTACATGGCATGGACCCCATACATCAGAGTGAACTAAATAAAAAATGTTTTTACTGCTCACAGTACTACGTCTAGGATACATAGTACGAGTTTGTTTTCCTAGCTGACAGGATTCACACTGAAAATGACAACTGCCAATATCAGAAACTAAACGACGCAGCTTCTCTGGCGAGGGATGGCCCAGCCTGTAGTGCCACTGTAGAGCAGAAACAGAAGTCGATAATGCAGACATCACAACAGCTTTCTCTGATCGAGGTAACTGGTCCAAGTAATAGAGTCCATCAACACCTTCATACCCCCCACCAATCTTCGTCCTCGTGCGAAGGTCCTGAAAAACGCATGAACCAGGAATAAATGTCAGGCTACATTGTAAACTCCGTAAAATTTTGTTGACAGATAATAAGTTTAGAGGAAATCGAGGCACATATAAGGCAGATTTGAGGTCAAAGTGAGAAACAATATCACCGACTCCAAGAACCGAAGACTTGGAGCCATCAGCAAGCATAACAGAAGAATGACGGGCATGTGCAGATATATGTTTAAACAAAGATCTATTTCCAGATATATGTGCAGATGCACCAGAATCTATCACCCATTTGGTATTACCAGAAGTAGAGGGTGAGGAGGAGCTCAGGAATGCAGTATCATAACCAGAAAAGGCAGCATGTGCTCCGCTAGTGGACGCAGCAGGAGAAGATCCAGCACGCTCAAGAAGAAGACGCTCCACCTCGGCACGAATATAGTCTGCGGTAGCCCCCGCAGGCTCTGGCGCAGGTATCTGAGTACCACCCTCAGACGCAGTAGAGGAGGAATCTGCAGCAGCATTGGCCCACGCCGGCTTACCATACTTTTCCCAGCATTTTTCCTCAATATGGTTAGACTGGCCACAGAAAGTACACACGCGCTGTCCTTGCTGAGGACGCGCAGTAGTAGAAGGTGGGGCGGTAGGAGGAGCTCCACGTCCAGCACCAGGTCCACGTCCCCGGCCTGCACCCAGGGGAGGACGACCATCATTGGAGCGGCCACGGCCACGACCACGACCACGACCACGCCCGCCCCAAGCAGCCAAAGCAGTAGAGTCTCCAGTCTCAGAGTAGATGACGGAAGGCGCTGGAGACGCTTGTAGGCAGTCTGCAAGGTAGGAAGTGGGTCACTCGCCAAGATCTGATCTACCACGCCAGTATAGGACTCGGGTAAACCACTGAGAAACTGAATCAGTTGAAGTTCCGCCCGCTGTTTTTGCATAGTCGCTAAATCAGTAGACAGCGGGTGATACATCTCCAACTCACCCCACATGCCAGTGAAGGTGGAGAAGTAGTCTGATATGTCAGATCCCGTAAACTGTAGGCGCCCCAGTTGCTTGGTGATATCAAAGACCTTCTTGGGATTTTCACTATGAGAATAGGTACCAGCGAGCTGATCCCACATCTGCTTCGCCGTAGGCAGCTGAAGAAGAGTGACACTGATCTTCTCAACGGAGCTGTTGAGAATCCATGTCATAACGGTCGAGTCATCACGAACCGAGTCATCAAAAGCTTTGATGTCCTTTGCATCCGCCTCCTCTGCAGGCTGAGGCGGACCAGTCCGAATCAGGTGGGAGTACTTCCCTTGCGATTTGGCAAAGATCACAAAAGAGCACACCCAAAGCTGGTAGTTACGCCCGTCAAGTTTAACAGTAGTGACTTGACGACGCGAGTCTCTCCAGATGTCATCTCCAGAAGACGCCATGAGAACAGGCAGGAAGGCAGGTACAGGCAAGAGGTGGCACAGGCAGAAGACGGACTACGCCGTCAGGTAGGCAGAAGCAGGCAGAAGCAAATCACTGTGGACCTCTCACATACAAACTATGCCTAAGCGTAGCAGAAAACCCAGAGGCCGAAGCCTACACGGGCAGGCAGGCACAAACGAACACGAACCGAAGGTAGTCCCTCAGACAAACAACACGCCGATCTCCCCCTGAAAACGGAACTAGTCCAGATCTACAAGTGGCTCAGTGGTCCCGTAGAAAACGACCACCCGACAGCGCACCTGCTGTGCGAACAACAACCAAGGTTGCTCAAGCACTAGCGGTGCACCAAGCCAGGAGGCAAGACGGGACCACAGAGAGGGAGTTGTTGCTCCGGTTGGTGCGACTAGGCGAACGGGACCCCTGCGGTGGGACCTGCGGCCCGCAGGTGGTGGCCTGCCGGCGCTGCGGCTGCCCGGGCTACGCCAGCGGCGGCTGCGGCTGCTGCCGGCCGGCGCACGGGCGGACAGACCGCCGACGGCGGCGGCCGGGCGGCGGGCGGGGGGCCGGGGGGGCGGAGGAGAGAGAAGGGATGGAGGGAAGTAAAGACAGCTAGGGTTGAACCTGCTCTGATACCATGTGACAGAATCAGGTTTTCCAGAAAGCTCAGGGTTGCACAATGTGTGCACCCTCATATATATAATACTGAGAGATTTACAGAGAGGTCCATAAATAAAGGAAAATAACAAAACAAATAACAGGCTATGTAAAACAGAAAATATATAATGTAACAGGCACGTTGACTTTCTGCTATTTGTTTGTGTTCTCTTATTTATGTCGATTCCTTGGTACTGTGTTCCAACACTCTCTGTCTCACCCAAACATACACACGGGATGCTTCCTTAAGCAAAGTCTCTACCATAGCAAAATCATGTTTTAGAGATGGGAGGATGTCATGGATGTGGTACGACGGTATTGCAAGTGTGATTCCTTGGGTGTTTTTTCCTCATACAATGAGGGGAAAAGTTAATGACGTACTTCAATAAATGCAGAAATGATACACCCTCTTCTTATGTAATATACTTTAGGAATTGATAGTGAATCATTTACCTATTTACATATACAAACAGAGTACAATAGAATCAGATTTTTTAGGATTTAAACTTATCAGAACCCATCATTCTGGGACCTCTTCGTTGCAAGATCTCTTAAATAGTGCATAATAATAGCTAAGGCACAAGTAAATTTTCTGAAACTTGGTTTCTATATTAGCTGTGGGTACTAGTATTGTTTCAGGCACCGTTTTTTAGTACCCCACAAGGTGTAAAAATGGCAAGGGAGTTTAAGGAATCACTTGTTAAAAATTGCACAAGGCGATTCTAGATAGCATGCTGCACCTAGGGGTGTACTCCGTGAAACTCAAGTGGAGATGTCAACATTAGTTATGGCCTTATGGGCAGGACTCAGTGATGAGCTGTCTTGAGATAATTTTCACTTTCCAAAGACACAAAATGAGAGCACAATTTATCATCATCTACATTAGCTTTTTGTATCATGAATATAGTAAATTTGCTAGATTTTGAATGATTCAGATATACTAGATCAATCTTTTTCATGTTGTGTAAATCGTTGTTGAAAGCAAGCTGTGATATTCTGAATCATAGTAGGCCCTTCAGTAAGAAATGCTGCTTATTATCTATACTCTCCACAGATATAAATAATATTGTTCTTGTCAGATTAGCTTGCCAAATATGGGAGAATCGACGGTTCCAGCAATGCAGAAAATGTATTCAACCATGGAAGCTAATCTTCAGTGTTACAACCTTTGGCAGGTCAGTAATAAGGAACATTATATCTGTTTATCTGGATATCGTTGATCCGTCAATTTTGCTGATCATATTTCATTCATGATTTCATTCCATTACTATACTTACTTCCATGGACAGATATCATGCTTGGTTCTCCTGATCTATATTTTAGATGTCATTTCAATTGTTTAGATATTTTAATAAATCCTTTATATGCCATGCTGATAAAAGCTGTTCATCATCATATGCTTAGCTTTCGTAATGAGTTGCTGTCTCAATAGATGAACCATGTCAGTAAATTGATATGCTAACTTTCGGAATCCCCCCAAACTTATGAACCAATTTTACCATTTTCGTATGTGAAAAGTATCAAAGACCTTATCAAAAATACTTGAAACATAGTATTAGAAATCTTTTTGATTTCCTGTTATTCTTTGATAAAATTCTTTTTGGTTTCCTGTTATTCTTTCTATTATTTCTCTATTTTTTAAAACATTTGCTATGCCTTTTCCGGATGTGCCTTATCTCCATATAAAGGGTTATGGTAATCCGTATGTACATTATGGATAGAGGCCGGCACCCTTTACACGTATGCCTTATGTACTCCACCCCTCTTCATCTCTCTTCTCGCCGTGCAAGAGGACCATTGATCTTGAAATCTCCCAGAGCCTCGTGGCCCTTGGTTCGCCAATGCCTAGGGCCTTGAGGCTCCTTTCTGCCACAGATGAAGCGCTTGCAGTCCTTATGTGCAACTAGGACCTTGTGGCCCCTGTTTATTGCTGCCAAGGGCCCAAGCACCCATGAACACCGCTGCCAAAGGCCCATGCAACCCAAACTGCTGCCACCCAGGTGCTAACTTCCGGCTCACATCACTTTAATGATTGTGGTAATTCTATTAACGACATTGCTGGGAGAACTAGAGAAATATGGAAAACTTGTATGTTCCAATGAAGTATCCCCTTCATCTACTGCTTCTGTATGATTTGATTCAACTGGTAACACTTTGATACTTCTGCACACTATTCTTATTGGAGTTCTTTAGAGCTCGACTGACAGATACCACTTCTGTCAAGGGTCTAACTGGTATCTGGTAAGTTACCCAGAAAACACATGAACTCAGCTTTCTTTAATTTATTCTTGATTGGTTCCATGTAAGTCCAAAACAGGGGTTGCAAAGACTTCCCTGAATTTCTGTATGTACAAAATATAATTCCTGAATCCCTAGTAAAATGAGCTGAAAACAAGTTCAGGACTAACTGACAACTCACGACATTTTACATTATACCCTTCCTACAATGAATCTTAAGTATTTATTACCATATTAAAAAAACCATATTGACTGATGGAATGCAGAAATTTCTATGTTCGAAGTTACAACAAATTACTCATGCAGGAGCGATAGGAACTCAAATTCAGGAACCTGAATTGAAGTTCCCAGAAAACGAGTTCCGCTTAGCACTTAAAAAAACCCACTTAGATTTGGAGATTTGGCCTTTGTATCTACGTTCCTGTCTATAGTAATCACCAACGAATTGTTGATTGCGGTGCCTAGTCACATATATCTGGAATTTTTTTGTTTTTCTTCTCCATGCATTCATTTTGTTTGATGCCTTATACCTCTTGTCAGCCTTTCATACAAGGGCGCTCAATCTGCTTTTCAAAGGTTAGAATTTAGAAGGTGCTATTCTATGCTGTACCTATTATAACCTGGAATGTCTTACTTACATGACCAACGTGTAATGAAGACTGAAACAAATTGTATAAATTATGTCTGATGATATCTGTTAATAATTCCAGTGAGCTTTGTGCGGCTGGAATTATATGATCAATATTTTATCATCCAATTCCTTGTTTGGTTACCACTTCAGTGATTCTTTCTTTTAGATCATAATATCAATATCCTAATCTATTAGCTAAATTCGTTTCAGTTGGATGGCCGGCCAATGAGCGGTGATGTCGGTAGAGGTGCTACGAGGGAAGTTATTAGATTTGCATCTTACCTGGCTTCTTCTGTGGATCGGCCCAGTGGTATACATAGCTGTGTAAAAGCTTAGTTCATTTGAAAACTATCCAAAAATGGATATATGAGTGACACACAGACACAAACAACCAAAAAAGCTTTATAAGGAGCAGCTATAATTGAACGTGTAAAACCAAATAATCATGTCGTGAAGGATTTTCTTTTTAAGTTTCTAAAATCTCTTGCTACTAGTTTAAAATGGATGAGTTATCCATTTTTTGCAAATTCATGCTAATTTAGTGATATCTAATTCAGTTTTCATTGTTAGTTGTTTGAGGGTGTCAGCTATGCTTGTTAATTGAATGAATACTTAGTATTCATTTTAGTTTTTGTTTTAAATTTCAAAATTGTAATAAGTTATTTGCATAGAAAGAAATCAAAGTGCTTGCAGTATATAATTGCCATTAACTACAAAAAATAAAATGATACATAAGCTTATACTAGCAATGCTACTTAACCAATAATATTGAAATATGCTGTTACATTGCTAAAACACTAAATCTCAATTAGACAAACAGAATTCTATGGTAAATAACTTGCAACTTCAAAAGTTTTTTCTCAGAACCCTGTATCAATTATTTTCAAATTCGAAGAAGTAAAGAAATCTTAAAACTGAATATTTCCTCAATATTTTGTATCTATGACTTTGTGAATGAGTCCGAACAAATATAAAGATGCAGCAGACGCAATTCTGGAACTTTATACCTTATACTTGGCTATCATTCACTGGAGTTATAGGCCCAGCTGCCAAAAGACTAATGGCTCAAACCACCTATTAACCCAAATATGTTCATTGTAACCTCTGGACTTAACCATCCACTTGGCCATGTGGAATGGATTTGAACACCATCATAAATTTTATGACAATACACAAGAAAATTCATTTATTTCTCAGAACTCTTGTTCTGGCAGTATTGCATAATCATATTTCCCTACATGTCAGTAATTTTTTTCTTTCCTTTTCTTTTTGTCAATACAAGTGAAGGCTTTCTTCAGCTGGCTGGTGGTACAAACTCCCACACCATTGACCATTTAAAAAAGTTGGGACTCTTTCAGAGTTTACAGTCTGGTAATTCCCATGCTTTAGTTTATCACTTGTGATTATATCCTCACGTTTGCATTTTGTAATATGGTAGGTATGACCAAATCAATTGATGTTTTAGGACCAATTATTTTCTAGCTGCTTCTACCTTTCTGCATTTTTTAAAATTAGATAAGATATGCTTATGATTGTAGACCGGCTTCGTTTGCAAACCAGTTGCAGGAGAGAATTTGAGGTGATTCTGAAAAAAAAATCATACAGTTATATATTTGACTTTTGAATTGACTATTTTAGAAAATAATTTGTAACATGAAACCCCATTCAATCCGGAAGCTTGTTAGAGTGTCTATTTACTTTGAGTGTTTTACTTAAGTTCCTTTAGTCTATTTGTAGTATGGACCCAATTGTGTATTGGCCCATTAGGGTTTGTCCTGTGTATGTATGCTTCTTCCTTATCCTATTTATAGGAAAGGGTGGATGCCTCCTATCTATCAAGCAATAAAACCAAACTGCACGTTTGGGGTTCTCCCCACTTATATTATTTTCCACATGGTATCAGAGCAGCCGGTTCTGTGCTGCTCCTAACCCTAAGAGAGAGAGACAAAGGAGAGATGCCTCAACTTGCGGGTGGCCGCCACCGCTAGACGTTGCTAGGCTGCCCGCATGGATTTTCCCATCTCTTTTTTGGAGGCGTCTCCATGAGCTGTCTCCATCTTCATCAACAAAATCATCCTATGAAGTTGTTGGTGTCTAGATCTACAAGGGCCGCCATGCCTCCGTCAATCCTACTTGCTAATGAAGCCACCACTATCCTATTTGCCGCCATCATCTCAGATCTACATCGCCGCTATCAAGTCCGTCACCAATCTACTCCATGCATTAACCCCTATTGAGATCGACTCCTAAATCAAGGAAACGATCTCCTATTTCCGCTACTATTGGGGATCCATCATCCTCTACTGCTTTGGTGGATATTCGGAAGGATTTCCCCCTCTTTTGCTGTTGTCTCTAGGGTTTTTCTGCTGCTATTTGCCGCTAACACGGCATGTTTCTTCTACACACGGTGTGTAGGCGGTGTTCTGCTTCTTCACGACCTCGTTTCGCCGCTTTTGGACATAGCGTGTCACTGTTGGACACGGGGTGTCACTTTTGGACACGACATGTCGCCTGTACCTTGATACGGCATGTCGCCTACCTTCTACCCCGGGATTCTGTCAATTGACACAGTGTGCCGCCTGCTTCTACTGGCGCTGGCTGATGCTACTGTGATATCTAACACGATGTGTCTCTTCATCGACACGACGGGTCGCCTGCTACTGCTGCTTCCTGTGTCACCTGACACGGCGTGTCGCGCAATGACACGACATGTCCACTGCTACATGTTGCTACATCTTGACGTGCTACAATGATTCTATCATATGCCAGAGGTATCTATTCATGGCGCGTCCCTTCTTTCTCTTACCAGCAACAATTATCTTCCCGTTTTCAGCATTTTTATAACTTTGTTTACACTCCCCTGGTCTTCCAACCCTACATAACTTTTTGCCTACCTCCTCAATACCTATTGATCCTACCGAGTAACATTCTAGTAGTGTACCTCCTCTTTCTACCGAGTTTCCATTCCGGTAGTCTCCCTTTTATCCTACCCCCAAATTATTTTTTGACCTAATTTAAATTTTTTTGCAGGGTTTTGCCCCCGCACCCCCAGATTTGTCGGCCTAAGGGCCCGACCAATCTCGTTTCGAGTCGTGAACAAATTCATTTATTTTTTTATTCGGATCTATGTAATTGAGTCATATTGCACCTTGACTCACATTATTGGTTACCTCCTCCACATATATTGCCTACACAACCCTACCTCCACCATTGTTTTTGATTCTCTACTCCAACGACTCTTCATTCTTTTCGTGGTTGGCGTGAGGGGGAGAATAGAGGATGAAGAGTAGAGGGTAGAGATGAGATGGAGTAGAGATGAAGGAAGAAGAAGAAGAATTTAGTCATGTTGCTATATGAATCTTCATGCCACTTTTATTGCTGATATATATGGATCCTTCTGCTGCTATATGGTGTTCCTTTTGCTTCTATGTGGATCCGTCTATTGTTTTGTGCATTGTTCATGAATTTTACTGCTATGTGGAGCTTTCTGCTACTATTATTACTTATTCATCATCTACCTCGGTTGCTGCTATGAAGTTACATATTGGGACGCCATTGTTGCCATGGAACTAAATGTCGTCGACATGGGGCGAAATTTCACCGATAATGTCGATGTTGACGGTCGGCGATGTCGAATCCATGTAAACATCCTTATTCCACAATGTCCTCGACATTTCGTCGAAGTTGTCGACATTTCCCCATATGTCGACGAAGTTGACCCAAGTCCATACAAAAATTCCACAATGTCCTCGACATTTATCGAAGTTGTCGAAGTTGGCGACATTCTTCTGGTATTTTGTGGAGTTGGCTGTGTAAGGGGGAAAAAGTGTTGGAGCTTGAGGTTAGATGATTTTGATGTTATCTTTTACTATTCTAAGCTAATAGTAATAGACCGACCCTCTCTCTACTAGATCTACCTTAGATTTACACTATTTTTATGTAATTTGTTTATTGTCGAACTTTATATATGGAAGAACTCCATAGTTCGGAGACGACTGTATGTAAGCGTGCATTTATCTACATATGTAAACATGTATGGATGGCTATATGTAAACATATATTGTGTTTTTTAGCTAGATTTATGAAATCTGTCGATTTTCATCACAAAATGACTATTTTTAGCTTAATTTTTGTTGAAGTTGCATCGAAGTTTGGTTGTAAAAATCCTTGACATTTCCTCGACATTTCCACAAACTTCCATGTCCACACCTGTCGAAGTCGGCTCGAAGTCGAAGTCCTGTTCCATGATTGTTGCTACTTGTGCTATGATTAACACATTTTACTTGCTGCTTTGTGCTTATGCACTATCTGCTGTCCGTGCTCTGTTTGCACGTTGACCTTCTATAGTGAACCGACATTCTCTGGACTCTGTGGACTCTAGACTTTGACGTTTACTACTGTGATGGATATTTTCTGAAGAAAGATGATGAAGACTTTTGTTGTTGACTTTACATGGAGCTTCGTTCACATTGCACATTGGAGTTATTTATTTGGTTGCTACTTTACACACTGGTCTGCTATCCACCTACTTCGTCGACTTTTGCTTCTGTGTGCCAACACTCTCTAGTTTGTCCGTGCTTTGCGCACATTGACTCTCTACTTGTCCATGCTGTGTGTGTTGACATTCTGCTACTGTGATCCAACACTCTCTGGTTTGTCTGTGCTTTGTTTACACGTTGACTATTGCTGCTTCTTGTGACCTAGCACTCTTTAGGACTTGTGATCCAACACTCTCTGACTACTACAACGACGACTGTGATGAAGATCTTGGTGCCTATCCGCTATTCTTTGTTCTGCACCAGCTGCCATTATGATGATCAAGAAGCCTCTATGTCTGTCGAGATATCTACTGCTTTGGAGTATCTACTTGAGGGGGGGGTCTTTGTGATTTGAGTGCTTGAGTGATTTATTGTAACATTGAGGAGGAGAAATTCTTGTATGGGCTTGGTTATCTTATTATTCTTTTTAGTCTGTCTGTTTGCAAGCTGACTTGGGATTCTCCCAAGCTCCAGCTTGAGGAGGAGTGTTAGAGTGTCTATTTACTTGAGTGTTTTACTCAAGTCCTGTTTAGTCTATTTGTAATACGGGCCCAATTGTGTATTGGCCCATTAGGGTTTGTCCTGTGTATGTATACTTCCCCCTTTTCCTATTTATAGGAAAGGGTGGCTGCCTCCTATCTATCAAGCAATAAGAAAAACCTACACGTATCGGGTTCTCCTTATACCGTTTTCCACAAAGCCAACAATGGCCTCGAATGGCAAGGTAAATTGGGGCAAGGGTTTTTTGTCCTTCAGATTTCTCGCCTTAATATACACCTTTAGCATTCACCTAGTTTTCAAACCCATCTGGATAAAGATTAACATTGACGCTGCCATAGGGAGAGGGGCGACTGTCGCTGATGCAGTGGCTAGAGATGCTTATGGTAACTAGATCCTTGGGAAAGGCAGGAGATGCAGAACTGACTCTGTGGTTGCTATTGAACTAGAAGCCATCGAGTTGGCAGTAGAATTAGCGGAGATGTTGGATATTAATAGGGTCATTATTGAAAATGATAGCTCCAAAGCTATCTAATGGCTTTGTGCGGACGATGTTATGGCGCTGGCCTATACTCCCATTCTGTCGAGCATCAGAAGTAAAGCCAACAAGTTCAGGAACATGGTCTTCATCTTTGCGAAGAAATGCACCAATCAGGTGGCTGACAAACTGGCCAGTTTCATCTAAAAAACCACCAGGGTCCTTGGATCTGCACGAGCCCCCCTAAGGGGACTTCCAATCTTGTTGAGAGAGAGGAGAAATAGTGAGTTGGATCCGAACTCCTTGAACACTAACCAGGGGGTAGGACATGTAATAGCCTGTTGTCTGCACGAGGGCAGAATCAATAAAAGGGCCTCCTGACCCCCCCCACCCACCCACCCCCACACACAAAAAAAAAACCCACTAGCACTATTACATTGTCCATTTGGCTAAGTATATTGTTGAAAGTTAATATTCTAGTTCTCTATGAAACTTGGAGACTGAGTAAACGTAAAGCAATTTCTTTTATTCTTTTCTTAGTTAAATTAACTGGTTGTGGTTCCTCCTTAATGTATTATTTCTCTACTTTTTGATTTTTCATGTCCCTACTTTTACTTAGGGTTGGCTAGTCAATAGAAATTGAATGTGATAGGCTATCCCTTTGGTTAATATTTTTTTTTATCCAGTTAATGTAACACACTGCTAGTTTTCTAATTTTTTTTTTTTGATATGTAAACATAAAGATTGTGTGGGCTTCAAGTTCAACATCCAACCCCTACGACCACTGGCCCAATGTGCAAAGCGTCCAACCCAATTAATCTAAGCCCCAATCTTAAGCCACATCTCTAGGCAAAGCGATGCTCTAGGAGCTCATACCTGCCACTGCTGGTAGGGCCAAACAAGGACTCCTGGAAGGATAATTGCCCCAAGCTTGTCCAAAGGCATGGACATAAATGAGAGAATGCCCTTGTAATGGTGATCCGATGTTGACTACCTTTTGATTATGGTTTTATGTGTGAGGGAGGGGGCAATAGAGAGGATTAAGAGGGAACACTAGTAACTAAGCACGGGTAAGTTCTCAACAGAGAGACATTACAAGGCGATGACAAGTGCCTTCTGAAACCTCCTTGTATCGAGCTTGATGGTCTAATTCACCAAGTATGAATTGTTGGCGATCTTCCACCGTCCCTTATACAAGTGTGTGGTCAAGGGCATCATGCTCCATACATGTAGGGCTTGAGGTTGTTGGCCAAGTACCACCTCTTCTTATCATGTGTGGCTGTGGAACCTATTATTGCTGTACTGTAGCGCCATGGCCCTGATTGGCTACTAGAGCATGCATTGAATGCTATGCAATTCCAACAACATGACTTGACCAACATATTTCGTCATGAGCAAATAATCTAGGCATTTACAGATGAATGCTCCACCTATTGTTTCCATTTGTTAGGGACCCTCCCTAGGGAGCATGTGATTTACCTCCCCATGTATGCATGTCACCTTATCCATAGTTCGTGCCATCCTCTAGGTTCGTTGTATAAGGTTCTACTACCGTAACAGTTATAGGTTTCGCACATCGAGCAACGACCTCCACCTCTCCCTGGCTTTGTAATCCACACACCCCCTTCTACGAGATGATTACCAAGTGGAGGGCTAGTAGCGATAATTCTAGCGAGTTGCTGAGTGGTGCTTGCTGCATGCTTAGACCTATTGTATCTGTATCCTCTTGAGTCGATCTAGGAATAGGTGTCTGTTCTCTTTCGACAAGATGAACACCCTTTTGTTACCATTTGATTTTATAAATCATGTTGCACAGACCCCTTGCTAGGGTGGGCGGACTGAGTTGTAGGTGCACATTTTGTAGACATGGGTCAGATTGATTTGATTTTAAACAGTTGGTGGGATTTTACCACCCATACTTGATGTTTACTGGATTTATCTTTTAATAATTTAGATTTGATTTGATATAAGAACGCGTTGAAAAAAAACAAATGCACAAGACCTATTAGCGACTTGCTTTGGTCCACTCATAATTAAAAAAAACTGCTACATTTACAAAATTACAATCATCAACTGGTTTTATTGTATTTATATAAGTAGCTTCTGTATTCCAAAATAATTTGACTGACCATTTAAAACAACTTGGTTTCACTTTTTTTTAATAGGGTCTAAATAATGTTAAAACTGCATTATATTGTATAACTTAGGTGTAAAATCCAACCATCCTGCTTTTAAGCTCTAATCATGGTTAGTTAGAGTTGAACCTGCGAGTGATCTGGACAGGTTACTGGTTCTTAGCTAATTGGTCCAACCGGGTCCTGGTCTGATCAACCAGTGATGTCATCAATGACTTCATAATTATTTAGTATCTGGAAATATAAATAAAACAACGAAGATAAGATTAAACCCTCTGCATCAAACTAATTGAACAACAAACTATAACATTGAATATTTATCTATGTTAGCACATAAAATGCTACAAAAAGGTCTATTCATTTTTGAACAAAAATACAAAGGCTATCGTTATAACAAGGTCTTAATTATCAAATATTACAAAACATGACTCCTAATAATTGGAAATCCAAATCACACTTTGTACGCCTATTTTTTGCATAAACATATACATAAATTAGAGGGAAATTAATTTTGAGCTAATTTAAAGGTGAACAAACTACTTTTTGTTCACCACTTTAGCTAGGACTTTTGTTGTACCTTCAAGCGTATCGCCTGCACCCCCTAAATAAGAAAAAAGAACGGGGAACATAACAATACGGAAATATACCATTTGCTCCATCTTATACTAGTTCGAAGGGTCTTCCTCTAGGCTACTGTTGATTTAAAGGGGGAAATACTATAGACACCAACCTCATTAATAGTCACTCGACATGTATCTAGGTCTGTAACTAGTCTCACTTAGTGGAGACTAAGGGATTATCCCATTGCAAGACCAATAGCTTTTCCCTGAGCACCCAAAAATTCTTAGTTTTTTTTGTTTGTTCAATGTTAGACATACTGAACTAGATATATTTACATTTACATACTAAATATACATATATGATATGTTTACATGTGTTTGGCAATGCCTAATAGCTTTATAAACTTTCAAATTTCGCGCTTTTTTTTTGGATAAGTAAAATTCATGCTTTATTTCACTTGACTTATTGTAAATTTCAATCAGGCGTAAATATACCTCAACTCTCCCCAATCTACCTAATATAGCTAAATTGACCTAAAATTTATCCTGAAGTGGCCTAAATTGGTTCTAATATTGTCTAAATTTTGTGCTAATTTAGACCTGTTTCATGTGCCCTAAATTAGTCTGGACTGACTTGATTATACTTGAATGACACCCAAATTAACCAACTAAACTAGTCTAGCTTAGTTAGAGCTGATTTGATTTAAGTTGACCTTGCTCATCATAACCAGACCTAAATTAACTTAATTCAACCCTACTTTGGCCTAGACACTTATCCATGCCTAGAAATAAAAATTGGACCCCACCCCCCAAATCCAGCGGTGATTCATATAGCCAATAATCCTATATTCACAAGCGTACAACACATAGAGATGGATTGTTGCTTTCTCAGAGACTTGGTCAAGGCAAAGAAAACCATCACACCTCATGTGAAGACAGGAGAACAAGCTCCCAACATTTCCACAAGCCTTTTCCTTCATTATCTCTTCATATGTGTACCAAGCTGGGATTACACAAGTACACTGCATCGAGTCTTAAATAGGTCATTTCTGTTATTAGGCGTATATGGGTTTGATAGAACCTACTTAACTTAGATTGTTCCTACAGACCATTGTACCCTTGTCCACTCCTATAGGAGCCACTTGTACAGATTTATAATCAATTAAGATTATTTTGCTTCTAGTTGCCATGATATGTACATGACTTCCTTGTCTGGCTCTGAACAGTCTTGAACCGCAACTTAAGGGAATAAAACCACAGTTTAAAGGAACTAAATAGTTTGGTTTGATCCATCAGTTTGCAATTGGTTTAGTTGGTTCTTGCCAATAGTTATGTTGTTTTCTTCTTCTGGGATATTTTTTTTTTTGGAGTTCAGTAATGCATCTTTCACAAGTATTATGCAGGAACTCGATAACAATTAGCGAATTACGCAACAAAATAATTATTATATTTGGCTAATAATTTTATTTCTGAACTTGTTCTCGCATTGCATTTAAGATGTGCATTTTTCAGATATCTTGGGTTTTTCTTGTACAATCATCCTGCTTTGTACTCTTTTGGGGCTTAGTGCAAAGCTTAATCTAGTAGTGGTTGTCTCCACTGATTTTACCAGCATCAAAAACCATTTACTTTTTTTTGATATGCTCAGAATAATCAGATTTTGGGAGATGTTAGTCTTCTCAAGCAAGCTGATAAGTTGGCCCTTGGTGGCTTAGCTAGCGGCATCTTATTGTTTTGTTTGAGTTGAACCAGCTCCATGTCGATTATTCTTGGTACAAAAGAGAAATGTAAATCATATTGAATTATCTTCTGCTGCCCCTTTTGCTTGCGTTGATTTTATAGTTTGACATATATAATTCACCTTTAATTTTAAATGTTACCCAAAACTTTGTTTGCTAAAAATCTAGTCATTGATGAGTAGCATTCTACATTCTATGTGTAGGTTGCCCTCATGCTCTAATAGGTGGTGTGGCATACGGCGGATATGCACGGAAGGTTAGTCTCTCATTCTCATTCTTGTTCTGCTTTGGTTGCGGTGGCTCAAATCCTACAATAAGAGTCTGCGGTGAAAAAAAAATGGTTGGAAATATGTCACTGACCGGATTATTAACAGTACAATCTGCCTAGTACTTCAAACATATTTGGAGGCAATATGTGACCAGAATTTGAAGATTATTCTTGTTTGCTTGTAAGAACAACGATAAACTGCGTATCTGTGATAGATTCCCATTATTTGTATCCCTTGCCCAATTGCAGCCAAATGATCACGGGTCATACACCTCATCATCATCATCATCATCATCATCTAAACCTCAGTCCCAACTATGTTGGGGTCGGCTACATGGATCCTTCGTTTCCATTCAGCTCTATCATGGGCCATATTCTGATTGAGATGTAGAGATCCAAAATCTCTCGTTATAAGCTCATCCCATGTTAATTTAGGTCTTCCTCTTCTTCTGTTTATAGTGTTTGGCTCAATAACATTGCTTCGTATATGCACACTAGTAGGTCTGCGTTGCACATGTCCGTACCATCTGAGTTGGCCCTTACACAACTTGTCCTCAATGCTCGCCACCCCACTTTATTCCCGATATAGTCATTTCTCAGGCGATCTTTTCTTCCCACACATCCATCTCAACATACGCATTTCAGCCACGTTCATCTTGTTGAGACCTTGTTTCTTCACCGCCCAACATTCACTTCCATAGAGCATGCCTGGTCGTATAGTTGTTCTATAAAACTTACTTTTTAGCCTGAGAGGGATCTTCTGATCGCATAATACTCCAGTTGCACTCCTCCATTTCAACCATCCTGCAGTGATTCGGTGACAAACATCATTTTGGACATCCCCGTCTATTTGAATAATAGAGCCCAAGTAACAAAATTTATCACATTTTGGTATATCTACTCTGTCCAACTTGGCTCCATTCGCACTGCAAGATTGGGCTGAAATTGCAATGCATATACCTCAGTTTTGCTCCTGCTAATCATCAATCCATTTGGGTCGTACACCTAATGACTTTTAATATTTATCAGAATGACTCATAATGCAGTACTTTTCTCTGATATCACAATTAATGATTTTAAGCTTTTCGACCGAGCATACATTTTTGGGTGGTGGGGATACCTTTGTTTTGAGGGCTTTGGGTGGTTTCTCCTTTTTCTGTTTGGCTCCTTTCTTCTCTTGCCTTGTTGGTTGGGATCTCACCTTGTTGAGTTGCTGTTTCTTGGTTGATGAGGATTTTGATCCATGTTTTATAAGCGGACTTGTAATCCTTTTTGATTGATTTGCCTGCAAGAGGAGGTCGGGATGAATAGAAAACCTCCTGGTTTAATTAAAGAATGTTGAATATCACATGTCATGGCTAAGCAGTAATACTAAAATCCGATCTGGTTATGGCCCACCAACATGAATTTTCTACTTGGATGATGCTCATAATCTCACTTTCATCTTCTCATATTACTGAACCACTGTGTCTGTGCAGATTGTTGGACGAGTGCTGCGAAAATTGCCGATTCAGCAAGGTTGGTCATGTATTGAAAACTACCCTGAATGTCTTTTGGAAGCACTACGGGAAGCCCTGCAACTCGTGGGACAAGTAAAATGTTACGAGATTGGTACTTAGGTGGGTTGCACCAAATTTAAATTTCTTTGTTTATAAATAACGTTCAGAATCATAGCCCAAACATCTAAATTTTGACTTTCTAGTCGCAATGTAATCAATCATTAATGCTCATCATAACTCAGTCATATAAACTGGTTACTCATCCAATCACTTCAGGAAACTGAAACTTTGCCACGTCACTTTCAGACAAAAGTCAAAAACTCCCTTTTCTCGTCAGCGCCTACTCCAGTCCTCTCAGGAAACTCCACCCAGACCTGCTTGCTGGGACGAAGGGCAGAACACCATTCCCCTTTTATCACCTAAAGCAGGCAATTTTGATCATCTGCCAACGGGCGTCAGGAAATATGTACAAGCTAGAAGATAAACTGTTTCAGCCCTTGTAAAATAGTACTTTTTGTCTGCCACAACTGTATTTGTTTCGTGTGTATTATAGCTGGCACATGTCTACTAGAAAGTTTCATTCATTGATTAGTTCCTCTGTTTATTAATTGAATTCCAAGTGCAGTTGTACTTAGATTATATAGGCCTAGTTTGGGTTGAAACATCTAAACTCCCAGAAGTTTATACGGTAATGGGCATTTATAATTTCCACAGTAGGTCTGCGGTAGAGGCAGACATGAGTGCAGAACACTATCAAAGGTAAAGATGGCAGGCACAGCTTGTAATTATCAATCCTCATGATTTTGGCAGACTGAGGACTCCTGCAAAGTGTGACCATCACAAGCTCTGTAACATGTGCTCGTGGTTCCAGCTGCTGTAATGTGGTAGTCGTCACTGCCTTTTACTATGCAGATCCTGGAATTCAGAAAATGGTCGGCCATAGCAGGCCTTAGTGCCATTCCCCACTCCTGAGTGAACGAAGAAATGAAAAGAGATACACAGGCAACTTCTACGAAAAGAGATACGGAAACAACTTCCGCCATTTTCTAAGCTTGACTTTTCTAAGGAACAGAATATGTAGACGAATGACATTATCAGAAGTACAAATTAAACATTAATACACCGTTTTGGTTAGCTCATCAAACAGTGCAAAATCAAGCGCACTGCGACACCTCATTTCTATGCAGTATCCAAGTTCACAGTAGATAAATACAATACTTGAATCACATATTTGTACAGAACAGTGCTCCATATGGAAACAGCAATCAAACTGAATCACCGATTTGGTAATCATCAAATTTTATCAAATACTAAAACCCATAGGAAGAAAGAGGACATTAGGTTGTGCGGCATCACGGACATTGGATGGAGACATTTATGCGAATATCTCAACTGTTACCACTACTTAAATGGCATATAACAACAAATTATACAATATGTACTTCATATATCCTTGAAGTACATGATTAACAAGTTGCTGATGACTCCCTGTGCATAATTTTATTACTTTTTTTGATAACCTAATTATATTGATAACACAAAGGTGTGGCCACAACGTTTGATACACATATACAATTAGCGAGATAATGAGCGCTAGGAGTGCCCTTCAGAAGCTTAACGCAGAGGGAAAATAAACCAGAGCCAAAAGAGCCAAGTAGGAAGGTCCATGAGGTGTGACCTCGAGCTCACCAGTAGTTGAATCTCAAGTTCAAACCATGGAGATGGGTTTCCCTGGTATGATGTAACTATAAATTTTCAGGAACTCATTTTCCAAAAGCTGAACTTAAGTTCCGGAAAACTGAGTAACATGTTATTTGATTTAAAATCTGTGTTTCCATTGATATTCAATTCTTTATAATTGTTTTGTTACAAAAATTGTACACCCGGTATATAAAGTACTCATTTATAAAACATACTGACTTATATCCGTTTATATTATCCGACGATGGGTAAAAATCTGAGTTGTCTGTGTTATTTCGTTGCTTTAAAAATATAAAGGAGAAGTTGTGTGCAACCTTTGCTAACACGATCTTGTTTCTAAAATCTATTCATTGATTACATATCCCATCGTCGAGGGACAGCCTTATATAATATATCATTGGAAGTTAGAGGAAACTCTGAGGAACTCAATTTCCGAAGTTTCATTGAACCAATCAAACAGAATTGGATATGGAAGTTGAGTTCTGATGTTTTCCCATCAAGTTACATTGTAGCAATAATACAACCCGTCAGTACAAGACAAATAAAATTTGAGATCATCATAGCACCGTCACATATAGAGGCTTCACAAGCTCAGACAAGCAAGGATAGGGTAGCTTAGGGCATCCCTTTTACCCTGAGGGATTAGATATGTCATCCTTGACATCAAAATAAAAAATATACCCATCATGACAGATGTATCATCTTCAGGGTTGAAAGAGAAGGCTCTGAATGTCTCTTTCCCCTTGGGCACAAATCATGCATCACCTACGAGGAGAAATAATATTACCGTAAATTAAAGGAAATGTAGATATCAGAACTAGTCATAAAATTGTTCAAACTCTTGGAGTTGATAAATCTATTGTTTCTTCCAATCCAAATATTCTAAATAATACATGCTACTAACTCTCTCTCCCTTCCTTTTGAGTTAGAATCATGACATGAGCTAGATTGTGCACATGGTAAATGGTACATTCATAATTGATAGTGTTATTGTTGTTAATGGTTTGATGACAAGAAAATGATCCCATATATCCTGTGTAAGGGTAGTCGAGAAAAATATGATCAATCCCCTCATCATTATTTGAGCAAAGGGTGCACAAAAAGGCCCATGAAATTTCCTTTTCATACATTCTAAACCCAACAACTTTCTCTATATCCTATAAGACACATGAGGATATGAACTTTTGGAGGACATTTGATCTACAATATTTCTTTTTAACATATTTATCCCTTGTGTTTTCCTTACTTTCTATAATACTAATCACATGTCTACTAGAAAGGGACTATGAGTGTAGGTAAATGTTGATTATACCATAATGTCAGATTTATGTTTATTGATGGATGATCAATTAGCCATGTGCATCTTCCTCTTATCCAAACAGTGGTCCTAGAAGGAGTTACACTTAATTTTGTCAATTGTAACTCAACCTGGTGAGGTAGAGGTATACACCTTAGAAAATGAGATGGAATTTTAGTGAGGGCAACACTAATAAGCATGATCCGACCAACTCTATTAAGACAAGTTGATCTACAAGTCGCCAGTCTATTAGTCATTTTATCATGAATAAGTTTCTATATAGCTATTGTCAAATTTTTAGGCAATAGAGGTAAGACTAAGTATCTATCTGAAAATAACTCCATTATACACTAGATGATGTGATCATATCTAGCCACATTATCTTCATTTATGAGTGTTCTGGACAATGTATATATCTTGAGGTTAATTTTGAGGCTAGATGGGCATTGGAAAATGCCCACTATTATGATGGTGTTAATTATATTGTCACTATCATAATGAATGAAGATAATGATGTCATTTGTAAATTGTATAATGTGCTTGTTATGTAGATTATTTGTAGGAGATATAATCTTATTTTAACCCATATTCTAAACATTGAGGCAAGAATGGAGGTGACTATGAAAAAAAATATATGGAGAGAGCTTATCTTGTTGTCTAAGTCCATTGGTGCATTTGAAATAGCAAAAGGTGAGCTATTAACAAGGTCAGAAGAGTGTCCTAATTTGGCGTAAGATTCAATCCAATTATCCTAGAAGTTGTATCCTTCGAAACAAATGATCACGAAACACCAATTAATGTTGTTAAAAGATTTCTCAACATCGAGTTTGAGAGTAAGAATGATCACATTCTTAGAATGACACTTGTGCATGATTTATTTGTCGTGATATATGCATACAAAATTTTACAACCTTCCAAAAAGGCACTATGTGATCTGATTCAAATCTTGTTTCATTATGATGCTAATCACTTTAGAAATAAATTAGTATCATTTCATGATGAGATTGTTTAATCTATATTGACTAATCTTCATAGGGTTATCTATATTCTTGATCAAAGTTATAAAAGCATTGTTGATATGTCTAAGGTCTAATTTTGTCTCCTCAAAGAGCTCCCCAAATATGTGGAGTGTAAGGTTTTTAATTGTGCCCCTGTTGTGTCTATAGAAGGACATATTGAAGCCATCAAGTTTAGATGATTGTCAATCCCTACACTAAGCAACAATTTCTTCTTCTTGTGTGAAGGGTAAAACCAATTTGTGGATATGTAGAATTATTTTGGTACATAAAATATCTCAATCAAAGATGATATTTTTTCTAAATTTACGCCTAG
The DNA here is from genome assembly GCA_963693085.1 of Alisma plantago-aquatica. Taxonomy (NCBI): domain Eukaryota; kingdom Viridiplantae; phylum Streptophyta; class Magnoliopsida; order Alismatales; family Alismataceae; genus Alisma; species Alisma plantago-aquatica. The sequence continues at coordinate 1,169,032,301 of OY856409.1, read as the reverse complement.
GATTTTACAGCTTTTGAAAGTACTTCATGATATGCTAGATAATCTCTATTATGTTATAGGTTAAACCTCTATCACAATCAAGTGAATGGACTAGACTAATCCTTTTGTGCTTATTACTAGTTTTATGAAAGATTTTTTATTATTATTACCGCATTCCTTTAATCATTGCTGTTTGGTTCTTTGTTTCCAGATGATCTCCTTATCTATAATCAATTGTTTAAAATGGGTTTTGATGTTATCAATTTTTAGTTTGTTCTGGTTGGAAGAGTGTTTTATTGAACAAGTGTTTCTTGCATCTTCAAATTTTTTTATGAATGTTACCAAGACTACCCCTCCAATCTTTGAGCGTTAACCTCACTATCTTGAGGTTATTTACAAAATTCCTAATGGTTTTGTCGTTTATTTTATAATTCAATTTGCTGTGACTGCTATTCTTGTAACGATTATAATTAGTTCAATATTGTTTCATGCTAAACCTAGGGGGTCCTCAATGCATATACGTAATGTTTAATAGTACATGCATATCATCAGAAATTATGCAAGAATAAACAAGTGATGTGCATAAAGGATAAAGATCTTCCTAGAGATTTGTACATAGATATATGTACAAGATATCCCATGAAGAACCATGAATCCAAGTGTATCTGGAACTACTACTCTTAAAGTCATTTAACCCAATATTGTTGATGAGCCTGCTGAGCTTGTTCATATTTTTCTAGTGCGTAAAATCGTGTCATCTGAGTATGAATTTCATAGATAATCCTAGTGTAATTGATATCACCCTTATTAACCACAACTTACTTTTGTGGTTATCAACCACATTGTATAGCTGGCTAGAGAAGGATTTTAATTGTTCTTTGGTTCACCATAAATACTAGTGGTGGTTCATTTTTTGTTATTGTTTGTATGGGAAAATTCAACAATGATAGATAAATAACCTATGTTATGACTATGATACTGACAACACCCGAATTTAGGCATTAATGCTAAGTAATCAGCTTTAGTTTCGTGCCTACAATAGTTTTGATGTGTCTAAATGACTCTAGATACTCAACTTTTTGTAGTTTATCCCTTCTTGAAGATATAGTTGCTCAACTAGCCAATTTTCAGACTTACATGCACCAAACTGAAGAGTCATTGATATTCCTAATTTTCAAGGCAAAGACTAGAAAAATATATGTTCATCAACCATCCAGTTTCTACAAAATCAGGCTGGGTTTGGCCCTGCACAAAACAACACACATCAACTCTTCATTGACCTTTTTTGTTAGATGACGACTGGTTAAGTCGTCTGATGAACCATCAACCAATGATCACCTATGATGCGAACATTCCTTCTGATGAAGCTCATCATGAACCACCTACTAATGGTGCAGAATTGGGTTGGGTTTTATAAAGCCATCCCTGGTTCGCTATCATCCCCCACCTAGCTAATCGATTAATAGGCATCTGAAGCCCCCCCAATATCCTACTCTAATGTGGGATCCAATAATGTCTTTCAATGGTCAGAACTAATGGAAGTCAAACATCACCATACCAATGGTATGAAACTAACCCAATTTATCCAAATTGGGTTGATTTCACCTCCTACATTTCATATTGTCATACAAAACCAACCTAGTTTCCCCAAGCTGGTCCAGTTTCCCCAAGCTAGTCTAGTTTCCTCCTCATTTATACATATATCACCTACCACTATAAATACCCCTCCTTGGCCACAAGTCAAGGGTTCCACAATTTCTGATCCCCTAACTCTCTATCTTAGAGTCCAAAGCTTGAGAGGACTGAGATTCTCACCCTACATACTTTCCATTTGGTTTGTGCCCACTTTCCATCAACCTACACCATATTTCATCGATGACCTCCACCCTTCCACTCATTTCCATTAGTTTCCACCTCCATCAATCCACACAAGTTGCTATTTGGGAAGGAATCAAAGAGAAAATAGGCCACAAAGTATGGTAAACCCAAGATTATGACATAAAGGACAAGATCCATCCCATCAGAGTTTAAGGAGAGAGAGACACCTCTCTTCCATGGAAGAATCTCTTTCTCTTTCCTTCTATTGTCCTCATTTATTTCTATACAAATGATGTATTTCCATCTTTGTTTAGTGCTAATTATGCTTATCTATGACTAGTTGAGCTCCTTCTAGGCTATGTAGCACGTTTTGGGCATGTCTATGTAATTGGACTTTAAGCATGTAATTAGTGTTCAAATTTAGCAAGTTTTTTCTATCTTTTTTATTTGGTTGTGATTGTTATTTTGGTTGATCTCTTTTTTACATTAATTTTCATTTTTTCTAACTTCGACAGACCAGTGGTAAGAACATGTAGAAACAGTAGTTTGGACTGAAATATGAGAGGATGATGTCTAAGGGAGGATATAACAGGAATCCAAGGTCAAAGAGATCTAACCATGGCAACAAAACTGACCCAATTCCCCCAAATTGTATTGGGTTCACTGTGTTCAGATTCCTAGTAGATCTTCTACTACTCCTAATGCTCTTGGTTTTTTTTGGAATAAAGAGATCATCTAGGACAATTATTGGTGTTCGTCCATATTCCTCAAAAGAGGTCTTGGGCCGTTGATGGGGTTTTAGTCACATTTTGAGAGAGAGAGAGAGAAAGAGTGAGAGAGAGAGAGAAAGAGAGAGAGAGAGAGGGATGACCCCCATAGGAGTAGCTACCGTGATACATTCTCGGTTAGGAAGTTCGTTGCTTGCAGGGTGTTCGAGGGTTGTTTATGCCCGAGAATGAGGTATATAGACTGTCTAATTTGTGGATACATAGTCTATAACTCCTTTTATTGGTAGTATTTGATAGAATCTGCTTTCTTTATTTTTGTTCTTCTTTCTTTATATTTCTTTGTTTTGTTTTTGACTTGTTTTAGTTTTGCACATCTATCTACCATTCATTTTTCTTAACTGAGTAAGAATTAAATCTTAGATAATTAGACATCCTCATGTCCCTGTGTTTAACCCAATCTCACTTCTTTGACCCCATATAATGTTTTGGGCATCCCAAGGGTTACACGTTATAAATTTTAAAGTCTGATTATGCTAGACCTGCCTCCATTTCAGACACGTGATATGAGCGTATCAACTTTTGACGCCTTTGTTGACGATGTGGTTTTTTCATGTTTAACACCCAAAATTTTATTCTATTTAGACTAAGCCTATATTTATATGCATACTTTTTCCATTCTTGTTACACATACTTGTCCATACACACTAATATATTTTTCATTTTCCTTCTTTATTGATCTACAACCATAGATCTAGCCTCAATAAGGTAGATCATATTGTCCACCTGACCTCCTGATTTTTTCAACATTCCCGACTGCTGAAAAATAATTGAAATCCATGCACTTTAGTTAGTCAGTTTATACTTACCCCCACTATCATCCTCTAATCAAACAAATGATGCTCACAAGCCACTACATCTACATCACACACCTTCCCCTAGACGTAAAAGAACATCGGATAATGACCTCTAAGGTAGTGAATGCAGACCATCCCTTATTTTCATAAAACCAAAATCTGTATATAGCCATCACCCGTGGAAGGGAAAGTGTCAATACATTTCTTTATACCTTATCTACACATCTTCGAGACAGATCAGATCTGCTTGAGGTTTTGTAAGGTAGGATCACCAGCTAAAAGAGGTGATTGAGACTGCACCCCACACCAGAGATACACTTCAATCTACAGAGTTTTGTCAACGGACAATAGTTTGACATAATGGAGCCTCAACAATCATACATGACACAAACGACGAGCCTCAAAGATATTTCTAGTCAAACCTAAAAACTCATAAATGAGGCTGTTGTGCAAAGTAGGAGACTCTAAGTCTCATTAGTTCAATTTTGAAAAACTTACAAGTGTCGGCGTACAAACATGAAGACTTCAACCATGAAACCCACTCCACTAGACCTGACAATGATCTTATCTCACATCCTACTTAGATTTCTAGTTGGATTCATCTCAAATTTTTAGTGCAACCTCATCTATTCAGGAAGGTCCTTCATTACACCCAACTAATTTAGCTGATCAACTAATGGAGGAATAAAAAAATTTAGATGTCAGGGTTGACTATGATGATGTTCATCTACCACAGGGTGATCAAACAACCTCTACATCATCTTCAACGCATACATAAGTGCTGTTTTACTACCTCGACTAGGCATCCACCCCAGACCATAGTGATGCATCAAAATTTCAAACATGTCACTTTGTTACAAATAGTGAACCCACTATGGTCTCAAATATCTTGTTCGAATAAGATGATGATGATGATTGTTCCAAGTGGGGAAGTGAGTCTTTTGATGAAAAAGATGAGCTAGATTCAGATGATCCAACATCCACTACCATCCCCTCACAAGGGTATGTTAGCATTGAGGGGGTAGAATGAAAAATTTATGACAACCTAATTACAAAGCATAAGGATGATCCATCTGCCAAAGTCAATGATAAGCATGGGATGGAAGAAGGGAAATTGGGTTCACCTAGGGCTACCTCATTTTAAGACAATGATTGGATGATTCATATTGGCAATGTAGACTTTCTAGGGAATCCAACCTCAAATTCAGAGATGAAGAGTGAAGAACGCACATTTCAAGAATTGTTCACAACATTTACCCTCCATTTTATCCTACATCAACATCTCATGGCACACATATTCAGATACATGTCTGAGAAGGTTCATAGAGGATTCTATGTTGAGGACTTCATTTCAATGCACGTTAAGATGATTAATACACATGAACAAATCCACCAAGTATCCTGATATTAATTCCTTACGCCAAGCTTGATATGCTTTCACTCATTTTATGCCTACATGGAAGATACCATCGACAATGAGCAGGTAACTCAAACCCCAAAACTAAGGATTTGGGATCTAAGTGTAGGATTGTGGGTCGTCCTCCTCTCTAATATGCATTGTATTTCATTTTCTTTTTATTAACAATAAACCTTATTTCTAAAATCTAGTTTAGTTTGATTTCCTCTAACGGTCTAGATACAAAGTTTTGATGACGTGCATCTTTAGAGATTTTGCATACTATTACTTATATTTCATATATGCATTTGCCCTATTTCTATACAACTTATTTGGAATAACAATTGAATAGGTTGTTCATTTGATACATAACCTTGAGTAATTTTGGATAGCTACCCGAAACTGACTCGATTTCATCAAACCCACAACAATTTTAGCCTTATCTTTGTGTATGCCCTTTTCCCAATATTTATCCGCCCCCTTCACCTTTTGACTGAATTTTTGACCATTTACCACCTTTGTAATCTGATGTGCACGAGATGAGACAACAACAAAATTGGATCGGTCTCACGAGACGTCTCCCTTGTCCTCTTTGTCAACTATCATGAGTTGTCCCCTTGGAACATGATGGCTAACTTGTTTTTCACATCGTCAAATACTTTGTCTCCCGCGTCAAAAAACTGCATTTTGGCTTGCATAATGGTCATCATGTTGTTTCTATTTATGGTACTCTAATTTAGCTTTTTATGTATCTTTTCTTGACTCTGCGTAAACATAAACATCTTAGTCATTATATCAGACTTTGGTGGGTTTTGAAAGTTCTTATGTGTTGGAAATTAGTTGTTTGTTGGAAACTAGGTGGTTAATTACCTCTTCCAAACCCAGGTGGCTTAGGAGGTTGATTTAAGAGATGATAATTTTCTACAACTCATATGTTCCCATAGAAAAATCCAACATGATTTGCCCTTTTTTGCCAGTGAATGGAAAATTTTCAACTTCCTTCTAGTCATCTTCTTCTTCATCATGGGTATATATGTAGTGATTAGAGTTGTGTCCTCTTTATCCGCATGTGATACAATTCATAACTATTTTCACATGGCTCTTGCCTCTTATATTTTGTTCATACAGAATATGGACATTAATAGCTATTTTTCCAATTTTGTTATTAGGGCTTTCATATCTTTTAAGTCGTTGATGGTTCCCATTATAGAGACATTTTTAACTGGTCCTCTTTGGATGGCGGCCATGTTTTCTATTATTTCTATGAAAAGGTGAACATTTAATCCCATGAAATCACTTCCAGGATCAACATTTATGAACTTTCTTTTGCTTTGAGTTAGGACATTATAGGGTGTTATTATCAAACATTCATCATTGAATCCATGGTGAGGGAATTCCCTCTGATAACATTGGTACCTTTCCCAAGTATTACTGTGATTATGTAAATGCTCCTAGTTAAACCAACATATCTTATTTCTATATATGATTGTCTTCTTAACAAGGAAGAACATACATACGAATGCATTAGCTATATCCTCGTAGTTCTCTATGCTCTCATGCTTCAAGGTGTAGTTCCATGTGAGAACCTTGTCTAATAGTGAGAATGAGAAAGCCTTGCAGTAGATTACCTCTTGAGGAATCATATTTATCTTTAAGGCATGACAGACAATTTGAAAGCATCAATATGGTGGTAAGGATTATATTCTAGAGAGTTCCCTCCAGACTTGATTTGTTGGATGAGCATGATGAATGCATGCTTCAGTTTTAAGTTGGCTATATTCATCTTTTGAGCTCCTCATTATCTATCACTATAGGGAGGGAAGGGAGGGATGGATGAGGGATTGGATGTGCTACTTCATTTGTTCCTGCGTATGCTATGCCTCTATCTGTGGCCATAGTTCCTCATCTTAACAAAAAGTTGTATGTAGTTATCACCTAAGAATTATTTGAGTTAAGGTGAGATACTGGACGCATAGTTAGATATCAATTTATTGAAATTATGTGTACTATAGTTCACAGTTGAGTCTAATTATAGAAAAAGAAGTGGTGGCAAAGTCTAAGTAGACCTTGGGTCTTAACATTACTCGGTTCGCCTGGTCCTCAACAATGACGCCAAAAGTTAAGCACCCTCAGAACTTGGGTCCAAAATACAAGTATAATGGATCCATTTCTTAAGTATTGGACCTTATATATGTGACCCAAAACCTTAAGACACCTACAAGTAAATACATGATTGGAAGTAGTAAATATGATCAAACTCATGGATAAGAGTGGTTAACCATTAGGACCCCATTTTACATCATTAGTTCAAGTGTCCCAACACTCTTGTGCATTCACACTACTTCCTACTCTAGATCTAATGAAAAAACACACTCTCAAGGCCATAAGATATCAAACATCACAAGATGGTATGTAAGCATGCAAGAAATATAATAATAAAAAGAGGGGAAATAAACATGTCTACAATATATACATACACACGAGGGCATGGTGGATACCTCCAACACACACACATATATATATATATATATATATCATTAAAGTAAGATTATTTACATGGTTGGGAGGGCATGGTGGCTACTTCCAACCTAAGTTAAATGAATTAATCACACATGTTAATTATGGACAATATGGATATGCAATATATGAAGGCCATTGACTAAAACATGGGGTGGAATGAACTAAACATAGTGGAGGGAGGAATATAACAATAAACTCGACGTGTTCTATCAAATCACAAGTCGTCGGTGTTATGTTCCTCCTCAATGACCATTGATAATGGATATGGAGTGGTACGATGATCATAGACAAACCACAATAGCATCTCATTTCTTAGGATAGTCAATGGAGGCACGAGTTGGCATCATGGTCAATGGAAATGGAATAGTAGTCCAAGACGTTCCTTCTCTTGAAGGTTGGCATTATATGACGATCATCATAGGTCGATGAAGTTTGAAACTTATGCAGACTCTTTTCCTTGTCAATGCTCTATGGAGATCTCAACAACACTTTGTGATGGTGGAAGAGAAGATGCCCCCTTATGGAAGCGAAAGGTCCTAATTTATAGGGAATGGTGTGTGCTCGAGCTGCCTTTGATTACTCATCAGAGAGTAATTTCCTAGAAACCTAACCACTTAAACACTGGCACATGTTGTACTTCTTGTGTTGCACAAACAATGCTTTTACCATTTGATGAAGGCCTCTGATGCCATTGGTTGATGAAGTCTACAATATCATCGATTGCCATTCATTAGTTGACAAAGCCTGTGATTTCATCACTTGGCTGATTATTAGTCTCATCACTCGATGATCTAATGAATTCATTGGTGGATGAGTCATCATATGACTGGTCATTGGTTGACAAGTGCCAATTGTGCAATTAGTTGATGGTAGCATTGGATGACTTCTCGTTGGTCTTTGTCATTGTATGCGGCCACATAGTTGGTCATTGATGGGTCACTGGTCGATGAATTATTGGGCTCTTGACTGCTTGATAGATGTTCTGGGATGATGAAAACTCTTGGCCGATGAAGCCATAAGTCGAGGTATGGTCGTTGAATACTTTGCCCGATGAAATTTCTATTTTGACTTAAACTTGGGATTTTTGCTACAAAAATGTAAGCATTTGTTTTAGTGGAGTGCTAATAAAAAAACAACAAAATCATATAATTAATATGTAAAGTCTCTTGAAATTTGAGGTAAAGAAGGGTAGAAAAGACATGTAACATCCAAAAAATTGAATGTCATTACCATCCTAGTCATTTTGCATTTGGGATTGGGCTATGTTGGTGCTAAGATCATGTTCAAAGTTTAGTCATGTTTTATTATAAAAGCTTTGAAAGTATTGCATTCCTGCCAAGAAAGAAAAGTTTTTAGAGGGTCAAGAAGACAAGGAAACTTCATACTAGTTTCATCAATATGTTCAATGAAGCTACCCATTTTTCTGTCCATAGTTTTGTTAATCATCATCTCTTTTTCATTCTCAAAGCCACTATCACCGACTAGCTTTCTTCCATGTTGCTATTAATTTTGGACAAGTTTTTAAGCATCTTGGGATGTGCAATCCCCAAAAGCTATTTTCTCAACAACCAAGTTTAGTGTACTGTTTGGTGGATTAACACAAGTCATGCCTTCATTGTATTCTTGGTTTGACAATGTTTGTATTTGTTGTGATTCAGTTCATTTTGGAGTTTTAACCGTTCTTCCCTTTAAAACTAGGAAAAAAGTTGTAAGCCTAGGTATTTTAACTAAGTTTTGTGCGTTAGAATATTCACACATCCAAAATTTCTTAGGTTGTTACTTCCCTTCACTTTTGGGTGGATTTCCTTATTTATCTACAATGGAGTGTTTAAAGCTGTGATATTGTCTATTGCTTTTCCCTTTAGGGGAAACCCATAGGAGGTATGATCATGGACATCATCAAAGGGGGTTGGTGGTTCTGTGGGCTCTGCTATGATGTGAACAATGTAAATATGTTGTCTCACTCTCAACTTGACTTTGCTGCCCATGTTGGAGTAACAGGTAACTGGGATTTGGAAATATGCTTTGGGTGTAGAAGTTTGTATGAAGAGAGTATGAGTGAATGTAGTGCATTTTGGATCCTAGAGCATTCATGTTAATTTAAAAATTCCACCTCCCCATAAATGTGCTGGATGTCCTTACATGGCCATCTACCTTATATTATCACCTTTTAGTAATGTAGCCCCCTTTTAGGGCTCCATTTGGATATGTGTACGAGGAGGGATCAAGCACATACTTTATTACTGAGTACACACAACAAGTATGGTCTATTATTTACCATCAAATAAAACACAAGTGGGAAAAAAGTAACGAGTAGAGAAACTCTACTGAAAAAAGGATACCTACCGTTAGAAAAAACTGTTGATATAATTTTTTCCGGACTCCATTGATGTCAATAATTGTGATTTTGTCCTTTACACTTGAAGGGACTAGTGGGACTAGTTAAGATAGATTTATGTGAACAAGTCTAACACTAATATGGCATAAAAAATTGGTAATATTTAGTATCACACTTGCACTTTGGAGGCTAGGGATATCTATGTGACCTTGTCGATCACTAGGTATTTCCAACCTTGGGTGGATGATTTGTTAGGTATTGGATGAATTCATATTCATCGAAGAACACTTGTATGATTTAGTTTGATTTCACCATTCGACCAAGACTTGCATGAACTACAAGTTTGACGAAGGACAAGTCAAATCACATATGGTTCTTGTAATGACCCGTTTTCAAATTAGTCATCTAATTAGGGTTTACTTGGATGATTGTATGCTTAATTAAGATGATCATTGTTTAAAGCTTGATTAGTGATGGTAGTTAAATTTTCATGTTTTAAATATAATGAGAAGTTTTAATCATACTTTGATCTACCTAATTAGGGTTAACAATTCAGAAACCCTAATAGGCCCAAATTAGGGTTTTGATGACATATGAATACAGAATTTGATAAATATAGTGTCTCACTAAATGATTTTTAGTATTTTATGTGTAATTCTGATTAAATTTAAATTTGGATATAATTTGTATGTATACAATGTGAACACTCTTGAAAAATATCAGAATTTTTGAAGAATGTTCTGAGCTATTTATCGTTCGAGTTTCAAACTCGACCGATCATATTTTCAGAATGATATAGCAGTGTGGTAATTGAGTTTTATCTTTTTATTGGTATATCCAATTGATCTCAAATTTTTAATGTGGTTTACTAGATCCATTATAGACACCATGTTAAATTGACGTAATTTTTTGATGATTTTTGATCTCTACAGAGAGGGTGTCAGTCGCATTCTGTGAAGGACAAACTCGACCGACCATGCTGTTGACTGCAATATAATAGTGTAGTATTTGATTTTTAATTATTTATTGTTAACTACAAATGATCTAAATTTTTTATTGTATCTTTTAAAATAAATTTCAGACATTGGGTTAAATTTTCATAATTGTTGGATGAGATTTGTGTTCTGAAACGTGTGGTTTCGGTCGAGTTTATAACTCAGCCGACCAACCAGTTTAAGCAAAATAAAAATACATTGAGGGGCTTGTTTGCAAATGTTCTAAGCACCTCAATACATCTATATCACTAAACTAACACACAAGGAGCTCTCATAACTCGTCCTTCCTGTCAAAGAAATGAAATTCTTGAGAGAGAGGAGAGCTAGGGTTTTGAGTAGAGAAAGTGGAGGAGATGATGACCTAGGGTTTCTCTATCCAAGATATGATGAAATCAAGTAAGTTTAGCTTCTTTGCATAGAATTTCATGATGAATCTTCTCTCACATGTCAAGATTCCGCCCCTCCCCTGATTTGATCTGAAATCACATCAAATATCCCCCTTTTCTCACTCTTTCTCTTCTAATCCCCATTTCTAGGGTTTCCGAGTTGAGAGGAGAAATAATTGGATTCTTTTGTGAGAGTTTGTTTGAGTTTCCAAAAATGCAGAGGTTGACCTCCGTTTTTAAGGTGCTTGGCACCTGAGGTGAGTGTTTTTCTCCCTCCTAAGCTTTGTATTCATGTTGAAAGCCTAATTCTATCCGGCTAAAACAATCAGATACCTTGTTTATACATGTATGCGATTGGATTTAATTTGGGAAAGATATTGGAGAATCCAATTTTTCTAATTTTGATTATTTCTCATTGATTGAAACTTGATTAGTTCCTATTATATTGATTGAGGATGCATGAGTATTCCTATGGGTAGATGACTATGGTATTTCATGTGAATTTTTCCTAAAAATCAGCCCAATGGCCGATATGCTTGGAATTGAATTGACATGTATAAAGTCATATTTGAATTGTACTACATTGTATTATACAAGTGTATTGTTGAATATTAATAGAATTGAATGACCACATATCCTGATTAGGATTTGTGTTGAGGAAGTAAATCAAATGAGTCAATTAATCAATGTATACTTATGATTGATAAATGAAATGTGTGAAAATGGAAACTAGGATTTCCATGTTTGTGAATAACCCTAATGAACCCTTGGGTCATGATTGGATTACTGAATGATATGATTCTTATGATATGTTGAACTAAGGAATGACTTATTGAAAACCCTAAAAGTTTATTACTAACACAATTATGAGTGATAAAGCTAGAACTTGTATATGATGTTTGAAATGTGATCAAATGATGAAGTTGAAAGTAATAATACTTCAATTGAATATGACGAGTCTTACTAATATCATCTAAGTCTAATGCATTTGTTTTAGTATAATAAAGAATGATCATTTATGATTATGGGATTGACATTAGTAGTCAATGACAAGGTACACTTATCTGAATATAAGAGACAATATGAACAAGATGTACGTAATGGTGATTGCAAGATAAAGATGAAACTAATGAAGATAGTATGATGAAGTATTTTATCTTTTATTTAATTACATGTGGATTAACCCAAATTAAATGAAATATACTAAAAATTGTACTTTGGTAAATGTTATGGAGAAGAGAAGCATTGTATGTAAAGTGAATCAAGAAAGATTGGTCCAGATGATGTAATGAACATGAAATGAAAGAAGCTTAAACTACTGAGTATAAAATGATGGAAAAAGATAGGAATTAGTAGATGATTCTAAGAATGTAACTCTTACCCCAAAATAATGAGTTTGATGATTCTAATGAATGACAATCTCAAATGGGTGATTAAGAGATGTACATAACCGTAGTTGAATTCAACAAAATGATGAAACTCAAGTATTTGAATTGACTTACAAGAATGTGTTTTTGTATTGTGATTGTTTGATAGAATACTTGTATTATGAGAATGAACTATTTTGATGGAATTCAAATGATAATCAACATGTGTTGACTAGTAACCCCATATGAAGAATGTGAAATAAAAGAAGAAGAGAACTAAGTCTGTTATGCATGTATATGCATGAAATTTATTTACATCTATTGAGATTAGATGGAACAAGCATATGTTGTATGATAAATCTATTATGAGTATGAGAAATGATACATGATGTCTATATGCTTTTACCATTGCTAGTTCTAATGCCTCTACTAATATTTGTTAAGAACTATTACATACAATGAACTGATGAGGAATATGTTGAAATGGAATTTAATATGCACTCCTTACATTGAGAAACCCTGATAAGGGTAAATGTTGCATAATGAGATTATGTCTAGGGCTGAAAGCCCACTGATGATGATAAAACCCTGATGGGGTAAATGATGGACAATAAGATTATGTCTTGGGCTGAAGGCCCACTATTGATGATTGCTATGAGTTGATGTAGAAGATAGAAATAATAATATTTGTTGCAATCTATAGAATTATTGTGCTTCTTAGTTTGATCATTGCCCTTATTGATATACTTAATCTGTTTCATGTTATTATAGTTACGTGAGAATACACATATATGATATATGATGTTTTGAATTCTTGTAAGATGAGTAAAAGAGATTAATAATAAGTGAAATGATGGAACATCTAGTTAGGTGCCCTGAACACTGTGAGTTTCCCCGAGGACCACACTGGGGAAACAAAACGGATCTCCTTGTAGTAATCGATGAATTATGAGAAGGATTTCTAGAGTGTGGATCAAGACCTTAAAGGTTAGACCACCAGGATTTAGAAGTGAGTCATCTGGAGTGGCTCTGGCCCTAAATCCTTGCTGTGAAAGTCTATGTACAGATGGAATAGACTCTGATGAAATGAAATATGTGAAATGTGAAATGAAAAATATGTAAAATACCGTGATATGTGATATACTGTTTTGCTGGTTCCTATCTCGTGTACCCGAGATGAGGACGTGAGCCTCTTTAAGCAATCCTGAGGTGGCCAGGGTCTGTTGTTGATATATTAGAGTGGCTGGCTAAACCCAAAGATAGTGACGGTGAGTCATTGACACGAGAATCAGGCGTGGCGACTTCTACTTGGTGAGGTACAAGCCAAGTAGTTTTAGGACAAATGAATAAAAGATGATAAGCCGTGTAGAACTTGATTTGAATTGTTGTTACATTCTTTGTACTACTACTTGATGATTTGTTATTGTTGATTATGCTTCTTGTTGAGGAAAATAATCATGTTGATATGGACATTTTCTATTTAATATTATGATATGTCATGCTGACAAGTTATAAATGATGGGATTCATATCCATTCTGAATATGAGTTGGATTGCCTTCTATTTGATAGTATTGTTTGGTAGATATGTATTATGTGTACTTCAGCTTCAGGACTGCAGGATGTGTTCCTGGTCCAGCTGGTGGAGTGTCACAAGGGTAATCTTATTGTTATGTATTGATTCAAAATGCTTAGAACTTGACTTATTACTCATGCATTAGGATTCTTAATCTGAACTAAGAAGTATTGTTGATTTGTTCATAGACATGCTTTAAAAGTTGTTTCAAAGTTATAATTGGTTTAAGTGATTACCTTATCTATTGGATTAGATTATCATTACACGTTCGAAATGACTTATGATGATCTATATGCTAGACTTTATAATATCTGCATGTTTCTGTTAAGTTTATTATACTTAATCTGATGCTGATGCATGTACCTAGCTTGAGTGGGAGGTATCCACTCACTGGAGCTCTATATGAGTCTCATGAGGTTGTTTTAAATGTTTTTAGGTATAATGCTATCTAGCGGAGAGGTCATGACAAAGAAGATATAAATAGCATAATCTAGATAGATTAGAATGTCCCTGTACTCTCTCTTTCCCGGGATGGGTTGTAGATTAAGTTTGTTCATCAATGTACATGTATCTAATGTAAACTGAACCACATATGAGAACAAGATTTGATTCTGGATCTAATAGAGTTGAATATGATTTGTGATATATGAATGTGATGTCCTTGATGTGACGTTGATTTATGAGTTTGTGAAGAAAGAAAAAGGAAAAATTTATCTATCTTTTTCGTATATTGTTTAATTGCCTTTGTCGAGAATTCATTATTCATTCCATAATCTGGGTTTAGGTTTTGGGATTACCTCTAATGATTGGTATTTGTGCTGATCAAAAGAGTGGGTCCCGACAGAAGTGGTATCAGAGCCTAGGTTAGATGAGTCTACATGGACAATAGGATCTAGGACTAAATGATAATATGGATGTTGAATATAACCTGAATGATGTGTATACTGACTGAATTCAGTATCCAGATACTCTGGTCAAATATTTGGGTATTGAGCTAAGCTAGTATGGATATGCTAACTGTACTTCTTCTGGATGCCCTGACCAAGTATCCAGATGAACACCGTTGGTAGTATAAAAAGATGCATGATGATAAAATGGTGAAAAAGAAAAGGATTTTATAATTCAATATGGAACCTATGGAAAACATAAAATTTCAATAAAGAAAGATGAAAGCTTAATGGATTATGAACATAATCTCTAATGAGTTTGAGTTTGAGTATGAAATCTGAAATTGTGACAAAAAGCTATGAACTAAGATGCACACTAGATGATCTTCTTTATAAAGGAAATTGATGAATGCAGATGATAATATGCGAATGAGTCATAATCTTAATCCATGAGACACACAATCAAATTAAAAAAAAATGGGATGTGAAAGGTGATGTGAATCAGATCTTGATAAATGATGTATTACTGATATTAGTGATTCAAATGTTTATAATACTCAAGGAGAGATATGATGATTACAAGGGATGAAATATTCATTTAATGCAAAAAGAAAATGTCATATGAAAGAAAGATAAAATGAAAGTCTTTATAGTTTGATGCTCGGAGAGGTGAACGATTAGATGGTATGATATTCTTCCATATCTTTTCTTGGATTTCGGGACGAAATCCTAAAAGGAGGGGAGAATTTGTAATGACCCATTTTCAAATTAGTCATCTAATTAGGGTTTACTTGGATGATTGTATGCTTAATTAAGATGATCATTGTTTAAAGCTTGATTAGTGATGGTAGTTAAATTTTCATGTTTTAAATATAATGAGAAGTTTTAATCATACTTTGATCTACCTAATTAGGGTTAACATTTCAGAAACCCTAATCGGCCTAAATTAGGGTTTTGATGACATATGAATACAGAATTTGATAAATATAGTGTCTCACTAAATGATTTTTAGTATTTTATGTGTAACTCTGATTTAATTTAAATTTGGATATGATTTGTATGTATAAAATAGCAAACATGCTTGAAAAATATTAGAATTTTTGAAGAATGTGCTGACCTATTTATCGGTCGAGTTTCAAACTCGACCGATCATATTTTCAGATTGATATAGCAGTATGGTAATTGAATTTTATCTTTTTATTGGTATATTCAATTGATATCAAATTTAACTGTAGTTTAATAACTACCTTATAGACACCCTGTTAAATTATAGTAATTTTTGTATGATTTTTGATCTCTACAGAGAGGGTGTCGGTCGAGTTCTGTGAAGGACAAACTCGACCGACCATGTTGCTGACTGTAATATAACATTATAGTATTTGATTTTTATTTATTTATTGGTAACTCAAAATAATCTACAATTTTAAATGTGTCTTAAAAACTCAATATCAGACATTGGATTAAAGTTTCATAATTTTTCTATGAGGTTTGAGTTCTGAAACGTGTGATTTCGGTCGAGTTTATAACTCAGCCGACCAACCAGTTTAAGCAAAATAAAAATACATTGAGGGGCTTGCTTGCAAATGTTCTAAGCACCTCAATTATTCTATATCACTAAACTAACACACAAAGATCTCTCATAACTCATCCTTCCTGTCAAAGAAATGAAATTCTTGAGAGAGAGGAGAGCTAGGGTTTGAGTAGAGAGAGTGGAGGAGATGATGACCTAGGGTTTCTCTATCTAAGATATGATGAAATCAAGTAAGTTTAGCTTCTTTGCATAGCATTTCATGGTGAATCTTCTCTCACATGTCAAGATTCCGTCCCTCCCCTGATTTGATTTGAAATCACATCAAATATCCCCCTTTTCTCACTCTTTCTCTTCTAATCCCCATTTCTAGGGTTTCCGAGTTGAGAGGAGAAAGATTTGGATTCTTTTGCGAGAGTTTGTTTGAGTTTCCAAAAATTTTGAGGCTGACCTCCATTTTTAAGGTGCTTGGCACCTGAGGTGAGTGTTTTTCTCCCTCCTAAGCTTTGTATTCATGTTGAAAGCCTAATTCTATCCGGCTAAAACAATCAGATGCCTTGTTTATACATGTATGCGATTGGATTTAATTTGGGAAAGATATTGGCAAATCCAATTTTACTGATTTTGATTATTTCTCATTGATTGAAACTTGATTAGTTCCTGTTATATCGATTGAGGATGCATGTGTATTCCTATGGGTATATGACTATGGTATTTCATGTGAATGTTTCCTAAAAATCAGCCCAATGGCCGATATGCTTGGAATTGAATTGACATGTATAAAGTCATATTTGAATTGTACTACATTGTATTATACAAGTGTATTGTTGAATGTTAATGGAATTGAATGACCACATATCCTGATTAGGATTTGTGTTGAGGAAGTGAATCAAATGAGTCAATTAATCAATGTATACTTATGATTGATAAATGAAATGTGTGAAAATGGAAACTAGGGTTTCCATGTTTGTGAATAACCCTAATGAACCCTTGGGTCATGATTGGATTAATGAATGATATGATTCTTATGATATGTTGAACTCAGGAATGACTTCTTGAAAACCCTAAAAGTTTATTACTAACACAATTATGAGTGATAAAGCTAGAACTTGTATATGATGTTTGAAATGTGATCAAATGCTGAATTTGAAAGTATTAATACTTCAATTGAATATGATGAGTCTTACTAATATCATCTAAGTCTAATGCATTTGTTTTAGTATAATAAAGAATGATCATTGCTGATTATGGGATTGACATTAGTAGTCAATGATAAGGTACACTTATCTAAATATAAGAGATAATATGAACAAGATGTACGTAATGGTGATTGTAAGATAAAGATGAAACTAATGAAGATAGTATGATGAAGTATTTTATCTTTTATTTAATTACATGTGGATTAACCCAAATTAAATGAAATATACTAAAAATTGTACTTTGGTAAATGTTATGTAGAAGAGAAGCATTGTATATAAAGTGAATCAAGAAAGATTGGTCCAGATGATGTAATGAGCATGAAATGAAAGAACCTTAGACTACTAAGTATAAAATGATGGAAAAAGATAGGAATTAGTAGATGATTCTAAGAATGTAACTCTTACCCCAAAATGATGACTTTGATGATGCTGATGAATGCATTCTCAAATGGGTGATTAAGAGATGTACATAACTATAGTTGAATTCAACAAAATGATGAAACTCAAGTATTTGAATTGACTTACAAGAATGTGTTTTTGTATTGTGATTGTTTGATAGAATACTTGTATTATGAGAATGAACTATTTTGATGGAATTCAAATGATAATCAACATGTGTTGACTAGTAACCCCATATGAAGAATGTGAAATAAAAGAAGAAGAGAACTAAGTCTGTTATGCATGTATATGCATGAAATTTATTTACATCTATTGAGATTAGATGGAACAAGCATATGTTGTATGATAAATCTATTATGAGTATGAGAAATGATACATGATGTCTATATGCTTTTACCATTGCTAGTTCTAATGCCTCTACTAATATTTGTTAAGAACTATTACATACAATGAACTGATGAGGAATATGTTGAAATGGAATTTAATATGCACTCCTTACATTGAGAAACCCTGATAAGGGTAAATGTTGCATAATGAGATTATGTCTAGGGCTGAAAGCCCACTGATGATGATAAAACCCTGATGGGGTAAATGATGGACAATAAGATTATGTCTTGGGCTGAAGGCCCACTATTGATGATTGCTATGAGTTGATGTAGAAGATAGAAATAATAATATTTGTTGCAATCTATAGAATTATTGTGCTTCTTAGTTTGATCATTGCCCTTATTGATATACTTAATCTGTTTCATGTTATTATAGTTACGTGAGAATACACATATATGATATATGATGTTTTGAATTCTTGTAAGATGAGTAAAAGAGATTAATAATAAGTGAAATGATGGAACATCTAGTTAGGTGCCCTGAACACTGTGAGTTTCCCCGAGGACCACACTGGGGAAACAAAACGGATCTCCTTGTAGTAATCGATGAATTATGAGAAGGATTTCTAGAGTGTGGATCAAGACCTTAAAGGTTAGACCACCAGGATTTAGAAGTGAGTCATCTGGAGTGGCTCTGGCCCTAAATCCTTGCTGTGAAAGTCTATGTACAGATGGAATAGACCCTGATGAAATGAAATATGTGAAATGTGAAATGAAAAATATGTGAAATACCGTGATATGTGATATACTGTTTTGCTGGTTCCTATCTCGTGTACCCGAGATGAGGACGTGAGCCTCTTTAAGCAATCCTGAGGTGGCCAGGGTCTGTTGTTGATATATTAGAGTGGCTGGCTAAACCCAAAGATAGTGACGGTGAGTCATTGACACGAGAATCAGGCGTGGCGACTTCTACTTGGTGAGGTACAAGCCAAGTAGTTTTAGGACAAATGAATAAAAGATGATAAGCCGTGTAGAACTTGATTTGAATTGTTGTTACATTCTTTGTACTACTACTTGATGATTTGTTATTGTTGATTATGCTTCTTGTTGAGGAAAATAATCATGTTGATATGGACATTTTCTATTTAATATTATGATATGTCATGCTGACAAGTTATAAATGATGGGATTCATATCCATTCTGAATATGAGTTGGATTGCCTTCTATTTGATAGTATTGTTTGGTAGATATGTATTATGTGTACTTCAGCTTTAGGACTGCAGGATGTGTTCCTGGTCCAGCTGGTGGAGTGTCACAAGGGTAATCTTATTGTTATGTATTGATTCAAAATGCTTAGAACTTAACTTATTACTCATGCATTGTGATTCTTAATATGAACTAAGAAGTATTGTTGATTTGTTCATAGACATGCTTTAAAAATTGTTTCAAAGTTATAATTGGTTTAAGTGATTACCTTATCTATTAGATTAGATTATCATTGCAAGTTTGAAATGACTTATGATAGATCTATATGCTCGACTTTTCAATATCTGCATGTTTCTATTAAGTTTATTATACTTAATCTGGTGCTGATGCATGTACCTAGCTTGAGTGGGAGGTATCCACTCACTGGGGCTCTATATGAGTCTCATGAGGTTGTTTTAAATGTTTTTAGGTATAATGCTATCCAGCGGAGAGGTCGTGACAAAGAAGATATAAATAGCATAATCTAGATAGATTAGAATGTCCCTGTACTCTCTTTTTCCCGGGATGGGTTGTAGATTAAGTTTGTTCATCAATGTACATGAATCTGATGTAAACTGAACTGCATATGAGAACAAGATTTGATTCTGGATTTAATGGAGTTGAATATGATTTGTGATATATGAATGTGATGTCCTTGATGTGATGTTGATTTATGAGTTTGTGAAGAATGAAAAAGGAAAAATTTATCTATCTTTTTCGTATATTGTTTAATCAACTTTGTCGAGAATTCATTATTCATTCCATAATCTGGGTTTAGATTTTGGGATTACCTCTAATGGTTGGTATTTGTGCTGATCAAAAGAGTGGGTCCCAATAGTTCCTGCTCAGTTATCCATATTGTCAACACCATATATAGATTTCCATTAGCCATTTTCACAACTATGGCTTTCAAAAGTGCACCCCGTACCTTGTGCATCACATACCTTCTTACTTGTTAAGTTGAATTACGTAGGTGGCTGATAGGAATCAAAGAAAATTCCTAGGCATCAAGGTGCCTGAGGGCGGTGCAGTTGACCTACATGACAACTTATGTTTTCACATTTGTATATTATGGGATCCCTATCTTTTAATGATGATTAGTGTTCATTTTAGAGTATTAATGTTTAGATCAGATGTTTATGTCCACATCAAGTCTCTAAATATCATTAAAATTAGGGATCAATAGTCTTAACACCCAATTCCATATTTTTCTTAGTCTACACTTCAGATCCAATTTCCATGTCAGGTTTTTTTTTTTCTTTTGTATATTCTATTGCATTGCAAATGATCATATGTTAGAGATAGGATCTATTCAGCTTATATGGACCGATTTTTATATCTTATATTAATGTTTACTTACAATAAATTGTTCCTTCACATGATCATATATGATAAGAAACAATATATCCCTGTTGTAGTTGTGAAAATCCTTTTCTTTTTGGATTGGTGACATGATATACAAACAAGTATTTCCTCCTTAACATGAATCCTCACTCAGTCATTCCCTCCCCTTCCCTCTCTTCATCCTTTCTTCACTACTTTCCTCTCAACCATTCTACTCTATGTTGCTACATGAAGAGATGGATTTATCTAAATTTAAGTTCTATTTGCAACAATTACTCTCTCTTTGTGTCTCCTCCCAACCACACTCAAATAAAACACATCAATAAACATTCCTTTAAGTATTTTTAGTTTACAAATTTTAATTATCTTGTAATATGTTCATATTAAACTTTGTAGTGTATAAATTCATTACCACTTACTCTAATGTATATTCTTATATGTTCATGGATGGGGACAAATTGTCTAAAGGTACTAAGCTTCAAGAAGAGTTTAGCTAAGACAAATAATTTATGTACAACTTTTAGGAAGTTTTCTTGGTGGGGCATCATCTGCACAATATAAGATCTATAGAAAGACTCATAGGATACATATCATGTATCTATATTTTTTTTGTAAATTTTGCTGTGATAGAGATTCTTTTCTTATAGTTAATGATAATTATATTTTATACTATACCATGATGATTTCTTTCTATCATAATTGTGATGAATACCAAGTTTTTGACAACTAAGTAAGAAGAATTTGAATTGTTGTTTATGCTTCTGCTCATGTGATACACAAGTTGAGAGCTATGATATGGTATCAAAATAATAATGGAAATCTCTAAGAGATGAATTCTCATATTTTTAGTTTATATTACTCCATTGGAATCCTAGTGAGATAAGGATACATATTTTGATAGACATTTAGAAGGCCTTGTTAAGAAATATGAATGAAATATAATATTTATCGAGCTATATGCTTGGTCATGTGGTAGAAGTTGAGTTGTACATTATGATTATGCACATGCCTACATTTATGATTTTCTATTAGCTATATATATTCCTACAATATGAACTCTCTAATTACAATGGTTTGCAATTCTAAAACAACATATAAAATGGGTTACAATAGAAATGATATGAGCATACAAATATCTTATGGTGCTTTTTCCTCCCTTTCAAGTGAATGTGGTATGGGACATATGAAATAGTGAGTTGTTGATATAAATTTGATAAATATGTCATCTTCAGAAGTATATGAACCCACATGTATCAAAAGATGCCACAATAGAGAGAGATAGAGAGTTGATATATAGAATTTAAGACTGAAAGTCACCCAAGCCTAATGACATTAGAGGTGAGGAGAAATCAACCTATGTTGGTGTTTTACATGCTCACAATGACCATATAGTGGTGAATTTAGTACTAAAATCTATTGGGTAATAGGGACGACAAGGAAGGCATTTCAATTTTTTTGTCCCTATTCATTTCTAGAAAATTACATCAGCAACAATGTATCTAGGAAAGAAGGTAGCAAGAGGTATACCTGGTCATGGAGCAAGTCTAGAGACTACTCTTGAACAGTGATGCACACTCTTTGCAAGACACACATGGAAAACTAACAACGACGACCTCCTGATCTAACACCATGGACATCGGTGGTTGGTGTCCTCTTAGCATGGTGCCAACAACCTCCACACCTTGATGTAATCCATATAGACCACTAGAAACTCCACATTGCACTTCTAAATCCAATGGCAAGGAGTTTTCCCTTTGAAAGTCAACGGGCTAGTGTTGACTTGTTCTTCCTTGTTGTCTCTCCCTTGCTATCTTTCCATTTTATGAGTAATACTTGCTCAGGCTCTCACGTTACTGCAACTATGAGAGGACAAATATTTTCAGACCTTATTGTTATGTCTCCTGAAATCCTTGACTTCCTCCTTTATATAGGATGTCCAGGGTTAGGGTTTCCAGATCATTTAGGAGTCAAAGAGACACAATTTCAGGAATTTTCTAGAAGTTGCGGACCATGAAATGATCAGTTCACTATTGAACCAGACAATTCACATGTGAAACAGTCGTTCAACACTTGGTGTTGACTTGTTCTTCCTTGTTGTCTCTCCCTTGCTATCTTTCCATTTTATGAGTAATACTTGCTCAGGCTCTCACGTTACTGCAACTATGAGAGGACAAATATTTTCAGACCTTATTGTTATGTCTCCTAAAATCCTTGACTGCCTCCTTTATATAGGATGTCCAGGGCCAGGGTTTCCAGATCATTTGGGAGTCAAAGAGACACAATTTCATGATTTTTTTGGAAGTTGCAGACCATGAAACGATCAATTCACTATTGAACTAGACAGTTCACATGTGAAACAATCGTTCAACACTTGAACTGGTCGGTTCACTATGTTCCTATTCACATACATATTGGCATTCAATGCAGCGATTAATGCACAACATGCCATAAGCATCAATCCTTGATCCAATCTCATTGATCATTGAACTGGGCAACTCATAGTTGAACCAATCATTTTAGACTTTGAACCAGTCAGTTAGGAGGGACAAATCCCATCTACATCACTCACAATCAATCCCCATGTGTCACAATGTACCCAAGCATCACCTTTATGGCAACCCTTATTCAAGGTCATGTTGGATGGTGTCAAAATACATTAAATGACACGTGATGAGTGTAGTGACTTAAGGTCTAAGAACCACAATCACCACTATCACTATGAGAGCTAATTCTGACTACCATTCCATGGTCTCCACATATCACTCTCAAGGTGGATCTGTCCGGTACACTGTTCTCTAATAAATACCTATATGTTTGGTTTGATATCACATATCATGACTGATGAGATTTTGTCATCAATTGACAAACACTCGAGTCTTATGTATTACTATTGTCTATTTTTCTTATAGTAATATAGGAGTAGGGATGTAACAATAATGTATGTACTCTTATCATACATATGATCTCATTGCTCATGTCCTCAAACTAAATACATATATCATTGACTAACATCATTCTTTAGACATCTATTATGTATGTGTCATCATCTCATGATTGAGACAAAAATAATAGACAAAGTTACCTTTATAATTATCAAATCAGGTATCTAATGCATCATCATATGATTGGCACTTTGGGCATACATACCAATAGACTCCCACTTGCACTTAGAGCCAATCACTTATGAATCTTATTTCCAGTGATGTTAGCATGTCCATCATGTTTCTACCATACTGGTGCTTTGTTAGCAGGTCAGCAACATTTGCTACTAGTCAGTATATTGCAAGTTTTCACATCTCCTTGCTGTATGACCTCTGGTATGAGATGAAAGTGTCATAGTATGCTATCTGAGATGCCTTTCTTGTCTAGTAGCTCCATTGTTTTCACAATATTTCTACTATGTCATCAATGGGTGGAACCTTCCACAAGTTCATCGACATGAACTTCTTGATCCATGAAGTTTCCTCTACTATTTTTAGAATAATAAGGTATACACCGTCTATTATAGAATTAAACAACTATCTATTGCTCAGAACCTTTCTAGCTCATAGTTATTGTTTTAAGGTCAAACACAAACTTAGATTGCGATCTACTTTGTCTTTTTGGAAGCTTGCATAGGTGTAACCTTTTATACCCAACTCTTCCTTATTACCATAACTTAAGGAACCAATCCTTTTAGTGGTTCTCCAACACTTACGGATGTTCTTTATGGTAGTCCAGTGACCTTCACTGGAATTTGAATGATATCCTCTCATCATGTCCAATACATATGAGATAATGGGATGAGTACATAATATTGCATACATGATAGATCCAACTACAAATTCATATGGCATCTTACTCATGTTTTCCCATTATTCACAAGAAATGTGATACTAGGCTCTTGAGAAACTAATTCCATGGAACATGGACAAATTTTCTCCCATTGAGTCATGTATGCTGAACCCCTTTAGCATCTTGCCAATGTGTATGCTCTTACTTAGGTCAAAAATCTCTCTAGATCTATCTATAGATCTCGATTCCTATCATATAGGATGCTTTGCCTAAACACTTCATAGAGAAGGTACTTCCTTGCTAGATTTTAATATATGCAGGACAAGGATGTCATTCACCATCACTATGCAAAATAAAAATATGCTCCCATGAAATTCTTGTAATCAAAGTTTTCATCTTCATTCTAACTAAAGCCAAACTCTTTGACTATCTTGTTAAATAGTAGATTCTAGCTTTGAGATGCTTGCTTCAATTCATAGATTGACCTTTGTATCCTATAGACTTTATTTGTAAACAATTAGATTTATAAAGCCTTTTAGGTTGTGTCCCACATACATCCTCTACAATATTCCTATTAAGGAATGCAATTTTACATCCATTTGCTAAATCTCATAGTCATATGAAGCAGCAATGGCAAGCATGATCTTGATGGATTTAACCATGGTAGCTAGTGAAAAAATTTCATCATGTTCAACACTTTGAACTTATTTGAAATGCTTTGCAATCAATCTGTCTATATAGGTATTTACATTACCATTCATGTCGGTCTTCTTCGTAAAGACCCGATGTACCCTATGGGTTTTACCCCTTTAGGTGAATCTACCAAGGTCACACCTTGTTGGTATGCATGGAGTCCATCTTGGATAGAATGGCTTCAAGCCATTTCTCATACTCTGGTCCCTCAATAGCTTCTGGGTAGGTTGTTGGCTCATCATCTATGACCAAACTACCATTTTTTTGAGTTACAAGATATCCTAATCTTTCAAACTCAAGGCGTGTTCTACTAGAACTATGAGGCTTTATGTTACATAAGGAACTTGACATTCCACAACAATTTGTGATTATACTTATTTCTTCTATACCTCTTTAGGTTCAATGTTTTGTTGTTGATCTTGAACTTTTTGAGTTCTACTTTTCTCCCACTGATCTCTTTGGAATTAAATTCCCTATAGGAATACAACCATCCTCAAAACAAACATTTTTGTTGTCGGATTGGAATATAAAAGTAGTATTCAACAAAATAACGTTTATGTCATTTGTGAACAAATATTATTATGAAACAATTTTCTTATATAAGCTTTCAGTCCTAATCTTTATAAAGACACATCAAGACACCTCCCATGCTATATCTCATATGATGTATTTTGAACCATTTTAGATGGTACATTGTTTTAGTGTAAAACATGCGCCAAAAAAGAAATTGTAAGATTTGCTATATGCATTGATAATCACACCATGACTATCTGGGTGCCATTCCTTCTTTCTGATACACTATCATGATACACTATCATTGTGTTTCAGGTGGAGTTCATCATTATACAGTATCATGGTCTCCCAAAAGGTCCTCAAACTCTTGGTTAAAATATTTCCACATCAATCATATCAAATTGTTTTAATAGTTATACCAAGTGGGTTATGTACTTCATTCATGATCTCCTTGAAAACTTCAATAGATTCATACTTGTATTGTATTAAATACTAATTACCATATCTTCTGAGATAATCAATATATATAATGAGGTATTAGTAATCATCTCTAAATTTTCTAAAAGGTCTTATGTACATCCGTATGTATGATCCCAAATAGAATGCTTGCTCTCCCACTACATCTAGTGAAAGGTACTTTTGTCATATTGCCCAACAAATGATACTTGCATGTCTCTATTCGTTAAAAAACCAAAAGCATCTAGACAACCATCATTATGGATTCTAGAAATGCATTTCTCTTTTATCTTCTCTAGATGACAATCTATAGGTATTCATTGTTTGAGTCACCAAGTCACTTAGTATATACATATTTGTCTTCAGAACTATCAAGTATAGACTATGAGACATAGGGAATTGCCTTATAATATCTTATCTTTTGAAACAAAACATAAAATATTCACAATATTCTTGTCCATACAAGATACATCATGTTTTTCATTAATGTTAGGTACATAATAACAATTCACTAATTCTATTACATGTCCATGAATGATAGATTCCAACTATAGTGGTAACAACCCTTGCTCTACTTAATTCTAGCTTACTTCTTCTTGGGTTCTGAAGTGGAGATCTCTATATCCTTATTCTTCCTAAGATCCTCTATATAAATAGGATACTACCTTTTCTAGCATCTAGGCTGGTGAAAGTGGTGGCACTTTCCCTCCTTATTCGCTCCTCCCTTAGCTTTCAATGTAGAAGACTTTGGTTTCTAGCTGCCTTTAGAACTCTTCTTAGCTTTTCCTTTGCCCTTGAACTTCCCTCTATTGATCATCATCACAGATTTGGGTTTGTCCTTGTAACACCCCTCCCTAGGGTTACATATATAACCAGCGGAAGCACAGCCTAATCCCCAACATTATCCATAATGTGGGGTACTTGGCATTTCAGGGAGGGATTATCACAACCATGATATTCATTGCACAAAATAGAGTTTAAATAAACCATCACAGGATCAAGATTACAATTTCTCATTCTCAAACCTTAACAAAGTTTACATGTGCATACATATGGAAAAAGGAAAAAGATCTATAAACTGGGTATGGTTGGCACCCCACCAAAGCCCTTCTCCTTGCAGGTCCCTGAGCTAGGGTTTCCTCCTTAGATGGACTTCCCTCCTTAGCTAGCTTCCAACCTATGGGCATCACGCCCCCAGCCATGCATCAAACAAATGGTAAGTGGATTGAACATGTTATAATATAAGAAAAACTTGAAAACTGAAAATAAGCATTAACATTAAACATTGAAAAGACATGCATTTTCTTTTAGATCAATTTCTTTTATCTTAACCTATATAAGTAACCTCGGGTTGCACAAATGTGCCTCTTCTCTTATGCACCGAAGTGCCTCTTAGGTTGCACCGAAGTGCCTCTTCTCTTATGCACCGAAGTGCCTCTTCTCTTATGAGGTACTTATATAAGCTTCATTTTATCATTCTCTTTCTCTTAATGTTCTTATCTTTACATTTAACTTCATTTGTAACTTTATCATTAAGATCCATGAAAATGATACTATACATAATATGCAATTCAATTTATCTCAACTTTACTGACTTTAGCAATTAAGAACAGTAAATAACAT
Source organism: Alisma plantago-aquatica (assembly GCA_963693085.1). Lineage (NCBI taxonomy): Eukaryota > Viridiplantae > Streptophyta > Magnoliopsida > Alismatales > Alismataceae > Alisma > Alisma plantago-aquatica. Next base: position 1,169,004,358 of record OY856409.1, on the reverse strand, counting down.
AATCATGGCATCCATTGAAATCCATACATGCATAATAATTCAAAACAAGATAATTATATGTTCAATTGCATGGACCACTTACTTTTTCACTTGGAGAATGAACTCTCTCTCTTCCTAGGTTGAGTGAGTCCTAACCACTCAGTGGGTCTAAAGAACCCTAATTATCCTGTTTGCAACAAATCTCACATTATTATACATTTTATTCACCAAATAAAACCATAAATTCCATTTCCTATCAAACCAACATTTGGCGATTCAAAATCAGACTCTGAAAACCACATATTCGGATTCCTCTCAAAAAATCCTTTCCAAATCATATTTTTTCTCATTTTTCTGAGCATCAAGCGATTTATTATGAATTAATGAAAGTGGGCCAATCAGAAATATGCCACATGGACCAATGGGAGCCCGCCACATAGGCGCGGTCTCGCCCAGGTGGATAAGTGGTCAAACAAAAATAAAAGGGGTGGAAACCCGAAAATACCCCTACGACGTTACTCGATTGATCAAAACCACCGGGGGCATCTAGGTCTTTTTGAGACCTGGATTCTTCACCCTGTTTTTCCCCTTGGCCCAACGAAGAACACATGTACCTGGAGATCGGTTCTCCGATCAGAGCTCATGGAGGGCGACCCATTTTGAGAACCCACAAATCTGGGCAGCTTTCCAGATCCAAACCGAGGCCAGAGAGCCATGCCTTGGGGCCCGGCGACTAGAGGAGCTCTAGGTCAGGTTTCAGCCATGACCGATGATCACCACCAGGATAGTACCTCGACAAAAGTCATCAAGGAAGCAAGAAACTAGGCGAAAGGGTTCGCGAGACAACGAGTGAGTTCGGGGGTATCCGTTGCTTGAGACAAAAGCCAATGGACCGTGAAAGGAGCGGAGGACACAGAAGAACAGGGGAAACGACCCCATAATTGGGCACGAAGCCACGAGCAAGAAAAAGATAAACTAAGGACAGATAAACACTCCCTTGCACCTACCGAAGTCAGGCGATGAAGACAAGAGGCCGGAGATGCACTAAAATTCCGAGAGGACTGGCGCCGGCGAACCCCTATACTGGCCTTTACAGGGTACGGCGATGAGGGGCATCACGAGGAACACTGGCGGTAGGAAAACGTAGAAGAGTCTGCGTGGATGCTTACCGAACGTGTAATTGAGATGAGGTGGATAGAGGAGGTCGGACAAAGTCAAGGACGCCGGAGATGGCACCTCGAGTAGGTTGGGGAACCTCGGGGGTTTGGAGATGCAATTGAAGGTGGGGGAGGGAACTACGGAGGCCGGCGGTTCTCTTGGGGACCTAGCCTGGCAGTGGGGAGGGTGATGGTGGCGGCTGCGCAAAATGGCGGGGAGAGCAGCGTTGGCCCTAATGGGCATTTCCTATATACTCCACGAGAGAGGGAGTTCTAGGGTTCGGAAGATGCGTAAGAGTGAGGCGGATTCGAGGGAGAAGAAATCGCGAGCAGAGATCAAGTAACGAGCGAGAAAACTGTCGGGGAATAAATGACTGGGTCGGCGTCTCTGTTGCCTAATCAGGCGGGAGGTAGAGGATGAGCCGGCTGCCGTCAAATCAGGATCGTGAGGCCAGAAAAGGGCACGCGTATAAGGAAAAGAAGAGGAAGGGCGTGACAGGGATTAAATCCCGGGACTATAGGGAAAACGGGTGCATTGAAAGCAAATTCAATCAAATTAAATACAAAACTTTCCTAATTTAATTGGAGGGTCAAATAAACTCCAAATGAGTCCAAATTTGGACCATTGACTAATTAAATGGTCTAGAACGTTCCTAATCAATTAGATTTTGGTTCCTTGAACGTTAAGTCTATATTTTCAATTTTTGTCACTCTTTCTTAATTTAAAAGCATAAACTAATTAAATAATTGATATAAAAGTTTTTGTTGAGATTCCTTATTCCAAATTACGAGATAGACATTATCAACTTCTTAAAAGTCATTCAACACCTCTTTCTTTCCCTTTTATGTGCTTTATTTGGAGGAGAGAGAAAATGAACTTTAGGGGGTTTTATTTTGAAATATATCAGAGAAAGGCATACTTGTTATCCCAAAGATTCAAATTTCGAATTTATTTATTCCTTCTCTTTCTCTTTCTCTTTCTCTTTCATTCCCTTTTGACTTATTTAATAAAAAGAAACCAGGATAAGCATATTACCATTATTACACAATTATCTACAACACATTTAAAAATAAAGGAGAAACTTATTTGGAGCCCTTTATTATTTCTCTTTGTATTAAAATCCTCGAATAAAACTAATTTGGGCAAATTGCATTATGGATCTTAACAAAATATTATTTAAAGAAAACTACATAAAATGTTTTATTTTACTCTTAAAATTAGGGATGTTACATTACTACCCACCTTAATAAAATTTCGTCCTCGAAATTTCGCTAGGCTACCCACCTTAGGAATTTTCATATTTTTAACATAAAGCATTGATATATTCTCATTACCATGTAAAACCTTAGTTCCATACATTGCATGAAAGATAAAGCTTTGAAAGGAAAGGAACTATACTACTAGACTCTACTCGGTCTTATCATCTTCACTATCATCTACCATAGCAAAGACTCTAGCATGTCTCTTTTCCTTAGGTGCTTGGTTGACATTAGGCTCCTTCTTTTGAAATTTGGGGCAGTTAGGTCTAATGTGGCCTTTCTCGCCACACACATAGCAAACACCTGTTCCAAACCTACATTCACCTAGGTGATATTTGGAACACTTAGCACATTGGGTCTTCCCATCCTGGTTTGCATGTTGGTTTGGAACAGCTTCAACCGGCGCCTTTCTTTTCTTATCGTTGTGGTGATTGGAGTTGTGGTTGTTGTGATGACTCTCCTTCTTCCAAGCTCTTCCTGGATGATCCTCTAACTCTAGGGCAGCATCTAGGGCACTCTGGAGTGTGCGGTGCCCATGTCCTGCCAAGGCAAAGCTAAGGTCTGGCTTGAGACCTCGAATGAACTTCTTGGTCTTGCGACTTTCATCATAGTCGTAGCCGTACTTCTGCAGGATCCGGAACTTCATCGCATATTGGGTGACCGTCATGTCACCATGTTGACGTAGGTTCTGAAATTCTTCCTCCTTCTTCTCGATCATGGCCTCAGATATGTAGTGGTTTTTGAAGGCTTCAGAAAATTCATCCCATGTGAATGGAGGAGCATCAGCTTCACGAGAACCTAGTAGGTTCTCCCACCAAGTCCTAGAAGAACCCTTCAGCATATGCGTCCCAAAATGGACCTTGGAGTGGTTGGGGCAGTCTAGGTCACGGAAGCAATGTTCCATGTGCTGCATCCAGCTCTCAGCTTTTCCCACCACGTCCACCTCTTCTTCTCCAGCAAAGGAGTCAGGCTTGATCTTCAAAAAGTCAACTAGGGAAAGCTCGGGGTTGACCCTAGGGTTGTTCGTTTGTCCTTCTCCTCTTCCCATGGCAGTGGCTAGGGCTCTAACAAGGACGTCAAAGGGGACCATGGGGGTTTCATGATGTGGAGATCCTCGTTGTTCTCCTATGCTAACAGATTCACCTTCATCTCCATCCATGGCTACCTTTCCGCTCTCACCTTTCTTCTTAGGAGCCATCACTGTGAAAAAGACATAAACTACATGAGATCATGAGAAAATCCTGGTGGCCAACCATATTTTGGCTCTGATACCATTATTGTAACACCCCTCCCTAGGGTTACATATATAACCAGCGGAAGCACAGCCTAATCCCCAACATTATCCATAATGTGGGGTACTTGGCATTTCAGGGAGGGATTATCACAACCATGATATTCATTGCACAAAATAGAGTTTAAATAAACCATCACAGGATCAAGATTACAATTTCTCATTCTCAAACCTTAACAAAGTTTACATGTGCATACATATGGAAAAAGGAAAAAGATCTATAAACTGGGTATGGTTGGCACCCCACCAAAGCCCTTCTCCTTGCAGGTCCCTGAGCTAGGGTTTCCTCCTTAGATGGAATTCCCTCCTTAGCTAGCTTCCAACCTATGGGCATCACGCCCCCAGCCGTGCATCAAACAAATGGTAAGTGGATTGAACATGTTATAATATAAGAAAAACTTGAAAACTGAAAATAAGCATTAACATTAAACATTGAAAAGACATGCATTTTCTTTTAGATCAATTTATTTTATCTTAACCTATATAAGTAACCTCGGGTTGCACAAATGTGCCTCTTCTCTTATGTACCGAAGTGCCTCTTAGGTTGCACCGAAGTGCCTCTTCTCTTATGCACCGAAGTGCCTCTTCTCTTATGAGGTACTTATATAAGCTTCATTTTATCATTCTCTTTCTCTTAATGTTCTTATCTTTACATTTAACTTCATTTGTAACTTTATCATTAAGATCCATAAAAATAATACTATACATAATATGCAATTCAATTTATCTCAACTTTACTGACTTTAGCAATTAAGAACAGTAAATAACATAATCATGGCATCCATTGAAATCCATACATGCATAATAATTCAAAACAAGATAATTATATGTTTAATTGCATGGACCACTTACTTTTTCACTTGGAGAATGAACTCTCTCTCTTCCTAGGTTGAGTGAGTCCTAACCACTCAGTGGGTCTAAAGAACCCTAATTATCCTGTTTGCAACAAATCTCACTTTATTATACATTTTATTCACCAAATAAAACCCTAAATTCCATTTCCTATCAAACCAACGTTTGGCGATTCAAAATCAGACTCTGAAAACCACATATTCGGATTCCTCTCGAAAAATCCTTTCCAAATCATATTTTTGCTCATTTTTCTGAGCATCAAGCGATTTATTATGAATTAATGAAAGTGGGCCAATCAGAAATTAGAAATATGCCACATGGGCCAATGGGAGCTCGCCACATAGGCGCGGTCTCGCCCAGGTGGATAAGTGGTCAAACGAAAATAAAAGGGGTGGAAACCCGAAAATACCCCTACGACGTTACTCAATTTATCAAAACCACCGGGGGCATCTAGGTCTTTTTGAGACCTGGATTCTTCACCCTATTTTTCCCCTTGGCCCTACGAAGAACACAGGTACCTGGAGATCGGTTCTCCGATCAGAGCTCATTGAGGGCGACCCATTTTGAGAACCCACAAATCTGGGCAGCTTTCTAGATCCAAACTGAGGCCAGAGAGCCATGCCTTGGGGCCCGGCGACTAGAGGAGCTCTAGGTCAGGTTTCAGCCATGACCGATGATCACCACCAGGATAGTACCTCGACAAAAGTTGTCAAGGAAGCAAGAAACTAGGCGAAAGGGTTCGCGAGACAACGAGCGAGTTCGGGGGTATCCGTTGCTTGAGACAAAAGCCAATGGACCGTGAAAGGAGCGGAGGACACAGAAGAACAGGGGAAACGACCCCATAATTGGGCACGAAGCCACGAGCAAGAAAAAGATAAACTAAGGACAGATAAACACTCCCTTGCACCTACCGAAGTCAGGCGATGAAGAAAAGAGGCCGGAGATGCACTAAAATGCCGAGAGGACTGGCGCCGGCGAACCCCTATACTGGCCTTTACAGGGTACGACGATGAGGGGCATCACGAGGAACACTGGCGGTAGGAAAACATAGAAGAGTCTGCGTGGATGCTTACCGAACGTGTAATTGAGCTGAGGTGGATAGAGGAGGTCAGGCAAAGTCGAGGACGCCGGAGATGGCACCTTGAGTAGATTGGGGAACCTCGGGGGTTTGGAGATGCAATTGAAGGTGGGGGAGGGAACTACGGAGGCCAGCGGTTCTCTTGGGGACCTAGCCTGGCAGTGGGGAGGGTGATGGTGGCGGCTGCGCAAAACGGCGGGGAGAGCAGCGTTGGCCCTAATGGGCATTTCCTATATACTCCACGAGAGAGGGAGTTCTAGGGTTCGGAAGATGCGCAAGAGTGAAGCGGATTCGAGGGAGAAGAAATCGCGAGCAGAGATCAAGTAACGAGCGAGAAAACTGTCGGGGAATAAATCACTGGGTCGGCGTCTCTGTTGCCTAATCAGGCGGGAGGTAGAGGATGAGCTGGCTGCCGTCAAATCAGGATCGTGAGGCCAGAAAAGGGCGCGCGTATAAGGAAAAGAAGAGGAAGGGCGTGACAGGGATTAAATCCCGGGACTATAGGGAAAACGGGTGCATTGAAAGCAAATTCAATCAAATTAAATACAAAACTTTCCTAATTTAATTGGAGGGTCAAATAAACTCCAAATGAGTCCAAATTTGGACCATTGACTAATTAAATGGTCTAGAACGTTCCTAATCAATTAGATTTTGGTTCCTTGAACGTTAAGTCTATATTTTCAATTTTTGTCACTCTTTCTTAATTTAAAAGCATAAACTAATTAAATAATTGATATAAAAGTTTTTGTTGAGATTCCTTATTCCAAATTACGAGATAGACATTATCAACTTCTTAAAAGTCATTCAACACCTCTTTCTTTCCCTTTTATGTGCTTTATTTGGAGGAGAGAGAAAATGAATTTTAGGGGGTTTTATTTTGAAATATATCAGAGGAAGGCATACTTGTTATCCCAAAGATTCAAATTTCGAATTTATTTATTCCTTCTCTTTCTCTTTCTCTTTCTCTTTCATTCCCTTTTGACTTATTTAATAAAAAGAAACCAGGATAAGCATATTACCATTATTACACAATTATCTACAACACATTTAAAAATAAAGGAAAAACTTATTTGGAGCCCTTTATTATTTCTCTTTGTATTAAAATCCTCGAATAAAACTAATTTGGGCAAATTGCATTATGGATCTTAACAAAATATTATTTAAAGAAAACTACATAAAATGTTTTATTTTACTCTTAAAATTAGGGATGTTACATTACTACCCACCTTAATAAAATTTCGTCCTCGAAATTTCGCTAGGCTACCCACCTTAGGAATTTTCATATTTTTAACATAAAGCATTGATATATTCTCATTACCATGTAAAACCTTAGTTCCATACATTGCATGAAAGATAAAGCTTTGAAAGGAAAGGAACTATACTACTAGACTCTACTCGGTCTTATCATCTTCACTATCATCTACCATAGCAAAGACTCTAGCATGTCTCTTTTCCTTAGGTGCTTGGTTGACATTAGGCTCCTTCTTTTGAAATTTGGGGCAGTTAGGTCAAATGTGGCCTTTCTCGCCACACGCATAGCAAACACCTGTTCCAAACCTACATTCACCTAGGTGATATTTGGAACACTTAGCACATTGGGTCTTCCCATCCTGGTTTGCATGCTGGTTTGGAACAGCTTCAACCGGCGCCTTTCTTTTCTTATCGTTGTGGTGATTGGAGTTGTGGTTGTTGTGATGACTCTCCTTCTTCCAAGCTCTTCCTGGATGATCCTCTAACTCTAGGGCAGCATCTAGGGCACTCTGGAGTGTGCGGTGCCCATGTCCTGCCAAGGCAAAGCTAAGGTCTGGCTTGAGACCTCGAATGAACTTCTTGGTCTTGCGACTTTCATCATAGTCGTAGCCGTACTTCTGCAGGATCCAGAACTTCATCGCATATTGGGTGACCGTCATGTCACCATGTTGACGTAGGTTCCGAAATTCTTCCTCCTTCTTCTCGATCATGGCCTCAGATATGTAGTGGTTTTTGAAGGCTTCAGAAAATTCATCCCATGTGAATGGAGGAGCATCAGCTTCACGAGAACCTAGTAGGTTCTCCCACCAAGTCCTAGAAGCACCCTTCAGCATATGCGTCCCAAAATGGACCTTGGAGTGGTTGGGGCAGTCTAGGTCACGGAAGCAATGTTCCATGTGCTGCATCCAGCTCTCAGCTTTTCCCACCATGTCCACCTCTTCTTCTCCAGCAAAGGAGTCAGGCTTGATCTTCAAAAAGTCAACTAGGGAAAGCTCGGGGTTGACCCTAGGGTTGTTCATTTGTCCTTCTCCTCTTCCCATGGCAGTGGCTAGGGATCTAACAAGGACGTCAAAGGGGACCATGGGGGTTTCATGATGTGGAGATCCTCGTTGTTCTCCTATGCTAACAGATTCACCTTCATCTCCATCCATGGCTACCTTTCCGCTCTCACCTTTCTTCTTAGGAGCCATCACTGTGAAAAAGACATAAACTACATGAGATCATGAGAAAAGCCTGGTGGCCAACCATATTTTGGCTATGATACCATTATTGTAACACCCCTCCCTAGGGTTACATATATAACCAACGGAAGCACAGCCTAATCCCCAACATTATCCATAATGTGGGGTACTTTGCATTTCAGGGAGGGATTATCACAACCATGATATTCATTGCAAAAAATAGAGTTTAAATAAACCATCACAGGATCAAGATTACAATTTCTCATTCTCAAACCTTAACAAAGTTTACATGTGCATACATATGGAAAAAGGAAAAAGATCTATAAACTGGGTATGGTTGGCACCCCACCAAAGCCCTTCTCCTTGTAGGTCCCTGAGCTAGGGTTTCCTCCTTAGATGGACTTCCCTCCTTAGCTAGCTTCCAACCTATGGGCATCACGCCCCCAGCCATGCATCAAACAAATGGTAAGTGGATTGAACATGTTATAATATAAGAAAAACTTGAAAACTGAAAATAAGCATTAACATTAAACATTGAAAAGACATGCATTTTCTTTTAGATCAATTTCTTTTATCTTAACCTATATAAGTAACCTCGGGTTGCACAAATGTGCCTCTTCTCTTATGCACCGAAGTGCCTCTTAGGTTGCACTGAAGTGCCTCTTCTCTTATGCACCGAAGTGCCTCTTCTCTTATGCACCGAAGTGCCTCTTCTCTTATGAGGTACTTATATAAGCTTCATTTTATCATTCTCTTTCTCTTAATGTTCTTATCTTTACATTTAACTTCATTTGTCACTTTATCATTAAGATACATGAAAATGATACTATACATAATATGCAATTCAATTTATCTCAACTTTACTGACTTTAGCAATTAAGAACAGTAAATAACATAATCATGGCATCCATTGAAATCCATACATGCATAATAATTCAAAACAAGATAATTATATGTTCAATTGCATGGACCACTTACTTTTTCACTTGGAGAATGAACTCTCTCTCTTCCTAGGTTGAGTGAGTCCTAACCACTCAGTGGGTCTAAAGAACCCTAATTATCCTGTTTGCAACAAATCTCACATTATTATACATTTTATTCACCAAATAAAACCCTAAATTCCATTTCCTATCAAACCAACGTTTGGCGATTCAAAATCAGACTCTGAAAACCGCATATTCGGATTCCTCTCGAAAAATCCTTTCCAAATCATATTTTTGCTCATTTTTCTGAGCATCAAGCGATTTATTATGAATTAATGAAAGTGGGCCAATCAGAAATTAGAAATATGCCACATGGGCCAATGGGAGCCTGCCACATAGGCGCGGTCTCGCCCAGGTGGATAAGTGGTCAAACGAAAATAAAAGGGGTGGAAACCCGAAAATATCCCTACGACGTTACTCAATTTATCAAAACCACCGGGGGCATCTAGGTCTTTTTGAGACCTGGATTCTTCACCCTGTTTTTCCCCTTGGCCCAGCGAAGAACACAGGTACCTGGAGATCGGTTCTCCGATCAGAGCTCATGGAGGGCGACCCATTTTGAGAACCCACAAATCTGGGCAGCTTTCTAGATCCAAACCGAGGCCAGAGAGCCATGCCTTGGGGCCCGGCGACTAGAGGAGCTCTAGGTCAGGTTTCATCCATGACCGATGATCACCACCAGGATAGTACCTCGACAAAAGTTGTCAAGGAAGCAAGAAACTAGGAGAAAGGGTTCGCGAGACAACGAGCAAGTTCGGGGGTATCCGTTGCTTGAGACAAAAGCCAATGGACCATGAAAGGAGCGGAGGACACAGAAGAACAGGGGAAACGACCCCATAATTGGGCACGAAGCCACGAGCAAGAAAAAGATAAACTAAGGACAGATAAACACTCCCTTGCACCTACCGAAGTCAGGCGATGAAGAAAAGAGGCCGGAGATGCACTAAAATGCCGAGAGGACTGGCGCCGGCGAACCCCTATACTGGCCTTTAAAGGGTACGACGATGAGGGGCATCGCGAGGAACACTGGCGGTAGGAAAACATAGAAGAGTCTGCGTGGATGCTTACCGAACGTGTAATTGAGCTGAGGTGGATAGAGGAGGTCGGGCAAAGTCGAGGACGCCGGAGATGGCACCTCGAGTAGGTTGGGGAACCTCGGGGGTTTGGAGATGCAATTGAAGGTGGGGGAGGGAACTACGGAGGCCAGCGGTTCTCTTGGGGACCTAGCCTGGCAGTGGGGAGGGTGATGGTGGCGGCTGCGCAAAACGGCGGGGAGAGCAGCGTTGGCCCTAATGGGCATTTCCTATATACTCCACGAGAGAGGGAGTTCTAGGGTTCGGAAGATGCGCAAGAGTGAGGCGGATTCGAGGGAGAAGAAATTGCAAGCAGAGATCAAGTAACGAGCGAGAAAACTGTCGGGGAATAAATGACTGGGTCGGCGTCTCTGTTGCCTAATCAAGCGGGAGGTAGAGGATGAGCTGGCTGCCGTCAAATCAGGATCGTGAGGCTAGAAAAGGGCGCGCGTATAAGGAAAAGAAGAGGAAGGGCGTGACAGGGATTAAATCCCGGGACTATAGGGAAAACGGGTGCATTGAAAGCAAATTCAATCAAATTAATTACAAAACTTTCCTAATTTAATTGGAGGGTCAAATAAACTCCAAATGAGTCTAAATTTGGACCATTGACTAATTAAATGGTCTAGAACGTTCCTAATCAATTAGATTTTGGTTCCTTGAACGTTATGTCTATATTTTCAATTTTTGTCACTCTTTCTTAATTTAAAAGCATAAACTAATTAAATAATTGATATAAAAGTTTTTGTTGAGATTCCTTATTCCAAATTACGAGATAGACATTATCAACTTCTTAAAAGTCATTCAACACCTCTTTCTTTCCCTTTTATGTGCTTTATTTGGAGGAGAGAGAAAATGAACTTTAGGGGGTTTTATTTTGAAATATATCAGAGAAAGGCATACTTGTTATCCCAAAGATTCAAATTTCGAATTTATTTATTCCTTCTCTTTCTCTTTCTCTTTCTCTTTCTCTTTCATTCCCTTTTGACTTATTTAATAAAAAGAAACCAGGATAAGCGTATTACCATTATTACACAATTATCTACAACACATTTAAAAATAAAGGAGAAACTTATTTGGAGCCCTTTATTATTTCTCTTTGTATTAAAATCCTCGAATAAAACTAATTTGGGCAAATTGCATTATGGATCTTAACAAAATATTATTTAAAGAAAACTACATAAAATGTTTTATTTTACTCTTAAAATTAGGGATGTTACATTACTACCCACCTTAATAAAATTTCGTCCTCAAAATTTCGCTAGGCTACCCACCTTAGGAATTTTCATATTTTTAACATAAAGCATTGATATATTCTCATTACCATGTAAAACCTTAGTTCCATACATTGCATGAAAGATAAAGCTTTGAAAGGAAAGGAACTATACTACTAGACTCTACTCGGTCTTATCATCTTCACTATAATCTACCATAGCAAAGACTCTAGCATGTCTCTTTTCCTTAGGTGCTTGGTTGACATTAGGCTCCTTCTTTTGAAATTTGGGGCAGTTAGGTCTAATGTGGCCTTTCTCGCCACACGCATAGCAAACACCTGTTCCAAACCTACATTCACCTAGGTGATATTTGGAACACTTAGCACATTGGGTCTTCCCATCCTGGTTTGCATGCTGGTTTGGAACAGCTTCAATCGGCGCCTTTCTTTTCTTATCGTTGTGGTGATTGGAGTTGTGGTTGTTGTGATGACTCTCCTTCTTCCAAGCTCTTCCTGGATGATCCTCTAACTCTAGGGCAGCATCTAGGGCACTCTGGAGTGTGCAGTGCCCATGTCCTGCCAAGGCAAAGCTAAGGTCTGGCTTGAGACCTCGAATGAACTTCTTGGTCTTGCGACTTTCATCATAGTCGTAGCCGTACTTCTGCAGGATCCGGAACTTCATCGCATATTGGGTGACCGTCATGTCACCATGTTGACGTAGATTCCGAAATTCTTCCTCCTTCTTCTCGATCATGGCCTCAGATATGTAGTGGTTTTTGAAGGCTTCAGAAAATTCATCCCATGTGAATGGAGGAGCATCAGCTTCACGAGAACCTAGTAGGTTCTCCCACCAAGTCCTAGAAGCACCCTTCAGCATATGCGTCCCAAAATGGACCTTGGAGTGGTTGGGGCAGTCTAGGTCACGGAAGCAATGTTCCATGTGCTGCATCCAGCTCTCAGCTTTTCCCACCACGTCCACCTCTTCTTCTCCAGCAAAGGAGTCAGGCTTGATCTTCAAAAAGTCAACTAGGGAAAGCTCGAGGTTGACCCTAGGGTTGTTCATTTGTCCTTCTCCTCTTCCCATGGCAGTGGCTAGGGCTCTAACAAGGACGTCAAAGGGGACCATGGGAGTTTCATGATGTGGAGATCCTCGTTGTTCTCCTATGCTAACAGATTCACCTTCATCTCCATCCATGGCTACCTTTCCGCTCTCACCTTTCTTCTTAGGATCCATCACTGTGAAAAAGACATAAACTACATGAGATCATGAGAAAAGCCTGGTGGCCAACCATATTTTGGCTCTGATACCATTATTGTAACACCCCTCCCTAGGGTTACATATATAACCAACGGAAGCACAGCCTAATCCCCAACATTATCCATAATGTGGGGTACTTGGCATTTCAGGGAGGGATTATCACAACCATGATATTCATTGCACAAAATAGAGTTTAAATAAACCATCACAGGATCAAGATTACAATTTCTCATTCTCAAACCTTAACAAAGTTTACATGTGCATACATATGGAAAAAGGAAAAAGATCTATAAACTGGGTATGGTTGGCACCCCACCAAAGCCCTTCTCCTTGCAGGTCCCTAAGCTAGGGTTTCCTCCTTAGATGGACTTCCCTCCTTAGCTAGCTTCCAACCTATGGGCATCACGCCCCCAGCCGTGCATCAAACAAATGGTAAGTGGATTGAACATGTTATAATATAAGAAAAACTTGAAAACTGAAAATAAGCATTAACATTAAACATTGAAAAGACATGCATTTTCTTTTAGATCAATTTCTTTTATCTTAACCTATATAAGTAACCTCGGGTTGCACAAATGTGCCTCTTCTCTTATGCACCGAAGTGCCTCTTAGGTTGCACCGAAGTGCCTCTTCTCTTATGCACCGAAGTGCCTCTTCTCTTATGAGGTACTTATATAAGCTTCATTTTATCATTCTCTTTCTCTTAATGTTCTTATCTTTACATTTAACTTCATTTGTAACTTTATCATTAAGATTCATGAAAATGATACTATACATAATATGCAATTCAATTTATCTCAACTTTACTGACTTTAGCAATTAAGAACAGTAAATAACATAATCATGGCATCCATTGAAATCCATACATGCATAATAATTCAAAACAAGATAATTATATGTTCAATTGCATGGACCACTTACTTTTTCACTTGGAGAATGAACTCTCTCTCTTCCTAGGTTGAGTGAGTCCTAACCACTCAGTGGGTCTAAAGAACCCTAATTATCCTGTTTGCAACAAATCTCACATTATTATACATTTTATTCACCAAATAAAACCCTAAATTCCATTTCCTATCAAACCAACATTTGGCGATTCAAAATCAGACTCTGAAAACCGCATATTCGGATTCCTCTCGAAAAATCCTTTCCAAATCATATTTTTGCTCATTTTTCTGAGCATCAAGAGATTTATTATGAATTAATGAAAGTGGGCCAATCAGAAATTAGAAATATGCCACATGGGCCAATGGGAGCCCGCCACATAGGCGCGGTCTCGCCCAGGTGGATAAGTGGTCAAACAAAAATAAAAGGGGTGGAAACCCGAAAATACCCCTACGACGTTACTCGATTTATCAAAACCACCGGGGGCATCTAGGTCTTTTTGAGACCTGGATTCTTCACCCTGTTTTTCCCCTTGGCCCAGCGAAGAACACATGTACCTGGAGATCGGTTCTCTGATCAGAGCTCATGGAGGGCGACCCATTTTGAGAACCCACAAATCTGGGCAGCTTTCTAGATCCAAACCGAGGCCAGAGATCCATGCCTTGGGGCCCGACGACTAGAGGAGCTCTAGGTCAGGTTTCAGCCATGACCGATGATCACCACCAGGATAGTACCTCGACAAAAGTCGTCAAGGAAGCAAGAAACTAGGCGAAATGGTTCGCGAGACAACGAGTGAGTTCGGGGGTATCCGTTGCTTGAGACAAAAGCCAATGGACCGTGAAAGGAGTGGAGGACACAGAAGAACAGGGGAAACGACCCCATAATTGGGCACGAAGCCACGAGCAAGAAAAAGATAAACTAAGGACAGATAAACACTCCCTTGCACCTACCGAAGTCAGGCGATGAAGAAAAGAGGCCGGAGATGCACTAAAATGCCGAGAGGACTGGCACCGGAGAACCCCTATACTGGCCTTTACAGGGTACGACGATGAGGGGCATCACGAGGAACACTGGCGGTAGGAAAATGTAGAAGAGTCTGCGTGGATGCTTACCGAACGTGTAATTGAGCTGAGGTGGATAGAGGAGGTCAGACAAAGTCAAGGACGCCGGAGATGGCACCTCGAGTAGGTTGGGGAACCTCGGGGGTTTGGAGATGCAACTGAAGGTGGGAGAGGGAACTACGGAGGCCGGCAGTTCTCTTGGGGACCTAGCCTGGCAGTGGGGAGGGTGATGGTGGCGGCTGCGCAAAACGGCGGGGAGAGCAGCGTTGGCCCTAATGGGCGTTTCCTATATACTCCACGAGAGAGGGAGTTCTAGGGTTCGGAAGATGCGCAAGAGTGAGGCGGATTCGAGGGAGAAGAAATCACGAGCAGAGATCAAGTAACGAGTGAGAAAACTGTCGGGGAATAAATGACTGGGTCGGCATCTCTGTTGCCTAATCAGGCGGGAGGTAGAGGATGAGCCGGCTGCCGTCAAATCAGGATCGTGAGGCCAGAAAAGGGCGCGCGTATAAGGAAAAGAAGAGGAAGGGCGTGACAGGGATTAAATCCCGGGACTATAGGGAAAACAGGTGCATTGAAAGCAAATTCAATCAAATTAAATACAAAACTTTCCTAATTTAATTGGAGGGTCAAATAAACTCCAAATGAGTCCAAATTTGGACCATTGACTAATTAAATGGTCTAGAATGTTCCTAATCAATTAGATTTTGGTTCCTTGAACGTTAAGTCTATATTTTCAATTTTTGTCACTCTTTCTTAATTTAAAAGCATAAACTAATTAAATAATTGATATAAAAGTTTTTGTTGAGATTCCTTATTCCAAATTACGAGATAGACATTATCAACTTCTTAAAAGTCATTCAACACCTCTTTCTTTCCCTTTTATGTGCTTTATTTGGAGGAGAGAGAAAATGAACTTTAGGGGGTTTTATTTTGAAATATATCAGAGAAAGGCATACTTGTTATCCCAAAGATTCAAATTTCGAATTTATTTATTCCTTCTCTTTCTCTTTCTCTTTCTCTTTCATTCCCTTTTGACTTATTTAATAAAAAGAAACCAGGATAAGCATATTACCATTATTACACAATTATCTACAACACATTTAAAAATAAAGGAGAAACTTATTTGGAGCCCTTTATTATTTCTCTTTGTATTAAAATCCTCGAAATAAAACTAATTTGGGAAAATTGCATTACGGATCTTAACAAAATATTATTTAAAGAAAACTACATAAAATGTTTTATTTTACTCTTAAAATTAGGTATGTTACAATCCTTCTTCATTTTTTATTCATCTATCCTCAACATGGCAAGTAATTTGACAACGACTTGTCAAAACCATTTATGTTATAGTTCATGACAAACTGGCTGTATGATTCTGGCAGTGACTGTAGAATCACATATGTAACCAACTCTTGACCTAAGGACAATTCCAATCTAGCGAGGTTCTCAACATACCTAATTAACTTGAGTACATGAGGACCTACTGGATCTCCCTCAACCATATTGCACTTGGGGAACGCCTTTTGAGACATCATATCTCTATTGTCTTGCCTGATCTTGGTACATTTTCTTAAGATGTGTTACCATCTCAACAACATCCATGTTCTCATGCTGTCTCTACAACTCATAGTTCATTGAGCACAACATCATGCCCTTGACATCCACAACATCTTCAGAGTGCTTCTTGTAAGCATCCTTGTTATCCTTAGGCGCAGTGGGAGGAGGTTCATATGGCTTTGGTGTTAGGACATAGAGCTTTCTCTCTTGAGTGAGAACAATTCTCAATGTCCTAAAACGTTCATGGAAGTTATTCCCGTTCAATTGTCCTTCTCAAGGACTGATCGCAAAAAAAAAGTATTTGTGTTTGCCATTAGATTCTACAAAAGAAAATTTGCAACTTTTGTCAAAATACTTTTGATTTTGTTTTGACAAGTTTGACAATTTTAATAAGGTATCGCTCCCACTATTTAGTTCAAATTGATATCCCTCACTACCAATTTAGAAGACTGCAAAGAACAATATTTTAGTGAGTCAAGATCCAAAATAATTAAGTTATTGCCCAACCAACACCAGCGTCCATAACCAATTATTAAGGTAGACAACATTTGCTAATTGTATCTCATGTAATTCTTGGATAGATTATTGGTATGTATGCCCAGAGAGCCACTCATATGGAGTGAGGCATTAGATACTTGATTTGATAATCATAATGGTAATTCCATCTATTATGCTTATCTCAGTCATGATAGGTTGACATAGACGTAAGTAGATGTCTAAAGAATGATGTTACTCAATGACATATGCCTTCAAGTTGAGGATCTGAATGATGAAATCATATTAATGATAAGAGTACATACATTCTTGTTATGTCCCTAGTCGGTTATTACTGTGGAAGCAAAATAGAAACAATAATACATAAGATTAGAGTGTGTGTTGACTGATGACATAGTCTCATTAGTCATGATATGTGATATCAAGTCAAGCACATAGATACATGTTAGTGAACAATGTATTGGGCAGACCCACCATGAGAGTGATACATGAAAACCGTGGAATGGTAGTCAAAATCATCTCTCATAGTGATGGTGGTGATTGTGGTTCTTAGACATGAAATCACTGCACTCATCACATGTCATGGGGTACACTTTGACATCATGAAACACAACCGTAAAACATGGATTGTTATAATGGTGATGATTGGGTGACTTTGACACATGGGGATAGACTATGAGTGATAGATATGGGATTTGTCACTCCTACTAGATATTGATATCTAGGGCCCCTTGATAAGTGAGACTGAGAATGTACAACCATACCCATGTGATTCAATATATGATATGTTAACTCACATGCATCTCAGACAATCTGCTCTAGTTCAAGGAACATGGATTGAACATTGAGAGGATGATGATTCCATGCCCCGAGTTCAATCTGAATATTAGAGACAAAGGAACTATATGATCACAGTAACACTATTTACAGATTATAGGTTGAATTTGTTCTCCAACTTTTTGAATTACTTGAGTGCCAATGGTGTGCAACTAGGCACCACT
The DNA here is from genome assembly GCA_963693085.1 of Alisma plantago-aquatica. NCBI lineage: Eukaryota > Viridiplantae > Streptophyta > Magnoliopsida > Alismatales > Alismataceae > Alisma > Alisma plantago-aquatica. The sequence goes on along the minus strand of OY856409.1, from coordinate 1,168,986,783 downwards.
CTTTGCTTGTGATGTCATAAGTTGTTATGGACATTCACTGCCAACATAATTCTAGACTTATAGGGTCACACACATAGGATACACTTGGATTAAAGGAGTATATTCATGAATGATTTTTAGTTGAATGCTAAAGTGTTTAGATATTCAATTAAATAATAGATCAACTGTCTGGACTCAGAATCATCAAGTTCAAAAGTTGGAGTGACTGATTGGAGTGTCAGGTTGATTGTAATTGATTAATAAAGTATTTATGTATTCAATTCACACACAAACAACTGCTGCATTTCTAGATGGCATCTCAAGTGTTGAGATGATCACCTGGACAACCAAATGACCATTTCAAATGTTGAGATAGGCATCTGGGTTGTCAGGCTGATTAGAACGACATTGGCTGCCCAAACTGGGGTGAACCGACCAGTTCATACTAATGAACTAGCCAGCTCGGCTCGTCTCACTAGACGATCGTCTGGGTGAGAGAGACAATTGTCTCGCATGTGTGAGATCTCTCAGTTAGGCCAGGGAAGGTTCTAGATACTTTCCAAATTTGTTTGGATTGCACAATAATTATTGTGCAAGAAAAATCGATGTTTAACATTAATTAGAAGCGAATTGTGAATTTTGTGTGCAAATAGGAAACTGCAGAAGCACGAGATGACTGTTTTGCACTAAAAAATGAACATCTTGTGTGCGATACGACCATTTTGTAGTGTGAAATGACCTCTCACAGTTCATAGATTCCAGAATATTCATGTTTTTGAACTCTTCTACTCTCACATCAACTGAGAACCCTGCCATTCCCTCTACTACAAATAAAGGGGTATTGGGGGCTTCCCAACACACACAATTGCGATCAATGGCCCTGAATTTTTTTGTCTTCTCTAGTTGTGATAACTACGAGAGCCCAAGAAAGTCCTACCGTACTAGGGAGGGATAGCGAGGGAGGAGCAACTGAGATCAATTGTTGTGGGAGGGCATGTCTGTGACTAGTACACTGACAGAAGGGGAAAACTCCTTCCCATTGGATTTGGTAGTGCAATGTGGAGTTTTTGGTGATCCGTGTGGAATAATCTAGAGGAAATAGTCCTTTGGATGCTGCTAGGAGGATGATGTCAACATGCAGTCTGTGGCGAGTCCACAGGAGGCACTACAGGAGCTGTTCCAATCTACCGTTTGTCGTGAAGACCAGGAGCTGAACATGCACAGTCCAAGATTGTAATTGTAGGGGGATGTTACTAGATTGGCTTCCATACTAGGTATAACCTTGAAACCCTTCCTTCCTAGACACATTGTTTTTTTTAGAGAATTCGGGAAGCTATTTAGTCCTCTTACCTTCCCCCTACAAGCGAAATAGAATTAGGATTACATGCACTAATAACAGGAATAAACATGGTAGTACTACTACCATTACAATAACGAGCCTCCCTGGTGATAATGGGACTCACAGGAGCCAGAGGCCTGTCGTAGGTAGAACTACCTATATTGTTTTTGAGATGCAATTTAGCGAGCATGTCAGCAGCAACATTTCCCTTTCTCCTGCTATGCTTAATGCTGAAGTTGTGTTCTTTGAGAAGTTTAATGATCCTGGCAGTCAAGTTAGCATAACGAGGGAGAGACGTCGCAGTGCCGTTTAGAACCTGAGCTGCGATGAGACTATCAGTCTCAAAGATGATGGGCACCTTGAATATGGTTATAGCGAATTTCATAGCTTTGAGAATGCCTAAGAGTTCCGCATGGATGACCTTATCAGTTTGGATAGTTCCTAGACACATTGTTGTTGACATGATTCTACTGGTTTTTGGGAAATGGACAAATATTTTTTTGTTTTCACTGCCTATATTTGCACCCAATTTCCCAATAGTGGTATCAGAGCCCCATCAATCTATGGTGCATCTGTTATCTAAATCGATGTGATCGGATTTAATTTTTTATTTATTATTGCATACGATGCAAATATTAAAATGATTAATGTGCATTTCCAATTAAAACCACATATGATCACAATTAATATATATATGATATGATGTAATATGCAATCCATACATGTCACCATAAAAATGTTTTGATGGTGGATGTTAGCGTGCTTATGAATAAAACCCTAGATCTATGTATGCATGGTTGTGGTTTATTCCTACTATTAATCGATCTATGTACCGATCGCCTCTCTCCTTTCCATTCGTAAATTAATGCACTTCTTTCTATTTCCCCTTGAATGTAACTCAAGGTTTTCCTTTTACAATGTAAAGAAATATGAAAGTTTTAATTTATGCATCGTTGTGAGAAGATGTTCTACACAAGACAAGTCGACATTTGGATGACCGAGGAGTCCATATGATAGGAGGCGAACCAATTTACTGGTGGCCCAACTGACAGGATGGAGGAGACCAGACGACCGTTTCAGGATCCCAACCGAGCAACCAAGAGGCAAGCCGACTGGTTTAGGTGTTGAATCGATCAAACCGAATTGGAACAAGCACAAATCTTCATCAACAAAAGGTGCATGCGATGTGGACCTTAGGTGGTGGCAATTCCAAGGAATTGCATTAGACTGGACATAACCATCACTCGTATATTTTTGGCTTCATGTTCACATTGTGGTTATAGAATGTATATAATACACACTATAATATGTGATGATTGGATATGTATATGTATATATTTAAAATTTATCAATTTAAATATTAAGTCTTAGATGCTTTCCATAAGAAGCACACATGAAAAGCTTGATCGACCAAGTGTGGACACACACTAGCGTGGTGCACAGTCTATCTCGTAGAAGTGTGATGGTAGTTATGTGGATTTGCCCTAGCATGGTGCATATTTATCGTGTTGGCTTATGTATTAGGACTAACTAGGTGATAATAATTGGATTAAACACCTAGAGGCATACATATGACCAATGACAAAGAGTTGTGCATATCATATATCATGAGTTACATGTGATGCAATTGGCAAAAGTTACCTACCTGATAGAATCAAGTTGTGGGTGACAACCCTAGCTGGCTCATGATTTTGGTAAAATTAGGATCTTGGCCCACTAGAATATTTTACATTGCAATATTCTAAATTGATACATGAGGGTTATCAATTCAAACAAAATAGTGGGAGCGATAATTAATTAAAAACCTAATTAATATAATCAAAATTATCAAATCAAACAAATAAAAATGTTTTGAAAAGTTGCAATATTCTTTTGTAGACAAACATGAATACGATATAGTTGTGATTAGTCCTCAAATAGGAACTCCACCTGAACAGATTGACCATCTAGAGATATGTGACATTGTATCAAAATGAACTCCACCTGAACATGATGATGTGTTAGAAGGAAGGAATCACACCTTGTTAAGGTATGATTATCAATAAAACCAACTACAGTTCTAATTTCCTTTCGACACATGCCAAACAGTAAAATAATGCACTGTCTAAAATGGCTCAAGAGACGCCATATGCGATATGGTATGGGAAATGTTCCTATATGTCTTTGATAGTGATTAAAGATGAATGCCTATATAAGAAAGTTGTTTCTTAAAAGGGGCATTGTTCACAAATCACACAAATGTGGTTTTGTTAAATACTACTCTTATCCCAATCCTACAACAAAGTTGTTTGTTGATCTGGCTTGATATATTCCTGACGAAGAACCTAGTTCCAAAGGAATCAATGGGAGTAAAAGTAGAACTCAAAATGTTCAAGAAAAATAAGAAAAACATTGAACCTAAAAGAGGTACAGTGGGAATAATGAGAATCACAAAGTGTTGTGGAATCTCAAGTTCCTTACGTAACATAAAATCCTTATAGTTCTAGTGGATCATGCCTTGAGTTTGAAGGATATATGATATCTTATAACTCAGAAAGGTGATGAGTTGATCATAATGATGAGTCAAACAAACCGACTAGAAGCTATTGAGGGACTAGAGTATGAGACATGACTTTATGTCATAAGATCAAAAATGGACTCCATGCACACCAACAAGGTATGACCTTGATGGATCCACCTAAAGGGGTAAAACCCATAGGGTGCATTTGGGTCATTGAGAGAAGACAAACATGGAAGGGTAGATTGGCTGTGATGGGCTTCAAACAAGTTCAAATTGTCGAACATGTTGAAGTCTTTCACCAATTACCATGGTTAAATCCATCAGGATCATGCTTGCAATTGCATCTTAGAAGTCTGTGAGATTTGACATATGGATGTTAAAAGCACATTCCATAATTGAAATAATTGTATAGGATGTGTACGTGACACAACCTAATGGTTTTATAAATCCATTAATGCAAATAAAGTCTATAAGCTACAAAGGTCAATCTATTGATTGAAGCAAACATCTCATATCTGGAATCTTCTATTTGACAAGACAAGTCAAAGGGTTTGACTTGAATCAAAATGAAGATGAAATCTGTGATTAGAAAAGATTTAGTGGGAGCATATTTATATTTCACATAATGATGCAGAATAACATCCTAATCCTACAAATGTTAACACCTGTCAAGGAAAGTACCTTCTATGTGAAGGACTTAGGAGAAGCATCCTATGTGATAGGAATTGAGATCTATACAGATAGATCTAGAAAGATTCTTGACCTAAGAAAGAGAACATACACTTGTAAGATGCTAAAGGGTTCAACATGCATGATTCATTGAGAGAAAACTTGTCCATGTTCCATGGAGTTAGTCTCTCAAAATCCTAGTGTCCCAGTTCTTATGAAGAATAGGAACACATGGATAGATGTCATATGTATTCACAATTGGATCTATAACATATGTACTCATCCCGTTATCTCATATGTATTGGACATGATGAGAAGATAACCCTTAATATCGTATGTATTGGACATGACAAGAGAATATCTAGTCATCTCTTATGTATTAGACATGATGCGAGGATATATATATACCTATCTAATAATCTCATATATATTGGACATGATGAGAAGGTATATGTCAGATTCTAGTGAGATCACTAGAATACCCTAAAAGAACATCCTTAGATGCTTATGAAGCACTAAAAGGATTAATTCCTTGGTTATGGAAATAAGGAAGAGTTGTGTGTAAAGTGTTCCAAGCTTCCTAACTAAAAAATAAACTGCAATCTATTTTTGTGTTTGAATTTAAAATAAGAACTGTAATATGGAAGGGTTCTGAGCTAATGAAAGTTGTTTAAATCTACATTAGAAGCCAAAAAACTCTATGTTTTGAGAATAATAGAAGATATTTTATGAAGTTCATACGGGTGAACATATGAGAGGTTCCAACTATTGATGACTTAGTAGAAATACTGTGACAGAAATGGAGCTATATGATAGGCAAGGAATCTCATATATCATACTTTGTCACTTTCATACTCATATGAGATGTCTTACAACCACAAGATGTGAAAATTGCAAAATACTGACTAAAAGCAAATATTGCTAAACTTGCTAGAGTGCTTGCGTAGAAGAAACATGATGGACATGTTAAGATCACTCAGAATATGATTTGTGGGTGATTGGCTCTAAGTGCAAGTAGAAGTCTATTGGTATGTATGTCCTGAGAGTCAATCATATCATGATTGGAGTGATGAATTAGATACTTGATTTGATAATCATAAAGGTGATTCCATCTATTATGTTTGTCTCATTCATGAGATGTTGGCACAGACGTAAGTAGATGTCTAAAGAATGATGTTACTTGATGACATATGCCTTTAGGTTGAGTACCTGAATGATGAGATCATTTGTATGATAAGAGTACATACATTCTTGTTATGTCCTTAGTCGGTTATTACTATGGAATTAAAATAGACAACATTAATACATAAGATTAGAGTGTGTGTTGACTAATGACAGAGTCTCATTAGTCATGATATGTGATATCAAGTCAAGCACACATATACATGTTAGTGAACAATTTATTGGGCAGACCCACCATGAGAGTGATACATGAAAACTGTGGAATGGTAGTCAGAATCATCTCTCATAGTGATTGTGGTTCTTAGACATGAAATCACTGCACTCATCACATGTCATGGGGTACACTTTGACATCATCAAACACAACCATAAAACATGGATTGTTATAATGGTGATGATTGGGTGACTTTGACACATGGGTATAGATTATGAGTGATAGATATGGGATTTGTCACTCCTACTAGATATTGATATCTAGGGCCCCTTGATAAGTGAGACTGAGAATGTACAACCATACCCATGTGATTCAATATATGATATGTTAACTCACATGCATCTCAGACAATCTACTCTAGTTCAAGGAACATAGATTGAACATTGAGAGGATGATGATTCCATGCCCCGAGTTCAATCCGAATATTAGAGACAAAGGAACTATATGATCACAGTAACACTATTTATAGATTATAGGTTGAATTTGTTCTCCAACTTTTTGAATTACTTGAGTGCCAATGGTGTGCAACTAGGCACCACTCTTTGCTTGTGATGTCATAAGTTGTTATGGACATTCACTGCCAACGTAATTCTAGACTTATAGGGTCACACACATAGGATACACTTGGATTAAAGGAGTATATTCATGAATGATTTTTAGTTGAATGCTAAAGTGTTTAGATATTCAATTAAATAATAGATCAACTGTCTGGACTCAGAATCATCAAGTTCAAGAGTTGGAGTGACTGATTGGAGTGTCAGGTTGATTGTAATTGATTAATAAAGTATTTATGTATTCAATTCACACACAAACAACTGCTGCATTTCTAGACGGCATCTCAAGTGTTGAGATTATCACCTGGACAAACAAATGACCATTTCAAATGTTGAGATAGGCATCTGGTTTGTCAGGCTGATTGGAACGACATTGGCTGCCCAAACTGGGGTGAACCGACCAGTTCATACTAATGAACTGGCCAACTCGGATCGTCTCACTAGACGATCGTCTGGGTGAGAGATACAATTGTATCGCATGTGTGAGATCTCTCAATTAGGTCAGGGAAGGTTCTAGATACTTTCCAAATTTGTTTGGATTGCACAATAATTATTGTGCAAGAAAAATCGATGTTTAACATTAATTAGAAGCGAATTGTGAATTTTGTGTGCAAATAGGAAACTGCAGAAGCACGAGATGACTGTTTTGCACTAAAAAATGACCATCTTGTGTGTGAGATGACCATTTTATAGTGTGAAATGACCTCTCACAGTTCATAGATTCTAGAATATTCATGTTTTTGAACTCTTCTACTCTCACATCAACTGAGAACCCTGACCATGCCCTCTACTACAAATAAAGGGGTACTGGGGGCTTCCCAACACACACAATTGCGATCAATGGCCCTGAAATTTTTTGTCTTCTCTAGTTGTGGTAACTACGAGAGCCCAAGAAAGTCCTATCGTACTAGGGAGGGATAGTGAGGGAGGAGCAACTGAGATCAATTGTTGTGGGTGGGCATGTCTGTGATTAGTACACTGACAGAAGGGGAAAACTCCTTCCCATTGGATTTAGTAGTGCAACATGGAGTTTTCGGTGGTCCGCATGGAATAATATAGAGGAAAGAGTCCTTTGGATGATGCTAGGAGGATGACGTCAGCATGCAGTCTGTGGCGAGTCCACAGGAGGCACTGTAGGAGCTGTTCCAATCTACCGTTTGTCGTGAAGACCAGGAGCTGAACAGACACCGTCCAAGATTGTAATTGTAGGGGGATGTCACTAGATTGGCTTCCATACTAGGTATAACCTTGAAACCCTTCCTTCCTAGAAACATTGTTGTTGACATGATTCTGGTGGTTTTTGGGAAATGGACAAATATTTTTTTTTGTTTTTGCTGCCTATATCTGCGCCCAATTTCCCAATAGTGGTATCAGAGCCCCATCAATCTATGGTGCATCTGTGATATAAATCGATGTGATCGGATTTAATTTTTTTATTTATTATTGCATACGATGCAAATATTAAAATGATTAATGTGCATTTCCAATTAAAACCACATATGATCACAATTAATATATATATGAAATGATGTAATACGCAATCCATACACATCACAGTAAAAATGCTTTGATGGTGGATGTTAGCGTGCTTATGGATAAAACCCTAGATCTATGTATGCATGGTTGTGGTTTATTCCTATTGTTAACCGATCTATGTACCGATCCCCTCTCTCCTTTCCATACGTAAATTAATGCTCTTCTTTCTATTTCCCCTTGAATGTAACTCAAGGTTTTCCTTTTACAATGTAAAGAAATATGAAAGTTTTAATTTATGCATCGTTGTGAGAAGCTGTTCTGCACAAGACAAGTCGACATTTGGATGACCGAGGAGTCCATATGATAGGAGGCAAACCAATTGATTGGTGGCCCAACTGACAGGATGGAGGAGACCAGATGACCGTTTCAGGATCCCAACCGAGCAACCAAGAGGCAAGCCGACTGGTTTAGGTGTTGAACCGATCAAACCGAATTGGAACAAGCACAAATCTTCATCAACAAAAGGTGCATGCGATGTGGACCTTAGGTGGTGGAAATTCCAAGGAATTGCATTAGACTGGCCATAACCATCACTTGTATATTTTTGGTTTCATGTTCACATTGTGGTTATAGAATGTATATAATACACACTATAATATGTGGTGATTGGATATGTATATGTATATATTTAAAATTTATCAATTTAAATATTAAGTCTTAGATGCTTTCCATAAGAAGCACACATGAAAAGCTTGATCGACCAAGTGTGGACACACCCTAGCATGGTGCACTGTCTATCTCGTAGAAGTGTGATGGTAGATATGTGGATTTGCCCTAGCATGATGCATATTTATCGTGTTGGCTTATGGATTAGGATTAACTAGGTGATACTAATTGGATTAAACACCTAGAGGCATACATATGACCAATGACAAAGAGTTGTGCATATCATCTATCACGAGTTACATGTGATGCAATTGGCAAAAGTTGCCTACCTGATAGAATCAAGTTGTGGGTGACAACCCTAGCTGGCTCATGATTTTGGTAAAATTAGGATCTTGGCCCACTAGAATATTTTACATTGCAATATTCTAAATTGATACATGCGGGTTATCAATTCAAACAAAATAGTGGGAGCAATAATTAATTTAAAACCTAATTAATATAATCAAAATTATCAAATCAAACAAATAAAAATATTTTGAAAAGTTGCAATATTCTTTTGTAGACAAACATGAATACGATATAGTTGCGATTAGTCCTCAAATAGGAACTCCACCTGAACAGATTGACCTTCTGGAGATATGTGACATTGTATCAAAATGAACTCCACCTAAACATGATGATGTGTTAGAAGGAAGGAATCAGACCTTGTTAAGGTATGATTATCAATAAAACCAACTACAGTTCTAATTTCCTTTCGACACATGCCAAACAGTAAAATAATGCACTGTCTAAAATGGCTCAAGAGACGCCATATGCGATATGGTATGGGAAATGTTCCTATATGTCTTTGATAGTGATTAAAGATGAATGCCTATATAAGAAAGTTGTTTCTTAAAAGGGGCATTGTTCACAAATCACACAAATGTGGTTTTGTTAAATACTACTCTTATCCCAATCCTACAACAAAGTTGTTTGTTGATCTGGATTGATATATTCCTGACGAAGAACCTAGTTCTAAAGGAATCAATGGGAGTAAAAGTAGAACTCAAAATGTGTTGGGTTTTAGGGGAGAGAGAGAAGGCAGCAGAAACAAAAATTTCTCCTCCCCAAACTCAGAATAAGGAAACACGTCAACGTCTATACAATAGGAAATGATGGTTTGTGGAATCATACCTTGTCCCGAGGCTTGCTCGGCGACAATACCTCACGGCTTGCACGATCTTCACCTTCGGTCTTGGACGGTGTCTGTGCAGCTCCTGGTCACACCGGGACTGACGAGATTGAAGGCTGTCCTCCTAGCGGCAGAAACCTCCTACCTCTGAAGTAATCTACATGGACCACCTGGAACTCCAATCTCCTTGTCCCACAAGGAATTGGAAGGAGTCACACCCTCCTATCAGTGTACTTGTCACCAACACACTCTCCTGCCACCAGTCGCAACTGCAGTTGTCTTTCCCTTGCTGTGCCTCCCTTATCGGGTAGCACTTGCTCAGGCTCTCTCTCGGTTACCAAAACCAGAGAGAACGACAACTTTGCAGAGCAACTGGTTTGCACTGAGTTGTACATTGAGAAGCCCCCAATACCCCTATATATAGGAGGATCATGGGATAGGGTTCTCCATCCCGGGTAATGCGGGACTAAAAGCAGGATTAGAAGGGTTCGAGATTTTCCACAAAACAACCAACTCGCAACCTGAACCGATCGTTTCACAACTAAAAGGGTCGGTTGGGGACCTGAACCGGTCAGTTGACACCTCAACCGATCGGTCGGGACCCATGAACCGGTCAGTTCATGGTCCTGATCAGTTCCCGATTGACTTTCCTTCTTTTGTTTCTAATTGGTATCAAATACCAATCCTTGTTCCAATCAAATTGGGCAAGTGAAATGCAAGGAAAATTTTCACCAATCCTACTTTCCCAACTTGCTCGGTTGAACCAGTTGAATCGATCGTTTCAACACTTGAAGCAATCGCTTCAACCTGATCTTGAGCCGATCGACTCAACACTTGAGCCAACCGTTTCACCAAGCTCAGCCGACCGGTTCATCACATGAACCGATCGGTTGGGAGTACAGGTTGTGAAGAATCAGTCAATTGCGATTTCAATCAATCCGATGCTCCTATCAATGTGTCCAACACCTTGAACATTTTGACATTGAGCTATCAATTTATTGAGTGTTTAATTGAACTACTAAACTCCTTTAGTAATCAATCTAAACATTGTTTGTGGACAAAACTCCTCTTCCAGGTTAAATCCTATGTGTGTGACCCTGCAGGTCCATTTCACATTGGCAGTGATAGTTCATAACATTTATGACTTCACAAGCAAAGAGCGGTGCCTAGTCACACATCAGTGCTACCCAAGTGAAAGATAAAGTTGGAGAACAACTTTCAATCCTACAATCTGTGAATGGTGTTACAGTGAATGTATAATTCCTTTATCACTGATATCCCGAATGAACTCGAGGCATGGAACAGTCATCCTGTCAATGTTCATTCACTTTCTTGATCTCAGAGTAGATTAAACGAGATATGTATGACATCAATATCACATGCTGATTCACACATGCGTGCGCACGCCTATCTCAATCCTACTCATCAAGTGGCCTTGGATATCAAACTCCCTCAGGAGGGACAAATCCCATATCTATCACTCACCCCTCAAAAGCCCCGTGTGTCAAAGCCACCCAATCATAACCTTTATAACAACCCATGTTTCAGGAATGCGTTTGATGATGTCAAAGTGTGCCCAACGACATGTTTTGAGTGTAGTGATTTCACGTCAAAGAATCACACTCACCACCATCACTGTGAGTACTGACTGTGACTACCATGTCATGGTTCCATGTGTCAAACTCACAGTGGGTCTGTCCGGTACACTTGTTCTCTAACAAGTACCTATGTGTTTGGTTTGATATCTCTATATCATGACTAATGAGATTCTATCATCAACCAACACCACAATCTAGTCTTGTGTGTCATTGCTGTCTATCTACCTTCCACAATGACATCCGACTAGGGACATAACAAGAATGTACAAACTCTTAGCATCCATATGATCTCATCGTTCAGGTCCTCAACCTGAAAGCATACGTCATTGAGTACTGTCATTCTCTAGACATTCAATCTGTTCTATCACTATCTCATATGACTGAACCAGAAAGAATTGGAAGCTTGCCTTTTATTTTTATCAAATCAATCTTAATGTATTCCACCAATCATCCCATGATTGGCTCTCAGGGCATACATACCAATAGACTCCCACTTGCACTGCAAGCCAATCACCCTTGAATTATATTCATAGTGATCTTCAAACATGTCCTACATGTTACTATGCTCTAGTGCGAACATAGTGAGTAATGACAACACCTTGCCAAAGTTAGTATAAATTGCATGTCTCTCATCTCTTCGCTGTACGTCATACATATGAGATGGAGTTGCCATAATATGCGATCTAGTATTCCTTTGCTAACCTTTAGCCACATTGCATGATCAAGGATTCCATACTTGTCATCAATGAGCGGAATATCTATAAGTTCATCTTATGAACTTCTAGATCCATATAGTATCCATTGCTGTTCTCTAACACAAAGATACTCGTCATTTCCTTTTAAATGATTTTATTGGAACATTTCCAATTATCAACAAACTTTCACTTTTATATATCTTATATATAATTTGCGATTAATTTTCTGTCCTTTCGGAAGTTCGCATCAATGTAACTATTTACATTGAACTCTTCCTTATCTCCATAGAACTAGTACTTCACAAGTACTTATCAAGTTCTCATGGTATTCCAGTAACCCTTACTGGAAGTAGACAGACATCCACTCGTCATGTCCCACATACGAGTTATTAGAATGAGCACATCATATTGCCATGTCATACATACAAGATGATGAATGCTGGGACGATTACATACATGATATATCCATATCTATTCTTAGTGTTCCCATTCTTCATAAGAATTGGACAGTTGGCCTTGGGATACTAACTCTATGTAACATGGACAAGTTTACTCCCACTGAATCTGTGCATACTGAACCCTTCAGTACAGATTTCCAATGTATGCTTTCTCTTTTCAGGTCAAGAGGTTTTCCGAGAACTATCTCTATAGATCTCTATTCCTATCACATAGGAAACATCTCTATCTTCCTTAAAGATAATTTCCACTTTTGGATTTCCATTCTAGAACATTTCCATTTCACATCAACATGTGGAATGTGAACACGCTCCCACTAAATCACAGATCCCTTCTTTATCTTTGACATATTAGTCAAACCCTTTGACTATATCATCAAAGTAAAGATCCAATTCTGAGTTGCTTGTACTCAATCAATCACATTGATTAGTCCATTGTAACTGATAGACTTCATTTGCATTAGTGGATTCATAAACCTTATAGGTTGTTTCACGTACACATCCTTGTTTTATTCCTCATAGGAATGCGGTTTTAGTATCCATATGCCAAATGTCTCAGTCATTAAGTTGCAATCAACAAGCATCATCCTTCTCAAAATGTTATCCATGTGTCTTAACACTTAAGACTTATTTGCACTTATGGATTTTATCCAATGAGTGCTATCATCAAGGTCATACCTTATGGTTCACATGGATGTCATTTAGGATGTAATGGTCATAGACCATAACTCAAAATTCGGTTCCTCATATTCATCTAGATAGTTGACTCATCACATGACCAACTCATCACATAGATAATTGAGGTGTATCTATCAAGGATATAAGAACTCAAAACTCCTTGTGATTCTTTAATGTCCTTTATTAGTGTGAGGTATTCTTTTATTAAGAAGAATTCAGTTATTCGATAATCATTCTCTAACTCTTTAGAGTATGATTCCTTCTTGATTTAGACATCACCATGCCTTAATCATGAGTTCACTATGATACACTATCATAATCACTCATAAGGATCTCAAACATTTGGTCCAAGTATTTCATTCATTGATTTCATCAAGAATTAACACTTTACCAAATTCGTACTTCATCTATGATATTCTTGAACACTTCAAGATATTCATATTGGTATTTCTCTAAACACCATTTGAAGTATTAGCATTTGTTCCAATAGGTATGTAAATACATCACATGTATCATACCTAATAGGATAATCATTCTCCCACTACCATTAGTGAAGATTGATTAATCATGTCCAAGATATTCATGTCTCTTAACGATTTTCTAACCAAAAGAGTCTAGATTTATCCATCATATGGAAACTAGAAATGAATTTCTCATGATTGATGCTAATTTGATTGTTTGAGTTATCTATAACTTTTAGGTATCATTTTATCTTATGCATATCAAATATCACAAGATAAACAAGGCATTGCCACAAAGATCATATCTTTAAAAGATTGAAACATCAACTTTATTGATTGCCATCATTGTCATACAATATGCAAAAATAAAGTGTTTCTATCTATTGTCAAATATGAAATAGCAGTTCACAACTCTATTTCATGCCCTTTAGGCTGAAATAAACTGAAAGATATTCCTATCTATGGCAGAATCACTTGCTCCAATGATGGGTACTCCTTTCTTGGTCCTTTCACAAAGGCCATCACTTCTTTGTGGATATTGCATATCCTATATGACATATCCATATCTTGGTATCATATACCTCAGATAAAGAAGCGGTTCATTTCATGATACCTTAGGTGGAGTTCTCCATCCCCTCCTTCATCTTCTTTTGTTCTTCCAGATATAGAGGACAATCCCTCATACACCCTTTCCCCATGTGCCTTGAGGATGAAGACGGCTTGGATTGCTGGCTAGCATCAGAACACTTCTTTGCTTTGTCCTTATCCTTGCTCTTAAGAATTACCTTTTTCTTTGATCACATCAAAGATTATGGTTTGTCTTTCTTCATCTACTATCCTCAACATGTCCAACAACTCTGTCAACGCTTGTCAAATTCGTTCATGTTGTAGCTTATCATGACTTGTATGATCCTCGCAACATTTGCAGTATCATACCAATAGCCAACTCTTGGCTCAGAGGGAATCCTTCTTAGTCAGGTCTTTCCACATACCCAATCACATTGAGTGTGTGAATACCTTACTGGATCTCCTTCTGTCATGATATACTAGGACAGTGTCTTGGAGACATCATATGTCTCATGTTGTCTCTGCAACTCATAGTTCAGAGAACACAACATCAAGCACTCCTCATCAATGTCTTCCTCGGTATGCTTCCATAAGCATACTTTCAGCCATTGATATGGTGGGATCGAGTTCATCTGGTTCTGGTATAACTAGGACTTGGAGCTTTATCTCTTTGAGAACATTTCTCATCATCCTAACCAGTCATGGAATTATTCCCATTTAACCTATCCTTTTCAAGGACCGATCGCAAAGAGAAGTGATTGTTGTTTGTTGTCATTTTTACTACAAAAAGGAAATATGCAATTTTAGTCCAAAAACTCATTTTGACTTATTTGATTGATTCATAAAGTTGACGATATAATTAGGCCTTTAATTAATTATCGCTCCCACTATTTTAGTTCAAATTGATAGCCCTCACCATCAATTCAGAAGATTGCAGCATACAACCTTCTAGTGGGCAAGATCCTGAAATCCTCTAAGTCATGAACCAGCTTGGGCTGTCACCCACAACTTAAATCTCTTAGATAGGCAACTCTTGCCAATTGCATCATATGCAACTCTTGATAAGATGTCATATGCAACTCCTTGCCATGATCATCTCCATGCCTCAAGGTGCTATATCCTATCTAGGTCACCTTGTTAAGTCCGACCCAAAGCAAACACGATGAATATGCACCATGCTAGGGCAGACCCACACATTCATCCTTCACGCTTCCATGAGATCGACGGTGCACCACACTAGGGCGTGCCCACACTTCGTCGATCAACCTTTTCACATGTGTCGCATTTGGAAGGCATCTAAAACTTAATATTTAATGTGGGATTTGGTTTTAATATACATATACATATCCAATCACCACAATACATAGTATGTATCATATACATGCTATATCCCACAGAAAACATGCAAAATGATAAAAGTGATGATTATGGCCATCCTAATGTGATTCCTCAAGCCAAGAGGAATCACAGTCATCTAGGTCTACATCACATGCAACCTGTACAAGATGAACTCTGTGCCTTGCCTTCTGAGTAAATCAACTCATCACATGAATGACTTACTCGTTCTGGCTCGGTCGTCTGGGTGCCACCAGCCGATCGGTTGGCTCCTCCAACCGATCAATTTTGTTGGTCATCGTGCATCTCTTCATGGCCACCACCCGCTCGTCGCACTCCTTGAACCGGTCATCAACCGATCAGTTCACTCCTTGAAATGATCGTTTGGAACGTCAACCGATCGGTTCACTCCTTGAACCGATCGTCTCAGCTATCGTCTCAATGTCCTCCATTCTTTGACATAACAGGAAATAAAAATCTACCCTATTTCACATTGTAAATTGAGAAACCTCGAGTTACATTCGAGGGGAGCAAAGGTAGGAAAGAAATCTCGAATTATTTCGAGTTACATCAGGAATAAGAGAAGGAAGATCGGTGCGCAGACCGAGATGCAAGCAACCACATACAACCATACACAGATAGGGTTTATTGGCCATAACCACGCTATACATCCACCATAAAACTCGTTTAAGGGTGACGCGTATCGAGTGCATTAATAATACATATCATATATGTAATTGGGATTAGTGGATTTAGGATTGGACATGCATAAAGCCAATTTTATTCGCATCATATGCAATAAATAAAGGCGACAAACCAAAATCGATCATATTGATAATCCCTAAAGTATAGAGCAGTTGACCTGGCTCTGATACCACTGTTGGGTTTTAGGGGAGACAGAGAAGGCAGTGGAAACAAAAATTTCTCCTCTCCAAACCCAGAACAAGGAAACGCGTCAACATCTATACAATAGGAAAGGATGGTTTGTGGAATCATACCTTGTCCCGAGGCTTGCTCGGCGACAATACCTCGTGGCTTGCACGGTCTTCACCTCCGGTCTTGGACGGTGTCTGTGCAGCTCCTGGTCGCACCAGGACTGACGGGATTGAAGGCTGTCCTCCTAGCGGTAGAAACCTCCCGCCTCTGAAGTAGTCCACACAGACCACCTGGAACTCCAATCTCCTTGTCCCACAAGGAATTGGAAGGAGTCACACCCTCCTGTCAGCATACTAGTCACCAACACACTCTCCTGCCACCAGTCGCAACTGCAGTTGTCTTTCCCTTACTGTGCCTCCCTTATCGGGTAGCACTTACTCAGGCTCTCTCTCGGTTACCAAAACCAGAGAGAACAACAACTTTGCAGAGCAACTGGTTTGCACTGAGTTGTACATTGAGAAGCCCCCAATACCCCTATATATATAGGAGGGTCATGGGATAGGGTTCTCCATCCCAGGCAATGCAGGACTAAAAGTAGGAGTAGAAGGGTTCGAGATTTTCCACAAAACAACCAACTCGCAACCTGAACCGATCATTTCACAACTAAAATGGTCAGTTGGGGACCTGAACCGGTCGGTTGACACCTCAACCGATCGGTTGGGACCCATGAACCAGTCGGTTTGTGGTCCTGATCAGTTCCCGATTGACTTTCCTTCTTTTGTTTCTAATTGGTATCGAATACCAATACTTGTTCCAATCAAATTGGGCAAGTGAAACGCAAGGAAAATTCTCACCAATCCTACTTTCCCAACTTGCTTGGTTGAACCAGTTGAATCGATCATTTCAACACTTGAAGCAATTGGTTCAACCTGATCTTGAGCCGATCGACTCAACACTTGAGCCAACCGTTTCACCAAGCTCAGCTGACCGGTTCATCACATGAATCGATCGGTTGGGAGTGTAGGTTGTGTAGAATCAGTCAATTGTGATTTCAATCAATCCGATACTCCTATCAATGTGTCCAACACCTTGAACATTATGAAATTGAGCTATCAATTGATTGAGTGTTTAATTGAACTACTAAACTCCTTTAGTAATCAATCTAAACATTGTTTGTGGACAAAACTCCTCTTCCAGGTTAAATCCTATGTGTGTGACCCTGTAGGTCCATTTCACGTTGGTAGTGAAAGTTCATAACATTTACGACTTCACAAGCAAAGAGCGGTGCCTAGTCACACATCAGTGCTACCCAAGTGAAAGAGAAAGTTGGAGAACAATTTTCAATCCTACAATCCATGAATGGTGTTACAGTGAATGTATAATTCCTTTGTCACTGATATCCTGAATGAACTCGAGGCATGGAACAATCATCCTATCAACGTTCATTCACTTTCTTGATCTCAGAGTAGATTGAACGAGATATGTATGACATCAATATCACATACTGATTCACACATGCATGCGCACGCCTATCTCAATCCTACTCATCATGTGACCTTGGATATCAAACTCCCTCAGGAGGGACAAATCCCATATCTATCACTCACCCCTCAAAAGCCCCATGTGTCAAAGCCACCAATCATCACCTTTATAACAACCCATGTTTCAGGACTGCGTTTGATGATGTCAAAGTGTGCCCAATGACATGTGTTGAGTGTAGTGATTTTAGGTCAAAGAATCACACTCACCACCATCACTGTGAGTATTGACTGTGACTACCATGTCATGGTTCCATGTGTCAAACTCGTGGTGGGTCTGTCCGGTACACTTGTTCTCTAACAAGTACCTATGTGTTTGGTTTGATATTTCTATATCATGACTAATGAGATTCTGTCATCAACCAACACCACAATCTAGTCTTGTGTGTCATTGCTGTCTATCTACCTTCCACAGTGACATCCGACTAGGGACATAACAAGAATGTACAAACTCTTAGCATCCATATGATCTCATCGTTTAGGTCCTCAACCTGAAAGCATACGTCATTGAGTACTGTCATTCTCTAGACATTCAATCTGTTCTATCACTATCTCATATGACTGAACCAGAAAGAATTGGAAGCTTGCCTTTGATGTTTATCAAATCAATCTGAATGTATCCCACCAATCATCCCATGATTGGCTCTCAGGGCATACATACCAACAAAATGTTCAAGACAAATTAGAAAAACATTGAACCTAAAAGAGGTACAGTGGGAACAATGAGAATCATAAAGTGTTGTGGAATCTCAAGTTCCTTACGTAACATAAAATCCTTATAGTTCTAGTGGATCATGCCTTGAGTTTGAAGGATATATGATATATTATAACTCAGAAAGGTGATGAGTTGATCATAATGATGAGTCAAACAAACTGACTAGAAGCTATTTAGGGACCAGAGAGACATGACTTTATGTCATAAGATCAAAAATGGACTCCATGTACACCAACAAGGTATGACCTTGATGGATCCACCTAAAGGGGTAAAACCCATAGGGTGCATTTGGGTCATTGAGAGAAGACAAACATGGAAGGGTAGATTGGCTGTGATGGGATTCAAACAAGTTCAAATTGTCGAACATGTTGAAGTCTTTCACCAATTACCATGGTTAAATCCATCAGGATCATGCTTGCAATTGCATCTTAGAAGTCTGTGAGATTTGGCATATGGATGTTAAAACCACATTCCATAACTGAAATAATTGTATAGGATGTGTACGTGACACAACCTAATGGTTTTATAAATCCATTAATGCAAATAAAGTCTATAAGCTACAAAGGTCAATCTATTGATTGAAGCAAACATCTCATATATGGAATCTTCTATTTGACAAGACAAGTCAAAGGGTTTGACTTGAATCAAAATGAAGATGAAATCTGTGATTAGAAAAGATTTAGTGGGAGCATATTTATATTCCACATAATGATGCAGAATAACATCCTAATCCTACAAATGTTAACACCTGTCAAGGAAAGTACCTTCTATGTGAAGGACTTAGGAGAAGCATCCTATGTGATAGGAATTGATATCTATATAGATAGATCTAGAAAGATTCTTGACCTAAGAAAGAGAACATACACTTGTAAGATGCTGAAGGGTTCAACATGCATGATTCATTGAGAGAAAACTTGTCCATGTTCCATGGAGTTAGTCTCTCAAAATCCTAGTGTCCCAGTTCTTATGAAGAATAGGAACACATGGATAGATGTCATATGTATTCACAATTGGATATATAACATATGTACTCATCCCGTTATCTCATATGTATTGGACATGACGAGAAGATAACCCTTAATATCGTATGTATTGGACATGACAAGAGAATATCTAGTCATCTCATATGTATTAGACATGATGCGAGGATATATATATACCTATCTAATAATCTCATATGTATTGGACATGATGAGAAGGTATATGTCAGATTCTAGTGAGATCACTAGAATACCCTAAAAGAACATCCTTAGATGCTTATGAAGCACTAAAAGGATTAGTTCCTTGGTTATGGAAATAAGGAAGAGTTGTGTGTAAAGTGTTCTAAGCTTCCTAACTATTGATGACTTAGTAGAAATACTGTGACAGAAATGGAGCTATATGATAGGCAAGGAATCTCATATATCATACTTTGTCACTTTCATACTCATACGAGATGTCTTACAACCACGAGATGTGAAAATTGCAAAATACTGACTAAAAGCAAATATTGCTAAACTTGCTAGAGTGCTTGCGTAGAAGAAACATGATGGACATGTTAAGAACACTCAGAATATGATTTGTGGGTGATTGGTTCTAAGTGCATGTAGAAGTCTATTGGTATGTATGCCCAGAGAGTCAATCATATGATGATTGGAGTGAGGAATTAGATACTTGATTTGATAATCATAAAGGTGATTCCATCTATTATGTTTGTCTCATTCATGAGATGTTGGCACATACGTAAGTAGATGTGTAAAGAATGATGTTACTTGATGACACATGCCTTTAGGTTGAGTACCTGAATGATGAGATCATTTGTATGATAAGAGTACATACATTCTTGTTGTGTCCTTAGTCGGTTATTACTATGGAATTAAAATAGACAACATTAATACATAAGATTAGAGTGTGTGTTGACTGATGATAGAGTCGCATTAGTCATGATATGTGATATCAAGTCAAGCACACATATACATGTTAGTGAATAGTGTATTGGACATACCCACCATGAGAGTGATACATGGAAACCATGGAATGGTAGTCAGAATCATCTCTCATAGCGATGGTGGTGATTGTGGTTCTTAGAACTAAAATCACTGCACTCATCACATGTCGTTGGGTACACTTTGACATCATCAAACACAGTCCTATAACACGGGTTATTATAACAATGATGTTTGGGTGACTTTGACACATGGGGATAGACTGTGAGTGATAGATATGGGATTTGTCCCTCCTAATGGAGATTGATATCTAGGGCCCCTTCATAAGTGATATTGAGAATGTTCGACCATACCCATGTGATTCAATGTATGATATGTAAACTTACACGCATCTCAGACAGTCTGCTCTAGTTCAAGCAACATGGATTGAATGTTGAGAGGATCATGATTCCATAGCTTGAGTTCAATCCAGATATCAAAGACAAAGGAACTATACGATCACGATAACACTTTTCACAGATTATAGGTTGAAGTTGTTCTCCATCGTTTTGAATTACTTCAGTAGAAATGATGTGCGACTGGGCACCAATCTTTTCTTATGATGTCATAAGTTGTTATGGACATTCACTGCCAATGTAATTCTAGACCTATATGGTCACACACATAGGATACACTTGGATTAAAGGAGTATATTCATGAATGATATTTAGATTGAATGCTAAGGGTATTTAGGTATTCAATTAAATAATAGATCAACTGACTGGACATAGAATCATCAAGTTCAAGTGTTGGACTGACTGATTGGAGTGTCAGGTTGATCGGAATTGATTACTAAAGTGTTTAGGTATTCAATTCATGCACAAACAACTGACTGCATTGCCAGATGGTCATCTCAAGTGTTGAGATGATCATCTGGACAACCAAATAACCATCTCAAGTCTTGAGATGGGTGTCTGGTTTGTCAGGCTAGTTGGAATGACATTGGCTTCCCAAATTACGGCGAATCAACCGCTTCATACTGATGAACCGACTGGATCGGCTCGGATCACTAGACAATTGTCTGGGTGAGCGAGACGGTTGTCTCGCATGTGCAAGACCGCTCATAGGTCAGAGAAGGTTCTTGATACTTTTCCAAATTCGTTTGGATTGCATAATACTTGTTGCGCAAGAAAAACTAACGTTTAACATTGATTAGAAGCGAAATTCCAATTTTGTGTGCAAACATGAAACTGTAGAAGAACGAGATGACCATTTCACACTATAAAACAACCATCTCGCACACAAGATGACCATTTCACAGTGCAAGACGATCATCTTGTGGTTCACAGATTCCAAATCATTCATGTTTCCAAACTCTTCTACTCCCACATCAATTGGGAACCGTGACCCTACCTCTACTACAAATAGAGGGATACTGGGGCTTCCCAAAACACACAATTGGGATCACTAGCCCTAAAAATTGTTGTCCTCTCTGGTTGTGATAACCATAAGAGCCCAAGAAAGTCCTACTGGACTATGGAGGGATAGCGAGGGTGGAGCAACTGAGATCAATTGTGATAGGAGAGCATGTCGATGACTAGAACACTGATAGAAGGGGACACATCCTTCCCGTTGTCTCTGGAAGCACAACATGGAGTTGTCGGTGGTCTGCGTGGACTACTCTAGAGGTAGGTGTCCTTTGTCTGTTGCTAGGAGGATGATGTCAGCCTGCAGTCTGTGGCGAGTCTACAGGAGGCACTGTAGGAGCTGTTGGAGTCTGTCGTCCATGGTGTAGACCAGGAGCTACACAGACACTATCCATGATTGTAATTGCAGGGTGATGTTGTTGGGCTTGCTCCAGGACCAAGTATAACCTTGCAACCCTTCCTTCCTAGATACATTGTTGTTGATGAGATTCTGTTGGTTTCTGGGAAATGGGCAAATAATGTTTTTTTGTTTCCACTACCTATATTTGTGCCCGGTTTCCCAACATAGACGGTATGTGCAAATCCTTACCGTAGTCCATCTGTATGCTTCTAGGCACTTAATCCCATTAAGGCCACCTAGTCAAGACTATCCCAAAAGCTAACACAGTAGAATATGCACCCTACTTTGATAGACCCACATATCTACCATCACGCTTCTATGAGATAGACGACACACCACATTTTGGCATAACCTACTCTTGGTTGATAAACCTTTTCATGTGTGTGGCTTATGGAAATAATCTTAGGCTTAATATTTATTGAGTGATTTTATATAAATACATATACATATCTAATCACCACATACTTATAGTACAAATCATATACATGCTATATCCATAAATGAAAAACATGTAATTAGAAATATATGAGCGATGACTATGGCCATACTAATGCAATTATTTGGATCCACAAATAATTGCTACCACCTAAGGTACACATCATATGTAGAAACATGTACTGGATAACATGTTGCTGGAACATGTCAGTCAATTGGTTGGACCCTCCACTCGATATGTTGGACTTTCTCATTGGTCAATTGGCTTTGTCAGTCGGTCAATAAGTCCTGGATCATGCGGTTGAATGGACTCCTCCATTTGATTGATTGGGCCTCTAGTCGATCGGTTGGCTCCTCCTGTCTGTGGCCTCCTCGGTCCTCCAGTCGATCAATTTGACTCCTCAATCAGTCGATTTGGATGGTGTAGAAGGTCTCTCTTTCCCAAAATAGAAATTAAAACTATCCTATTATATATTACAATTTTAAAGGAAAAAACTCGAGTACATTCGAGGGGATAATAGAAAGAAGAGTATTAATTTACATTTGGAAAGGAAGAGATAGAGGCTTCTTATGCAAAATGAGTAACAACATGAAAGAACAGAACAACCATGCACACACATCCACAGGGGTTTTGGTCATAACGATGTATACATACACCACCAAAAAACTTTTAGGGAGACACATATAGATTGTGTATATATCATATCATATATACTGGGATTGTATGTGTTATTTAATCGGATATGCACATTAATCATATTAATATTCACATCGTATGTAATAAAAATAAATCTGATCACATTGATTTAGATTCAGATACATCATAAATTAGCTTTGATACCACCGTCAGGGAATAGGGACGAAAGAGAAGGAAGTGGAAATAATTTTTTGTCCCTATTCCTTGCCAGAAGATCATGTCAACAGTGATGTATCTCGGAAAGAAGGTGCAATATGTATACCTGATCCTAGAGTAAGTCTAACAACTACTCTTTTAGGGTGATGTGAACTCTTCGCAAGATGCACACATACAATTGGAAATGATGACCTCCTGGTACAACACCACAGATGATGGCAGTTGCTGTCCTCCTAGCATGGCAACAACAGACTCCATGCCTCTATGTTGTCCATGTGGACCACATGGAACTCCACATTGTACTTCCAGAGCCAACATGATGGAGTTGTCCCTTTAAATGTCAACATGCTAGCGTTGACTTTCTCTCCCTTGTTATCTCTCCCTTGCCATCTCTCCCTTTTATGGGTAAGACTTGCTCGAGATCTCATATTACCACAATTGTGAGAGGACAATAATTGTAAGAGCTTATTGTTGTGTCTCTTGAAAGCCTCGATTGTCCTCTTTTATATAGGATGGATAGAGTCAGGGTTTCTAATTCATCTAGGAGTTGAAGAGATGGGATTTCATGAATTTTCTAGAAGTTTCAAACCATAAAATGACCGTTCATTATTGAACCAGTCGGTTCACATGTGAAACATTTGGTTCAACACCGGAACTGGTCAGTTCACTATATTTCCTATTGGCATATATATTGGCTTTCAATGTGACGATTAATGTACAACATGATGTCAACATCAATCCTTGATCCAATCTCATTGATCATTGAATCGGTTGATTCACAAGTTGAACCAGTTGTTTCAAACTTTGAACTGATCAATTCACTAATTAAACTAGTTGATTCATTCCCAATTTAGGCAATATTCACCCAATGTAGTTTAAATTGACCTGACACTTGAATCGATCAGTTTAACACTTGAAGCGGTCAATTCACAATCATATCAGTCAATTTTTAGCCATTGTTGTTTAAATTGAATACCTAAACACTTTAGTAATCAAGTTAAACCATATTGATGATTAAAATCCTATTCCAGGTGCATCCTATGCGTGTGACCCTATAGGTCCCAAGTTATGTTGGTAGTGAGTGTCCATAACTAATTAATCAACAGTATCAACAACACATCATTGCCTACCCAAGTAATTGGAAAGTTGAAGAACAACTTCAACCTACAACCCATGATCAATGTTACCACGATTGTATAGTTCCTTTGTCTCTGATATCCATATTGAACTCGAGGAATGAAATCTTCATCCTTTCAATGTTCAATTCATGTTCCTTGAATTAGAGAAGACTATATGACATGCAAGTGAGCTCACATATCACTTATTGAGTTTCATGAGTATGACCATACATTTCTCAGTCTTTCTTATCAAGTGGCCAATATATGAATCTCATGTAGGAGGGACAAATCCCATCTACATCACTCACAATCAATCCCAATGTGTCACAATGTACCCAAGCATCACCTTTATGACAAAACTTACTCAAGGTCATGTTGGATGGTGTCAAAATACCTTGAACAACATGCCATGAGTGTACTAACTTCAGGTCAATGAACTACAATCACCACTATCACTATGCAAGATGATTCTAAATACTATTCCATGGTCTCCATGTATCACTCTCAAGGTGGATCTATCCGGTACACTATTCTTTAACAAGCACCTAAGTGTTTGGGTTGATACCACATATCATGACTAATGAGATTCTATCATTAACCAACTCACACTCTAATCTTATGTATCACTGTTGTCTATTTTTCTTCCATAGTAATATCTGACTAGGGACATTACAAGAATGTATTACTCTTATCTGACATATGATCTCATTGTTCAGGTCCTCAACCTGAAGACATATGTCATTGAGTAATATCATTCTTTAGGCATCTACTATGTGTGTGTCATCATCTCATGATTGAGACAAACATAATAGACGAAATTACCTTTATAATTATCAAATTAGGTATCTAATTCCCCATTACAATAATCATACGATTGACACTCTAGGCATACATACCAAAAAAATCATTCTCGTATACAACTGTAGCAATGATTGAAGACACCAAATTTTCTTCAAAAAATCTTACTATTACATCTCATAAGACCAAATTTGGGAAGGTTGGGTGTATTGTATTATTAATAATTTTAACTAGGGTTATATCTCATATTATTAGAATTTTAAGAAGGTCATGAGAAAGATGTATATAGAGCTTACAACCTCACAAGGTAATGGTTACTCAGAAACTATAGTTCTATAGAAATCATAATCATCTTTGTTAGTGTATATTTGGAAGATAAATAGATAACAAAGTTTAGATCATAGGAATTTTTGTAAGTTCAATGGGATTTCAATTATAGAAGTCATGGATAATGTAACTTTAGAGAGATCTTGAGATGAATTTTGAGATTCATAGTTTGAGATAATAGTAACACTCATGACTAGTGAGTAGTGGAGATAAATGATAGTTAATGGGCCCGTTGAATGCTGTGACCTTTTCCCAATAGCATTAGAATAATGGAAGTATGATAAAACCCTAGATTCTCACAATGATTAGTGAGAAGAAATGATGATTTATGAAACTATCAATGTGTTTAGCAATTAATCATTGCAGGTTACCTTTATTCTTAATCTGATTAACTTGCACACCATAGTTAGATGATCAGTAAAGATTTCTAATGATATTCATGATAATGCATGTATGGGGTGGTAATCTTTGATAGATTCGATATGATTGGACAAGGATTCATTATTTAGATAATCCCATAGTTGATCAACAAAGATAGCTTTCATATTATTTATGGTAGAAACAAGAACCCTATGTAGCTAAGTGAAACACTAAGGTGGGTAGTGTCTAGGCATTAAAATAAATTTTGAGGTATGGTGGGGAGTATAGACACACCCCAAATATAGAGAACCTACCTATGTGGCTGTAAGGAGTGAGACCCAAGAGGGGAATCACTCCTTATTCAATCGAATAAAAGGAGTAATCTTAATGACAAACACCATCATAACTTTTTGACATGGGAAAATGATCCAAAATATTCCGTTTATAATGTTTGAAGCACAAGAGGATGCATCATAAGATGATTTATCTATAAAATATTATCAAATTACATAGTTGAAACCCATATGGGAGGTAAATAAGGTACATGATATATTACTAATTTGGGATGCAATGAATAATCCAACCACTTCAATTCTATCTCCCAAGGAACATCATCTACACATATGCATGTACTAGTCAACTAGCCATCCTTCCAAGGTCATCTTTACCTCACGAGTTGGAAGAAAACCCCACAAGAGAAGAAATGGTGAAGATTTATCAACACATATTGGTATGTGCACATAATAGAGAATTGGGCAAATATAAGGAACATTGTGGTATGTGTGCACATAATAAAGAACTGGGAAAATATAAGGAAAATGACATCAAATAATATACCAAGGCTCCTAAATAATGAAAGATATAAAATCATCCAAATGGATTTCAATAGAATTATTCACAAGATGATATTCAAATGTGAAGGGAACAAGTCAAATTTTGCTATGGAATCTAATTCTGAATAAAGATTAGCATGCATTATATTATGAAAAGACTAGAATAAAATAAATGATGTTCTCATGACCTCAACACCACAAAATGATGAGAATTACCAACCCAATATAATACAACAAGAGGCATCAACACCTCAAACATTGGGCATCACCACCCAAAATGGAGTAAATGGCATCACCACCTAATATAAAATAGAAGAGGCATAACCTAATCAAATAATGGGCATCACCACCCAAAAAAGAGTAAATGACATTACCACCCAATTACCCAAGAACATGCATCATCACCTAGTTCCAACAATAATATAATGAGCATCACCACCCAAAAACATATAATAGGCATCACCCTCAAATTCTAATAACACACTTCATGAATCACCACCTTAAGCATAGAAAGTAATTATATTATGCTAGTCATCATAAATGCAATGGATACAAATACAGAAGAAAGATTAAGGTTTGGTCAAAATTATCACAAAATATTCCATTCCATAGTTACACCACAAGAATTGATGATGGTAAAAATGATTTACTTTTAAGCTACATATAAAGCAACGATAACCCATCTGATGGAAAATCACAGTTTCCCATTCCACAAATGTAACAACATAAACAAACTTCACCAAATAAGGTATAACTTGAGAAAAAATGATCAAGATACAAATCTTGGATACCAAATTATAATCTCAATAGAAATAACACATCATTATGTGTTTCAAGTTTGAGACTTAAAAGAGGTCAAAAAGATCTCAGAGCAAATATTCTTCATGCATATCTCAAAAGAGGGAGAAAACTTAGGTGATTTTCCATTTATGATTCAATAAGGACGAAAAATACCTAATAATCAACAATAAATGGCATTTGTGCCCAAACCTTAGGTCCACAAGAAGGCCTTGATTCTCCTACCAAACAAGTATATAAATTTAGGGTTAATTCTCATTAAATGTGTAAACCCTAAAAGTCACATTTTTGTTATTACATATTTGGAGCATGTAACTTACATATTTAGGTAGAGTACAATTTTGTTTGGATTCATATCATAATTTTTTGTAAATTTTTGACTTTCAAATAATTATATATGGATTTAACAAGTTTAGATCAATTAGGGTGACCATGAGATTCACATCTTTTGATATATGGAAACTAGGATATAAATATGTATACTAAAATGTAGAGGATTAGGACGATGTCAATGGATACTAGTTGAATAACTATGGTTGGGAACCTTATGCGTACTAAAATGGACAAAGGTCTAGGGGTATAGGAATCAAGGAGAGGTCTTGGGGATAGTTACTATATGGTTAATTTCATGGAGGTGATCAAAGTCACATGGACGAGGTTGTGGTGGCCGGTGATGGTGGTTGTCTTTGTAGAACCACACCAATGTGTCTCAAGATCAATTGAGGGTGGCAATAAGTTTGTGGAATGGGGTCATTTTTAGTCATTAGGTTTTTATAGTAAGGTGGTGTGGTGAGTTTGTAGATTGAAGGGGGAAAAGACAAATGAAATTGGATTTGGGTGTTTGCATATTAGTGAGAGTTGGGTTTTGTATTGGGGATTAAATATATCAAGAAGACATAAGGAAAAATGATGGCAAAGAAAAATATTATGACAAGATCAAGAGATGAGGAATAGAAAGAGTAATGGGATAGGGAAAAGCAAAAACGTACTATATCCGTAGAGAAAGATGTATCACACCGAAGCTAGGAGATGACCTAGAGAATGTACGATCAAGATCCAATGGATAGGAAAATCCGCACATGACTCAAATATGAGAAAATAGGTGTTTGGTGTGACCTACTTTAAAATTAATATATATTCTAGTTTAGTGAAAGAAAATTTCTTTTCTATCCTTTTATGGTCTCTTTCTTATATATATTAGTTAGTTTATCAAAAAATTCCAATAAAGATGAAAATCTATAACTGGACCAAACAAAGCATGTAGATTCCTATTTTGTAGTCAATTTCTTCTTTAGGGATCATCCATATAATTATTTCATACATTTGAGTTTACTTCTCTATTTATCTCTCTCTCTATATATATGATACAAAATAAATAATATCCTCTAATAACATGGGATTTCAATTGTTATGGGTTTCCTTTCCAATAACCACTTTCTAATAAAAGCCATACCCAATCATTATCAATATTTTACTCAATTTTCCTTCTGATTCCTTTAATGTTATTTTATTCTAATAAAGATAATAAATAACACTCAACTAATATACATTATTCCTTATATAGTATGCATCTTACATCATTGTTATTGATATGGTAACGTTCAAATTACTTTAAATGATATTAAGCCCATGTCTACAATTAGATATATTATTGGGGTAGTGGTTTTGATTATATTATACATTATATGAATCTAGATCTTTTTTATAAATTTTTGGATAGTGATATATTTTATCATTATTCTCTGACTTTGATCTATCCCTAATTACAACTATTCTACTTATTTATTCAACTTGTACTCTTGCAAGACATTTAATGATATTATCATTCAATTAAAAACAAACTAATTCTCTACTAACATATATATTCCTTTAAGGCCTAATATGAGGCTTCCTATCATTAATGTTGATATGTAGATGCCTCACCTCATTATTAGATTCATTATGAATATATCATCTACATATACTATCTTTTATATAAACCTTATTTGCATAATGCCATATATTATGACATGGGCCTTCAATTATATTTTACAATTTATTTGTCATTTTCAAAATTATAAATAAAAAATATTTACATCAGACATGTTAGAGTTTATTACACAAAATATTGTATTGTTTCTTATTCATAAATATAAATCTTCTAAACATTAAACATCAACCTCCTATTAAGGTCCATCAAGACATAACTCAAACCATGTTTGGGGTTTCTCTTGAATTAAGCCCAAAGTTTTCTAATGCATAGAATTATGGTTTATAGGGTAACAAGATCAGATTTTGTAATGTTAAAGTGGAGTAATTGGAAAAGACCTAGAAAAGTGAACCATGTTCCACGTCTTTTAGCCCGTTTTTACAGCCACAAATGTGTGTATATAGATCCAAGGGAGATTTTAGAAAAGAAACCATTCTATGATACGATTTTAGAAATAATAAATTTCAAAATTTCATATTATGTGTTTATTATCAAATTTTACCTCAATTCTGGTGATACTTGGGTATAAATAAAAAATGTATGAGGGCTAGTTTAATGGTTATATTTTTTCAACTGTACTTTATGGATTTTTCCTAATGTTGTTATTATATTGTAAGATAATGTTTGAATCTAGTGAAGTTTGGAGTTATATTATCTAACCCATTGGTGATTTTGATTATCCAATTTTAAGAAATAAGAAATGATATAATTTGAGTAAATTTTAAATTTATGTTCAAATATGAATATTTTTGGGCAAAAATTGGTAGAAATGTTGATTTTATGATTACCAAAACCAAGATAATAATTCATACCACCTATATCTTGTTTCATCACATAAATAATCCTTGGCATAACTATATCATGTTGATTCATCTATCTAGGTTAGAATTGTATGAACAAATCTCTAAAAGTTAGAACCCCACTCCTCATTTTGTGTCATACTTGAAAGTTTGTATATAACGATAGAACTGGATTTGAAGATTTTTCAAAATTTTGAGGATTTTTTAATATTATTTCTAATGATAATTATTAATTATCTTGTGTGAACATTGACAATTACCATTATTGTATGACATGACTTTAGGTGTGGTTCAATTTTTATGGTGCAAGTAGAATGTGATATTTACCTTAGGAAAATATTCATGATTTATGAAGACCTAAGATGTCAAAAATATAGGGTTAAGTATTGGTCTTTCAGGAAGTTTCATACTAGTTTTGATTCGGTTCTATTTTCTTTCTAAGCCATTGATCAAACGTCCATGGCCGGTTGTGCTTCTATTCTTTCCCACAAGGACTCTACAACAACATATTTGTGAAGGAGAATGTTGGGAGGAATTGATCCACTTGATATCAAACTCATCACCCTATTTATGGGATTGGAGAAACTTTTAACTTTAGTCAAAAAAATCATTGGGGATTGAAGGAGGGAGAGGAGGGAAAGATAAATACAAGAAGAAACAAGTGATGTGATATAGAGTGGGGTTTAATATAGATACTAAAAACTTTATGCAATTTCAAACACTAAGGAGGTTAGATTGCAATTTGTGTAAAACATAATGCAACTGGAATGTAAAGCAAATAATTGGACAATGAAAACAAACCACAAGAGACACCTGATGTAGAGTAGTTCTATCAAAAGACATCACTCTAAAACCTAATTGTTCCCAACCATGATTTCAATTTGTATATTATTCCTTTTGTTTAATCGATAAAAAATATGTAAAATCAATCAATATATTTTGTGGATCAAGACAACCCTCATGTTCTATCTCAAGGAGAATTTTCTCAAGGGAGTAGATCATAACCACCTTCCCACCTTAGATGCAACCTTCTCACAAAAAGTATCTCCAATAGCCTTCCTAACTGCCTTCTCACAAGAAGTAGTATGAAGCAACACAATGGAGTAGATCTTAATCAACCTCCCACCTTGGACACAACCTTCTCACACAAAGTAATAGGCTTCCCCACAACCTTCTCATATGAAGTAATTGGAAGCAATACAATAGAGTAGATCACAATTAGCATCCTTCCTTGGACATAGCCTTCACCAAGAAGTATCACCAAGAACCTTCTTCATAGCCTTCTCGCAAGAAGTAGTGAGAAGTACCAAGAACCAACAAGATGAATAAGAGAGGAATATGATTACAATATGAATCTCTCTATGAACAAGTGATGATCAACTCTCCACAAAGTTACAAAACTCTATATTTGCTGGCATATGATACTATTTTTGAGCTATGACTTAGATCCAAATATATCAATGTAGAATTCTAACCTTGGAGAAAGATAACATGTAATGGATTTTCTCAAGTGTGTATCCTAATTGTTCATAGGCACACCTATATATAGGAAAACACTTAGGAAAGGTCAATATAGATTTTGGGAGTGTTTTGACCAAGTTTAACACTAAAGAGGATTGATTCTTAGTCAAACTGTAATACGACTGAGATCCATATCGATTGAACTGTATTTGTCTAATAATCAGTCTCCTCTCAAATTTCACAATGACTATTTTCTACAATGGTTCTTTTTCTACAATGACTCTTTCTCGATTAAAATGTAGTTCGACTGAGAATGTCTATAAATATATTTCTAAACTTCTGGAAAACATATGAAGTTATTTTTCTAGTGACACCTAGATATCTTAAAGACTATATATAAGTGCAAACACTCGTTTAGTATAGTATAGGGATGATAATCACTTATTCTTACATCATTCCTAGAAAGTAGTACAAAATGCACTTGTATAAAGTATATACATGGTACAACTTGTCCTACAAATATTAAAACACATATAATACCACATATTCTTTATTGTTGGATCTTTTATAAGTTCTTTGATCACCTAAAATACTAAATGCACATTTAGTAGCACAAAAGGGAAATATTTACATCTTCATAAATAGAGTGTGACATATTTAAAAAGCCAAAAATCTCCCCCTTTTGATGATGACAAATATTTTCATAAGATAATATTGAAAGTAGATAATTTAGATGATCACACCTTTAAATTGCCGCAATTCATATCATCATACCCTTATATTACTGTAGATAGTAAAGTTTATCTTCATGGATTTTCTCCACCTTTTTTAAAGTCAAAAAAGGGTTATACTTACCAATGCTCCCCTAAAGAAGACACTCCCCCTCACCAAGATAGTCATATTAGAGAGGGAACATATGCCCAAGTAAAAATTAGGATGTACCAATTTGAAACGAGATACATTTCATAGATAAAATGTCATATTTGATCAAGGAACATTTAAAAGTTATCACAATATCAATGAAAGGAATGTTAAATCCTTCATGATAAAATAATTCCATTAAACACAAAATGTCATAAAGATACTCTATGCCAATAGTAAGGAATGATAAGTCCACCGTGACATCGATTTGCCATGAATAATACTAATT
The DNA here is from genome assembly GCA_963693085.1 of Alisma plantago-aquatica. Taxonomy (NCBI): domain Eukaryota; kingdom Viridiplantae; phylum Streptophyta; class Magnoliopsida; order Alismatales; family Alismataceae; genus Alisma; species Alisma plantago-aquatica. The sequence goes on along the minus strand of OY856409.1, from coordinate 1,168,953,483 downwards.
TTCTAAGTATATCTAAATATCAATGCAATAAATGTTAAGTCCTTGATGATATAGAGATTTCCCATAAAAATCAAAGACAAAACCAAATTGATTTCTTAATCATTTTCAAGCGATGCTAAGCCCAAAAATGATACAGAGAATCCATTAAGAACAAAATGAGATCAACAAGGAATCTATAGACCAAATATGAGGGATGTAGAGCCCATATTGATATAGAGAAGCCATTTACAAACATAAATGATATAGATGTACATGTTTATAAATCTCTCCCTTAATCTCATACTCATAAGAATTGAGCTCAAACAAAGAATTGAACCACTAATATAGAGATATCCATTTAAGTGTAAATATCATGTTAGAAACATGCATATATATATTTTGTTTCAAACCTAAAAGACCAAATACATATCTACCAATTATTGACATTTATATCTACCAATTTGAAAAACTTAACATTTGAAGATAATTAATTAAAGAAAATGTCATGATAAAAAAGTTAATACCCAATGAAGCCCATGATCAATCAAACCTCATTAAAGGGAAGTTTTAGGGACCCAAACCATGTTGGTGTCACTTTTTATCTTAAAAGGGAATGATAATGCATAATGACCAAATCTCCCAGATCCACAACAGGTAGCATGATTAATAAGAATGTAAGAAATGGATTTTGTTTTAACAAAAACAAGTCCTTGGTTTTTATCTCTTTAAACATTTTTTGAAATATAACCAAGTCCATGAGTTCCACATGATTATTGTGAGAATGAAAAATGTTTAAAATAAATGTATACTATTTGAAATTTCTCCAAAGATCTCTTAATATTTTCATTTTCTATGGCAAGCATCAATGAGTCTTAAGTAGTAGAATTAAACATTTTCTAGTACTAGCAATGTTTTCATCAATGCTATCAATTTGATCATTTAAATCACCATTTATTTCAAGGATAAGATCATAACCAAAATGTAAGAAACAAATATTTGTTTCTCCATATTACTCAACTTATCTAAAAGAGTTGAAACTTAAGTTTTCAAGGAAGTATTTTGAGAAACCAGATCATATATCTTTTTCTTTTCACTAGCATATTTATCATTTAGCTCATTAAGTTCTTCGTTATAAAATAAATAATATTTGCCAATTCATTTTTCTTTCAACTATACTTTTCAATTTATCCAAAGTAAATTCAACAAGTTAAATAAGTTCCATTTTAGAAAATGTTCAAAATATACCTCATCATCATTACCTTGTGTACCTTATTCTTTTTGTTCATCATTTTCATCGCGTTAGGCAATGAAGTATTCAAATTCTTGATGACATATTTCTTCATCACTTGCCTACGAGTTTGAGAAATCATCATAGGTAGCATGATATGCCTTATTCTTTTTGTCCTTAGCCATTTTCTTCTCCTTATTCTTGAGTTCTGGGAAATCGGATTTCCAATGTTCTCTTTCTCCACATGTGCGACATCTACTGGAAAAAGATCACTAGATGAGTCACTAGAAGAAGGCGAATCTACAACTCTTTCTTTAAATAGCACATACGTTTTCTCTACATGTTTCTTCTTATTCTATACTGGCTTCTTCTTGAAGCCTTACTTCATGTGTTTCTAAGTTTTTAATGAACTAGTCCATCAATAATTTTGAAAGGTCTCTAGATTCTTCTATAGCAGTGACCTTATTTTTTATTTTTTATGGCAAAGACCTAATAATCTTGAAGACCTACTCCTGCTATGATATAGGCCTTCCTAAGGCACTCAAATCATTTATTAGAGTTGAAAATCTAGCATACATTTCATTAATAGGTTCAATTTTAGTCATGTGGATAACTCGTAGTTTATGTTTCAACATAGTGATTTTTTTTACTCTTATCTAGTTTAGTTCCCTCATGTGTAATCAAACTTTTTCTCCATATGTCGTATGCAATTTCACATGAAGATATTATATTAAGTTGACTAGGAGATAGATCAGAATATTAAAATACTTATTGCTCTAGTATTTTGAGTTGGCTTTCTTACTGTATACAGATCTCATTTATTTATTTCTGTCATTGGAGGTCCGGATGGTAAGGCAACTATTTTTCATAGGTAAAAAGCTAAAGCCTTGTAAGTAATATTGCATCCTTTTCTTCCAATATAGGTAGTTTTCCCTTTCAAACACTAGTGGTTTCCCTACATATGATCCTTTAGGGTTGAGCTGTCTTAATAGACTTTCCCCCATCTTCAAGACTCGTTGGAGCTCCTTGATGTCCTTCTCTAATACCAACTAATGTTCTCTAGGGGGGGTGAATATAGCTAATAAAAACTTTATAAAATTTCAAACACTAAAGAGGTTAAATTGCAACTTGATTAAAAGATAATGCAGTGGAAATATAAAGCAAGTAATTCGACAATGAAAAAAACCCACAAGATACACCTGATGTAGAATGGTTCTTTCAAAATACATTTGTACACTACTTGGTTGTTCCCAACCATGACTTTCAACATGTATTATATTTTTTTGTTTAATCAATAAAAAATATATAAAATCAACCAATGTGTTTTGGGGATTACATCAACTCTACTTTTCTAGCTCAAGGAGAACTTGCTCAAGGGAGTAGATTGCAATAAAACTCCCACCTTGGATGCATCCTTCTCACAATAAGTAGCTCCAATAGACTTTGCATGAAGTAGTTGGAAGCACCACAATGGAGTAGATCACAATAGCCTACCACCTTGGATACAACATTCTCACAAGAAGAAGATCCAGTAGGATTCCCAACAACCTTCTTAGAAGAATGGTTGGAAGCACACAAGGGAGTAGATCGTAATCGGCCTCTTACCTTGGACACAACTTTCTCTAAGAAGTAGCACCAAGAATCTTCCTCACAACCTTTTCACAAGAAGTAGTGAAAAGTACTAGGAACCAACAAGATGAATGAGAGAAGAAGAAGAAGTTACAACTCTTCAGAATATTACAATATGAAGCTCTATATGAACAAGTGATGATCAACTCTCAATAAGTATAGACAAGTCTATATTTGGTGGAGTATGACACTATTGTTGAGTTACAACTTAGATTTGAAGAGAAAAATTTAGATTTGAAAGCTGGGACAAAGATAACATGTAATAGATTTGTTCAAGTGTGTATTATAAGCATTAGTAGGCACTCATATAGATATAAAACACTTAGGAATGGTCAATATAACTATTTGGAGTGTTTTGACCAAGATAAATGCTAAATTAGTCATTGAGATGTCAAAAAATGAGCTTGTAATTGATAGAAAATTAATGCAGATTGACTACAAAATAATTCTCAACCGAGCTATACTTTGGCCAGGATCCATCTTAGTTGAACTATAGTTAGACTTAGAGTTACTCACCTCTCAAATTTTGCAAAGACTATTTTATACAATGACTCATTTTCTACAATGACTCTTTTCAGTCGAAGTGTAGTTCGGCTGAAAATGTATCTATAAATACATTTCTAAACTTTTAGAAAAAATATTAAATATTTTTTCTAATGACACTTAGCTATCTCAAAGACTTGATATAAGAGTGGAAAATTGTTTAGGATAGGATAGGGATGATCATAACTTGTTCTTACATGATTCCTAGCAAGTTGTATACAATGCACTTGTACAAAATATATACATAGTACAACTTGTCCTACAAGCATCCAAACACATATAACATTGTATATTCTTTATTGTTGGATCTTATTTAAGTTTCTTCATCACTTGAAATATTTAATGCACATTTTAGTAACACAAAAGAAAAGTATTTGCATCATCGAAATTGGAATGTGGAATATTCAAAAAGCCAACAATAGGTTGGTGGTAGTGAATTTTTGGGTTTTTCCTTAGCGAAAACATCTGTCAGGTGACATGGATTCCATGTTTTCTAGGGAGGAAATAGAGGTGAGGGACTAATTTACATTGGAGGCATTTGTGAGTGGTGTCTGCACCACCTCAATGGAGATAACTCTCATGGCAGGTTATTAGCATGGGAAATGCAAAGATGATTAGGGGATTACTCAAAACATCACATTTTCTTGAGGAAAAGAGAAGACAAATATTGAATTGGATTGGTGTGCTGGGTCTCTAATGGGACCAAGGGTGCTACACAATACTTTCTCCACCTTTGGATCTGAATCTTGATAGAAAAAAATGGACTATAATAGTAAAGTTAATCTATATCATACATACTTGATCTCAAAAGTATACAAATAAGGTACAATTCAAAAGATTTTTACCTAAAATTTTATAAGAGTACTTTAAAAATATTTTATGATGTTTGCTAATTAATATCTATTATTATAGAAAAGTAATACCATTAATGTTTTAATTCTATATATAGTAGAAGTTATCCAAAGAACTTCAAACTATTATTTTGGTTATATTTGGTATGTTTCAATCATGTCAGGGTATGATCTTGGTGATTTGGTATTTTATCTAGTTTTTTGATGTAAACTCCAATAAGGGTCCTCCCACTGCTTGGAATGGTTTCATGTACTATTTCCTTTCACCTTTCCCTCATGGTACTACTTCGCTATCAATTTTTGGGTATTTCACCCACTATAGAATTGTCACATATTTTGATTTTTATAAACATTAATATGAATTATGGCTATTGAATAGTAAGGAATTCTAAGTCCACCATGACATAGATTTGCCATGAATAATACTAATTTTCTAAGTATATTTAAATATCAATGCGATGAATGTTAAGTCCTCGATGATATAGAGATTGGCCATAAAAACAAAGACTAAACCAAATTGATTTCTCAACCATTTTCAAGCGATGCTTAGCCCAAAAATGATACAGAGAATTGATTAGCACAAAACGAGGTCCACAAGGAATTTGTAGACCAAATATGAGGGATGTAGAGCCCATATTGATATAGAGAAGCCATTTACGAACATAAACAATATAGATGTGCATGTTTATAACAATAATTTGAGCTCTCCCTTAATCTCATACTCATAAGAATTGAGCTCAAAAAAAAATTGAACCACTGACATAGAGATATCCATTTAAGAGTAAATATCATGTTAGAAACATGAAAATATTTCGTTTCAGACCTAAAAGACCAAATACATCTCTACCAATTATCAACATTTATATCTACCAATTTGAAAAACTTAACATTTCAAGATAATTAATTAAAGAAAATATCATGATAAAAAAGATAATACCCAAAGAAGCCCATGATCAATCAAACCTCATCTAAAGGGAGGTTTTAGGGACCCATACCATGTTGGTGTCACTTTTTATCTTGAAAAGTCATGAGAAAGCATAGTGACCAAATCTCCCAAATCCAAAACAAGTAGCACGATTAATAGGTATGTAAGAATTGAATTTTGGTTTACCAAAATTAGGTCCTTGGTTTTTATTTCTTTCAACATTTATTGGAATATAACCAAGTCCATAAGTGCCACATGATTATTGTGAGAATGAAAAATATTTTTAAATAAACCTATACTGTTTGAATATTTATCCAAAGATCTCTTAATATTTTCATTTTCTTGTCCAACATCTAAAAGTCTTTAGTAGTAGAATTAAACATTTTCTAGTACTAGAAATGTTGTCTTCAATGCTATCAATTTGATCATTTAACTCATCATTTATTTCAAGGATAAGATCATAACCAAAATGTGAGAAACAAATAGTTGTTTCTCCATATTACTCCACTTATCTAAAAGAGTTGAAATTGAGTTTTAAAGGAAGTATTTTGAGAAACAAGATCATATATCTTTTTCTTTTCACTAGCATATTGATCATTTTGCTCATTAAGTTCTCAATTATAGAATCAACAATATTTACCAATTCATTTTTCTTTTTTCTATACTTTTCAACTTTATCCAAAGTAAATTCAACAAGTTAGAAAAGGTTGAGAATATAACTCATCATGATTACCTTGTGTACCTTATTATTTTTGTCCATCATTTACATCGTGTTCGGAAAAGAAGTATTCAACTACTTGATGACAATTTCTTCATCACTTGCCTCTGAGTTTGAGAAATCATCCTAGGTAGCATGATGTGCCTTATTCTTTTTCTCCTTATCTATTTTTTTCTTCTTATTCTTGAGTTCTGGGAAATCAGATTTCCTATATCCTCTTTCTCTACATGTGTGACATCTACTGGAAAAAGATCACTAGATGCGTCACTAGAAGAAGGTGACTCTAAAACTCTTTCTTTAAATAACACATACTTTTTCTCTGTATGTTTCTTCTTCTTCTATCCTGGCTTCTTCTTGAAGCCTTACTTCACATGTTTCCAAGTTTTTAATGAACTAGTCCATCAATAATTTTGAAAGGTCTCTAGATCCTTCTATAGCAATGACCTTATTTTTGATTTTTTTATGGAAAATACCTAATAATCTTGAAGACCTACTCCTCCTATGATATAGGCTTTCATAAGGCACTCAAATCATTTATTAGAGTAGAAAATCTAGCATACATTTCACAAATAGGTTCAATTTTAGTCATGTGGAATAACTCATAGTTTATGTTTCAACATAATGATTTTTTTACTCTTACCTTGTTTAGTTCCCTCATGTGTAACCAAAATTTTTATCCTTATGTCATATGTAATTTCACGTGAAGATATTATATTAGGTTTACTAGGAGATAGATAAGAATATTAAAATACTTACTGCTCTAGCATTTAGAGTTACCTTTCTTACTATATACAGATCCCATTTATTCATTTATGTCATCATAGGTCCATATGGTAAGGCAACTATTTTTCATAGGTAAAATACTCAAGCCTTGTAAGTAATATTGCATCATTTTCTTCCAATATTGGAAGTTTGCCCTATCAAACACTGGTGGTTGCCCTACATATGATCCTTCAGGGTTCAGTTGTCCCATTAAACTTTCCCACATCTTAAAGACTTGTTGGAGATCCTTGATGTCCTTCTCTATACCAACTGATGTGCTCTAGAGGGGGGGGGCGAATAGAGATAATAGGAACTTGATAAAATTTCAAACACTAAAGAGGTTAAATTGCAACTTGATTAAAAGATAATGCAGTGGAAATATAAAGCAAGTAATTGGATAATGAAGGCAAATAATAATAGACACCCGATGCATAATGGTTCTGTCAGAAAATGTCAGTCCACTACTTGGTTGTTCTCGACCATGACTTTCAACATGAATTATATTTCTTTTGTTTATTCAATAAAAAATATATAAAAGCAACCAATGTCTTTTGGGTATTAAGCCAACTCTCCTTTTCAATCTCAAGGAGAACTTTCTCCTGGGAGTAGATTGCAATCAACCATCCACCTTGGATGCATCCTTCTCATAAGAAGTAGCTCCAATAGACTTTGCATGAAGTAGTTGGAACAACACAATGAGTAGATTGCAATCAACCATCCACCTTGGACGCAACATTCTCACAAGAAGTAGCTCTAATAGGCTTCCCAACAACCTTCTTGTAAGAATAGTTGGAAGCACACAAGGGAGTAGATCGCAATCAGCCTCCTGCCTTGGACACAACTTTCTCTAAGAAGTAACACCAAGAATCTTCTTCACAACCTTCTCACAAGAAGTAGTGAAAACTACTAAGAACCAACAAGATGAATAAGAGAATAAGAAGACGTTACAACTCCGCAGAAGATTACAATATGAAGCTCTATATGTACAAGTGATGATCAAATCTCAATAAGGATAGAAAAGGCTATATTTGGCGGAGTATGACACTATTGTTGAGTTACAACTTGGATCTGAATATAACAATGTAGAGTTCAAAGCTTGGAAAAAGATAGCATGTAACAAATTTGTTCAAGTGTGTATGCTAAGTGTTCATAGGCACTCCTATATATATTAAACAGTTAGGAATGGTCAACATACCTATTGGGAGTGTTTTCACCAAGTTAAATGCTAAATTAGTCATTGATATGTCAAAAAACGAGTTTGTAATTGATAGAAATTAATCCAGATTGATTATAGGCTGATTCTCGATCAAGTTGTACTTTGACCATGATCCATCTCAGTTGAACTATAGTTAGACTTAGAGTTACTCTCTTCTCAAATTTTGCAAAGACTATTTTCTGCATTGACTAATTTTCTACAACGTCTCTTTCTTAGTCGAAGTGTAGTTCGACTGAAATTGTATATGTAAATACATTTTTAAACTTTTGGAAAACATATTATATATTTTTTCTAATGACACCTAGATATCTCAAAGACATGGCATAAGAGTGGAAAATTGTTTAGGATGGGATAGGGCTGATCATCATTTGTTTTTACATTATTCCTAGCAAGTTGTATAGAATGCACTAGTACAAAATATATACATAGTACAACTTGTCCTACAAGCATCCAAACACATATAATATTGCATATTCTTTATTGCTGGATCTTGTATAAGTTACTTCATCACTAGAAATACTAAATGCACATTTTATAACACAAAAGGAAAGTATTCACATCATCAAAATTGGATTGTGGCATATTAAAAAAGCCAACACTAGGTTGGTGGTAGTGAATTTTTTGGTTTTTCCTTAGGGAAAACATCTATCAGGTGACATGGATTCCATGTTTTGTAGGGAGGCAATAGAGGTGAGAGACTAATTTCCATTAGAGGCATTTGTGAGTGGTGGCCACACCACCTCGATGGAGCAGACTCTTCTGGTAGGGTGTTATCATGGGAAATGCAAAGATGATTAGGGGATTACTCAAAACATCACATTTTCTTGAGGAAAAGAGAAGACAAATATTGAATTGGATTGGTGTGCTGGGTCTCTAATGGGATCGAGGGTGCTACAAAGTACATTCTCCACCTTTGTATATGAATCTTGATAGACAAAATTTGACTAGAACAGTAAATTTAATTTATATCTTTCATCCTAGATCTCAAAAGTATACAAATAAGGTACAATTCAAAAGATTTTTAGCTAAAATTTTATAAAAATACTTTAGAAATATGTATTTGACATTTTCTAATTAATATCTATTGTTGTAGCAAAGTTATACCATTAATGTTTTAATGCTATATATAGTTGAAGTTATCCAAAGAACTTCAACTATTATGTTAGTAATACTTGGTATGTTTCACATCATGTCAGGGTATGATCTTGGTGATTTGGTATTTTACCTAGGTTTTTGACGTAAACTCCAATAAGGGATTTTTGGGTAATTCACCCACTACAGAATTGTCACATATTTTGATTTTTATAAACCCTAATATGAATTATGGCTACTGAATGAAGGGTTTTATGTAAGTTATATATCATGGTGCCATGTTACATTTTTGATCAAGTTAGTGATGTACATGATGATTAGTGACTTATGTTACATTTTTTATTATATATAATTATTCATATGCATGGTTTGTAATTATAAACTGTAGTTCCACTATTTTTGTCACACGTCAATAACATTAGTGTATATGGGTGTGTTTGAGGATTTATTTTGAGTATCTGTGTACATAAATCTTTATGAGTACATTTCATGATTAATATGGCTCATATGAGTATGCTACTATATACTTATCAAAGTATGTGAGATTAAATAGTACTCATAATTGAATTTAAATCTGACTATTTTCCGTAGTTGTCATTTTTCGAAATAAAAACACTCTCTAGTTTGTATGAGTATATGGAAAATGGGACTGGGGTTATTAGGGTTACAAGAGGTGTAAAAAGAGAATGCACATTGCTATGGAACTTTGACAATTTTTTTGTGGTTTAGGTCATGGAGTAGGAACCCAAGACTACATTAGTATTCTCCTATTAGCTAAAGGTAAGTGGGATATATATGCATACTTATACATAAATTTAGGATTAAGTTAATTTTACATATTAAATTAGTAGAGATGTTTCATTTTTTGTTCATTCTATAGAACAAATTTTAATTCAGATTAAGTTATAAGAACTTTAGAATTCATATAATTGAGACATAAAATTAGTTTTAGATATATAATACTTGCATATTCAGTTCGTATTCTTTCTCTATGATTTAGACACATATATCAAAGTTCATATATCTATCAAAAATCACATATATCATTATATAAGAAGTGTAGTTAAATAAGGCCATAAATTTCCAAATATCAAATTCAAATAAAACATATTATGGGTACCTAAATATCTTATTTAGATTCAATTTTAGTTACTTACTAACTCATATTCAAGTTCTTATACAAACATAATTTTAGTCATATAAAAGATTAATAAAAATCAGGACATAACATTATATAGTAAGTCCCTAGATTCCTAGGAGGCGTAGCTATGCCACAAAGGCACCTAGCTATACAAAAGAGGTGCATCACACCAACAGTTAGTTTTTCATGACCAAGTAGTTACACTTCAATCTTAACATATTGACTTGGATGTCTGCTACGGCATTTTGTATTGACAGGCGGTAGTTATTGTATATTGATGGCCACGATCACATCAGATACATTACTTTGTGATAAGTTACAACTTTTGGTTTTTATTTTAGCTATAGAACCCTCATATATTTTTAGTAAGAATTTGGTAGCACTTACTTTAACACTTATCCTTACTTATGCATTATAAGAGATGAGGAGTTTGCATAAAATGAGCTTAACAAGGTTTAACCAAGATAGACAATTCATCTAAAACTTGAGGGGTTTGCTTGGTAGGTTGTCATATACATGACACAAGAGTTAAATTAGAGTTACATGATCTTACATCATGTAGTTATATTTCTTTTGTAAATCATATTGTAATATAGATCCTTCTCTAAAAGTATGAGATTTTCTTTTATACACTACAACAAGATGGATTTCTTTGTATTATTATTTTTGATAATTAGAAATACCTCCTTAGAATTGGCCACTTTGTGACCCACCCTGGTAGGAAAAATATGGGTGTCCAAACAATCCACAAGTTTGAATACCCATTAAAGTTGCAAAGTTGGCCGGTGTACGTGATGACTAACTCATTTTGAGGGTTCTTGTCTAGGGATTCAAGCCTGGGTCCTTTCATTGAGAAATGCGGTGCTGAACCACCCACACTACCATTCATCAACTACTTTCTTTCTTTCTATTATTATAGTGGTAAATATCATGTTTGTGGCACTCTTAAGTAAAAAATGTGAATGGTTGGTTATTTTTCAATTATTGTAATACAAACCTTGGGGTGTTACATCCCTAGTATTTTTGTGATTCAAAACCTAGAGCTCACAATCATAAATGAACTACACCACCATCCTCATCCTGGCCTATTGTCTAAATTAGTGTCAAATTAGCATTTTGAGATTTTGGTAAAAGAATTTATTATGATCCATTCTTATATTGCATATACCTACCACTCCTTAGTTTGGCAATTTCATTGCGTTCTGATCATCTTTTGCTTCATCATCTTTCTATTTTCTTTTTGCTAAAAAATACTACATTAACCCCATGATAGTATTGTATTTGATACATGTGGGAATATATTCTTGTATTTATTAAATGTAACATAGTTTACCAATTTTAAGGTTATGCAGTTCTATTATCTATTATGTGAAATCAAATAATAACTCATCATTATATGTTATTTAGTTCATTCCTCAGCCCGTGTGTGATATTTGATAATACACATTTAGTATTTCAATAGATTTTGTATCCCAATAGGTTATTTACAGTTAGGTTACATACATTATTGATTTCTTTAATAGATTAGTTTTCTTCTCTTTAGAATTTGTCAATTAATAATATTAATCAAAATCCCCTTTTCATTATTGGTCATCTTATTTTTGTTATCCCTATCATGTCTAGTGTGGCATTGTTGTGTTTCTTACAGACCATGGTCTCTTGAATAGTCACTATATCCTTTTATTTACTCATTTTAGAACATTAATTAGTCCTATATCCATGTTTATTGGGACGAGAATATTTTTTTAGAATTACCATTTTTGATATTTTTGAAAAAAATATGAATTAACTACGTAGTTATAAGATGCATCCAATAAAAAATTCAGAAAATTTTATGCATGAAAATATCCACTAAAATAACCAAATAAAAATTTGAAATTTTCTATGGGCCCCAATGACATACCAGAACACCTGTTAGGACCCACGATATTATCCATGCATGATACTTTCTAGGCCATGGTAAAAAAACCAAATGGTCCATGATAATTGCAATAAGAAAAATATTAATGGCGGTAGAAGAGATAAAGTTACCAATACAAAATGTAAGTGCACCACGATGTAAAAATGACATATGCAAATACAAGGAAAACATAATGGGTGAATGCAAACACCATTAGTAGATTCATCATTAAATAGTTAAGATGGTCATTAATAACACAATAACCCTATCTGCTACTATAGTTCAAACTTTCTATTGATGCCGATGTTCAAACCAATTTAGTTAAAAAATTCAATATCACATTTACCTTCCTCATGCCCATCTACCTCTAGAAAACCTTATATGGGTCAAGAAATTAGTGGAAGTGGTAGGAAATTTTTTTCTATAGAGACACTATGAGGAGGAATCACAAGGGTGACAAAAACTAAATTGTACATTACATAGTTGATTGACACCAAGTGTTAGAGGAAAAATGATAATACTGTTCAAATAAGGGGAAACCACGACGAGTTTCTCAATAACTAAGTGAAGTTTAGGGATTATTGAAGAGAGAATGCGAGAGAGCAAGGGAATTAGAGGATGCGGAAAGCAGCGTAAGAGAGCCAAAGGCCTCTCTTCTTTATTTATATATGAAAGGGTAATTTACATCTAGGTACAACAATAATAGGCAAATAGCATAACTAATAAAATAGATAATAAAATACATGTTAACACTCGCCCTCAAGCTGGAGTGTACACATTGTGTATGCCCAGCTTGCCACATAGATTTTGAAATGCTGTTGGACCCATTGGCTTTGTCAAGATATATGCTAGTTGTTCTTCAAACTTAACATATGTCGTCACAATAGTAACATTCTTGATCTGATCTCTGATAAAATGGCAATCGACTTCTATATGCTTTGTACGCTCATGAAAAATAGGATTCCTGACAATGCGTATGGCTGATTGGTTGTCACACTTGAGCTCCATGGAAGATAAAATAAGAATCTTTAACTCAGAAAGAAAAAATTTAACCCATTGTAGATCACAACATGCATGAGACATAACATGATATTCAGCCTCAGTGCTGGATCTTGCTACCACATGTCGCTTTTTGCTTTTCCAAGTAATCAGATGATCACCTAGGAAAATGTAGTAACCTGATTAGATCTCCTATCAATCTGATTACCAGCCCAGTCTGCATCTGCATAACCTGTAAGAGCCAAAGTAGACGAAGGCATCTTAGGTCTATAATATGTGATCCCCTTTCCAAGAGTGCTTTTCAAATATCTTAGAATATGGAAAACTGCTTTCCAGTGTGTCTATCGTGGTGAATTCATGTGCTGACTCACTACTCCTACAGCAAAAGAGATGTCAGGTCGTGTAACAGTCAGGTATATTAACTTACCAACTATCTTCCTGTAATATCCAAGATCTGAGTACTCAATATCATTAACTGTCTCCTTGATGTGATAATCCATAGGAGTAGATACCGGCTTAGGCTCAGTCATGCTTGTCTCCTATAGTAAGTCAAGCACACATTTCCTCTGAGATAGATTGATACCCGCATGAGATCTAAGTACCTCAATGCCCAGAAAGTATCTCAGTTTATGTAGATCCTTTGTTTGGAAGTGTCCCTACAATCCTTCCTTCACACATGATATGCCTGTAGAATCACTACCAGTAATCACCATGTCATCAACATATACATCAATAATGACGGATCCTCAAGAAGAGTTAGAATAGAATAAGGGGTGATTAGTCATGGAACGAGAGAAGCCCATCTGTAGAATAACTTCACTGAACTTGTCAAACCAAGCTCAAGGAAACTGTTTCAGTCCATATATGGCTTTTTCAATCCATATATGGATTTCTTTGGTTTACACACCTTCTGACACTCCCCCTGAGCAACAAAACTAAGAGGTTGATCCATATATACCTCTTCCTGCAAGTCACCATGAAGAAAGGCATTCTTGACATCAAGCTGAAAAAGAGGCCAATCAAAAGTAGTAGCCAGAGAAATAATAATCTGCATAGAATTCAGACAAGCGACTGGATAAAAAATCTCAAAGAAGTCAACTCCATAAGTTTGTGTGTAGCCTTTTGCTACCAACCTAGCCTTCAACCTTTCAACTGATCCATCCAGATTGTGTTTGATGGTGAAAACCCATCTGTAGCCCACATCTTTGTTCTCTGCAGGAAAGTCAACAAGATCCCATGTGCCATTATTCAATAGAGCTGACATCTCAAGCTGCATTGCCTATTTCCAGCCACTGTCCTTCATAGCATCATAGTGATTTCTCAGTATATCCATAGAATCAATCCCAATAGCAAATGCATGAGCCTATTTAGATAAGTGGGACAAACACCACACATTTGTAATAGGATGTCTAATAGTACATGAAAGAGTACCTTTCCAGACAATAATAGGAATGTCAAGATCTGATGCTTTACATGTCTCTCTTGAGTAGAAGATGATGAGGAAGGCACAAAGACTGGTGTCACTACTTCTTATGGATCCTATCTACCTCGCCTGCTATATACATAAGGGTATTGCTCAATAACACTACTTCTTATGGATCCTGTCTACCTTGCCTGCTATATGCATTAGGGTATTTCTCAATAACAGATGCATCTGCTACCTTCTCTTCTTGAATGATAGTATAATCAGGAATGATGGGTGGTGCTCCCTCACTCTGCACCGATGGTGCCACTCTCTCACTCTGAAAAAATGGTGGCACTCCCTCTCTCAGTTGCTTCCCCTTACTCATAGCGTCAAAAAAATATGGAGTGGTCTCATGGAAGGTAACATCCCTAGACACAAACATGCAATGAAGACTAGGACAGTAACACTTGTATCCATTGCTAGTACCAGAGTACCCAAGAAACAAGGTTTTAATCGACCTAGGAGAGAGCTTGTCGGCCTTAGGATCAAAATTTTAGATAAAAGAAGTGCAGCCAAACACTCTAAGGGGAATAGAGAAGGGATGATCCGTGGGACATAACACAAAGAAAGGGGTCTGCCCTTTAAGAACAGAGGATGGTTGTCTAATAATTAAGAAGTAGGCAGTTAAAAGGGATTCAGACCAGAATTTCTTGGGCACATTAGACTGAAACATGACAAACCGGGCAACATCAAGGAGATGGCAATTTTTCCTCTCAGCCACCCCATTTTGCTGAGGGGTGTGAGGACAAGACGTGTGATGGATCATTCCCACATAACTGCAAAAATCAGACATGGCCTTTTGAACATACTCCAAAGCATTATCAGATTGAAGAATTTTGATATTGCATTCAAATTGAACCTTTATTTCTTTATGAAAATGTTTAACAATAGATAACACAGACTCTCAACTTTTGAGTAAATATATCCATGTCATACTGGAAAAATCATCCAAAAAAGAAATGAAATAATGAAAACCATTATAACTCTGGTCTTTAACATGACCCCATACATCACTATGAACCAGCTCAAAAGGACATGATGCCCGTTTATTGACACAACTAGGATAAGACAATCTATGATGCTTTCCTAACTGACACGAATGACACTTGGGACAACTCTGGTTCCAACTTCCACATGCTCTCTAAAGAAGGATGTCCATATCTGCAATGCCATAGTAAGGGGGAACTACTCAACAAGATGGCTAGAGCAGGAGCAAATACTTGGCGAGGCAGACTATCACCATGGAAAAGGTAGAGATCAACTTTCCTAGGCACCCCACCAATCGTACTCATACTCTTGAGATCTTGTAATACAAAACAAGAAGGCCCAACTATTACTGTACATTTTACAGTGTTAATCAACTTTGCAATAGAAAGAAGATTAAATGGAAACTCAAGCACAAAATGTATAGATTTAAGATCAATTTTAGGTGTTAGGGAAACAGATCCACTATCTAACACTCTCCTCACTGAACCATCTGTGTAACAGATGATGAGGAATATATGAGTCAATGGAGTGGAGCAATCTCCTCATACCAGTCATGTATTTTGATGTGCCAGAGTTAACCACCCAAGAAGAAGTAGAGCTAGAAGCTATAAGGGATGTAGCCTGATTGCCCGTAGTAGATGCTAGGTTTGCTAAAGATGAAGATTCCATACTCATGTGCTGTGTGGCAAGAATGAACCGGTCATACTCCTCCTGAGTGAGGGTGATGCCTGAAGAGCTAGTACCCATAGCTGAAGGCGGAGAAGGCTCAGTAGTAGTGGCATAATGTGCTGCCCCCACAGGTGGTGCAATAGGTCTCCCATGTTTCTTCCAACATTTATCCACTGTATGTCCTAGTTTGTCACAGAAGGTGCACTTAGGATGGATCCCACATCCTCTTCCCATACCAAGTCCTCCTCTCACTATAACATCTATAGATGCATGAGACTCCCCAAAAGATACAATAGAAATAAGATCAGCATACTCAAAATTGGATTGCTGAATTCTCGAGTAAGCTTCCTCAAAACTAGGCAGTTTATCAGAAGCAAGGATGACACTCCAGGTAGAACTGCAAAAAGAATTGAGTCTAGATAAGAACTTGGCAATAATCAAGTCATCTCTGTATTTGACCTGTTCAACAACTGTCACAAGGTGATAGTAACTCAGCTCTTGAGCAATGGCCTGAAATGCTCCAAAGTACTCCTCTAGTGACCTGTCACCCTGTCTCTCTACAAAAAGGCGATCATAGATTATGAACTGGCGAAGAGAATTCTTCTCTTGAGAGTAATGCTTCTTCAATGCGTCCCATATCTCCTTGGCTGTAGAATAAAACATGAACCTTGCAGCAATTGCCGGTTCCATACTACCCCACAACCAGGTCTTCACAAGACTGTCATGACACTTCCACTCAGCGTGTCCTTCATCAGTAGTAGCCAGGGGAGCAGAGTCAACATATCTCGCCTTGTCATAAGACTCTAAAACAGTATGGACAACATTCATCCATAGGATATAATTCTTCCCGTTTAGCTTGATGGAGGGGATAAGCGACATCTCATTGTAGATCATAGATATCTTGGTGTCCCCCATGATATAACATGGCTTTGTGACAAACTGATACACATCACAATGAAGGCTGAAATGACAGAGAGATACATGTCACAACTGAAAAAGGAGATAAATGTGTTACTAATGCATCCACAACCTCCAAATGATTTTCCTAATGACACATGGAGGAAATGTGATTAGGAGTGCAATCATGAAGAGATGAGTCCTCCAGTTTAGGCTTTAGACAACCGTTGGATCAATCAGAAACTCCCAAACAGCAGTTGCAACACCCAAGTATTGGCCGAAAACTACTGTAAGTCAATCAGAGAGAGGCTGACGACTGCGGTTCTTGGCGGCTAGACCTACAACAGCGAGAGAAGTGCTGCTACAGGTCCATCGGTGATGGCGGCTGACAGTCGCAAGCCTAGCAATGCCGACAGCGGTGGCGGGCAGCCATTCCTGGTGGCGGCGGTGCCTGAGAGGCTTGACGACAGCGACAGCTGATGAGGGAGAAGGGTGCATCGACGATGAGGCTTGACGGAGAAGGAGAAGGAGTGGATCAGTCCTTCTCTGATACCATATTGATGAGAGAATGCAAGAGTGCAAGGGATTTAATGGCTGCAGAAAGCAGCGTAAGAGAGCCGAAGGCCTCTCTTCTGTATTTATATATGAAAGGGTAATTCACATCTAGGTACAATAGTAATAGGAAAATATCATAACTAATAAAAGAGATAATAAAAGACATGTTAATAGGGATGTAGGAAAAAAGAAAGTAAAATGTTTTATTATGGTTTTGAGGGTTGATGACATTAGAAGCTAGTTGGGACATTGACAAGATGATCATATGTCATGGTAGGGACCATGATGGTCTGTGAAGGTCTTTTCATACTACTATATGGGAGGAGAGATAAGTAGAGTTGATAGGTGCATGTAGGGGATAACTGAGGAAGTTTTGATGATCCTTGGAGTTTCTGGGGGTATGAGGAACATTGTATGGGATATATTTTTATTGTTGATGGCTTTTTGGGGGAACCAATGCCCGCTTGAGATAATCCAATGACCCTAGAAGGCCTAGATTGGTTTGGAGGTGAAAAGATACTAAATATGGCTTTGTCAAGGATCAATCACTACATATTTATTGGAGGAGGAAGATGGAAATATTTTTGCGATAAGACTGAATGGAGAAGAAAGAGTAGGTGAGAGAAGATTTCAGGGTACTTTGTGGACTGAGAAAGGAAAGAACCATGTGAAGGATGATGAATGAGGAGGTGTGAACATGCCCAGATATGTAGTTTCACTAAGAATTAGAGTTCCACCATAAGTGAGGTACAAAGTTATAGTTAACGTTAGAATTAAATTTGAAAATAATAAGCGTATTCATATTTGGAGTAGAATAAAAACAAGATGTAAACATATTTCCTTTCTCCTTTAGGATTTATTGATTTTTCTTTCTTGTTTTAGTTTATGGGTCAAAGAGGTCCAACCGATATAATATTCAACAACTATAATTCAAATAGAGCATGTAGATTATAACTCATGTCTTAAAATTCACCTTTGAAGCACAAGAACAAAAAAGTTACAAAATCTAGTTTACTGATATTATTTTTTATTTTAGTTAGAATGAACAATCTTATTGGATGTTATTGATAATTCAATATATCCCATTCCATCTTTTATGTTTTATTTATATACATATCAATGATATTTTGTGATTTCATTTCCACTTGAGAATACTAATCACCAAAAGAGGAGAAAATGATTCAATAAAGGAAATATTCATTTGGATAGTTACACCTTTCAAAATAATTCCATTCTAAACTTTGAAGCTAATGACAAGCAATATGGATGTTTTAATTTATTTTTTGAAAAATATTTTAATGAACTATTCAATTTATGGCTTCAATAATCATTAAATGAGAATGGAATGCGTACAAGTTAAGTTTTCTTCTACTTTGAGTTTTATATTGAATTTTATCTTGTTATAAATTAATTGAAAGGTTTAAACCACATTATTTGGGAAACTACAAAATTTATGGGATGTTACATATGATTCTTTTGCTACATGATTTTATTACAATAAATCAATTTATCATTGTTGCATCTTGTGTACATATTCTACATGTGATGAACTAGTATGGCTTTAAGTGGGATGTCATGATTCCACTAGATATCTAGTTTGCAATAAATGACAGTCTTAATGATCTTCTCAAGTTTGTGATTATGTTATATAGGCGGGAATGATGTAAATTCGGCCACACTCATCTTAGAGAGCAATATAGTTTGATTTAGTATATGTGCTTGGCTTGAGAGAAGTGAACTCATGTTTCTTTAAGTGAGTTAAGTGATGTTTAGTAACTTAATTCCCAAAGTACAATTTTCTATATTTGATGTTATCTCCTAATATGTGTCACATATAGAATCATACAAAAATGTAAGTGGTTTATCTCTGAGTAATATATATGCATTCATTAAGAACAATCTTTGATGCCTTGTGATACTATATGAGCATATCTATGAATGCATTGTTAATCTCCATTTATTTTGTGTTGCATAATTTATGAATGTTTGTCGGTGTAGGTATCTCAATGTATTCGATCGTTATTTTTTTACTCACGCTAAAAGAAGATCAAATTAGATGATTGTAGGGGCATGTACTCTGTTTGAGATCATTTGTACATTTTCAAATATAGAGGACTCAATGTCATGTTGTAATTATGGACCAATCATACCGTGATGATACTCATCTATGGATGAATATGTTTATCAAGCTTTTCATTTTTTTTAAATTTATTTTGAACCATTAATTTGGTATTTTATACTTGACCATTTAGAACACACTCATACACATATTACTTGAAAAATATGGAAGTTAATGTTTACATAATTCACTCTAAACTCGTAGGACTTAATAAGAAAAATTCAGAAGGATGAAGTTTTAGTACATATGTTCCTATATGGTGATTAGGTCCCTTGTGGTTTTTTTTCATCAAACTTACTATATTTTCCCTATAGAACTGAGTTCTCAAGAAGAATAGTATGTAAAATATGCCTCATATTTCTATTAAATTATATATATAGTTTTAATTGGGATCAAACTTAGAAGCATACCTACATATAACATTAAAAATACTAAATTTGGAAGCGTAAATGGGGTCTACCCAATATACAATGACCATGAGTTGGAAGGTCAAAAATATATTTCTTTGTGATTTAGCATGACTTAGGAACATTACCTCATATATTCAAAATGGATACTTGCATGATTTATCATAACACTTATGAGTTCTTAGAATGCAAAGGAATTTGTACAGATGTATGCAGTGTTTGTTGATATATTTTAAAAAGACCAACATATAATTTGTGAAGGTTATGACAAAAACACCCAAAAAATATGGAAGACATTTCTCACTAAATGCCACTTGACCAAAAATTTTTCATGGCAATATTTAGTTCTAAAGGTTGTTTTATATTGTACTTTTAAGAGATGATATCCCAACTATAAATTAATTTCAAAAAATATGGTCAGATAGAAAAGGTCATCAATTAGTGTATATTTATTTTTTTACAAATGGAATCATCTATCACGTGGTAGCTATGTTCATTTTCATAGATCAATCTTTCTTTATCATAAATATGACAAGATCTCTATGGCAAGTGGCATATGTTAGGCGAAGGCCTAATATTTATTAATGCTTGTATTGTTTCTTGAGTTACATGAATTTTATGGAGAGATTATGCACAACAACCTAGATATAGGTGTGGTGGCTAAGATTAAATATATCAAAAAGTCTATCTAACAATGTAAAGGAAGTTTAGGGAGCTCATCAATAGAAATGTTCTAGTAATCTCTGACTACATCCAAATTCTCTAGTGATTTGATCTTAGAACCATCTATAGGAACCATTACTAAGGTAGCATTTACACCCTTGATAAATGATGAGCCCAACATTTATAGGTGAATCAATACATGTTTGAATTCCTCTTCTTTATTTTAGGAATGCTTATATAGACACGTGTAACATAAATCACCTCTTTCTTTCCCAAAAAGCTTAATGATAAAATCATTTGAATAGCCGATCTATTTCTAGATAAGTTTAAAGTATTTATATCACTGAGAATGAACTCAGAACAAAATTGGTGACCATCAAAAGATATATCAATATTCTCAATCATATGAAAAGAACTATATATTATAACACTAGCAAATAGTATATCAAGAAAAATGCAATATACTTGAGTTAAACTTTTCTCTTATAGGCATATCATACATGTAAATCACATGATGTTTATAGATGTATATCACACGAACATCAATATGCATGGTATTAGGACCCTATGAATTTTATGTATAATTTCGTATAACTTTGAAGTTTACCATCTATGATGAGTTTCATTGTTCCAAAATTTTTCCACGTTTCTTGCAAAGAGACAAATATTATGATGAGTCTAGGATAGTTGGGAGGGTTGGACATTCACAATTTGAGTTTCCCAAGGTGTCACATTGGGCACTTAGACTTGAAGTGTCCTTCCTTGTAGTGATACTAGACCAGTTTCTCATACTTGCACTTCCTCACACACATCTTTTCACAATTCTAACAATGATTAGACTTGTTCCATTGATTTTGTATTCTTTAAGCACAACAACCTAATGATAAATTCCCTCTTCTATCACCCTTTCATGTCTATTGGGCTTTCATATATCCTTGTCACGATCCTTATTGGTCGATACATCTATAAGATGGAAGTACCCTAGATAGGGAAATTTCTTAGAGCTACGTTCCTTTCCAAAACCATATCCAGGCCATGGGATATGTCAAAAGTTTAAGTGTCAACAATCATCACTAAGATTCTTAATGCATGGATGATACTTTTGATAAAATGGTCAACCCTTTTGTTTTTTTCAATCATGAAATCATGATGTTCTAGGAGTGTAGATGATCTAACATAGTTAGGAACCTTAGGTAAGAATTTTCAATTGAATCCCCTACTTCACTGTAGAAAAGTGTATGAAAGTCTATGTGAATGTCTCTTAATTTCCTCCAACTTAGAGGGGTGAATGGACCATTTTGGATGTGAAAACAGTTTTCTCACCATACAATTACTGCCACTTTAAGTTGTTGGTTAGAATGGTGAGTTGTCTTTCTCTTTAGGACTCTAATGGTATATTATATTTATAAAAACCATGCAGCAACATTATGT
Organism: Alisma plantago-aquatica; assembly: GCA_963693085.1. Taxonomy (NCBI): domain Eukaryota; kingdom Viridiplantae; phylum Streptophyta; class Magnoliopsida; order Alismatales; family Alismataceae; genus Alisma; species Alisma plantago-aquatica. The sequence continues at coordinate 1,168,931,307 of OY856409.1, read as the reverse complement.
AACACTCCTTTTAATTTAGCACCACTTAAAGAATGATGTATTAATTTCATACAAACATTAGAGGTGACTTGTTCTTGATATTTGGATGAATATGGGGTACTAATGTCTCTATATTCTTCTACTAGGTTTGGGCCTGCATAACATCCACCATGAAATTTTGTTATTCTTCCCATTCATCTACAACCATTATCTTATATTGGGTTAAACCTTAGGGTCTCTTTTGGTACCTCCAAAGTTTTTTACTTTAGGAGAATATAATTTGCATATTGTTTGGATTATGACATCCCTTTAAATTGGTTAAATAATGAAACTTTAAGAGGCTTTAGGAATTATAGATATTACACATGACACCAACTTTTTATTATTTTGTTTTTATAATTTGAATTCCTACACATTATCCTACCCCAATATCTAAAATTGGGTGAGTATTCATGATCTAGATATAGAGGTGAAAGATGACATATCCTAAATAGGCTTCCTTTGCATATGTCACATCATTTTTACTCCATCTAGATATATGAGAGAAATGTCTCTAGGGTTACAATACCTCAATTTATTAGACATTTCATTTTATCTAGGTAAAATATCATAGATGTAGGGACCTTGACCACTAATACTATTGTGTATAGGAAGAATAAATAAAGACTCATATTAACCATTAGTATAGACACCTCACTAAACTCATATTATAAAATAGTAATTCATTAGTTACATTTATGATACTCATGTTTGTTTCTACATCTACCTTGAATTGCATATTTAGCTTTGACACCATCGGTTGCAACTTAACACTACTTGCCAATATATGTTAGAACCTTACAAGGAGTAACATGAAGGGTGGTTTCTAATATGCCCTCTTTGAGTTGATTAAAACATAAGTAAACACGATTGACATTGAACATAATATCCCATAACTGAACCAAATTTTATTAGATCAATACCCAAAGTACAAAATAACTAAGAAGAAGAAACAATACGAGGAGTAAAGTAAACTTGAAACCTAGATAGCTATTTAGAGAGTCATATCATCTTTCAAATATTGCATGTATCCTCATGAATCTTTGCTATATCAATCAAAAAATGACATCTAAAACTATATTTCAAAATATAAGAGGTAAATGAAGTTGTAATATTATATTTCTAGTAGATAACATGGAAACCATAAGTATATGTATACTCTTGACACTTGGATTAAAAATATTCCATATATACATTACTAGAGATGAGATGATGTTCCTAATACCCTTTATATATTTGTCTGTTTATCTATCTTGTATAATAACCATCATACCTCTGTTTGAACCTCATGGTCGTAAATAATTTTGTATGGTCAAGGTTTGGGACCAATATGGTCCTGATTAAGGCTTATTTAGACGATTTGGGGTAAAATTAAAATTTAGAAAAAACTAATCAGATAATTCCTTATATAACTAGAATTAAATGTATGCCATGTAATAATGCTCTTTAACAAATTAGGTGATGAAACTCAACCAAATATTTGAATATGAGTAATCTTCCACAAATAAAAAAGAGATAAACTAATAGAACAAATTGTAAAACATAAACCTAAAAATATATGATAATTCTAGATGAATATAGAGTATGACTCGATTTTGGTTATGTTATAAGATTGGTTGGTGGAATAAAAAAATAAGTGAGTAAAGACATTTAAAATAACTTTCTTTTATTTCTTTTATGAAAAATGGGTTCCTACTTGAAAAATATATTTCAAATTTTAGAGTGGGATGTATGTATTTTTTCTAGTGTATGAAATGTAATGAGAGAGGAAGGTGTGGTAGTTTTTAGTGGATATTTTGAAGGACTAAATATTGAAACATGATCAATAATCCTTTCTTTATTTATTCAATTAATAAATATTTTCTCTTCAATCAAGTATACAAGTTAAGCTTTGTAATACTAAAGAATATCTTATATGTATCTGATTTGTTTAGTAAATTTAAATATATAATGGTAAACCTTAAATTGGAGCATAAGAAATGATGCTTGAATATGTTGAAGATTTATTATGAAAACTTACTTTGTCACTAAGACTCAACTTGGTTCTTTATAAATATAGATATACAAAATTCATGGTCTAAGGGTTGTGAGATGGATATGGTATTCATAATCTAAATTTATCTATGATGTGATCTTTTTATGTAACAAAGTGTTTGGCAACAGATTTTACAAGTGAATATGTTGGCTGTTAGGGAACACACAACCACGTGGTTGCATGAATCAAATATAAAGTCTAGCTATTAAGTTTTTCTAGTGCTAAGAAATGGATTTCAATGACGTTGGACTTATGGATTCATTATTTAGATTAAATTTGTCATTGCTTATTTATACCTATTCTGCATATTAAAGCTTTTTCAAAACTTAAATAGCTTAAGAAATTCATATTTCTTTGCATCATACTTCATCCATCTATGTTTACAAATAAGCTTCCAAAAAGTCAATGTTTTTACATCTTTAAATCGGAAAGACACCGATATTCCTGAATTTCATCTATGCATTGTAGGCTGAGATACATGGAAACCACAAATAATTCATTGAGAACTATAAATAAGTTTGCATTTTTTTTGTTATAGGAATATAATATTCTAAATCAGAACCCTATATCATTTCACAAATTGAACAAGTTGACCGATGATGCTTAAATTTTATCTTTTTTAAGTTAGCTGGATTACTATGGTTGCATTTTCTTATTTTCCAACCAAGTTCCTTGTTGAATACAATTCATGTGGTAACCTTCCATGTGAAATTTGAATTACTCAAACCGAAAAGCTGATCTTACATTAATCAACATCATCAGTCATACGATTAAACACATGATGAAAATTTTGAATCATATTCATAAAAACCTAATTCACAATAGATGAGATGAGATGCTAGAAGGCTCTCTAACCTTCAAGGGAAGAATCCTAAACCATTCTCAGATCCTTTTTGGATAGGTAGGTGCGCATCGAACCTCAACCACCAAAACTAGGAGATAGGAGGTGATTACTAGCTAGAACATCCATGCTTAGTACCATACCAATTTCCTTACCATTATGGATGTTGGTTCTCTCTAGATTCATACGAGTGATTGGGTTAGTAAATGCATAGAGGATATATGATTTCTCTGATATCATTTATCATGGAACCATTTAATACCCAAATTGTCACTCCTAATGGCGAGATACCGATTGGCTAGAGGATCTGGGTGTTCATCCCTAGAAGGACCACATAACATATGCATGAATAAAATCCCAATAAAAAAGATACAAAAGTAAGGTATGAAACAAAATTGTATATCAAAAGAAACTAAACTAGTACATGACATCAAGATTCTAACCCTTTTAGATATCAAACCACTTGAGTGTTTCATTTTAATATCCTTACATTAATACAATAGAGTAAGACCTTCAAACTATAATAATAGAACAGAAGAAACAATCATAACGAGAGTCATAGTGTACCTATTACTTAAAATTATAAAATAAATACACATCAACACAACTGTGTTGAGTAGTAGTAAAAGACATAAAATTGCATGCTTAAGAGAACACATATTGATTGTAAAAACTTAATATCATAATAAGAAAGAAAGAAACAATGATAAAGACTTTCTTAATTAACAAGCAAGCATCTTTAAAGTGCATTTTTATTATACTAAACAACATTACATGGACACTGACCAATTTGCCAAAGGAAGGGTCCATAAGGGTCATTAAAGTCAAAGTTACTAACGACACATGTTTCAATGTGAGGGACTACATGACTAAGTCTGACCTATGCTTTGTTTGATTCTACTACTGGATCAACTCTCTCTTCCCATGCCAATTCATCCTTTGTGAGATGATAAGGATTTTTTGGAAATCGTTTCTGGGGTAGGGGTACTCTTATCTACAGAGGTGAGGCAAGAAAAACAAAAATCACAACTCAAGCACTAGGGTATGAATGCAATAGCTGCTGATGAAACTCCTGGCAAAGCATCACTCATCAGAGCCCAATCCTAACCACACAAGTCAAGCGTTAAGCCTTTTGATTAGCTTGGTCCTCCCTAGATTTACAACTCATATATGATGCCCAACCTTGTGCCCTTTCCTTGAGAATACAAATAGGTGCACAAAGTTTGTAAAACGTACGAGTTTGATTATGTGTCAAGGTTTATTCAACATATTTCTAAGCAAAAAGCAAGTACTAATCATAGGGAACAAGTAGCTCAAACAAGATACAAAGTCAATTATTCTAAGCATACACACATATAAGCAAGTTCAATACCATTCGTAAGGCCAATAGGAGGATGAAGTGTACCTTGATTAGAGCACACGATTAATATAACTTGATTAGAGATTCTTGAGTAGATCTTGAATGGGAGTCATACAACAAGATCTTGACATTATAAACAAGCACAACTTCATTAAAATCAACAAGATTTAGATGATCCTAAACAAATAATGGTAGTTGGATTTGTCACCTAGGTGATGTAGGAATACTGGCCGTAGATATTGAAGATAAAATCCAATTTGCCAAGACTTTCCAAAAATGGCGTCCGACGTCAGAAAAAAAACCCATAATACCTTTTTAGAAAGGAAACGAGCCAGTAATTACAAGTCACAGCCTAGCCACGAAGTATACCCTCAAATCAGCGTTTGAGTCCGTTTTAGCCCGAAAATAGCAAGTTTTATGTTTTAGCAATTTCCTTTTTGTTTCCTTTGTAGTTTTAATTCCGAATTAGGAAAGTAGTTGGATTAGGATTTGTGTCAGGGTTCTCCCAACATGTATAAATACACTAGTCGTCAAGGAATCTTTATCATTTAATAAAATTTGAGACTTGTTCTCTCTCTGGTGGATTCCAGTTCCCTGGTGGATTCCAGGTTGTCTTCCCCAAGTTTTACGCTTGCAAATTTGGTTACCTTTTAGAGTTTTAGCGCTTGCTTTAATCATGTTCTTCCGCACTGCGTCACTAGGTCTAGATATATTTCCTTTGATATTGATCCTAATGTCCTAACTAGTTCATGTAAGATCATTATGATGTTACATTATACAACATAGATTCATTTGGATCATATGGTGACACATCACTACCAAAGAAAATTTCTAAAAATAGTGTTTCAAGATCTTAGATGGATCAATCATAAGATTTGAGTAAGTTAAACAACATATTCATCAACATTGTGACTTCAAGTCATTTAGAGTCATAATCGCGTAAAATTGTCATCGTTAGAGTATAGATTAGTTCAACTTGGAATAGGTGTCATATACATTAATAATTTACTGATTTGAAAGAATAATGTAACATGGTTTATCATTAGAAAAATATTGTAAAGATTTGATCTGCAAATTAACAACATGCACTTAGGTCACATACATGTCAAGATTAGTTCAAGTAGTCACATAATGGGGAATGATAGTGATTCATAGGACATGCAGGGGTACAAGGCATGCAGTATTAATAATTTGAAACCAGCTAAACATTTTGAGTACCATTAGATCATCATTTGAACAATGTCTAAGATTTAACATCTAAATCAACATTAAGGCACATTTAACGGTGCATTTCACATCATAATGTCAGAAAGGAGATCAAGTATGAATAAGTTCAATTATAGGCTCACAAAGAAATAAACCTTATTGATTTAGAGTTATAAGAAGGATTTGAGTAATTAAAAAGTCACTTTTAGCATAAGGTTTAATATCGATCATTAGATGCTCCTCTAAGTCACATTCAAGGTAAAAAAAAGCACCATTTAAGCACATATGAGGGGTCAAAGTTGGATCTTCGGTCATCATATGTCAAAACATATCGATCTTAGGAAAACAATGTTTTGAGAATAAAAGACTAAGTTTGAGGAATATACATCATTAATCATATGAAAAGAGATAAATTATGCCATTTTTTCATTATATCATTCTATAGATTAAAAGTCATATAGTATATGCCCTATTAGCCCAAGAATGATTTTAAAACAATTTTACAAGATCTCTGTAGGTTTTTGAATAGAGAGAAATATGGACATCAAGGTGTCACAAAAGTGGCGTACTCTGAATGGTTGGCATAGGCCATGGGGGTTTCCAGAGGGGCGTGGGTCTAAGACCTCTTCCTTTAATGTCAAAACACTCCTGGGAGAGGAAGGCAAAGAGAGGGAGCCTGGGGCCTGATCCGGCCCTTGATTGTGGGATCTAGGGAACATGGTCATCTTCCCCAATTTGTGACCTATACAAGCATGCATGGTGGTGCGCTCTAACAAAGGTCGCCAAATACCTAGCCATACTTGTATCGGAGGGGAGATGGGTTGTGGGAGTGGGCCGCCTAGATGGGGATACTCCCCGTGAACTCCCTGGTTGCCCACCCCTTTCCGAAGGTGGTTTTCACCATGGAAGAAAGGAAGGAGAAGAAGAAGTGGGCAGGGGGTTGTACTACACAAAAATGAGAGAAAAATGATGAAAATGAAAGGAAGAGAAGAAACATAGAAAAGACGGTGTTAATTGGGGGCAAGGAGGACCGAATTGGTAGTGCCCAAAGTGGTTGCAAAACTATTGTACTTACCCTGACATAAGGTAGAAAACAACACAAGGGCCATTATATTGGGGTCCATCAGAGCCTAATCTGACCCTTGATCGTGGGATCGAGGGCATGTGTTCATCTCCCCAACTAGTATGATCGTACACAACAACACCTCTCCAATGAAGGCCGCTTGGAGACCTAGACACACCCGAATTAGAGGGTAGATGGTCGTAGGAGTTTCTTGTTGGGATGGGGGTACTCCCCACAAACTCCCAGGTAGCTTCAACCTATCATTTTTTTTCATTGCAAGGCGGGACCACCCCTTGTTGAAGGTGGTTGGCGCCATGAAAGAGAGGAAGGAGAAAAAGAAGAACTTGGGAGAGGGTTGTGGTACATGAAAATAAGAGAAAAAGGATGCAAATGAATGAATGAGAACAAATAGAGAAAAAGAGGGTGTTAGTTGGGGGCAAGGAGGCTCAAATTTGCCATGGAAAAAGTGGTTGCAAAGCTTTCGTACTTACCCTGACATAAAGTAGAAGAAAACATAAGGGTCATTAGATTAGGTCCCATCATGGACCAAACGATGACCCAAGGGTAGGGAGGGTGGGTCCATTATCTTAAAATTGAGCCCTCTCCCATAGAATGTTGACTGTCTTAAGTCTGTTCAAATTTGTGTTTCTTTCGCAAGATTGTAAAACTCTTATCCCAAACTATAACTTTGATTGAGGTGATGGTCTCTCCATTAGTTCAAAATTTCTTCTACTTCTTACAGTAAAAATTTGTGGTCAAAATGATAATCTTGAGGGCATTCAATTTTGGAAATTCATTTTCAAAAGTCTAATTATGCACTCAACCTTAGTCAATTTAAGCACAATGTGACATTTAATCAAGTCAATTTTATAACTTGAGCATATAGTGACTCAAATTTATCCAATTAAGAGTGAGGGAGGTTATTGAATACAATGTATCATCTTATAAGTCTAGAAGTGAATTAATTGTATGAGAGAGAGAATCTAGGTTGTCACAATAACTTTCCAAATAACCTGTATACATAAACATGCCACCATTCTATTTCACGCTATAATCTCTTTTCCTAGCTTGTTATTGATATCACAAAACTTTTATACTATGTCGTGGATATGACTGTCATGCCTTGTGGACACCTACGCCTTAGTTTGTGCATTGCTTTTTTTTCTTACTTGTTCCTTACGGATTCCTACGATGCTACTTGTACAATGAATATACCATTTGTAGATTACTGCTAAAAAATAAAATAGATCATTCCCAATGAGTACCAAGTTCATCAAACTATATAGGAATGATGTATTTTAATATATATCTCATCTTCAAGTTTTGGAATCCACATTTTTCACACTAAGTACACTACGTCAAACATGCTCTCATCAACATCGTCAACTGTCATATCATTGAAAATAAATGGCAAAAATTTGGATTCATATCCATAGCATACTCATAAATGAGTCATTAAAATTAACAGAGGAATTTATGTGATATCCCTTAGTGTCCTCTATCACAACCTATAAACATATGATAAATTTGCCAAAATTTATAAGACAACCATGATATACATGTCATGTAAGCCAAAACCTTGAATCATAGATACATCTGATATAAAAACCCACCACACCCAATATCTACTGTACATGGATGGCTCTAGGATACTACCAAAAGATCACAACAAACATCTACATTGCCTCAAGGGAGACCATTAGCGTAGAAAATTTTTGGTACATTGGTTAACACCTATAGATTTGGATAACCACAAGGGTGAGATCCATTCCTAGTGATATGATATAACTACATATATTATTCCATGTTTACAATCCTAGTATTAACAAATTAGTATAGGAATAAAAATAAATATCCACAAGGCACAATCATCATCAAATGTAACATATGCATAAAATTGGTAATAATAATAAGTGTTGAACAGCAATAACAACATCCGTTGTGATTCATCAAAGTAGTTAAACAAATATAGATATGTGGCTCAATTAGTAATTTTATTAATAACAAGTAGTTTGAGGTGTACCACTTGCAACACTAGTTGGTGACTACAAATACTGTTAGGAGTGGGACACGAGAGGGGATCCACTCCATACTTAATTTGAGGAATAAATCCATCTAATCCAATAATAATAAAAACATATGCTGGAATAAGTATAAAATTTTCATTTATCAAATGATGGTAAAAAAAATACCAAAGTATAACTGCGGAAAAATAAATCATGACCATACTCAATTTTACAAAAATATATCATCCTCTCCCATATGGAGTTTATATGAAAGTTACAACCTCAGTATCTAAGTAGAGGGATATCCAACTATGTCAAGTCTATCTCCCCAAGAGCTCCACCTAGAAAGTCCATGTCACCATGTCCAATCTTCCAAGTCCTAAACTTGGGGTTGGAATCATACCCTAGAAGAGAAGATAAAAATAATAATTGTCAGAATAAAAGTAGGTATGTGCATATTCCATTTGGAATTGAGCATTATAATGGTAAACATAAATAAAATATAACAAGGCTTCCCATAAAAGAGGTAAAATACTATCCAAGATAATATCAAAAGAAAACAAATTGCAATAAGATGAAAAATAAGAGCAAGGAATCCATGTGTTTTACATGTGATAATACTAGGTAGGAAATAAATCTATCGTATGGGTTGAGCATGACCATATGCACATGTGCTCTCAGAAGGACATGATACACCTCTGCTCTATTAATATCACTTGCATGAATTATCACCTCTGCATTATCATGCATGGAAATTTACACATCCACATAAAATAACACATGTCACATTATACTAGTAGTCACCACATGATGCATAACAAAATATTAATAAAGTTAAATCAAAATGCAAGGGATGAGAAAATTCAATAGTTATCATGTGGGGTAACAAGTCCCATAATCCAAAATTCAACAATCTCCACAAATAAGATGCATAAGAGTCCACATTTAATTCAATATCTCAAATTAGGGCCTTACAAGGAATAAGAGGAATATGATACAAACTAGGGTCCAATTAGAATATCCAACCAGTAAGATGATCACAAGATCAGAACAAACTTAAGATTGTTCAACCAAGACATTCTCAGAAGAAAGAGAAATTTGAGTAGGCTGATTTATCCGTAGGATCAAGAGAGAGATAAAACATGGGTGATTTCTCAATATGAAAAATAAGGATGCAATATACCTCACATGAATATGTCAAAGGTCAAAACCTAATTCCATCTCACTCCAAAAGAATCCTATTAAAGGCACATATGAGATCAATGTTAGGTTTACATTAATTGTAAAAACTGAAAAATTACCTTTTTACCATTATTTGATTGGTTATGAAAACCATACAACATCTTTGATTTCTGAGTTCATACCATATTTTATTTTATTTTTATGACCCATAGATCATTAGTTACAAATTTTACAATTTTCACCAATTAGGAAAATCCACTAAAAATTATGTATGTATTATATGAAAATTAGAAGATAAAAGCCATGCCATCAGTTAGACAATAATTCACTAATTCCAAAACATAGTTTATTATATTTTAGGAGTTATAGATAATATACTATGAATTTCAAAAGAATTAACCAATCAGAGTATCTCTTAAAGCCACAAGTATAAACCATTATCCTTTTAAAAGACAATGAGATGGCCCAATCCTAGTTTTTCATCTGAATTGTCCCACTTGTGACTTAGAGAAAGACTTATCATGGAAAAGAAAATAATAGAGGCAAAAATACCATATGACCCCTAGTGGAAAAACAAAAAGGAAAACAAAATGAGGGGCAAACTAGTCAACCTAGCATAGGTCATCTATCTTCTTCATCAACACGAAGAATAACACCAAAGGAGAACAACATGAGACTGAATCTCACAATCAAACCACCTACACAACCAAATAACTTAACCAATGGACTCAGGAGATCCTCTCATAGTCATCAAGCCTAGATTTAGGTTCTCGAGGTGACTAGAGAACCCACAAGCCTTGCCACCACAATGGCTCAAAAGAAACAACGATGAACCTAGATAAGCATAAAAAGGTTGTGAAAAGAAGGCACCTCAACCCTCATGGTGAGGTCCATACAGAAAAAAAACCAGTGAAGAAACAAAGCCATCAAGACCTAAAAGTGAGACATCACCATGATTGCAGGAACAGATCTAGAACAAACAAGGAAAAATGTGAAAAACCAAATAGAACTTGCAGATAAGAGCTAAAGGTGGGAGAGCATGTCATACCTCTAATCACAGTAGATTGTCAAGTTGGGATTCCTTTCAAACTACCTTCGAACTTGTACATAGAGTTTTCATGCTCTGGGACCTTCACTAGTTCGTTCGAAAACTAGCCATGATGATTAGATGTAGATAGAGTAATGGATGTAGACCCAAGACTAGAGGAGGAAAAACCACCGGCGAGAAGAAAAACTAGATGAAGGGGAAGAGGCTAGGGAAGGATTTTATGGGGGTTCGATTTCCTTATGAGTGGAGAAGGAAAGGGAAAGAGGAACAAAGGTGTAACATGGTAAAGGGGAGTCAGATTGTGAAAGTCTAGTGGAAGAAACAAAACCCTAGATCATATAGGGTTATCAGTTATGGGTTGATCAAAGGAAAGTGGTAGAGAGGAAATCGAAGAGAGATATGTAAACAAGAGAGAGAGAAATCATCCATAGAAAAAGGGGCACTATTGATTGTGTTTCCTATTTGGTACCAAGGTTGAATATGAGGCCTAGATCACACGATCTCCATTCAACAACCCAGAATGAGTCCAATAAAGACACAAAATTGGAAACCTGTGTGATGCTGTAACTATATTTGAAATAAAAAATAGAAGGTGTGACATGCAAAATTGACAACCATATGAAATCAAATATGATTAATCAAATGTATATCATATTAGCGTACTTTTATGTTTTTTTTTCTTTCCTGAATTAGTTTAGGTATCTAGAAGTATCAAATTATATGAAATTTGACATCTAGGCTAACTAGGAAATGAAGAATTTGAATTTGGGATTGATTTCCACTTTTGAATTCATTCAATAATTAATTTAATACTTTTGGCCATATATCATTCTTTATTTTCTAAATAAAATTAGGATACTTATTGTTGTTCAAATAATGTCAAACCTGGCACACAAGCTAACTGGGACCCAAGGATCATGATTTTCCCATTACATTTCACTTTTAGAATTTACTTAGTGAGTTCTAATACATTTATGGCTTTAGACCCAAAACCATTATAATATTATAACATTATATTATTACCGTCATTATTTATTATTTAGAGGCCCATTATCTTGACATTGTCTCCAAAACTATTATCTTTTATTATTATGCACGTCATTTCATATTTTAATCTTTTCATATATTTAGTCCACTAATTCCCTCGTTAACTTAGATGATTGCATATGAGAATTCCAATTGTTATTCTAATACATGTATCAAGCACATCATCCTATTATTTATCCATTATGTGAATATTAGTTAACAAGGGAAGCATATGTGACATATTTCATGAACTTACTTTCTTGTTAACAGACATATAGTCTATTATCTTACTATGAGTGTATTATAATATGTGATGTTGATTGTAGAACCTGATGCCACATAATATGTGATATCCATTAACAATGTACATTGATGTATAACTTTATTCTTGTTTGGTTAAGTCTAAAGATTTGGAAGCATGCCAGTCTCTTACCGATGTGGCAAGGGTTTGTAGAGTTAAGAGGATAGGTTTCAGTTTGTCACAACACTCCACCCCTCACAGAGGATTTTGTCCCTGACATCCATCCATCCATCCATCCATCCATCCATCCTTATACTACCAATCAACTTCCCTCCACCCCTTAAAAGGTTTAACCTAATAAGCCAAGCTAAATAACATCAAGGTACTATGGTTACTTATTTATCTTTTAGTTGTGAATATTTCAGGGGTTTATGTGGTTCATATATCAAACATCTAGATAAAATGTCATACTCACCTAGGGTTGAGTTGTAGGACCTTGTTTTATGAACTTATCAACCCTAAGATCCACACCAACATACAAAAAGTCATCAGGTACAAAGGGTAGGTCAACTAAACCTTTACAACATGACATATCTTCCTAGTCATCATTCCAAACATCCGAAGTAGGGTTTAGGATATATTTTCCAACTAATTATAGGGTTTCCATACCGAACTTCATATGGTCCTTGATTGTGACTTAGTTCCACAAAGCATTGATAAAATTAGAGGAAATTCTTCTACATATAGTAGTATAATGGAAAATAGTTTTTTCTTCAAAAAAGCATACATAGTTTCTTATCACATTAGGGTTTACAAACCATGATTCTTATGTGTACCTCATATAATTTTAAATCGACCTTTCATCATCACACAAATATCATAGGTTAATATGAAGGAAAACATATCACTTAGAGGGTAACTATGAAAGGTACAAGTTCTAATTTGGGAGACAAATTGAATTAGTCAGAAGCCTACTACCATGGCTCTGATACCATCTTGTAAGGAGTGGGACTTGAGATGGGATCCACTCCATACTTATAAATCCATATAATCCAATCATACTAGAAACATATGCTAGAATAGGTGTAAATTTTTTGTTTCTCAAATGATGGTAAACAAAATGCCAAAGTATACCCACAAAATAATAACTCATGACTACATTTAATTTTACAAAAATACATCATCCTCTCCCATATGAGGTTTATATGAAACTTACAACATCAAGATCTAAGTAGAGGGATATCTAGCTATGTGAAGTCTATCTCTCCAAGAGATCCACCTAGAAGGTCCATGTCACCATGTCCAATCTTCCAAGTCCTCCATATAGGGTTGGAAGAATACCCTAGAAGAGAAGATAAAAATGGAAATTGTCAATATAAAAGCCAATTTGTGCATATTAAATTGGGAATTGAGCATTATAAGTGAAAATGGAAATCAAATATAACAAGGCTCCCATAGAAGAGGAAAAGTACTATCCAAGTGGATATCAAAAAAATATTAATTACAATAATATGACAAATAAGAGCAAGGCATTCATGTGTTTTTCATGTGACAATACTAGAACAATATGAAAATGTTGGTAGGAAATAACACATCTACCATAAATATGGGGTGAGCAAGAACATATACACATATGCATTGAATAGTACATGATACACATATTCTCTAATAAAAATATATGTAGGAATTATCACCTCTGCATTATCAAGTGTGGGAATTTACACATCCACATAAAATAACACATGTCAAATCATACTAGTAGTCACCACATGATGCATAACAAAAGAATAATAAAGTTTAAATCAAAATATGAGGGATGAGAACATTCAACATTTATCATGTGGGGTAAGAGGACCCATTAGCCAACATTCAACAATCTCCACAAATAAGATGCATAAGAGTCCTAATTCAATATCTCAAATTAGGGTTTCACAAGGAATAAGAAGAAAATGATACAAATAAGAGTCTAATAAGAATATCCAACCATTAAGATGATCACAAGATCATAATCAACTTACAATTGTTCACATGAGATTCATTCTCAAAAGAGAGAGAATTTGTGTAGGCTAATTTGTCTATAGGACTAAGAGAGAGATAAAAAGTGGGTGATTTCTCAATATGAAAATTAGGGATGGAACATACCACACATGAAGTCTATACCGCATATATATGTCAAAGGTGAAAATGTAATTCCATCTCAGTCCAGAAGCAACCTATTAAAGACATATACGATATTAGGGTTAGGTTTACATTAATTGTATAAACCCTAAAAATTACCTTTTTACCATTAGTGAATTAGGTTATGAAAACCATACCACATCTTAAATAATGTTTTCCTAAGCTCATATCATATTCTATTTTATTTTTAGGAGTTATATATCATTAGTTATGAATTTTACAATTTTTTAACAAATTAGGAAAATCCATTAAAATTATGTATGTATTATATAGGAATCTAGAGATAAAAGCATGCAATCAATTAGAGAATACTTCACTGATTCTACAACATGTTTTAATTTATTTTTAGGAGTAGATGATTTACTTGAATTTAAAAAGAATCAACCAATCAGAAAATCTCCTAAAGCCATGAGTTTAAAACATTACCTTTTGAAAGCAATGAGATGGACCAATTCGAGCTTACCATCTAGATTGGCCCATAGATGACACAGAGAAGGCTTGTCATGGAGAAGAAGAAAACAATAGAGGCCAAAAGACCATATTACCCCTAGAAGAAAAAAACGAGGGGCAAACCAGTCACACTAGCACAAGTCTTCTTCCTCCTTTGTCAACAAAAAGAACAACATCAAAGGAGAACAACATGAGACCAAATATCATGACCAGACCACATACACAACCAAAGAACTTAACCAATGGACTCAAGAGATCCTTCCATAGTCATGAAGCCTAGACTCAGGTTTTTGAGGTGAATAGAGAACCTACAAGCCTCACCGCCATGACGGCTCAGAAGAAATAAGGACACACCTAGATAAGCAGAAAATGGTTATGCAAAGAAGGCACCTCAACCCAGTTATGAGGTTCAGACAAAGCAAAAACCAAAAAGGAAACAAATCCATTAAGACCTAAAAGCTAGACACTACGGTGATTACAGGAAGAGTTCTAGACAAAACAAGGAAAAAGGGGAAAACCAAATAGAAGATGCAAAAAAGAGCTAAAGATGGGAGAGAATGTTGTACCTCCAATCACCATAGATTGTCATGTTGGGATTCCTTAAAAACCACCTTTTAAATCATACATAGAGGTTTCATGATCTAGCACCTTCACCAGCTCGTCGGAGAACTAGCCACAACGACTAGATGTAGATCTAGTTGGGAATGAGGCCCCAAGACCAGATGAGGACAAACTGCCAATAGAAAGTAAGACTGGATGAAGCAAGAAAGGTCAAGTAAGGGTTATATGGGGGTCCGATTGCCTTGTGAGTGGAGGAGAAGGAAAGGGAGAGAGGAAAGTGTAATAGGGTAAAGGGGAGATAGATTGCTAAAGTCCAGTGGAAGCAATGAAACCCTAGATAATATAGGGTCATCTGTGACAGATTGATCAAAGGAAAGTGGTGGAGAGAAAATTAGAGAGAGGTATGAAACTAAGAGAGAGAGAGAAACCATGCATAGAAAAAGGGACATTGTAGATCATGTTTCCTATTTGGGACCACGGCTAGAGATGGGCCTATATCACACAATCTCCATCCAACAACCAAAAATGAGTCCTAGAAAGACCCAAAATTGGAAACCAACCCTAAAACTATAACTATATTCAAAATTAAATATAATAGAAGGTATGCCATGCAAAATGGACAACCATATGAAATTGAATCCGATCAATCAAATATATGTCATATTAATGTACTTTTAAGTCTTTTTCTTTCCTAAATTTAGTTTTGGTATCTAGAAGTATCCAAGAAATATTAAATTCGACAACCAAGCTAAGTAGGACATGAGGAATTCGAGTTTGGGATTAATTTCTGCTTTTGAAGTCATTGAATAACTAATTTTAATGTTATTGGACTTATCTCATACTTTTTTTCTAAATGAAATTAGGATAGTTATTGTTGCTAATATAATATGAAACTTGGCACCCAAGGATCATACTTTTCAATTGCGTTTCACTTTTGAGATTTCCTTTTGTGAGTTCAAACACAATTATGATATTAGGATCAACACCAATATAATATTATAACGTTATAACATTACCATCATTATTTTTTATTTAGAGTCCCATTATCTTCACATTGTTGCCAAAAAAGTTATCTTTTATTGTTATGCATGACAATTCAAATTTTACTCTTTTAACATATTTAGTCCATTAATTCTTGTTTAACTTAGATTATTGCACATGAGAATTCCAATTTCTATTCTTACATGTATCAAGCACATCATCCTCTTATTTAGCCATTATGTGAATATTAGTTAACAAGGGAAGCATATGTGACATATTTCATTAACTTACTTTTATGTTAACACACATATAGGCTACTATGTTAATATGAGTATATTATAATATGTGATGTTGATTATAGAACCTATTGCCACATAATATGCAAAATGCATTAACAATTTACATTAAGTTATAACTTTATTCTTCCACAATGGACACCCCAATGGTAGATACTTGGTTTGTCACCAAGAGGTCTCAGGTTTAAGACCCGAAGATAACATGAATGAAATCATCATTTGTTATTTAAAAAGGTATAAATTTATTCTTCTTTGGTCAAATCTAAAGAACCAAGCATAACAATATCTTATCCATGTGGTAATGGTTTCTAGAGTCAAGAGTCTAGATTTTAGTTAGTTACAAAACCTCTAGCTCATCATGTATAGTCTTATGATTACCTATCTCTATAAGACCCCAACACGTCTTGGTAGGTGTGAGTATAAACACGTAGGGAATCAACAGCCAGAATCCAACTAGTAGGGGCCTAAAAGCCAACCTAAAACATCATGTCAATCTTTGGTACTCAGGTCACCAC
Source organism: Alisma plantago-aquatica (assembly GCA_963693085.1). Lineage (NCBI taxonomy): Eukaryota > Viridiplantae > Streptophyta > Magnoliopsida > Alismatales > Alismataceae > Alisma > Alisma plantago-aquatica. The sequence continues at coordinate 1,168,914,300 of OY856409.1, read as the reverse complement.
ACCTCATCATATTGGGTATAAAGACCCTAGTATCACATATAACCAATCTCAATCACATATTCACATATTACTGGAGACACAACCTCAACCACACTCATACACATATCCATATCAAAACTCTGAGGATAAAAAGAACCTTTCAACTGCATATACTCAAAACTATATGAGTCTTCATACCTTCTCAACATTCAAAATTTCTATAAGGATATCCATTTCTGTATCCCACCTTCTAAACACAATGACAGTTTCTACGGTCATACAAAACTACATGATTAAGGTTTCACTTCATTATTTAACCCAACTACTCAATTTTTATGAATAGACAAGAAGTAAATAGAGAATAAGGGTTTACTAAAACTTAAGAGCAAGTATAAGAAACCCTAGAAGCTATTCAAGCCTCACATTATGCAACAATGTGCCCAAACTTAGCACAATTCATCATTTCCATCCAGAACAAGGTTATTCCTTCATAAAGGTTCATTGTTTACCTCCAAGGGACTATTTCTTTTCATATTATAATCACACAACACCTCAATAATTTCCTTGAACAAATCCCTTGGATGCGGAACATATGGTTAAATTAAGAATATGCATATAAATACCATGTTCTGGTATAGTTAAGATACCTCTAGGCATGAAACTAAAGTACCACTAAATTTTAGCCTTATAATAGTTAAGAAAGATGCCATTTCCTAACTATTATTGAATAAGAGGAATAGGATGCATTTGGAGATGATTGTAATGGGTTTAGAAGGGGCCTTGGTGGTTGGAGGGGGACTCAGAGGGGATAAGGTGACCCTCCAAAGCCTCTTCTTCCTCGATTTTGACCCCCTTTAAACCCTTAAAAAGCATTAATATATGCATATGCAAGGCGATGATTATATATCCTTTGACCAATGATAAAAGGAAACTATAAAACTTCAATTCATCAAGTGTAATGTGGAAAATAGAGAATTGGAGTAAAAGTATGATAAAGTAGTGAAGATCACAAAGAACAACATAACACTATAGCAATTGTAAATTAAAAAAATTATTGACCTACTTGGGTGAGGCATTTACAGATAACCTAGAATCTAAAATCGATGCTTGAGGTCACCTCGATAAGCATAAACTTCTTCATTCACAAATTCAAGAAGGCTGAGGATCTAAAACCAACTTTTGATGGAATCCCCTTGTTTGTTGAAGGTAAATATCTTTTTCTCAAGAATTGGGAGGTAGGTGAACCACTTGAAAAGAAAACACCCACTGATATACCAATATGGATTAAATTTCCTATTCTACATTTTGAGTTCTAGGATGACAAGATGCTTAATATGTAGGGAAGCTATTTAGGAAAACTACAATGCTCTAACTATTCTACCATAACCATGAAACACCTTGACTACTCTCACATTAATGTGTTGGTGTTTATTAATTCTACTTCCCTAAAGAAATCACAATGATATGTGATGAAGGAGATAAGGATATAGTCTAGATGGACTACAAATGGATACTTGAAAGATGAACTAACTGTAAATGTCCTAGTCGAGAATTAGGTTCTTGTTTGCCTCATGTGAAGAACAAAGTCTGGATTCCATTTCATTGTAAATATTCTAGTAATTCTACCTCTACCGTAAGTGTGCTTAATATTATAAACCTACTATTTATTTATCACGAGATTCGGTTGATTCATCCCATGTGAAGATCATTCCAAGTATTGTTCATAATATTTCTAGTTCCAAATTTAGTTCTCATGAGACTGATGGTTGTAAATGAAATGAGATCTATAATACTTCTTTAGCAAGTAAAAGAGTAAATTTTAATAATGACAATGTTAGAATCCATTATCCTTTAATAGTTAAAACTTTTATGGAATTTATCTCTGATCCTGATAATGGGAATACATCTTATGTATGGCAATTTTAAAAATTGGTTAAATCTTATTCTGATTTAAATTATAGTTGTGCTTGGATTGTTAACTCAAGTAATGAAGTCATGCATTTTGAGAAAGTACAACCCATTTTGGAGGGAAAATGAGAATAAATGTAGGACAACCAGTGCATGAAGATGAATTTCAAACTATAGAAAGTAAAGGGAGGATAACCCCATGAATACTAATAAGATTATTTGTAACCCAAGGGTTGTTATCAATGAAGTTAGCTCCAACATGTTTTAGAGGCTTGATGGCCTAGGATGGAAACCACTCTATTGTAGCTGGAAACCTTCCAACACACTTTTGTCAAATGGATGAGCCAATGGGCATATTTTACTAGAAATGTTTGTGTGCTTACTAGACCAAGAAAAGAAGAAAACATCAAAGAGAGTATGTCTATAACTAGATTTTTGATCAATATCTTTATGGAGACCAAGATAAGATCTAAAAAATACATAAAACCATGAAAACAATGTATCCTTAAAAAGAGTGGATCTCTAATCATACTTCATATCCACTTGGTTGGATCATTCTGAATTGGACTAAAATAAAGGAAATGGATCAGTTCATTCAATGTTCTATCGAAGACAAAGGATCTTATTTTCTTGTTATAGCCATTTATGGACAGAATGATAAATAGGGAACTTCAATCATGGAATGACTTGATTAATAATATGAAATGGGTTATGGAATCTAGATTTTGAGTTGAGAAGTAAATGTCATACATATAACAACTAAAAGAAAAGCTAATCAATTTTATCCTATGAGAGCTATGGATGAGTTCAGCTATATGAATTCCAAACTAAACTATATGAATTGGATATTAAAGGGGCCTTCTATACTTGGAGAAATTGGCAAGCATCTGATAAACTTGTTCTATATAAGATTGACATGTTCTTCATGTGAGCACATGCAATCTTTCTCCCTTTATAGAAGTTGTGATTGAAAAAGATTTTAAAAATAATCAATCTAATAAATAATTGCATCTGAGTTTTCTGGAACTATGATTCTACAAGTTACAATTTTGATGGTTAGACTTTTGTTATTCTTTTGTTTATAATATTCCTTAGAGAAGTTATCAATGAATTTTGAACACATTAAGATGTCATATGTGGTTTTGGAGACTTATATTTGAGTTAATACAAGGGTGACTTGAAGGAAAAGGAAAAGGCATTCAACTTACTTATTAGTGTTATTATTATAATAGGAAGACAACAACAATTGGAAGGTTATTTTGAAATTTCAAAGCATTAACTTTCCTAGTGTAATATGGAATTTTAGTAAGTTTAGTGATTTTGTTTCAAAAGATAAATAGATTTGGTAAGTTATTAAATGACATGATCACATTAAATGTCAAAATAAACATGGGACCCACCCCTATGATCTTGTATGCAGATGCAAGTAGAAAGATACAAGGTTCTAGAGGTTATCTTGTACCTTTGGATAGAAGAGGAATGAACCTCAATCCTTTCTATCACCCTGATCACCCCTCTCTTTCACATCATCTCCGAAAACTACAATAATTTCTTTCTCTCTACAATATGACCCTAGAGTGGGAAGATAGAGGGTAACTAGTGCCTTGGATACCATGAAGGGGGTACCAATCCCTCTTCCTCTCACTTCTTGCAACCTTATTTGCCTCAAACCCTTATCAAGCCCTTGATGCACATCTAAAACCCCTCCTTCAAAATCTCATAGACTCCATGAATCCTCACCAAACTTTCTTCACACTTAACATGCTAAAAGTTGACCCTAAAACCCTAGTTTCCTCTAGCACTCACCTAATCATGCCTAGAAACACTAGCACAACCATAACCTTTGTTCTCTCTACTCTCTGCCTAGTTGAAAGATGTGACCGCCTTTGGTCTCATAGTCTCATGATGATACCAACCGACATCGAATCATACTTGTTCCTGTCTCCCCTTTTGACCCTTCCTCCAATGAGGGCACTAACACTGGCCACCACACCCTATACACATGCCTTTGCCACTAGGATTATGACTCATGGTTGTTGGATCTAGTTAAGGCTTGACCAAAGACCAAGATCCACAAATGAGGATACATCATCTCACCACCACTTTGTAGGTCTAATAAAGTTGGAAGGTTTAGTTGCAGTCGTCAGACTAGCATATGGACAATGACGACTCAATATCAAAATCTAGAATTTTTTCCTGATAGGGAAATTCGCTCTCTTTGACCAGTAATAAGTGAATACGAAAATCATCCAAAAACAATTCATACATCCAAATAACACATATAAATACTTTTTATTATAAAAATCCACTAAATCCAACTAAATGGTTTTAAAGACTAAATCCGGTTACATTTTCATTAATTAACCAAAATAACATTATTTTAATTACTTTGAGTTTGATTGATAAATAATCTTTTTTAAAATGACTACTAGACATTGAGTATGAGCATATTAGTAGTTTTCTTGGCTACACACAAACCTAAACATCATTGGGAACAATACCTTGACTATTATTGGAAATCCTAGACCAGACCTTGTTGTGATAATACATATCACAATATGATTTTGTTTCATGATCTATAACTTGATCCTATATCGAATTGTAATTAAACCTAATGAATAGGGACATTCTGATCTAAAACTTGATCTAGACATCACTTAGATGTAGTCTCAGAATCAAATGTGTATCTTGATTATGATTGTTCAACTCGATGTTAATGTCTGATCTGTTTGTAAAAGGATTATCATTTATATTAATGGTGAACCCTACGAGTGTTAAATTAGCTATGGGATGTATTTTAGTAATGAAGGACCCATTTGACAATAAAGATGACATCTTGTTTAATGAAAACAAATTCACTATAAATTGATGTTTAGTTTGGAAATGGGGGTTAAATGAAGACATATAGGGTTGAATATAAGGATAAATTGGGTTTTACCCAAATGTGAGACTTTGAGTACGAAATTCCTAGAATTGAAATCAATTATAGACCTACCCACACCTTAAACCCAAGATACCCATCTTAGGTTTTGTATGGTTTTGATATTAAATTATAGTGACAATTTATTGTGTAGATTAATTAGTTGATTGATTCTATGATTGAATGATCCTTGCACAAAACCAGGCATGTGTCTTATTTATGATTAATCAAACTAATCATGCTCTAATTTCTGAGGCTTCTTAGGGTTTTTCTATTTTGAAAAAAATTGTATTTCCTTCTTTAATTATTCCACAAGATAGAAACCTATGTGTATGATTAACATCATGATTAATATTAGATCCTAACATTTAGATCTCATAAGAAGGCTAATAAAGACCAATATGCCCTAGGAATTACTAGGAATAAGATTCCATTGTTGAAATATTACTTAGAGTCCATTGTTTGAACATAATGCAAAGTCCATTCCTGAAGCATGAGAATGAGTTAAACACTATAGGAAACCTTAGTCTGCTGTATAAAATATCAATATTATAAATCATATTTATGAATGAAAAATTGTAATTCATCACTTGTAAGAAAACATGTGATTAGTTTCTATCATATAATTTGTTATAATTATATGCACGCTTTTGGATACACCCACATACACATCATAGCAATATATTAACTTGCATCTATTAGAATTTTATGTTAAGCTTAGGATTCCTTAGCAAAGTGAGACTGATTTGACCTGAAAAAGAGAATGAACTTTTTGTCCAAGCTTGTAGGATTAGATAGTAGTTTTCCCTTTTCTGGTTATCATTTAAATTTTGTTCAAAATTATACTTCTTGACTTTTCCTATTCAGTACTCCATTTTTATCACAATCTGGTTGGACATCATGTGATATCTCTTCAATGGAACTATTTAATGCTCCTGGTTATCTAATGAGCTGGTCTTGAAAATTTTGGCCAACTACCTTTGCCTCTCTGGTCCTCATTTATGGGAATAATAGGAGGAGGTGGTCATTAGAATTGGTATCAGAGCCATATTCACTTACATATATTTTACCAAATTATAATTTCAATACTCTCTAGAACCACATGGAGCTATGAAGGCTTTTTCCAAAAGCCAATGGTTTCTAGGATTGGATCACAATTTGAGGGCTAGAAAACATTTCCTCCACTCCATTAGTTGGTTTATGAGGACCCCAAGCCATTGTGTACCTGACCTAGCCAAAACCTTAGAAATTTCCTAAAGAACATATCTTTTTGGCATTCTCATATAAACTTTGTTTCGCTCTCATCTCTTTATTTTCAACTCTAAAAGTACCTCTTTATAAATCTTTGAATTTTTTATGTTCTCATCATGGTTAGGGTTTTCAACGAAAAGGTTAAGGAATTCTCCACAAACTAAAGCATATAAAATGCCAAATTGAGATTAAAAAAATGAATACATATGTTCCATTATATATGCTTCTATTAAAAGGAGAAACCATGGAAACTTATAGTAATCTAGGTATAAGCTGAGATAACCTAAACAATTTATAAATGACTCCAGTAGGATATAAGAAAGAGAAATATTACAAGAAGGAATTTATTTCTTAAAGCCATGGTAGAAAACAACGATCTTAGGTGGGTATAAAATACTAATGAAATAAAATAATAATCACATATGTCCAAACTCAAGCACTAAATGAACATTGAAGAAAAATAAAAACTAGCGAAAAGGAAGTTGACAATTGATAATCAAACCCAGATTAAATGTTACGATCATGGGTAAATATAAGGAATAACGGGAAAGGGAAGTGAAGAATGTGAAAAAATGAAGTTAGTTGTGATGTTTATTGATATACTACCTCAATACCAAGGGGGGACCCATCATTTTTGAGTTTCTAAAACACTAGACTAATACCCCCAGGATGGGATCATATCCCTAGAAATTCCCTTATTATACCTGAAATGCCTATGCATGAGGATGTGTTGTTCCACCTACATGATACAAGGAATAGCTACACTACAATGAGAAAATTAAATGTTGACAAGGACACCCTTCATTCAATGATACCTTGCGTGAAGTTAAGGGCATACACATGTACAAATATATGCCCTACTCGCATGGGAAAGAAACAAGAGGTAGTTTCATGAACATTAGTTTTAGGGATAAGTACATGTAAGTATAAGTATATATGTCTTAACTTTTGGAGGAGCTGTTATACACTAAAATAAGAAATTTTTAGAATTGCTAAAACCACCTCATCATGAACCTTAAGTCCTAGTCCCAACTGCTAGGTTTCAATTTTTCATGAGGCTGAAAATAGGTGCAACAATGGGAAAATACCTTAAGGGTACAAAGAAAAATGTGATAAGATATTGGAGTTTGTTGAGGAGTCCAAAGGATGGATAAGTCCAAAGAGTTCAACAATGTACATGGTAAAAATAAGGATAGGAGAACCCTCTCAAGAAATATAATGATAGGAAATACAAAAGTTCTTGAACACTGGATGCCACCCTAGTAGATCAGGGTAATATGACAAACTAGTGTGGTTCAACCCCAAAAGGACAATATATCACATAAACTACCCTTAAGAGAACCCTGAATGAAGGTACCTATGCTAAAAAAATCACAATTCTTACTGTTACTTTTGATACTACCTTGTAGGTGCACGTTTGAAAGTTTATGGAATAACCATTTCTATCTTTGATAGTGGTAGAATAAAATGTGGCTGGGTTATATGATGCCTAGATAAAAAATGCCTAGAGAAATAATAGAGGTCGAGCTAGGAAAAGACCAGGCATGACAAATAGTGAAATATAAGTATGTGTTTGATCACTCCAGCCTAGGTAGACACATGCATGGTAGCATATGATAATGCTCGCCGATAAGTAGATCACATGGAAAGATTGGAATTTTTAAAACCCATATACGTTTGGGATGACATGAATTAGTTTAAAATATTACATACTGAAAAATTAGCATGCACATAAGTATGTAAGATACACACATTTGGTTATGCAAGTATGTAGTCATGCAACTACATAGTCACATAATTATGTATCATGCAAGTGCGTAAGGTTCAAATAAGTTGTTATGCAAATATGTAGTCATAAAAGGATAAGAGATTCGTTATTGTATAAGGAAATGCATTACAATAAAACTTTCTCTTACAAAGTGGTGTTTAGAAATGATGTGGGGGTCAGCCCACGTGAAGAGGAAAGCCTTGGAGAGGAAGAATGATCCAAAGCTCGTGGGGCTAGGATATGTAGATTGAAATCTTAACCTCCTAATATTCATGATAAATAATATAATGCCATTGACCAGACTTCTCCTACAAAGATAATGGAACCACCTAGTTTTTGGTTTTAATCATTGAGATAATTCTAGATGTCTTACAAGGACCCAAACCTAAGAGATAAGAAGCGTATATTTGATGGCATAGAGCTTGTATATGTGGCATGAAATCTTTTACAATTATCTAGTTAAATATATTTTAAACATGTTTAGTTTTGATGCTTTGAATAAAAATTCCAAACATATATAACAACCTTTGATGGAGTTTTAATTGATATTTTTTTTTTCAAAATGAAAGAATTTATTCAACAATACATGTAAGCTTAGGGTTTTTTTGGTTAAGGATGAGTTGAAGAGACATAATATCCCCACAATACCAGAGATTAGTTATTTTGAAATAAAGATGAAGACAAAATAGGTTTATGTCTTCTTAGATATCCCTATGAAGGGTAGAGACCTACGTCAAACCTATGGTCATGTAAGGAATCTATAAAGGTATATGAGATCCAACTGTTAGGATAAATTGTCCCACAAGTTCTATCCCCGTAGATATCCTAAGGGATTGGCTAAAGGTCAATGTTACAAGTAAAATATAGGAAAAATGGAAAGACTTATGAAATAATGGTTTGTATAAGTAAAAGATGTTGAATCTAGATGTATGGTGTTGGAAGATACTTAAAGGAGTTAGTCCCATGACTTGTTTATGACCTGATTAGAGTTACTAGAGATCAAAAAGCTCACTTGTATACGTCTTGTGAAACAATGATGAAACTGTAAGGACGGTTGTGTACGAACTCTAGGTACCTAAGAAAAACACTTCCCCTCTAATTAATTAGGAGTTATGAAAATGATCATGTATGAAGAGTCATGGATTGATAATGACTAAACATTATTAAAGACCATAAGATGATGTGCCAATTCCCTATATCTACATGCCAAACAAGGTATAATCTGTATTTGGACTATAGACTAATATTTATTTCATCTTAGTATTGGTGTAAGAGATATCGTAGCCATCATATTATGGAAAATATTTTGAGCTTGAGTTAATGATATGATCAAGATATATAGATGTATTACCTTGCTATATTATGGATATAGTTAAAGGATAGTTCAAGTGCATATGGGACTCAAGTGAAAAGGTGATGAACAGGTTGTAAACTAATGCAAGGAGGATATACATAGAATCATCTTGATTCCAATTATAGTTTGTTATAAATATGATCACATATTAAGGTTGATGATATAATAAATAAAAATGTTCAAAGTAGGGTGTTAATCCCAATAAGACGTATGGACCTCTTGTAGGTTTGGTAGCATGATACAAACTAGAAACATGATATATATCTTTAGTTGTAATGTGCCTTCTTCCAATTAGTACATGAGTATTTGGACATATATTAGTGCACAAACTTCAACTAAGATAGGTGATGTGCCCCAAGTACCCGCTTCAACTACATGCTCCATAGGAGGAAGGAGTACTATGTTTAGGAAAGCTATGGTAATTTCTAATTAAACCCTAGAGAATGAATAGTGGATAGTATGACCTTCATATCTAAGTGCAGGATAAGAACAAGATAGTTGGCAAGGTTAACCAAAATGTGACATGTAGAACAATCTCTTAAGTGTTGCATTATCTTGCATCATGTATAAAGAATCATGTGATGAAAATTTTCAACCCTAGATATAGGAAGTCATGTTTATAGATAAGGATACAATCCACCATGAGTGATTAGAGTCTATGAACTCATCCCCTATAGCTCATGAGGTAAAATTGGCCCGAAGGGATGATTAGCAATGGATGTTATGAGGACCTAAGAAATGCAATCCCCTCAATATGAAGAAAACTCTATGACGAAGACCTCACTTGATCACCTTTAGATGTATATATGTACTTCATAGTATTGACTTGATATAACACAAAATCAAAACATGTCTGGAATCAAGTAGGACACTTGTAATGTTATATAATCTTCCAATCATCTTAAGTATGCATTGATTTAAACTTTGAGGGTGAGATTATTTAAAGGGGGGAAGGAGTGAGGAAATGGAATTTACCTCCCTTTTGTAGAAGGTGTAATAAAAACATATTATCAAAAATAGTCTTTTAAATAAATAATGTTTGTTGCATTTGAATTCTTTGGAACAATAATTTAAGAAGTTATGTTTGAATGATGTAATGGTTAGATTTTTTTAAATTTTGTTTATAATGAACCCTTGAGAAGTTTTACCGAGTTTTGAACACATTATGATGTCATATGTGGTTTTGGAGACTTCTATTTGAATTACTACAAGAATGTCTTGAAGGCCAAGAAAGGGTATTCAAGTCACTTATTCATTATTATATTCTTAGTATACCATGATAAGTATAATAAAAGGTCTCAAAATTCCAAGTATTTAGACTTTTCAAGTGGCGTAGATAATCTTTGGAAATTTAAATCTTTGATTAAGATAGAACTACATAGCTGGTAAGTTACTAAAGGCAATGATCACATTAAATGTCATGTATAACTTTAGACTCACCCCCTATGATTTGTCACTCAAGCAAGAGACATCAGTTTCAAGATCGAGGGTCTATATGTCTCAATCCTATCTCTCACCACATTCCCTACCTCTCTATCTCTACTCACTCCCTCATCTGCCAAAACTGTGAAAAATTCTTTATGTTACTCCAAAATGAACCTGTAGTTTGAGGGAAACTAGTGCCTTGGCTGCCAAGAAGGAGACCATCAACCCCTCTTCCTCTCACTTCTAGCAACCTTGTATTGACCAAACCCTATGTAATAGCCTCTTGCCTATATAAAATGCCTCTTTATTCTATAAGAGAGACTCCTAAAATCCTCATTGTACTCCCTTGCACTAAAAACCCACACGAGACCCTAGTTTGCTCCATCACTCACCTACTCCTACCAATAGAACTACTACAACAACCAACTTATTTCTCACTCTCTTCTCCATCCTAATGTGAGTTGTGAGCACTTTTGGCCTCAAGGTCTCATGACGTAACTGGCTAGTCACTTGCTGAGCCTTGTGGGGCCTATATCCCCTTTTGGCCCTCCAGCGGGGACACCACCATCGACCACAACATATATGCACAAACCTTTCTCACGAGGAAGATGACTCACTATCATTGGATCTGGTCAAGGCTTGGCCAAAGACCAAAATCCATGGTCGACGATGCACTATGTCACCACCACTTTGTAGGTGTGAGGATTGGGTAGGTTTCATTGCATCCTTCAGACCAACATCCGGTCAACCAAGACTCAATATCAATGTCTTATGCTTTTCCTAATGTTGGGTGATAGTCCCTCTCTCTAACCAATAACACAGTAAATGCTAAAATCTTCTAAAAGCCATAATATATGATCATCCATCCAAATAATGCATATAAGTAATTTTTTAATTAGAAACTTAATGGAATTATATAAAATGGTTATAATGCCTAATTCTAGTTCCTTTTATGACTATTATCCTAAATAAAATACTTCTAGTATTTTGAATTGGATTAATATACTAATATTTCTTAAAATGACACATACTCCTTGAATATGAGTGTATTAGTAGTTTGACTACACACAAATCTAGATCTTGGTAATGATACATTGATTATTATTGGAAACTCTACATCCTTGTGAATGGTCTAGGGAGGGGTGGTAATGACACATTTATTTTTCCACCTTGTTTTGCAAATTCATATGGTAATATGAAATTTGTTTCATGATCTAGAACTTAAGTTGATATCCAATAGTAATAGAACCTAAAAATATGTAACCCCCTTATCTAAAATATGATTTACATATTACTTTGATTTAAGATTAAAATCTAATGTCAATCTTAATGATGATGATACAATGCTATTATAACCAGTGGCCCTTTCTAAGAAGATTATATTTGCTAATAATGATGAACCCTATGAATGTTTACTCTTCCCAGGAGAATATTTCGTATGAAAGACTAGTATATAATAAATATGAAATTTTAGTCAAAAAAATCTAATTTGTCATAACTTGATTTATAATTTGGAATTTGGTTTTCCCCCAAAAAATGGGACTTATAAAAGGAAAACTCCTTAATTTGAAATCAATTTCAGATATACTCAAATCCTAAACCTAAGAGACCCTAGCTTAGGTTTTGTATGATTTTGGTAGTAATATCTAGAATGATTCATTATGTAGATTCCATTAATTAATTCATACTACGATTGGATGGTCATTTTGCCAAATCATATTCTTGGGTTATTTAGACTATCTGAATTAACTATGCTTTATTTTCTAAGGATTTCTAGAGTTTTTTTATTTGAAAAGACTATACTGCCTACTGAAATTCTTGCATGAGACAGGAACATATATGCATGGTTTAGATCAAGAGTCATATTAGAATCAGACATCATGATCTCATAAGGAGGTAAATAAAGACTAGTATGCCCCAGGAATAAGAGTTCATTGTTTTGAATATAATTTAAAGTCCATTATTAGAACATACTGCAAAATCTAATGGTAGAACATGATATGAATTATATACTAAAGGAAACCCTATCCCAATATATGGGATTATGGATTATAATTATGAAACAAATCATTTAGTTAATTACTTTCTAGAGTATATTTGATCAATTTCTCTCGTATACATTGTTATCATTGAATGCACACTTTTTGGTTGCACCCACATACACATTAGATCAATATACTGACCGATGTTTGTTAGTATTTAAGCTTGAGCTCAGAATTAGAAGCAAACCTAAGGCTGATTCAACTCAATATATATAATAAATTCCTAATGAAACCTTGGATAATTAGATACTAGTTTTTCCTTTCCTATTTATTAATGATATTTAAGTTTCAAATCTTTTTAGTTTATTTATTATTTGAATATCAAGATATTATATTTACTAGAATTGGTAATTATTCTTGGCTATTTTGTGTATATGTTTGATTAACTAACCTTCCTCTACTGTCTGCATTTATGGGGATAATGGGAGGGGTCACTACACTTCTTCAATGAGAAATTTAGGGAGCCTAACAAAAATCTTTGGGGTAATATTCAAAGTACCATTTATAGTGATCATAGAAAACTTATGTTCAGATTTGACAAGAACATGAGAAGTGAAATGTAAATTCAAATTCGTCAATGCCTGTGCCTCTCATCTTGAATTTCTTAATATTATTGTTAATGCTTGGAACATTGTAGTTAAGGGAAACCCTATGTATAGAGTTAGCCAAAAACTTAACAATGCAAAGGAAACACTCTTAGAATTGAGAATTTAAGTGTATGATAATATTTCAAATGATTCTTAATCAATGAGTTTGAAGCGTGTGAATCTCAAAGGAAAGATAAATTTGTCCCTGATGATCCTTCTCTTCATTCCATTTCCACAAAGTTGAAGAAAATTACAATTCTTGATAATGAACCTAACAATTCTTTTGCTAAACAAAATTTGAAAGTAAATTGGTTCAAACTTGGAGGAAGAAACACTAAGCTTTTCCATAACTTCATGAAAGTGAGATTTGGTAGAAATAGAATTAGCTATCCTAATCTTAATGGTTCTAAGCGCTATGAAGGAAATGTAATATTTGAGATGATTCATGAATATTGTCATTATTTGTTTAATTAGTATGATTCTCAAGATTATGAGTTCTGGACTAAAAATTAGCTATTTCCTACTCTCTCTAGTATGGAATCTCTATTATTAGTAAACCTATATATATATTATGAGGTTGAAGGAGTTATTAAAGAGGCTGATGAGGATATAGCTTTAGGTCCAGACCATTTTACTAGTCATTCCTGTAAAGAGTCTATGAGTATTATTGGGGGTGATCATACATGTGTTGTTTTTAACTTTTGAAAATGTAGTAAACTTTTGAAGAAGGTAAATAAATATGATATTACCCTTATTCTTAAGGTTAAATGTGCTTATGGATTGTAGGTTTGACTACCTATTGCCTTGCCTAATTTTCATTACGAAATAATTTTGATAATTTTGGCCAATCTTCTCTAGTATCGTTTTCCTTTGTTTATGAGCCTAATAAAGTTTCCTTCATAAATGGCAGAATAAATCACTGATGCCCTTCTTCTTACCAATAAGATCATAAGGAGTTTCAAAAAATCTAACTCTTAAGTTTACATGTGTGTGAAAGTAGGCCTTGTCAAGGTATATGATTAAGTCAAAGGTAGGACCTTTTCAATGTTATGTAGAGATTCATATTTGCCATGTGCTGATTAAATTGTGTTACAACTATTATGACCCACATCGCTCTTCATGTTTATATTAGTGGTAACATGTCAAATTCCATTTTTCCTTGGAATGGGATTACGAAGGGAGACCCATTGGCTCCATACCTCTTTATTCTTTTCATGGAAGGATTCCATACTATGGTTAATCATTCTTGTTATTATAATGTCATTAAACCATTCCAGAATGCTTGTTATGTAACATCCCATTATTTGAGGCCTCAGAAAATGATCTTAAAAGGAATGATTGGACTACCCATATCACCAAGGTGTACCTCCTTTTCAGGGAGCCCATCACTAAAGAACTCTACAGTTAAACATGCTCAACCCAGAGTAGTACTAGGATGGGTGACCGGTTGAGAAGTTTATCCTGGCTTGCACGTGAGTGAAGACAAAGCACATAGTTAAGTCTAGTAATGGTTTATGGGGCCAGTCATCAATCTTGAAACTCTGCTAGATCAATTTATCTGAAGTGTGTATTTTTTTATCGGAACACATTCCTGGAAGAGTTGGTCAACCAAAAAAAGACTGTTATACCTTGTTGACTAAGTAGATAGACCGATACATAGCCATTATAAACTTTTTGCACACTCAGCTCACTCTCTGTTAAACAACTTCTCAACCAAGATAGTTCCAATTGATCTATTTTTCGATCGAGAATGGTTCTAGTATGTTAGTTTGTTAATGATCGAACTAATCGTTGCAACTTAATTAACTTAATCCTGAAGACTAATTTTTGATCTAAAACACTCTAGACTCTCCATACAATTGTCCAAGCCACTTGTAAACCATTACTATAAGTAGTAGTGGTATAAGGACACCTTGACATAGCTTGCACACTTGAGTACACTATACTTTGAGAAAAGTGAGCTATAATATCATACTTGCAATATTCTACAACTGCTAATTTTTGTTTCCTATCCATATCTTTGTAATACCACTACTCATAATTGGCTTATCTATTGTGATTTGGTCCTTAATCTTGATATAGAACATTGTTGGAGCTAAATTTTTGTATTCTCTTCTCCAATCTCCATTCAGTGTTCTTGTATTGTGGTTGAACTACTTCAAGGAAATGAGGTTGCCATGACCTTACAAGAGAAGAAGGAGTCTTCTCAAAAGGTTCTTTTCCATGGCCATCAAAGAAGAGGTAATGATGTGATGCTCTTCCAAGTCTCAAAGAAGAGGTGGTTTAGTGTTCTTACAAGTATGTCAAAGAGAGGTGGTTCGCTGCTCTTCTGTGTCCGTGAAAAAAAAGGTTAAGCAGGTTCTCTTCCGAGGCTCATAAAGAAGAGTTTAAAAATGCAACATTTGTATTTTGTAATTTGTCATTACAAATCAATAATAAAATTTATTTTTGCAAATCTTAGTTGGAGACAACTAGGTAGTGGAACGACATCTTAGACAGAACCACTCTAAACCCTATCTCTTCTGGTTGCTTACTTATCTATTTTCACTTGGGATCTAAGTTATTTTATTTGATTAAAATTTTGTATAAGATCTATTCACCCCCTCTATATATTTCAAAGATAAGCTTCTAACCACCAAATACTTACTTTCAAGGTGATTCATCTTTCCCCATTTTTGCTGTCCAATTAATGCTCTGCCATATTCCTATTGTGATCTTGTGATTTGGTTTTCCTTTGTCATGATGATGCATATCTTGGCCTCAGGTTGTCGTATATAACCTGATGGTTACTCACATGACCAATATCTCCCCCATGTCTGTGTGTATTTTTAGTCACTTCTAGGTTTCTACTCAGGGTCTACCATGGCAACACTGTTAGTTGTGACATGTTGATTTTCTCAACGTTTTCCATAACTGACCATGGTCAATGGGGATCAAATAAGGCATTGACTGCATCCTTTGGCTCTATTTTGCATCAAAGATAGAATTTATGTATACCATATTGAGCGATGTGAAGCCTGCAATAATGGCATGTTTTAACAGGGATGAAGATGAGTGTGGACTTCTTTTACCATTTTTCCCTTGAATTCATTTGTTTTTAGTCATGCCTCAATGGACAAATTTGCCCTTGAAGATGTCTATTTATTTATATAGTGGGTCTTTTAATTTATCAACATGTTACTAATGCAACCTGTCACACACTAAAGTATAGCTTCATGATGCAGGGGCAACTCTGGAATTGCCAACAAATTTTGTTTTCAATATT
The DNA here is from genome assembly GCA_963693085.1 of Alisma plantago-aquatica. NCBI lineage: Eukaryota > Viridiplantae > Streptophyta > Magnoliopsida > Alismatales > Alismataceae > Alisma > Alisma plantago-aquatica. Next base: position 1,168,897,801 of record OY856409.1, on the reverse strand, counting down.
TTGGTAAATGTATTAATCTTAAAAAAATAATAAATAATGATCCATACATCATAAAAATTAGAGAAAATATGTTTTGGAATCATGGAAATTTTTTTATGCATGATGGTATTGTTCATCGCCTAATTCAAAGATAAAAAATGTGATTTTTAAGGATTTTTCTATTTGACTAGAATCTATAAAATTCATATCTAATAAAATTGTAAGTAAAAAAAATAAAATAAAATATGGCATGGAATCATTTATTTTTCCACCTTGTTGTAGGACCCATTGCTTTCATGGAAAACCTCTAAGTGAGATGTTTACCCTACAATTTCTCCATGTCTATCATGATTGATGGAAGAAAATATGGAATCATATGAAGTGCACATAAGGTTTGTGATGAGTAAAGCCTAATGTGATGGGACCCATAAGTTCATACCATATTACATAGGCTAATTGTGATATATCTCTTTAGATGATAAGGGATATGATTTTAGGTTGGAGTTGGTAATGTGGGTTTTAAAGTAGTATGATAAGGATATTTTTAATGTGGAAGTTTGTGACTTGGTTCTCTCTATTGATTTTGGGTTTATTGTTCCATACTATTGTTTTCACTACCAAACATTGTTTGTACTATACTAATATATGTTCAAAATATTTTTTTATGGATTGTATTGAATCTTTATTGAGATAAGTAACAAAGGTGAAATTTGTGATGTTTGTAGAGAAAACCTAGAACTAGTAGAACTCTTAAACCCTAGTTTTGAAAATGGGGTGATGACTAGGATGATGAGGTTTGTACTAATGGTATGGTGGGCCTACCCTCTATTTCTCGTTTAGAAGTGGAGTGTATAACCCAATAACTTATTGGATGCTTGTGTGAACTTAAGGTTGTTAGGTTAGAATCACAAGTACCTAAAAATCAACCCTAGGTTTTCAAGATCATTTAGTTGGAGGAATGACCTATTTATATCATAAGTACACTCCTTTGTTTGATCTATACCCTAAAACCTTTAAGGAGTTGTCTAGTTTGACCTATTAGGTTAAACATTAATCTGGGGTGGAAAATAGTTGGTTGGTAGTGTAAGGATGGTTGGATTTCAGGGATGAAATCCTATTCAAGGGGTGGGGTGTTGTAACATACCGAAACCTACCTTCGTTATCCATGAGACCCCTTTTCTTTTTAATGAGGTGCCAATGAGTATACTTCCTAGGTTTACCCTTGACAAGGCATAGTTTATGCCCTAGCGTGGACACATGATGGGTTTAGATGAAATTAGATGTGACTTAATGGAATATTAGAAATCTTACGATGTAAAAGAAAAGTTGTTTGTCTTAATATAATGGTAATAATAGGTAGGTAGTGCTACGACGGTAAAATTTTGTAGAGTAATATATAATTTGACTTTTGTGTTATAAAACATAACTCTTATAATGAAAATAAAAAATTCTTGTAACTTTATAAAGCAAGAAATATATTTTGGGTTTCCTTATAACAATATATGGCATATTAGATGGATATAAGTTTCATATAATGAATAGTACATATATATGATTATTTGTACCAATAGTTTAGTAATATTTAAACTAATATGAAACACATATATATACATTAATATGATGGAAAAACCACAATATGGATATAGAATATGTTGAGTATTCAATTGTTCATGATCAAAATATCTTTAAAGTGGAAAATTGAATTTTTTAATAGACGTGGGTACATGTAAGAGTTAATGTAATTCATTCATTAGAAATAACTCTAAAAAAAATCTAACATCAACCCACTATCGATAAATACATTTATTTGGTGAATAAATATGGAAATAATATCTTCTAACATGAAAGCATCAGATTACTTAATCCATGACGCAAAAAGTGGGAATTAATGTGAGAATTCGAGTCCTCATGCTCTGCTTATGGGCCAACTTTCATGCTAATTGACTAATCCTATATGTCTTAGTTTCACTTAGAAAAGGAAATATAAGACTGAATATAAACTATTAAATAAATTAATGATGACTCCGAATTGGAAACTAATGGAAACTTTGGGTTTTGCATCCCAATTTTATCCTAGGTTTTAAATGTTTTAATAACTGGGTAATCCTATACATGTAATGTAAAATAGGAAAGAATACATATATTAAGTGTATGTATATACTAGTTATTTACCTTGCAGCTAGTTTTTCCTATAGTTCACTATTCTTTGTGTCACACCGTTTTACTCACTTTCTAAATTCTATTTATATGTCATGCTAAAGTTCTTGTTGCCATTTCCTTTTTAGTTATTTTGGTCCGTCTCTGGCTGTACAATCTAAATCTTATGACTAGGCACTTGTCTCCTACCTTAGGTAGGAGACTTCCACGATCCCAATTAGTTCATTGAGATTTCCTTGCATTATAACTCTCATCTTTCCTCCTTTCTTGAGCTCATATTTTAGTAGGATTCATTACCCCAACACCTATATTGGCAAATCCTCTCTCTTTCCCATGTTCTTCCTCTACATATTTTCCTGTTTCCTTATTCTCTCATCTCCATTACTTTGGACCCCTATATAACTATCCTAATACCTCCACATCTTCTCCTTGAATTGATCATTCTTTCTCACTTGCTTACTTGCTCTCCTCCATGATCCTTCTCAACCCCAATTTCCTCCCTAGACTACTTGAGTTTTGTAGAATGGCTATGACCATTGTCAGGTTTGAAGAACCTCCCAAGACACTTGTGAGGGTCTAGAAAAGCTTCAAGCCACCATTATCTCTAGATTCAAGGTGATTCATGCTTTCCCCCTTTTTTATATTTAATTACTACTCTATCAAATCCTGCTTTGGTCTCATGATTTGGTTTGCCTTTGTCATAGTGGCGCATATCTTTTCTTTGGGTTGTCATCTCTAACATGATGATTTCTCTCATGATAGATATCTTCCCTCATGTGTGTGTGTGATTTTAATCGCCTCCAGGTTACTCCTCATGGTCTTCCATGGCTACATCGTTAATACATACCTATTATTCTTCTCAACTTTTTAAGTCATTGGCCGAGGTCGATAGGGATAAAAATGGCATCAACTACCTCCTTTAGCCCTATTTTGAATCAATGATAGGTTTTGGATATGATAATTAGGATGTGTGAAGCTCTGTGATTATCACATGTTTGAGTGAGGGGCAGATGATTTTTGACTATTTTATTGTATTTCCATTGATTTCATTTCTTTTCATCACACCTCAATGATAAAATTCATCCTTGTCCTGATCTATTTAGTCTATATCATGCAACTTTTGATTAGTTGGTGTAAGGAGTGGGACCCGAGAGGGGATCCATTCCCCACTTTATTTGAGGAATAAACTCATCTATCCAAACATACTAATAAGCATATTCAAATAGGTGTAAAGTTTTCTTTTCTCAAATGATGATATACAAAAAATTAAAGTGTAGCAGCTGAATAATAAATCATGACTATATTAGTTTATACAAGATTACAAAAGAATTTCCCATTAAAGGGGCTTACATGGAAATAAAACTTCAAGATCTAAGTAGAGGGATATTTGAATATCTCAAGCCTATATCCCATAAAGAGTCATATCCATAAGCCAGGTCCACATCTGCATGTCATGTCCTCCTTGTTGTACAAATGGGGTTGGAAGCATACCCCATAAGAGAAGATAAAATGGAATTTGTCAAGATAAAATCCGATAGGAGAATATTAATTGAGGATTGAACAACATTAGGAAAAGAACATCAAACATAACAAGGCTTCCCATAGAAGAGGAAAAGTACTATCCAAGTGGATATAAAAGAAAGAAATTACAATAAATGACCACTCAATAGTACACAATTTCTTTGATTAAAATAATGCCAAAATGAGAACATCACAAATCATAGCAGTGCATGTAAAAAAACATTATAAGGTTATTTTTAGTAGGGATGGGGCATCTTAGGATCTCATCCCAAAAATATTTTGCGAAAAACGCACACCGTGGGTGGAATATGCACACCTATATATGACTAGAATACACACACTTGGGACAGAATACACACGTCCAAAAGTATGGTTGTACAAATGTACCACCACAAGAAATAATTAGTCTAAGCCATGAACAATGTAGAGGCAAAAATAAGTTTAGTCAATTTAAATAATAGGATGAGAACATCCAATAATTATCATGTGGGGTTAGAGGACCCATAAACAAATATCAAATTATGTCCATAATTAAGATGCAACATGAGATCATAAAGTTCACCACAAAAAGATTAGGATATCAAGTACTCCATTTAGGGTTCAACATGGAATGGATGAAAAATATATAAATAAGAGTCTAATAAGAATATCCAACAAAGTAATATGAACATAAGATTAGAGTCAACATAGAATCTTTCACATAAAATAAATTCTCAGAAGAGAGAGAAATTGTGTAGGCTAATTTGTTCAGATGACCAAGTGAGAGAGAAGGGAATATAGGTGGTTGCTCAATATGATGAATAGGGATGTAACATACCTCAGATAGAGTCTCTACAAGTCTAAATCTAATCCTAGGTTCAAGACAAGGTATTCAAAATGCATATTAAACATACATGTAGAATTTGGGTTAATTTCACATTAATTATATAAACTCTAAAAATTGGATTTTTATTATTAATTTAGGTTATAAAAAACTTTCCATATTATATGTTATACTTTTATGAGTTCATATCACATTTTACTTTATTTTTCAAACTTATGGGTTATTAGATATGAATTTCAGAAATTATAACCAATTAGATAAAATTGTGAAACCCCTAACCTTGCTTAAAGTGTTGAACATGTTTAATTACCATAAGCAAATTCTTTAAACGTAGTATACTCTTGTGATATGTTTTGGTATCATGTGACAAGCTTAAGTTTCAAATTTCATCCAATTTAGACACTATTTGTGCAAGTTATGCAATTTTATGCACATTTTGGACTTTTATGAAATTCATCCTAATATGAGGTTTTACTTGCAATTTGTCACATTCATTATAATTTTTAGATTCTTCCTTATCATTCTTGATCTTTTTAGGTCACGGGGATCCTAGTTGAAACTTGGTTTGGTGGTGTTTTCTTGAAGGGTATTTTAGGGTTTACCCCTTTATGGATGAGCTACCTTTTAGAGCTATCAAGTGGTGGTTTATTTGATTGGCTTGGAAATCCAACAAAGGTGGATAAGCAGGTCTCCATGAATAGTGGGGAAGCTTCTTGTGTGGATGATTTTATATCCATAATAGTTTAAGGCCATGGACACATGGAGAGTTATTAGGACACCTCAAACTTTTCTCTTTCTTTATCCAAAAGCCTTATATACTTATCCTTTAGCTCAAAAATGAAACCTTTGACTCGTATCTTTTCCTCCTCTCTAGAAATTCGTCTTTCACATGTTGTGGGCGAATAGAGTGCCCAAGGTAGAAGAAGATATCCAACCTTATCTAGGGTTTACAAAGTTTCCTTTTGGTGATCTTAACCTAAAATAGTAAGTATCTCCTTCTCTCCTTCATTTCTTTTGCTGTTCCTCTTCCTCCTGCCTTCTTCTTGGATGGAACCTTGTTTTTCCATGGTAAAATTTGCTCTAAATCCCAATGAACTTATCTTTCTTGCTTCTTCTATCTAGGGTTTGCTCCTTTTGTGGAGAAAGGTGATACTTGGCTGAATTCAGACCAAAAGATACGACTATTCACCTTCTTTTCTCAAATTATCTTGTTTCTTGGACTATGATCTTCACCCTAGAGGCAAGTTTTATAACACTCTTCACTTTTATTCCTTAATACAAGCTTGATTACTCATGTTCTTGCTCTAAAATGAAGATTTATGCATATAAAAGTTATTCTTGCTTAGGATTTCGAATTTTATGGTCTTCCTTGATTAGTTTCCAGTTCTATATGAACCTAAAATCATGTGCGTGACCTTCCTGAGGTAGAGGAAGACTTGGTCCTTTCTTACATACCAACTAATGGTGCTAAGTACCTATCAAATGATGGCATATACTTAGTGTTTTAGGCTGATTTTCAATTTTATACATGAACCGATGCATGACCTAATATTAGAACTGATGGAGATGCTTTTGTGGCAACTGATGGTGATGATCCATGGTGACACATGATAATTTTAATTGTTGGTCACACCTTAGTTCAGTTCTAGACTCTTTTGGAAGCTCAATGATTGATGGTTAAGTTCCCTACAAATGATATGTTCTAGGGGTACCAAAAAATTGGGTTCGATCAGTTCCGGGTCAAAAAATATTGTTCGGATTGTTATACTATCAAATCCAAACCTGCACCTGAACCCGGATTTTACTCATACCTCTCAACCCGGAACCGACCCAGATTGAAAAATCTAAACCCAGAACCAAACCCAAACTCGGTTCTAAAGATGATTTTTTCAAAAAAATTCCTAATAGAATTACCTACACAATTATAAATACTTTCACTATCTCAAATAAACTACCAAATATGTCAATGATTATACAATATTAAACAATTATAATATTACTTTTTCCTTTCTTTTATTAGAGAAAATAATACCAATAATGGAACATTAGTTCACCTGAATACTAGAGAATCTCAACACATTTGCAACATCACATATATCATACTAAAACAACACATGTATCACATTAAAATTATTGCAACATCATATAAGTTATACTAAAACAACACATATTCACATCAAAGTATAGCCCATCAAACCAATTGAAATGTCTATTACCAACCAAAATAATATTTATACTACATCATAACAACATCTAGAAAAGGAATCATTAGTTTTGTCTAACACATAAGTAAATTATAAAATGACAAGAATATCATAATACTATAAAAAAGTAACCCATTTTCACAACAAATAACTATAATATGTTTCAATATCACATATATTATATCAAATCAACACATATATCACTTTAATATATAGCATCCATCTCATAAATATATGTATATAAGTAACTATTTAGAACCCAATTTTGTCCAATTTCTAAACCTGAAACTGACCCGGTTTAGATTTAGACTCATAAAACTAAACCTGAAACTGACCCCAAATGTCACTATTCAAACCCAAACCCAATTTGTTTTGCAGACACAACATGGTTCATGGGTTCGAATAAATTTTGACAGCCTTAATATGATCCAATGGTGATTTTAGCTAAACATCTGATGGTGTTCATTGATGGTAGTATTGACATCATCAACTGGTGGTGGCATAATGTGTCACAACTGATGGTGGTTCAGGTTATCACACAACGGTGTAACTAGGTATCCCGAGTCGCTTCAATTAAGTCTTAAAATGATGGTTTCTTTGGTTATATGATCCAAGGGTTAAATCTACATGTCAACGTATAGTTTTCAAATGTTAAACTTGATCGAATGATTTCAAATGGATTATTCAACATCCCATGGATTAGAATGAATCCCACATTATTATATGTGAGTTTTAATAATCTAAATTTGATGGTTTTCCCCATGATATCAATTTAAGGAGCCATTTGTTGACCATTGATGGTTTGCTTTAGACATGCAACTGGTGGTGGGCTTTACCCTCACATTCGATATTGGGTTGTATCCCTGCAATTAATGATACCCTTTAATCAAGGGAGGTCTAAGGGTTAGACGATGACTCTTTCTGGTCACAATGCATTGACTTTATAGGTGGTTTGTTTTAGGGGTTTACTTATGTAAGCAACCAATGGTTTTGCATTCTCAACAATCCAATGATTCTAAGTTGGTGCTTGTGGTATGTTGGTATGGTTTCATGATGTTGGAATTGATGGAGGTTTTCCTTTAATAAGGTAGTCTTACACTTTCCCTCATATGAATAGAATGGATAATGACCATATTGTGTTGATATGTAACCCTGATGGTATATATCCTGTAACATTTAATCCTAATGTAACCAAGTGATGGTGATTGATTATGATCAACCTTCCTTAGTGGAATAATAGAATAATGGAGTACTCTCTTCTTGTTGTGAAACACTAGTATACTATAATATGATGGCAATATCTTGAGTTATGCATGGATCCATACTTGACAATGGTATGCAATATGATGATGATGTTGTCTTATGTCATAAGATTAAATGGGGATGCTACAGATGAGGGTTTGTGAATGAATGCTGAACTATGACTTTAATGCAACCTACCTTGCTAAACCTTACCTCGATGCAAGTAGATAATGGTGGTTAAACATGTTACCTATTCGTGAATGATTAATATAATGATGGAATGTCCTTCCTAATGATTGATTGAAACTCTAATGTGTTTACTGGTGGTCATTATAGTTTCATGATCTATACTTTCTTATGCTAAACTTGTACATTATGAGTGTGATTATGGATAATCATACCCAGCTTCCTCATATGTTGATATAATAAAGGAAGACTCTTAATTGCTAAGATAATCCTGCAATATTATACTGTGATCATCTTTTAGTCCTTTAATGCAAATTATGTTGAGCCTGTGAATCACATGTGTGGTGATGAATGTTGAGACTTGATATAAGGCATAGATAGATAATGATGAACTTGCAGGGAAAGATAAGTAGGTCTTAATGACCTTTGGGCATGGTTGATCCCTGAATGAGATGTAGTCCTCTTATGTTGACAAGGGTTGACACCTAGTGATATAGTTATAAGAATTTATATCATGTGATAGTGTGATGACAAGTGTGGTCTCATGAATGGAAATGAATTGTATCATGTGATGATGATGTAATGACAAGTATATTCTCTTTATTGGTAGGTGAATAGTGCCCTATGATATTGAGATGAGAAATTATGTATCATACATTTTATATCTTCTGAAGTTGTTATATATCAATGTTTTCTAGAGATGAATTAGGGTTTGTATGTCCACCTAGTGGATGCAACCTTAATTCACCCAATTGGAAATAACTAGAAAAGTAAAACCCTAATCATGTAGTGCACTGTGCCATAGAACCACCTTTAGTGTCAAAAATTGCTACATGGTGAAACGAGTATTCATAAGGGAAACTCGGAGCGCATACAATTAGTATGTGGGTTGCTTGTCATATTGACACCAAGTGTTTTGAGATGACAACTGTGGTCATACCTAGCATGCTTTTTGAGAATGACTACAGTCAGATCTCAATGATCATAATAGGATGTGATTGGAGGACAACTGCAGTTGTACCTCAGTGATTAGGTTTGAATACCTTGGTGGCTAGCACTATGACCTGTACCAGGATGGGTTAGTTACAAGACTATACATTGCTAGTAGTTTGACTGATATGCCACTATAGTGGAGACTCATACTGTAACGACCCTGCCTCCCCGTAACCCCCAATTAAGGTAGACCAAGAGGTCAGAGCCATTATCCCAATTAACATGATCAAAGGTTCGACAAATAATCAATAACAATTATCAAATTTTACCAACTAAACTGAAAACTAGTATAAAATAAAACTTTGCATACCTTTTTAAAAAACTTGGATATCTACTTCTATTCACATCTGGAGTCTATTCTAACTAATCCTCCTGTGCACTTTAGTTCTTTATTTAATTCCACATATGCCACTTTACTATTTGTCCTTTTCAATCTTGCACCTAAAACATCGACAAACAAAACGTCAGTCAACATATCGAATATGCTGGTATGTGGGGACAACCAAAATTTCACAAATATGGCTAACAATCTAAATACACAATCAAATTAATTAAAAAGCCAAATTATGCTTTTAGTGTGACTTTATCCACTGCTTTTGCCCTAACCCTAGCATACCACCTTTCGGGTTTCACTTTTGCCATTGACTTAAGGCCACCTTCTCAATCCCGAGCTTGGTGCTTGGGGTCACCCTTCATGGTGTCCTCTAGTCATGCAATATCATAGGCCATCTTCTCAATCCCGAGCTTGGTGCCTGGGGTCACCTCTCATGGTTCCCATTGGTCTTCCCTCTTGGGCTTGACCTTTTTGCATCATCCATCAGGGTGGCATGTAGGTGCGAGAATACACACTTATTTTACAATTATGATAATCATAGTGACTTTATAATTTGCAAGTATGAACATTCAACTAATAAGTTGCATTCAACGCGATGAATCATTCGATAAACTCTTCGGGAAACTAATGTGATTAACCATAATTAACCACATACCTAATTTGGAAGTCTCAAGGAGTGTAAGCAGAATATCCAATTAATCAAACAGGCAACCAATCACCCTGATGAAACAGGCACAACAAGAAACCTGGAAAACATGTGCAATCTAATTACTCATATGTTCATCATGCAATTACTTTATTGAATTGGAATTCCCTCCTAGGGTGTGCCTAAGTTGAATTAGGGTTTTCCTTAACATTCTTTATAGTTGTATCTTAACCTTTACCTTTTAGGTCAACTAAACCCTAAAACATTGTTTCCATGTTCCAAAACCCTAATTACTTAGTCATTCATATCTAAGCCTCTTTATTACCAATCTGGCTTACGATTAGTTCTAACTTCATCTTATACATAAGATTTCAAAACATAGCTTATTAAAGTCATAAACACCTAGATTAGGGTTTCTAGGTTTTCAAGTATATCTTCACTCATATGAGACTTTAAAACATCCTTTTTACATATTAAAACTTCATCTCTTTAAGTTATCTATTCCAAGGCTTCTTAATTAAACTTCATATCAATATGTCTCTGTTTATGATATTCATATTCTCAAAATAAAAGTCATATTACTCAACATTAGGGCTTTTAGGCCCATTATTGCACTTTCTTAGTCATAACACCCTAATTAAGCACATTGTGGGTTTTTAAACTCAAATCGGATTCATATTATCCATTTTATGCCAAAAGGATAAATGTTGATTCATAATACCAACTTAAGTAATTGAACTCATCCCTAATCAACATATAGGTTTTTTTTTGGAAAGTTAAACTTTCATTGATTACTATGCATCATGGATGCAATGAACGTATGGGTTACAAAAGTCGGGTTCAGCATTATGAGCATGTAACCCAGTACAATGCATATTTGGAATATTCAAAGGGAAATTAGGTGGAGGAACCTCATAGAAAGTCATAGTAGTGTCTATATTATGGATTTTGACAAGACTTTCGACCTCCGCAATCTAAATTCTTGATGCTTTATGAATGATGATAGTCCAGTCCCTACTGAGATATGTTGTAATAGCATAAAGGTATCTACGTAGTACAGGATGTTTAGTACTGTGATTGTTAATAGCTGCTACCATGGTTGTTGAATCTGTTTCAATGATAATAGAATTCCACTGAAAGTTCAAGATAGAAAATAAAGCAAAATCTATTGCAGCACATTCTGCTTCCAGAACAGATGAAGTATAAATTCGTTTAGATCCTCCATAAAGCCATATACCTTCATGTGAGCGTCCAATGAAACCAAAAATTGTACGTGAAGGAGTAACAGATGCATCCACATTAATTTTTATCCACTAGAATGGTGGATGTAGCCAGGAAGTAATTGAAGTATCCAACTGATTTGTAGAATGGTATAAATCCAGATCATGATTCCAAACGTTGTGAATAACAAAAACCTTTTGTCGTATACATTTGCATGTTCTGGGGACACAACATTTCTCATTGTTAAAAACCATGTTATTCTGTGCAAGCCAGATGTGATGACATGCTACTATAAAAGTAGCACATATATTATAGTCAGCAGTTATGGCTGTACCAATCCAATCAATTAATGATAAGGTAAAGAAATCCTGGATAAGTTGAGGTAGTTTCAGATTTAACCAAATATCTCTAGCAACGACACAATCTCTCAACAAATGTAAATTAGATTCCGAAGCCGTAGAACATAATGGACAAATTGTGTAAGGTATAAAATGTCGCTGAAATCTCCGTTCATTTGTCATTAATCCATTATGAAGGACCAACCAAATAAACAATTTATATTTATGTGGAAGTCTTAATTTTCATAAATGTTTCCACGGGCCTGAGATATGATTAGATGCACCTGGAACAATAGATTGGTATGCCGAAGCAGTGGAAAAAACACCCAAATCAGTCATATTCCAAGCAATAATATCTTGTTGTGTATCATTCATGGGAGGATATATAGAAATGATTCTATCCACAATATCATTCGGAAAATAAATCCGAAGGAACTCAGTATCCCACCCATTGTCATTGACAATGTTACCAACTTTAAGATCCAATTGCTCCATAGGAATTGTAGTACAAAGTCTCTGTAATTGATTCACAATATTTGGAATCCAATTATCATACCATGGAGATGTGAACATACCATTCATGATAATGGAATGATTGTTTTGTCGAATGTAGTAAAAAAGTGAAGAAATAGTTCTCCAAAAAGTAGTACATCTGTTAGACGATGTATTTGTGCAATTACGATACTTATTTCGAACTGCTGCTACCCACTGGACATTCAAATTTGATATAAAGTACCATGCATATTTCATTAAAAGGGCTAAATTCCATTGACAGATGGATTTTAACCCCAATCCTCCACTTTGTTTGTTCAATATTACACGATGCCAAGCAACTAAGGAAAGAGGATGTTGTGTTCCACTGCAAGGTTAAGGTGTTTTGCAGACCATCCATTTCCATTGGTTAAGTGTCTTTTCTGGAAGCATTTACCTAGACTTGCTGCTCAATTTAACAAACCATGGACGGTTATGGGGGATTTTAACACTATGTTAAATCCTTCAGAGAAGCGGGGCAATAATTTATTTAACTTTAATGAGGCCGAATTTTTCAGGGACAATATCTATTCTTCTAACTTAACAGATCTTGGATTTTCGGGCAATCCATTTACTTATAAGGCGGGCTCTTTATTTGAGCGGCTAGATCGTGTCCTTGGTAACTCTCTTTGGCTACAGACTTACCAGTTTTCCGTAACTCATCTGACGTGAATCCTCTCAGATCATTGTCCTATTTTATTTCATGACACAAAGCATAAGAAATTTACATTTTGTTTCAAAACAAAGGCAAATTGGCTGGGCAATACATCATTTACATCCTTGCTACAATGTATTTGGAATCAGTCTACTAATTTTACAACTTCTATTGAGCTAGCCCATCCCCACCTCTCTAATTGGGATCAAATTCATCTATAAAATATACAGTGCAAAAAGCATGAACTTATTCAATCCATTGAAGCACAACAACAACTTCTTACTCTTAATTACGATCAACACATTGATTTATACAATGTCGAGTTACAAATCCAATATGAAGCTATTATTCATTCTGAAGCAGTTAACTTACGACAAAAATGTCATGCGTCTTGGATCAAGGATGGTGATGCTAATACTTCTTTCTTCCATTAATATGTCAAAGCAAGACAGACTAGCAACACTATTACTAAACTACAAGATGCCCAGGGTCACTGGATTGAAGATGAGGGGCGGCTGAATCAATTAGTATTCAGATTTTTTAAACAACAATTTCAATCAAATGATCTGACTTTTGGTCACTATATTACTTCTTTGCCTATACAATAGATTTCTCTAACTGTAGATGAACATATTATGTTACAAAAACTTCCATCATCTTCAGAAATCTTTGAAACTCTTCATTCTATGGGTCGTCGAAAAGCTGCAGGTCCAGATGGAGTAGATGTTGAATTCCTACTCCATCATTGGCCAACTATACATTCATCTTTGATAATGACAGTACATAAAGCATTATCAGGTCTTCCCTTACCTACTTCAATGTGTGATGTTGTACTAGTCTTGATTCCTAACGTGGCTCACCCCTTATCGTGCAAACAATTAAGACCGATCTCATTAAATAATTTTAGTCTGAAACTGTGTTCCAAGATCATCGTGAACAGATTGAAACAACATATGGCCAGTTGGATACATCCTTCATAGTCGAGTTTTATACCGGGCAGATGGATAACAGATAATATCTTCTTAGTACAGGAGCTCATCCATTCTATGCGTCGACCATATTCTACTAAAACCATGGCAATAAAAATTGATTTAAGTAAATCATATGATTGGATGTCATGACCTTTTATCTTAGAGACAATTATTAATGATGGCATTCCTACCCCTATGGCAAACTACATAATGAATTCTATTTGTGGTGGACATGTAAACATACTGTGGAACGGGCAACTTCTTCCGTGTTTTAAGGCTTCTCGGGGTCTTCGACAAGGAGACCCATTATCACCGTATTTGTTCGTAATGTGTCTGAATAGACTGAGTTTGTTAATTGAGGAAAAAGTTTCCCAACGGTTATGGAAACCTATTAAGATATCACAACAAGGACCAACTTTTACAAATATGGCATTTGCAGACGATATAATGCTCTTTGCACATGCTAACACAGTTCAGATGAATATTATAATGGAATGCTTTCATGATTTTGAACAAGCTTCTGGACAAACAATCTCGACCGATAAGAGTGTCATTTTCTTTTCACCTTCAGTTCCACATTCTATGAGAATAGCAATTTGTGCCTCTGCTAATATGACAACTACTTCTGATTTGGGCCGCTACTTAGGTGTACCGGTCATTCATGGTCGAATAACAAAGTCTACATATGAAAATATTTTTTTAACATCTAGGGTTTTGATTACACTTAAAAGTATTAAAGTTACTATCTTTGTGTGCTTTTCGTACTAGACGCAAAACTAGTATGTAATAGTATTTTTATTGGATTCCTTGTATTTTTCTGAGAAAAACTCATGTATTACTTGTATCCATCAAAGCTATTGGTAATTAGTTACGAATTTTGCAAATTAAAGTACCTCTTGACCAATGGCAGAGTATCACGTGTCCCTTTTGTTTCTTTTTTCTAGCAAAACTGTCCCTCAACTCACAGACCTTTGTGTGGATCCATCTACCCAGCTACCCAATCCGCTTCCCCTTTGTCATATTCATGGGCACAGGCAGAGGATCCCATTCCTCTGTATACTCTGTAAAACAGAGTACTCAGATCTGGGCTGGGTGGCAGCCACCTCGCCCATCACAGCGCTTCTTTTCTCCCTTCAGAGCTCCGCGCGAGAACACCAGGGATTTGCCCCTCTCAGACACCTCCGTCGTCCTCAAGCCATGCCCCGCCAGTGTGCGGGGTGGTGTTACTCCTGGAGTCGATCCAGGCCAGGGTGTTTGCAAATCCAAGGGACCAATCCCCCCCCTCGCTCGCTGACCTCTCTATCAGTGATGCACTTTTGTGGACAACAATTATGAGATCATAAGGGCGTTGAGATCCCCTTTTATAGCCAAGGATCACCAAGGTATTGTCCCTTCACAGACTCTAGTTCCTGGAGGAACTGGGACTGGGGAAAGTCCCAGTTAAACGCAAAACCAGGTCAATCTAGGGACCATTTTATTCAGATTGGACTCCTAATCGTAATGTGAGAGTCCCCATTAGTGCCCGACCATTACCCAACAAGGAAATCGATCCCAAAATTATGTGTGTCCGTTCCTCCTTTCCTTATTTAGTCAAAGTGCAGCCATTGTTGGATCCAAATCCAACGACTGTCGGCCCCCATGAAAGAACATGATTTAAAAATCGAATTGTAATATTCAAAGTAAACTTGAAAATTTCATATCTCTCTCCTCATTTAACATTTTTCACTCAAATTTTATAGGAAACTCTATCTTGGCATTATCTACTCGTGTATTAAATTTGAAACCCAAATTCTAAAGAAAAAGGGTGTTTTCTTCATATGCAAGTTATTTATAAATAAGCCAAATTAATTTATATTTCCTCTTTCTTTTGCCATTATCTTATCATCTTGGATTCCTTGGACCTCAAAGAACCCTAAAGGTACGAAAATCCCATCTTGGGGAAATATTCCTTTGCCTTTTCTCCTATACTTTATCCCTTCCTTATTTATTTCTTTATTAAAAGATTTCTTTTTAAGGATTTCTCTTTATCATTTAACCTTTTTCCTCTTTTCATATTTATTTTATTAGAAATCATATGTAAACGAATTTTACTCAATTTTGTCCATTAATTCCACTTCCTAGATATTTCCAAGTATTTCTTATAAATACTTTGCTTAATATCCATTATCTTGTATCTTTTTCTAATATTTGGACTTTTCTTCTCTTTTATATCCATTATTGGATTAATATAAATGGTAGGAATCAAGAAATTCCTATCTAAAGAAATGTTTGAAAAGAAACCCATCCTTTGAAGCAAAGCATACAACCTTTTCAATTAAGTCCACATTTACAGAATCATTATATTTCAATTATGAAAACATATGCAAAATTGAGGTTGGAACACATACTGACTGAGTAGGGAGAAGATCTTGGATTCCATCTCTTCCTAGATCTTGTATGGAACTCATTTTGACTTTGCAATGATCAGTTAGATTTGTGTGGCATGACTCAAATCCTCAGGGCATAATAAAAGATGTAATATAGCCATATAGCATATCAGTTTAGGGTTATACACGGTGCTACTTATTGGATGATAACCCTTGTTTGTTATCTTTACATAAAAATTATGATTAGTGCATTAAGAGATAATATATATGCTTATGTTGTAGAAACACTCATGATGTAGATGTGTACATACAGTAGTCATGCTATGATAATAGATAACTGCTACTGTTGATTATGCTTATGGTGATAATTATCACATGTTGTTAGCTATGCTTATATCTCTAGCCATGTCTCTATTATTAGAGATACTTAAACTACTAATCTTGCTTATGTAGATAATTGTACTTTGATGTTAGTTCTACTTATGATGTAGATATGTTCAACTTGATAGACATGCTAACAATGTTAGCTATACTAATGCTGCTAGACATATTCAAGATGTTAGATATACTTATGCCACTAGATTACTTATACTGTTAGAAAAGCATAAGATGATAGTCAGGCTAGTGTGACCAATGTTATTTGATGCAATCTTATAAAATCCAAGCTGATAGTTTGTATATACTTCGATAATTATACTTGTTTCTAAGATTATTTTCTTAACTTGTTCTGTATGCTTAAACTATTTAATATGCTCAATTGTCCATTAAATGCTCAAACTGCTTAGTCTACTTATTGTTAAATAATTTGTTGTAACCAATATCTGTTGGAGAGAGTTATATCTCTCACTGGGACTGTGTTTCACCCGTGGGTCACCACATCTTTTTAGGTGATCAGCAACAACAATAGTAGAACTATGGCAGTGAGGAAGAAATATGATGATGGATCTTAGAGAAGGTTATTTAGTTGTATAATGTGTCCTAGAGTCGTTCCTATACTCTCATGTCTAGGAGAAAAGTTTGTATATGATTTTTCGATTGAATCAAGCTTTCAATAGCATGTTGATGCTTGTATATACAAAATATGTGAACAATGTTCCTTTTTAAAGTTGATGTTGTAGTTGAGGCTATAGAGAAGTTGTAAATGATATAGAGTATTATATGGAATGAAACAAGTTGCTGATCTTTTATGTAAATGTTTTTGAGCATTTGAGAAATGTTGAAATTGGTTTTAATTTACCCTAGTTTCTGGATTTGTGTTTAATTAATGGGTAATCATGTTTTGTGTTTTGAGTAATCTCATTTAGTGTAACAGGTTCTCACAAGTTGGTATTAGAGCTCTAGGTTCACTGAGTCTATAGGGACACTAGGATTTAGGACTAGGATGATGTCTAAGTTAGGGATATGACATAAAAATATGGTGCATAGTGCCTAATCTCCGTATTTGGGTGCCCTGGCCAGATATTCGACTATTGAAGAAAATGTAAGTATGATACTCTTAGATTGTTATCATTCTGATTACTCTAATCAAATAGTCATTTTGAGACAATCTAAATAGTATAATGAATAAGAAATCATGGTACAAATATCTCAATCATACCCTAAAGAAGATAGGAATTACATCATAACCTATCAAATCTTGAATGTTTCATAATTACAATAGAAAGATATGACACCATGAAACCTGAATCTGAATACCAATATGCAAATATGGAATTCTTGTAGCTATAATTCAAGAAGACAATAAAGTAAAAGACAGATAAGTCTGTGCTAATAAAGTGATTCAAGGTATGAAATTCACATAAGATGGAGAGGACTCATGTGATAATTATAATATGAGAAGATGAATGAGAACAATGGCAGATGAATAAAGTAGAACCTGAATTAATCTCAGACCAACCTATGTGTGTAATAAGTACTAATGTAAAATCTTCATGACATATGAAAGAAATTAAGGAAGATGATCCTTGTCTATAAAGAAAATGTGGAATATGATGATGTATTCCTTGATAAGTGGTTGAGAAACATGATAACATGAAAGCACATACATATAAATGATGAAGAGTTAATGATAAAAGACTAATGAGATGTGATAATCTTAATAATTCCTATTCTAATGGCAAGGAACCCAAGTTGTATGAGGTAGATACATAAAAAGTGTTACCTTCATGGGAATAATAGAATTGGTTGCCTTTTTCTTGTGACCCTAGACAATGTTGTAGTGATGTGGTAAGTGTGTTTCCATTTGTGTTTCTTCTTTTTGAAATGTAGCCTTTAAGTGGATATTATGCCACTTGATACGCATGGATTCACTTAAATCCTGGGGATGGATATCTTGATGTGATGTGTGGTTGCCTTGGACTATAGTTCTAAAATCTTTATGTTTTTGTAATGAGCATGCTTTTTGATCCCTTCAAGAGTTAGGGGGATTCCTCCTATATGTTCTTAGTCGGTTATGATTTTGAGGAAGTGGATGAGACCAGGGTATGAGTTCTTTATAGCACATGTAGTGGATACCAAGGTAATGAATCATGGTATCCAGAGTGTATTAGTTATATATGAGTTAAAGACATCTATTAGATGGGCTATCCAATGTACCTCTCCAATAGAGAGAGAGTTGATGTTTATCCTCCAAGTGTTGTTTGGGAAAAGAAGAGTGATTCTATAATGTTGTGTATGCTCTTATGATGGTTGGGCAAGACCACCATCAAGGATATATGGTTTCCTGATTAACATACATGTGTTACCATGTTCCTTTAAGATAAACCTAGGATCACAATATCAATGGATAAGAGTTAGAGTGTATGACATAAGTTACATGACCATGATGAGTTTAGGGTTATGTCTTTTAGACTAACCAATGTATCAATAGCATTCATAAATGGGAGGAACAAAGTAATCAAGTTATGTCTCATAAGCTGTGATAAGATTTGGATGATGACATCTCAAAGTATTTCAAAGATGGTCAGTATCATGGTTTACATCTTTGCTAATCTTAATAATGTTAAAGCAACTATACTTATGTGTGAAAAGTTCAACAAGAATGAGTTGGGGGTTAACTAGAGTACCATCTTGGACTTATGGTACATCTACTAAGTGGGTTGTGTGAATCCTAGTAAGATGAAGATTGTGTCATTTCCCTACCCCTAACAAAGGTCAATCAGGAAGTTATATTTGATTACAGTTGCATACAAGTGTATGATTCTTCAACTAGATAGATGGTCAGTCCATCATTGAGATGATTAAAGAATATTTTGATTGAGTTGCTAATTAAAACAACCATCAAAGGAGCATAGAGATGGAACTTTGTAAAGTTACATATGATAAGAGATACATGATGTTTAAAGTTTAGTAAGAGACAACATGTATGGCCTCTAAGTGATGTGTGATACAATAGATATAATAGTTCATGATGACAGATAGAGTCCCAAGTTGGAAAGGTATTACCAAACCAGTACAGGTGGCACACCAATTCCTATGCGGAACCAAGGTGACACATGCAAGAGTTGAAGGAGAAGAATATGAATTTTATGAGAATGATATGACATGGCAATTAGATGAAAGTAACCATGAGAGAGATTTAGGATGAGGTTCATGATAAATATCCATCTTTGTTTACCTTGGAATTTGGGGGCAAGATCCCTGTTAGGGCTTTATGGTTGTGAGACCCCTAACCTTGCTAAAAGTGTTGAACATTTTTAATTACCATAGTTCAGTACTTTAAACATAATATACCCCCATTATATGTTTTTGTATCATGTAACAAACTTACGTTTCAAATTTGATCCAATTTAGACACTGTTTGTGCAAGTTATGCAATTTTATGCACATTTTAGACTTTTATGCAATTTACTTAAATATGAGGTTTTACTTGCAATTTGTCACATGCATTATAATCCTTAGATGCTTCCTTATCATGCTTGACCTTTTTGAGCCATGGGGAGCCTAGTTGAACCTTGGTTTGGAGGTGTTTTCTTCAAGGGTATTTTAGGGTTTACCCCTTTATGGATGAGCTACCTGTAGGAGCTATCAACCAATGGTTTATTTGATTGGATTGGAAATCCAACAAACGGTGGCTTATCAGGTCTCCATGAATGGTGGTGCAGCTTCTTGTGTGGCTTCTTATATATTCATAATATTTTTAAGGCCATGGACACATGGAGAGCTATTAGGATACCTCAAGCTTTTCTCTGTCTTTATTCATAAGCCTTATATACTTATCCTTTAGCTCAAAAACGAAATCTTTTGACTCTTATCTTTTCCTCCTTTACAGAACTTCATCTTTCACCTCTTGGGGGAGAATAGAGTGTCAAAGGTAGAAGAAGATAGCCAACCTTCTTGTTGGAGCATCTAGGATTCAAATCTACCATGATCTAGGGTTTACAAAGCTTCCTTTTAGTGATCTTGACCTAAACTAGTAAGTATCTCCTTCTCTCCTTCATTTGTTTTGCTATTCCTCTTCCTCCTACCATCTTACTATATGTAACCTTTCTGTTCCATGGTAAATGTTGCTTTAAAGCTAAGGGAACTTATCTTTCTTGCTTCTTCTATATAGGGTTTGCTCCATCTGTGGAGAAAGGTAATACTTGGTCGAATTCAGACCTAAAACTAGGGTTCTTCACCTTCTTTGCTCAAATTTTATTATTTCTTGGACTCTGATCTTGTAACTAGAGGTGATTTTTATAACCCACTTCACTTGTATTGCTTAATACAAGCTTGATTACTCATGTTCTTTCTCTAAAATGAAGATCTATGCATATAAAAGTTATTCTTGCTTAGGATTTCGAATTTTATGGTGTTCATTGATTAGTTTCCAGTTCTATATGAACCTGAAATCATGTGCATGACCTTCCTAAGGTAGAGTAAGACTTGGTCCTTGCTTACGTACCAACCAATGGTGCTAAGTACCTATCAAACAATGGCATATACTTGGTGTTTTAGGCTGATTTTCAATTTTATACATGAACGATGCATGACCTTCTATTATAACTGATGGAGATGCCTTTGTGGCAACTGATGGTGAAAACTAATAATTCTAGCTGTTGGTCACACCTTAGTTCAGTTCTAGACTCTTTTGGAATCTCAATGATGGATGGTTAAGTGCCCTAAAGATGATATGATCCAATGGCAATTTTAGCTGAACATCCGATGGTGTTCATTGATGGTAGTATTGGCCTCATCAACTGATGGTAGCATAATGTGTCATAACTGATGGTAGTTTAGATTACTACAAAATGATGTAATAGGTATCATGAGTTGCTTCAATTAATCCTCAAACTGATGGTTTCTTTGGTTATGTGATCCAAGGGTTAAACCTACATATCAACCAATAGTTTTGAAATGTTAAACCTGATCCAATGGTTGTGAATGGATGACTCTAAATCCAGTGGATTAGAATGAATCCCATAGTATTATATGTGAGTTATAATAATATGAATTTGATGGTTTTCCCCATGTGATCAATTTAAGGAGTCATTTGTTGATCATTGATGGTTTACTTTAAACATGCAACTGGTGATGGGCTTTACCCTCAGATTCGATGATGGATTTTATCCCTGCAATTAATGGTACCCTTTATGTTATTAATCATGGGAGGTATAGGGTTAGATGATGACTCTTTCTTGTCACAACTCAATGAATTTATAGGTGTTTTGTTTAGGAGTTTACTTATGTAAGCAACCAATAGTTTTACATTCTCAACAATCCAGTGATTCTAGGTTGGTGATGGTGGTATGTTGGTATGGTTTCATGATGTTGGAACCTATGGGGTTTGCCTTTCATAAGGTAGTATTACCGTTGCCCTCATATGAATATATTGGATAATGACCATATTGTGTTTATATGTAACCCTAATGGGATATAGCTTGTTATATTGAATCCTAATGTAATCAAGTGATGGTGTTTGATTATGATCATCCTTCCTTAGTGGAATAATAGAACAATGGAATAATCTCTTATCATTTTGGAACACTA
Organism: Alisma plantago-aquatica; assembly: GCA_963693085.1. NCBI lineage: Eukaryota > Viridiplantae > Streptophyta > Magnoliopsida > Alismatales > Alismataceae > Alisma > Alisma plantago-aquatica. The sequence goes on along the minus strand of OY856409.1, from coordinate 1,168,875,664 downwards.
GTATACTATCATCTGATGGTGATATCCTGAGTTATGCATGGATCCACACTTGAGAATGGTATGGAATATGATGATGTTGTCTTATGCATGTAAGATTATATGTGAATGCTATGGCTGAGGGTTTGTGAATGAATGTTGAACTATGACTTCAATGTAACCTACCTTGCTAAACCTAACCATAATGCTTGTAAATAATGGTGGTTAAACATGTTACCCTTTTGTGAATGATTAATATAATGATGGATGTCCTTCTTAATGATTGATTGAAACTCTAATATGTTAACTGGTGGTCATTATAGTTTCATGATCTATGCTTTCTTATTCCAAACTTGTACATTATAAGTGTGATGATGAAACATCATACCTAGATTCCTTATATGTTGATATAACAAATGAATGCTCTTAATTGCTAATATAATCCTACAATATTATCATGTGATCATCTTTTACTCCTTTAGTGCAAATTATCTTGAGCCTACAAATATCATGTGTGGTGATGTTTGTTGAGCCTTGTTATATGGCATAGAAAGATAACGATCAACTTGCATGAAAAGATATGATGTTCTTAATGACATTTGGGCATGGTTGAGCCCTGAATGAGGTGTAATCCTCTTATGTTGACAACGGTTGACACCCTATGATATTGTGATAATGATTTATATCCTGTGATAGTGTGATGACAAGTGTAGTCTCATGAATGGCAATGAATTGGACCATGTGATGATGATGTAATGACAAATATAGTCTCTTGATTGGTAGGTTAATAGTGCCCTGCAATGAGAAAATATGTCTCCATACTATATCTTCTGAAGTTGTCATGTAGAAATGTTTTCCAGAGATGATGTAGGGTTTGTATGTCCACTTGTTTGATGCAACCTTAACTCACCCAATTAGAAATAACTAATAAAGAGAATCCCTAATCATGTAGTTCCCTATGCCACTGAACCATCTTCAATGCCGGAACTTGCTAGATGGTGAAACAATTTTCCTAAAGGAAACTCAGAGTGCATACTATTGAGTATGTGGGATGCTTATCATCCTAACACCAAGTGTTTCAGGAGGATGACTATGGTCACACCTAGCCCGCTTTTTGAGAATGAATGTAGTCAGATCTTGGTGATTATAATATGATGTGATTGGAGGAAAACTAGAGTTGTAGAATTGGGTTTGAATATCCTAGTATCTAGTGTTGTGACCTGTACCAAGGTGGGCTAGTTACATGACTACATGTCGTTGTTTTGCAATTTGATAGATATGCACTGTAGTGTAGACTCATACTAATGAGTAGGGAGTAGATCTTGGAGTCCAGCTCTTCCTAGATCTTGTATGGAAATGATTTTTACTTAGCAGTGGTCAGTTGGATTTGGGTGGTAAGACTCAAATCCTCAGGGAATAATAAAAGATGTAATACAACCCTTCATATCTATTCAGGGTTATACATGATGCTTCATATTGGATGATAACCCTTGTTTTTTCTCTTTACAAGAAAATAATGATTATTGCATTAAGAGATAATAGATATATATGCTTACGCTGTAGAAATACTCATGATGTAGATGTGCACATATAGTAGTTATTCTACGATAATAGATATACTTCTACTATTGATTATGCTAATGCTGATAGTTATCACATGTTGTTAGCTATGCTTATATTGCTAGCCATGTCTCTATTATTAGAGATGGTTACACTACTAATCATGCTTATGTAGATAATTGTGCTTTGATGTTAGTTATACCTATGATGTAGATATGTTAAACTTAATAGACATGATAACAATGTTAGCTATACTTATGCTTCTAGACATATTCCTGATGTTAGATATACTTATGCCACTAGATTTCTTATATTGTTTGCAAAACATAAGATGATAATCAAACTAGTGATGATGTTTATTATTTGATGCAATCTTGTAAAATCCAAGATGATAGCCTGCATATACTCTGATAATTATACTTGTTGCTAAGCTTATTTGCTTAATGTGTTTAGTATGCTTGAACTGTTTAATCTGCTTAATTGTCCATCAAATACTCCAACTTCTCACTCAACGTATTATTAAATAATTTGTTGTAATCAATATCTATTGGAGAGAGTTATATCTCTCACTGGGACTGGGTCTCACCTGTGGGTCACCACATCTTTTTAGGTGATCAACAACAACAATAGTAGAACTGTGGCAGGGAGGAAGAAATATGGTGATGGACCTTAGAGAAGGTTATTTAGTTATCTAAGTGTCCTAGAGTCATCCCTGTACTCTCAGGTCCAGGTGAAAAGTTTACATATGATGTTTTGATTGAATCAAACTTTCAATATCATGTTGATGCTTTTATAGGTAGAATATGTGAACAGTGTTCCTTTGTAAAATTTATGTTGTAACTGAGGCTACAAAGCAGTTGTAAAGGATATTGAGTATTATATGGAATGAAGCAAGTTGTTGGGCTTTTATGTAAATGTTTCTGAGCATTTGAGAAATGTTGAAATCCATTTTAAATATACTATGTTTTCTAGATTTTGTTTTTAATTAATGAGTAATTGTGTTTTTGTTTTGAGTAATCTCATTTAACGACTTCTCACAAAAATCATATAAAAATCATGTATTTATATATTGCAATTAGGTAATGAAAACTATACCATTAAATGGAGAATAATTTATTTATTCCAATTTGTATTTTTACTTTTTTTCAAAGCTTCCAATTAATAGATATGTTTTTTTAAAAAAATTTAGCAAATCAAAGATCTCAGAAATGCCACATGTACAATGTAATACATATCAAAACCTTGGTGAGGAGGCCATATATGAATTTTCCATATGGCCCGCATCCCAGGCCAAAAAGGAGTGATGTTTAGCATGAAAAAGAAACAATTAGAGATGGAAAAGATGTTTTTATCTCCCTTCAAGGTAGGATCCAACAAAAGCGGAGTAAGGGTAGTCTTGGGATTCCAAGATGACTATATTCCTTCCCTAGAAAGTGGTCGCAATCAAGGAACACGATCCAATGACTCCAAAACCTCAAATAGTACATTGATTGAGAGGGGATTTTGATAAACCAACCTTGGAATTGTGTTCTTTATGCTCGACCGGTGCCACAAAACCCAAACTTGGATCTTTTCCAAGATCAAAACCACATGAAACATCCTCGAAAAATAGAAACCATAAAACATAGATCCTGGAAAAAGGGGAAATAATGTCTGATCAAAATCTAGTGCAAAGGTTGTGGATTAGCTTTAGTTTGGTATGTGGAGGCTTCTTGGATGCTTAGGATGTCTCCTGAGAGCCAAAATATCTAATCTAACCTCCCACTTCAGCACACAAAACCAACAACAAGAGGGAGAAGCACGAAACAAGACCCTAATTCTTGAGATCATTGGAAAAGGTTCTCGTGGGTTAGAAGAAGATTGTGAGATAAACTGATGTGGTCACAATGAACTATAGAGGTGGCGATAAGGAAAGAGACATGGGAACATAGTGCAAATAGAGCAAAGAGGAGACTAGGATTTGGTAGAGGTGAGGAGGAGTTGAGGTCTCTGAAATTAAAACTAAAATTGTGGCAGTGTCTCATGGAGAGGGAGGGGCTACAGAGACCATATAGGTGATGGAGTTTGATACTTGGGGATATAGAAACTAATTGATAGTTTTATAAGGTTCTAATGGTTTGGGTTGTGAGGGAAAGGGAAGAAATAGGGACAGTAGGGGAGAAATAGAGTTGGTGAGAAACTATTTTAGGGGTTCCTGAAATTGTGAGAGAAAGGAATCAAGAGGAGAGTCATTAGATGTGGATTCAAACAGGAAACTAGGGGAGAAGAAATCATAGAAGAAGGTTGGGAGGAGAGAGAAAAAACTAGGAGAGAAGATTGAGCTTAGTGGGAAAGCATGTGACTTGTTTCCTATTCTAAGAAGAAGAAGGAGATAATATGTAAGCAACATGATTTAAATCCAATGAACTGTGGCAAACTGAGTACTAGACAAAAAGGAAAACCAACGCGACTCAAAATATAGCACAAAACCATAGCAAATTATGAAAATAGCCACGTGACAATCAAAATTGAGAAATTACGAGCAATGGGTTGTATGTATTGAAACATTTACCAATAAGGACCCTAACTTTATATATATTTCTAAATTTATTTGAGGAGCTTTTAAATCTCAAATGTGATGAAATTTCATCCCTAGACTAAATATGACATTAAGATCCATTTTTGGCCTCAATTTGTTATTTTGAGATTGTTTACAATTTTATTGATATTTTTGACCTTAAGCTATATTCTCTCTCCTTAATAAAACTAGGGTAGTTAGAATTATCCAATTTATGTGAAAAATGATATATAGACTAATTTTGGTATGTAAGATCCAAATGCACCATTACTTTCTAGTTTTCAAAATGTTTGTTTAATCATTAAATTTATTTGAGTCCTTATAACATTTTCTTATATATTTCCTTTATAATTTATATTTTGCAATTAGAATTATTCAATGGAAATTTAGAGATCAAACTAATTAAATATATAATTAATCCGAAATTTGCATTTATCTTTACTTTTGAGGCATTTCATTATTTAATTTGATATTTTGACCTTTAACTTATAGTTTCTTTCCTAGATGAAATTAAGTCATCTAGGATCATATAGTTAATTCTTTGTCACCTTAGCTAATTGGGACCCAAGAAGTAGGATTTCACATTAGATTTGGATCTTAGAGTTTCTTTTTATAAGCTCTAATACAATTATGGTTTTTGGCTCATTGCCATAATATTATTATAACATCTTAGCATTACCATCATTATTTAGAGTTCAATTATCTTCACAATGCTACCAAAAGAGTTTTCTCATACTAATATGGATAAATTTATATATTTTTCTTATTTATCATATTAAGTCCATTAATTTAATATTTATATAGAAAATTATACACCATTAATATTTATGGATATTTAAACACCAATTGTTATTCCAAATAACATTATACCTCTAACTAAACATATATTTTAGCCATTATTTGCATAATAGTTAGCAAAGGAAGCATATGTGACATATTTAATGAATTTACTTACATGTTTACACATAATTAAGTTATTATGTTAATATGAGTGAATTATGATATGTGTTATAACACTTAATATGTTATATATGTTTTCAACCCTGGATAGGCTATGGGTTACCAATGCGTTATTCATGCTTTATGCGTTAACAATATACATTAATGTTACAAACAACTATACTATGGTATAGCTCCATTCTTGTTTGGTTAAGTCTAAGGAACTAAGCTTACTAACTCTTAGTCAGGGAATATGGTGTGATTCTAGGTTTTGGTTCATTACGGTCGAGATGTTAAAGATGTACTCCATCATACATCATGATTTAGTATTTCTAACATGTTAAAGTGTTGATGCATGATGTTGAGAAAATTTAGTATTTCTAACAAGTTTTGTTTTTAGTATTTCACTAAATATATTATCTTAAAAAATAAATAACTAATTATATAGAAATAAAAAAGTGAAAATATGTTTTGTAATTGTGGGATTTTTATCTAAAAGATGATATATTTTTCGTGGTCTAACTCCAATATTAAAAATATGTGATTTTGTATGATTTCCAAATTAATTAGAATTTATGAAGTTCATATCTAATAATATATAAGTCATAAAAATAAAATAAAATAAAATATGGTATGGACTCATGAAGATATGACCTAGAAGATGTTCTAGTTTTGATAAGCTAGTTCAAATAATAAAAAGACAATATGCAGGGTTTATGTGATTAATTGTGAACTTATCCTCATTTCATATATACATTTAGTAGGTGACATATGACCCTAATGTGGAACTAGGATTCACCCTTGACATATCTGGACTTGATATGAGGTATGTTGCATTCCCTATGAGTTATGTTGAGCAATTACTCTCTTATTTCTCTCTCTTGAACTTCTATAAGGCATTAGTATGTTGAAGTTTGCTTTCTTTTTGGGTTTGCCTATTTAAATCTAGTTTACTGAAATAGATCTTGTGACCTTCTTAATTTGATGAACATTCATTATGAACTCTAACCTCTAGCTCGTTCATCCTATTTGTAACCCTAATTTGAGAAATTGAACTAATGAGGAATCAAACTAAATGAAACCCTAACTTTCAAGTGATGATCTTTTTTTGGTCTTATGATGGATCTTCATTATGAATATGGTTCAATATTTGTTTATGGGTCCTATGACCCCACTTGGTAACATTTGGATGTGCTCATCATTTATTTGGAAATTACTAAAATTTATCTTTCCTACCCCATTTGCATGTTTTCTTTGACTATTCATATCTAGAAGTAATGACACCATACTATAGGCACTAGGTTTTTTTTTTCTCATACCATTTATAATGTTTTAGGCATTGAGTTTTCTTCTTCTACAAAGTTAGAGGTTTTAATCCCTTGCCAAAAAATATATTAGGCATTGGGTTTTATTCCCTTGCCATGCACTAAGGTTTTATTCCTCCTGTAAAATGCTATATTTATTTATCACTGAGGTTTTAGTCCCCCTGTCACTTGATATGGAATATATGGGTTCCTACCCTACTTTTTAGTATATGCTAGTCTGTTTATTACTCACCATGCAATTATTTATGTTTGTAATATTATTGTTGTGTCATTGACTAAGTCAAGAAACTCTCTTATTGTTTTCTCTCCAAAAGAATTAAATTTTAGTAATAAGTATTATTTTGATCTTCCATTTGAATGCTTAGATATAATTCTCTTGATATGGGAAGCCCTGATAAGTAATTTATGTCCATAATTCCTAATATAGTTCAATGCCTATTTATATTCACATACCAACATTTTTGTGATGAAAAGATCCACTTGGACTTCTTCTGTGGGGTATGTTTCCAACCACTTAGATGTAGGACATGGAGGGCTTGACATGGTGACATAGACTTGGCTTAGTGGAGCTGAATCTTGGTAGATAGTCTTGAAATATCTTGGACATCCCTCTACTTAGTGAATAAGTTGTTTTTCATGTATAACCCAAGAGGGATGTTATTATGTAATCTTATAAATGGAAAAAAGTTGTAGTACTCGATTCTGCTTCTATTCTTTTATACCATTTGTTTGAGAAATGAAAATGTAGCTATTCCCAAATACTTGATAGTGTGTTTGGATTGGATGTTTTTATTACTCAAATAAGGAGTTTAGGCCCTATCACCTCCCACTCCTTACATATTTATCTCCTCTACTGATGCTAACCACATGTATCAATGCATGTCTATTAGGAAATGTACTTTTTCCATGAGATATATCATCTTGACTATGTCTTATAGTAAATTGAAAAGTTCTTATTACATGCCTCTTATTGATAGAATCAAAATCAAATTACAAAATCAAATTATGATGGATCTCTCACTTGAAGGTAGAATTGAACTCTCTATCTTCAATGTTGTTGCAGTTCACGATTTTTCTCCGGTACTCTCCCCTTATATTCTTCTATTATGCAAGAGATAGGAAAGATTTGTAAGAACTTTTTGTAGGGTGGATCTGGTATAGAAAAGAAGATCCATTATGTTTCCTGGAATAAGATATGTTGGAAAAAAAGAAGGTATCTTAGGAATGAGGAAAGTTCATGATATAAATTATGTTGGTATTTTCCTATGTACTCAGACTGTGGAGGCTAAGAATGATTTTATCAACTTAAAATGTATAAATGATAAATATCTCTCCAAAGATTTTTTCTAGTTTGTCAAATGCAAGCCTAATGGGTCCTGGATGTAGAGGCATGTGCTTAATATGAGAACCACCATTTCCCCCATATTTCATTTGTTATTAGAACAAGAAACAAAACATAAATATGGAGAGACATGTCATAAACATGATCATAAGTGATTTTTATTGATAGTAAGAATATCCTCAAATTTGATTTTGGCCCTATTTGGAAATTGGTATAACCTTTTTCAAGAGAGGCATTAATCTATTTCCTATAAGGAAAAGTTTCAAGGGCTTCTCTAATTTTTTTGAAGGACTTTTTGTATGCTTTAATAATCATGATTCCATCTTGTTAGTGGAAAATGAAATGTAAATCTTAATTTCTTTGGAACCTTGTAAAAAAAAGTGATGATGTTCTAATTTGGGATGAGTAATTGTGGAAGTTCAACACCCTTTTGGATGTCAAGCTAACTTGTTGGAAGCTCTTCAACAATAGGCTGGCCACCTAAGTTATCTTTAGGAAGTTTAACTATATAATTCTTGTTGTTTATTTGTAACAATGCATATGAAGACTTTGTTCATCTATTTGTTAGTTACAATTTCATTGCATGCATGGATTTGGAAAAAATCTAGGGAAGAGAAAGTGATCAGTATCATTCCCATGAAAGATGAGGATTGCATTTTACTTGCTTCAAGGAAGGAACACTTAGCCCACATGACATTTTTACATCATATTTGTCTAGAAGAAACAAAAAATCCTCTAGAGGGTATATTCAATTGTTGAGGATGTAGATGTGTGGAATCATACCATCACTGATTGCATATAGATACATTTTTCCATTATTTTCCTCTCCCTTCCATCCATTTGATCTTCCTTCTATAAAACCATCTTATAGTTTTGATAAAAATAATCCTAATTTACAATAGAAAAAACATGTTATTTCTGTGGGTATGTATGCCCAGAGAGCCAATCATATGATGATTGTAATGACATATCTTGTAAACAATTTGATTAATAATAAAGGCAATCTTCCAATTTATTTTGTTTATTTAGTTATGAGATAATGATGTAACGTAATAAATGTCAAAAGACTGATTTTACTCAGTGACGTATGTCTTCAGTTTGAGGACCTGATCGATTAGAATATACATATGTAAAGAGTATATGCATTCTTGTTATGTCCCTAATCGAATGTTAGTGTGGAAGGCTAATAGACAATTGTAACACTTAAGACTAGACCGTGTGTTGGTTGATGACAATATATCATTACTCATGTTATGTGATATCAAACCAAGGTCATAAATACTTGTTAGAGAATAGTGTATCAGAGAAATCCTCCTTGAGAGTGACACATGGAAACCATGATTGGTACTCAGAGTCATCTCTTATAGTGATGGCGATAATTGTGGTTCTTAGATATAAAATCGCTACACTCATCACATGTCGTTCAATGTACTTTGACATCATCCACCATGATCCTGAATAAGGGTTGCCATAAATGTGACTCTCAGGTGTACTATGACACATGGAGATGACTGTGAGTGATGTAGATGGGATTTGTCCATCCTACAGGAGCTTGATATCCTAGCCACTTGATATGTGAGATTGAGAAATGCATGGCCATGCTAATGTGAGTCAATATTTGATATTGAGCTAACACATATCTCAGATAGTCTAGTCTAGTTCAAGGAACATGTATTGAATGTTGAAGAGTATGACAATTCCATGCCTTGAGTTCAATCTCGATATCAGAGACAAAAGAACCATACATTCACTATAACACCAATCACAAATTGTATGTTAAAGTTATACTCCAACTTCTCCAATTATGTGGGTAGCATGAAGTCTTGCTAGATACCAATCATTGCTTGTGAAATCATAATATGATTATGAATATCACTGCCAACGCAATTTGGAGCCTACTGATCACACACATAGGATGTATTAGAATAGGAGTATAATTGTAGACATGTTTGGAAATGTTTTGAATAAAATGTTTCAAATCAAATTGATCACTAAACGCTTAGGTAATATACTAGAATAATGTTTGAATATAATTTTATTTAATTAGTTAAAATATTTAATTTAATTAATTAGATTTAAATGGTTAAGTCAGCTAGCTAATCCTAAGCAATTGACTAGAGCTAGATGACAAAAATTAGTTAATCAATTAATATGATCAATTAATTAATTCTAGAATATTCTTTTTAATAGTCCATAAGAAAATTGTTTTAAAATAAAATTGTAACCTTTTACTTTCCCAGGGTTTTAAGAAACCCTACTCCTTTCCTATACTTTTTATAGGGGCATGAAGGCTAGATAGAGTGAGACACATATAAATTATCTTGTATGTGAACCCTAGCCATCATCATCCCCAAGAGAGAGAGAGAAGTAGAGAAACCATGACTCTAGCATGTCGTCAAAATAGAAGGATACTCCTTCCCTCTAGCTTTAGTAGCACGACATGGAGTTCTTGCCCATATGTGTGGATAAAGTAGAGATGTAGATGTTGAAGTTCCTATGATTGGTGGACGTCGATGATGACTGTCTGTGCACGCTAGAAGCGACACACAACACGAAAGGACATAGTTCAACTTGCTCTAAGAAAAGGTATATCCTGCAAACCCTCCTTATAAAACATTATTATCAACGAGATCTGCTAGTAGGGTATGTGAAGAAAATTTTTATTGTTTCTGTTGCACTTGTCACCTCCCCAAAAACTTAAACATTTCCACCTTATACGATCATCCATATAGTAAAAAAGATAATATATTTAGATTTTACTCATCATGGTATCAAATAGCCCTAAAAGTAGCATTTTAGGAAAAAATATACCTTTGTCGAAATTTTAGCCTTATCAGTTTAAGAGATATACTTCTCTTTTATTATTGATCATCATTAAGTAAATAAAAGATATGACATTAGAAGCATGATTTTAGTTAGTTTATTGTTTGTGTGTATGTAAATAAGGCTAAAAGAATCTACATCACTCACCTCTCTAAGAAGTAAAAGATCTCCAAGCAAGAAGACAACGTCCATGGCTTTAAACCATCCTCAAACAGACCACCAAAGCTCCAATAAAGATCCTCCAAGCAAGACTATTCTTGACCATGCTAAGGAAAGAGAAAGGAGGGACCTACCATAGTTCACCATGGGTTTCAGACAAATAGATAGAAGATAGGGAAAAAGTAAGAAAAGAAAAGAAGGAAGGAAGATCTTACATTATTAGGGTCTAAACAAATCTATCTTGCTTTAGATCCACCAAAGGAAGCCAAATGTTCTTCTTTCACGCACATACAACAAACCTTGCCCATAGATCTCCTTGGAGCTTCCCTTAGCCTCCTTAACTCTCCTCCATATTTTTAGCAGCTCATGGGGTCTCAAATGTGGCTTTAGATTTTGATGGGGCTGGGGTATATATAGGCAAGGTGATGAAGAAATCTAAATCAATCCTTATTAAGTGGAGCCATTAACCTACATGGCTTGAACACTTTTTGAGACTCTTGATATTCCACCTATCTAGGGTTATCCCATCAAAGATGAATCCATCAATTAAACCTAATTGACTCATGAAGGTCCAAAATAAACTCATAAATGTCCACTTCAAGCTCACCATTGAGGAACTAACTAAGACCCATCAAGGTCCACTCCAATCTTACCCATAGATGTTCCAACCAATACCCATCATATCCAGTTTATCCTCACCCAATGAGGCTCCAACCAAGACCCATCAAGATCTACTTCAACGCACCCATTGAGGCTCCAACCAAAACCATTAAGGTCCACCTCATCCTCACCCACAGGGGATCCAACCAAGATCCATAATGATCCACACAAATCTTACCCATAGAGGATCCAACCGAGACCCATGGACACCCATTAAACCACAAAACCTTAGAATAAGTTTAAGGAAATAACTCCAGGATAAAACAAAGAATTAAATTCATCAAATCCTCAAGATACAAGGAACATACATTGAGCAAAGCATAATATTATATCTTTTTAACTAAATTGCAATTAAGTCCTCATATTTTGATTATCACCATGTAATTAGGGAAACAAAGTGCAATTAGGGCCGAATTAGGTTTTCTCTTAATGATCTAATACAAATTCATAGTCAAACATTCATCTTTGATGAAAAAAAAATTATGGTTAAGATAGGCCAAGGATGCTTACTTCTCACCAACTACCACACCAAAATTTATAGTGTGCATTTCCAAAGATCTAAAAATGACATGAGTTGTAAAGTATATCCATGTATTCAAGCTTAGGATGACTGAAACATCTTGAAATTTGTGTTTGATGCAACAAAATATGTAAAACAATATTGATTATACATATTGCTAATGATACATAAATATGATAGTTGGACAAAAACATGTAAGATATCTCAAGTTCATATGCCATTGTGTCAATCATAGATACGTTGTTTGAAAAAGTATGTATACTATAATATTAGTGATTTTGCCTTGACTTATGTTGTTCTACCTCCCTCTCATCGGGCCTCTTCTGAGTTCTAGGATGATGGATGCTTATTCATCCTAGTTTTAGTCTCACAATTATCTTAGTTCAACATCTTATTAATGCAATTTATATTTAAATCAAATTAATTTTCTATTCCATAATTTTCTATTAGTTTATTGTCTTTTAATAGAAATTACTTGTTCTTCATGTAGAAATGATCAAAGGAGTGAAATCGTCATAATCCCCCATGGGACCCACACAAAGGCAATTCAAATCATCACTCCTCAACTCCAAGAAATTGGAGTGTTGATCATATCTTCAAAAAATTGTTGAAACTCTCCAAGACACACACTAATTGGCTGGTACCCCATTTGATCTACTAGAGTAGAAATTTGACCAACATGTGAGATGATTGACTACCTCTATCTGTCAGTTGACTATAACCTCATTACATAAGATTAGTAAATCACAAGGTTTCTAGCAGTTCATCCAGTCTAGCTAGTCAACCATTTGGAACCCTCCTCGAAAAGCTACATCAATATTTAGTTGATCGAATCATTCTTCTATTTGACCAGCTGACAACAAATAGGATAATATTTTTTGACAATCAACCAAATCATTAAATCAATTGATTGAGTGGGATTCTCCAGTTACACAAACTGATACACTAGTCAATTGACTAGACATCAGTCCATCAACTTATCATAACTTTAAATAAGAATGAAGTCTTTAGAAACCACTTATCCCACAAGTGGGTGGGCCAAACAACATATACGGAAAAGAGGTTGACCAATTTCAGTCCAAAGATTCAACCACTGTCATTCATAGCATATGTGTGCCTTACTCTATAAGATAATGGAAAGGAAGAAGAAGGAGAAATTCATAAAAAGTGATGATTCTCTCTTGGTCCGCTTCCTTATATTATTTTCACCTCTAGATTTAAGAGCATAGACCAAGGTTTCCCCTTTCCTCTATATAGTGGAGGCGATTACATCCTCTCTTTCTATTTATCTGCATTTGCATTGTTTCCTACATGATGAGTGAGTAGTTGATCACTAGAGTATAGGGATTAGCCCCATTACCCATATTTGTGAACTCCTATTCATTTTTTCCATTATATGAACTGATTTAATTTTGAATGAAATTTTTATTACTTACATCTTTGATCAAAAACATTATTTTCAAGTTAATTCAATCTTCAACACAAAGAATTTTGAATTGTAAGGTTATAATACCATTTATAATCATGTAGAGCCCCAAGTGAGAACTTTAGAAGTGAGGTCTCTCGGGTGATGCATTGATAATCCTTAAATACCAGAACGACAAGCCTTCAATGATATTTGTTTGTGTAAATTCCTCATTTTTGAGGAATTTGAGCAGCCTCAATTGTTTATATCTATGGTGATTTGAAAAGGAAATTATTTAGTAATGGTAGTGAAATAATTTCTTCCCACTATGTCCATCATTAAATAACAATCAATTAATGTTTCTTTCTTGCAATTTAAGTTGATAATCAACTCAACTTTTTGATTAACATACTTATTCTAATAATGATTAATTTTATCATCATAGTTCTTAAGACAATTGTCATTTGAAATTCAATAGTATACTATACAATATTATGGTAGTATCTATCTACTTGATAGTGAGATTATTATACGCCTAGTTTGGACACGTCTAGGGTTTGTATATGCAAGTGAATTTTAGTGCAATTAAAACCCATATCATTGATTCTTGGTGCTAAGTCCTTATCCTTTAGACTTGTAAGCATTATTTTGGGTCATTTGGCATTGGTTTTGATGCATTAGGGTTATGATACACATTGAAGAGCACACCAATTCACTAAGATGATTATCATGGAGTTAAACCCTTTCTTACTTTCTAGTTCAGGTTAGTATAGAAGGGTCGATCCCACATGACAACGTTATTAAGATTGTTCTCTTTTATCCCAATTCATTTTTGAACTTATTTTTGTGTGTGTATTTGAATAAAGGAATAGAAAGTAAATTCTGATTTGGGGTTGATTGATTAAACTGGAACAAGAAACAAAAATGCAAAAGAAGTAAAAGATTACACTAAAGCAATGAAAGAAAAGATTATGCTAAGACAAGGAATAAGAAGATTGTTAGAAGAGAAAGATTATCTAAACAAAAATTAAGGTACAAGAATTAAAAAGAGGCAATTTAAAAACAAGCACTGAAAGAGACAATTAAATAAGAAGGTAAAACATCTAGGCTTAGAGGTTTCACCACCTTAGCCTTTGTGAAAACAAGATCAAGAGATACATGACAAATAAGATAGAAGAAGGTATGCAAATTATTTGTCAATACAACGCAAGAGATAAACTTCTTGTGAACCCATTGGTTCTGGCATTCACACATCCTTGTCTTTCCTAAAGAGGATTTTTCCACGGTCACATCCGAATTCTTGTGTAATCATTTTATGCATTCTAAATCCTGAGTTTTACAGTCACATCCATCGGGATTAACCTACGATAAAAATGATTAATTACTTTTGGTTAAATTAGAGATTTATAAATTAGAAAACCATCCATCTAAAAGAGTTTATAATTCTTGATCGGATCAACACATGACTAAGGGGCTACTCCCCTCACCTCGATTAAGGAACTACTCTCTAACTATGCTAATAGATGGAGAAACAAGGGGAAGAAGGTAGGAAGCCATATACCACAAGGATAGAATCTCTAAGGAGACCAATGGTGTTGAAAATTAAATGGCTTGCTCTCTTGATCCCCCTCTCCCAAATATAGAACTAGAAGAAAGAATAAGAACAGAGAAGAAATCTAGATTTTGAGACGAGAACCAAATTGAATTGTTGAATGAAAGATTACACCATGAATTGAAAGTAACATTGTTTCAATAATAAAACGCAAGTAGAAAATTGAGGAACCTTTTCTTATTGGAGTCCCCCTCCTTTTATAACATAAGGAGGGGTGGAAAACTATGAAAGGGGGAAGGAAAAAGTGGTGTGGTGACTGCTGAAAAATATTGCTTGTGAGCAGCAAAATGTTCGTCTCTTGTATGGATGATGTGGCATGGTCTCTTGAAGAATTGGACTGAAACCCTAATGAGAGGGTGGTAGTGCCATTTTGATTGCATTCTTGGGCTCGAAGCATCATCCAAAATGGTCATCTGAGGGTGCGGGACGCCCTTCTCACGCCACCATGCACCAAACTTAGGGTTAAACCCTAATTAAGTGGTGGAACCTTTTACAAAATTGACTGGGTTCTTTAGGTCGGAGCGAACTGACCATCTAAATCACATGGGCCAAACATCTAGGGTCTTCAGATGCCTGTCTAGACAACGTGAGTGCCCGTCTGGGCTATAAAAGGGCATGCTGAGCCGAGTGCTCAACCCAGCTGTTTGGCTCTAGAGTATGAGGCTTCATGGGAGTGAAATGACTGTCTGGTCTTGTGAGACGGTCGTCTCATGAGCTTAGTAGGTCAAAAGTTAGCTTTGGAGAAAAGACCTACAAAAGGAGAGAAAAGAGTAAGTAATTGCAAAAAATAAATAAAAAAGTGGGTAAATTGTAAATTGTCTTAGAAATTACTGAAAATGAGATAAGTTATAATGAAAAGGTTCATGAAAATTAAACAAAAAGATATATGAATATGCAATGATTAGGTTACATGGGTTTGGGGAAATTGAAAGACTGGGAAAAACATAATTAAAAGAAGCGAGATCATCCATATAAGTGTCTCGAAGGAAAGGTGAGAAAGGACTCCAAGAGATTGAGTGTTCTAGGTTAGGTTACTTTAGGCATTTCTTTGTGAGGTTGTTGACCAACTTATTTTGGTTCCTTTCATACGGACTAGTTTTGAGATTGTAGTCTTCTTCCTTACTGAACGTATCTCATGCACTAACAGACTAAACTTATGTGGATGATTTCTAATAATTGGTGTCCATTCAACCAGAATATTAGAATAGATAATGATGACTAACTAGTGAGTAATGTTGTTCATTGTGTATATGAATCCATCGACGATAGAATGAATCTCCTCTGCCAATGAGTCAGTTCCTCTCATGACTTGGTAGCTTTTTCCTTTTCAGTGACAAGAGCTATCTAGTATAATTAAGCTAGTGGACTTGCAATTGTCCTTCACGTTGACGAAAACATCTACATGAATCATTAATGGGGAAGGTGGAAGTGCATGTGTTGTAGAGATCTGAGGATTTGACATAGGTTGGATGTTATAGAAGATTAAGGATATTGAAGTAGACTTTACATGATATGCGATTTATGGGGCTTGTATTCTTTTCCAACCCAAGGGACATTAGGGAACAACTGTGCATAGGGGTCACGACATGGCTTTATATAGCCAAGAGAACAACTGTCAAAGGTGAGCTGTAGCCAAAGCAAGTAGCAACTGATTAATAGTTCAATACGCAAGGAAGAAGAAAAAGGGAAGCAATTGACACTGCTAGATCTTTTGTTCGATGATTGGAGACGGGACAAAAAGCAAAGAATGAAGAAGGATGAAAAAGAAAAGGAATAAGAAAGGAAGCAGGGTGGGATTACCAAGGCTCTGGGTATCTTCTTTGGGCCATTTCCTTCTGTGCACTTTATGGAAGAGAACATCTTATGGGAAAGTTCTGGGGTGGTATAATTGTAGGGATCTCTCCCTATAGTGTGGTATCTTCTTATTTCTCATTCTTTATATACTATCTCAAGTTTGGGGTCAAAATTGGAGAGGAAATATTGTATGTTTACTTCTTGTAGTGGATTTGCCTGTGGTTGGCCCCGTGTTTTTTCCCTCACACATCATGAGATTTTTCCATGTAAAAATCTAGTCTTTTTCTTTCCTCTATATTCTTGTAGTTGTTATCATGCATTTTCACACTGATTGGTAGCACTTCCTCTTATATTTATTTTTTGTTGTATCATGGTTTATAACATACATCCACATATTACCATCAACAAACCTATCTAGTGGGACCAGAGCCTAGGTTGGGAAAATTTAGATCCATATGGGGAAGGATGATGACACAACGATGGTAAAGTTGATGAGCATAAATTAGTAGATTTCAAAATCCAAGATGGAAGATGTTCTTTATTCCAAGGATTTGTATGATCTGATAGAGGGACAAAAGCCAAGGAATGTTTCTGATGCAAATTGGAAGGAACTAAATAGAAAGATAGTTAAAATAGTGTGAAAGTGGCTCTATATTTCTATATTCTATCACCTCTCTAAGGAAATTGATGCCAAAGATCCGTGGGAAAAGCTCAAGAAATTATATAAGTGGAAGACCACCACAAGATTTCTTGATTAGGAAGTTGGTGTACCTAAAGTACCGGGATGGCACAAGCATTTATGAGCCATGAATGAATTTCAAAGCCTTGTAACTCAATTATGGTCTATGAAGATAGTTCTTAATGATGAACTCCAGGCTCTACTTCTCCTAGGATCATTACTAGACAGTTGAGAGATGCTCCTTGTTACAGTCAGTAATTCTACACATGAAGGCAAGTTGACACTTGATCAGGTGAAGAGAAGTCTATCGAATGAAGAGACTCGATTACGATCCTTAGGCGACAGTGGATCAAAAGTTCACTTCATAGAGAGCAGGGGCGTTGACAAAGTGATAGACCATTGCTGATTTCTGAGTCATAGTGAGCCTCAGGACCTCGGGAAGTCCCGTATTAGATCCAAGTCGAAGATTAGAGGGTGCTTCCATTGTGGGAAGCCATGCTATTTTAAAAATGGTTGCAAGATTTAGAAAAGAAAACATGGGTCTGAAGCCAAAGACAAGAAGGATGACGATAAGAATACTGTAAAGACAATTTTAAATGATAGGAATGATGTGATCTTAATAGTCCAAGAGAAATTTTTTCATGTTGAGGATGATGATTTTGATTGGGTGTTTGATACTAAAACTTCATATCATCTTCATGGAGAAATGAGTTTTTCACTTCATATTGAAAGGGAGACTTCAAGAGGGTGAATATGGGAAATTCCAACTTCTTAGAATTATCAGGATTGGAGACATTCACATTCAGACAAGTGTTGGTTGCATGCTCACACTCAAGGATGTTCCTCACATTCCATATTTGAGGATGAGTTTGATATCTAGTTCCTTCCTTGATAGATAAGGTTGTCATTTGGATTTTGGTGGTGGATTCAATTCATATAGAAAGGGAGACTTCAAGAGGGTGAATATGGGAAATTCCAGCTTCTTAGAATTATTAGGATTGGAGACATTCACATTCAGACAAGTCTTGGTTGCATGCTCACACTCAAGGATGTTCCTCACATTCCATATTTGAGGACGAGTTTGATATCTAGTTCCTTCCTTGATAGATAAGGTTGTCATTTGGATTTTGGTGGTGGAAAATGCAAGATCACCAACGGGGCTTTGGTTATTGCATGGGGAAGATTGTGTCACACATTTTACAAGACCCATATTAAGGTTCTCAAAGGCGGTGATATAGATGTAGTTGAGGATCACCAGGAAGATCTGTGCAATAGGAGGCTAGGACACATGAGTGAGAAGTGTTGGTTAAGTATGCCCAAAGATCCAATCATGTGATGATTGTAACAACATAACTTGTAAAAATAATTTGATTAATAACAAAAGGCAAGCTTCAAATTTATTCTATTTAATTCAGTAATGAGATAATGATGTAACGTTATAAATATCTAGAGAATAATATTACTAAATGACGTATGTATTCAAGTATTACCCTTATGAAATGAGATCGTACAGATGTTAAGAGTACATATACATATTCTCATTATGTTCCCGATCGGTTATTATTGTGGAAGGTTGATAGACAATAATGACACATAAGATCAGAGTGTGACTTGGTTGATGACTAAATATCATTAGTCATGATATGTAAATACCAAACCAAGCACATAGATACATGTTAGAGAATAGTGTATAGGACAGACCCATTGTGAGACTAAAACTTGGAAGCCATCATCATGGAAGTCATAGTTAGGTCTCACAGCAATGGTGGTGGTTGTGGTTCTTAGACCTGAAATGATTGCACTCATCAGATGTCATTGGGTATGATTTGACATCACCAAATGCAATCCTAAAACATGGGTCATTATAAAGATGATGATTGGGTAGATTTGACACATAGGGATACACTATGGATGATAGAAATGGGATTTGTCCCTCCTATGGGAGTTTGATGTTCTAGGCCTCTTGATTAGCGAGACTGAGAAATGCATGGCCATGTACATGTATTTCAATATGTGATATTGAGCTTACATATATCTCAGACAGTCTGCTCTGGTTCAAAGAACATGATTGAATGATGAAGAGGGTAACTGCTCCATGCCTCGATTTCAATATGAACATCAGTAACAAAGGAACTATACAAACACCGTAACACCATACACAAATTGTAGGTTAAACTTGTTCATCAACTTTCCATTTACTTAGGTAGCATTGATGTGCAACTAGGCACCGCTCATTTCTTGTGACGTCATAAGTGTTACAGATATTCACTACCAACGTAATGTGGGACCTATAGGGTCACACACATTGGTTTTGACCTTGAAGAGGAGTTTGATCTTGAATGACATGAATTAATTGCTAAAATGTTTAGGTGAGTTGATTCATGCAACCAGTAGTCTGACTGCATTTCCAGATGCCCATCTCATGGCATGAGATGGACGTCTGGAGTGCCAAACGGCCATATCAGTGTCGAAACGGACATCTGGGGAGTCATGCCAGTTTTGAGTTGAAATTGGCTAAGAAGTGAACTGACCCAACCGGTTGGCTCAACTCAGGTCACCAGACGACTGTCTAGGTGACTGAGTTGGCCGTTTTGCATTGGCGAGATGGTCCAGTTCAGTCGAGGGAAGGTTCTAGACATTTTCCTATTTGTTTCGCTTGTACATTACTTGTTGTGCAAGGAAATCAAACATTTATGGGAATTGAATTGCAAATTTCATGTACAACTGGGAAATAGCCAAATGATGGTTTGGAATGCCAGACGACTATCTGGGTAGCCAGATGACCGTTTGGGCTATCGCAGGATGTGAAGTTTCCAGAATTGTTGCAAAAATTTTAGATCTTACGGTCCCTTCCACTCCCGCACAGACTGGGAACCCTAACCCAAACTCCACATATAAATAGAGGGGTATTGGGGGCTTCCTAGAATACAACATAGACAATTGAGAATCAATTGCTCTTATAAATATTGTCCTCTTTGGTTGTGGTAACCACGAGATCCAAGGCAAGTCCTACCCGACTAGGGAGGGATAGCCAAGGGAGAGAGAAATTGAGATCATTGTTGTGGGAGAATAAGTTGGTGACTAGTACACCAACGGGAGGGACAACTCCTTCATATCCATTCTAACAGGACAACATGAGTTCTAGGCGGTCTGTGTGGACTTCTCTAGAGGTGAGAGGTTGTTGTCTGCCACTACAAGGACAATGTCAACTAGTAGTTTGTGACAAGAGGAAATGATGAAGAAGACGATGTTTGTGGGTGCAGTCCGTGGTGCAGGACAGGAGGTGCAACAATCCACGAGTCCCAGTACAACCAAGATTCAGAGATGTGCATCTAAAATGACAAGTATTTTCACTGGACTTGCTCCAGGATCAGGTATATCCTTATACCATCCTTCATGCATTATAGTAATTGACCTGACCTAGTGATTATGGGGAATAATGTACATAAAATTTATGTTTCCACTATATGCTCTATAGCCATATTTCTGTACAATGGTATCAGAGCCGACGTTTGTTTACTATATTATGGGATAATTGATATGATTGGATTTTGGTTTTGTCGTTCTATTATTGCATGCGATGCATATAATATCTTGTCAAATCTCAACACCACAACAATCCCAAACTAATATATATATATATATATATATATATATATATATATATACATACATATATATATATATATGCAATTTACACACATCACCTTACAAGTGATTTTAATGGTGGATGTGTACCATGGTTATGTCCAGTAACCCCTATTATCTGTGCATGGTTATATGGTTTATTGATTCTCTTATCTAAATTTGTGTATCGAGCCTCTAACTTTTCTTCCCCATGTGAAGTTAATTTTTCCTATCGTTGCTCCCCTCGAATGTAACTCGAGGTTTCCAAATAATCATGTAAAAGTAGGATAGTTTGCTTTTTGTTATGATGAAGAAGATGACATCCTGAAGATGAGTCTACAAGATGGAGGACCATGGAGGACCAGAAGTACAAGACAAACCAGGCAGCTGGTGGACCTGACCAATCTACTAAAGGAGTTAGCAGATTGTGGACTGATGGAACCAGATGACCAGTGAGACAACCAAACAAATGGCCAAGAGGTGAGTCGATTGGTTCAAGGGTTGAACTGATCAACCCAGATTGGCAAGCATGGATCTTCATCAACAACATGTTTCTGCGTGTGATGTAGACCGAGGATGACGTAATTCCTTGTGGCTCCAAGGAATTATAATGGGCTGACCATAACCATCACTTTATTTTTATTGCATGTTTTTGTTGTGGGATATATCATGTATATGATACATACTATATATGTGGTGATTGGATAAAGTATATGAAATTATACAAACACCCTCAATTAAAATATTAAGTCTTAGATTCCTTCGATTAGCAATACACATGAAAAGCCTAATCGACCAAGTGCATATTTGCACAAAGCATGGTGCATTGTCTATCTCATGGAAGTGTGATGGTAGATATGTAAATTTGCACAAAGAATGGTGCATATATATCATATTGGCTATTGCTTCAGGCTTAATTGGTGACTTGGAGAGCCCAGGCCCGGAGGCATGTAGATGATTATTGTTACAACCCCAATTTTTGGGTTTATTTGGTGAGAAATGTAATTTCTCATATTAAAGATATTTGAACAAATAATGATATAATTTGGTTCAAATAAATGGATTATGTTTACAATAGCCTTGATGTTTGTGTTGTGGGCATTATTGGCTATTGGGCCCAAATAACAAGGAAATTCAATTAGTAAATGAATAATTGAATATTTGAGAAAAGAAAAATGTGGAAACCTCTAGAAGGCAAATCCAAAGAGGGATTTCGTGCCTCTTGGGTTCCAAGGAGTCCAAAGTTGCAAAAGAAAGCAATAAGAAAAGAAAAGCTTAATTAAGTATTTCTTTAGTAAGAAAGAAATTGAGAACAATGGTAAAATGTGGAAAACAAGTCAAAAGAAGTATAATGGAATTATCCTTGGTGGAATTTCGTATCCCAAGGATTCCTAATGATAAAAGGAATGCCAATGAGGAAAATAAAAGAGAAATAAAGAGAAATCCTCAAAAAGAGATATTTTAATAAGAAATAAACAAGATAATGTGAATTAATGAATATAGATGCATCTAGAAGGATAATAAGTATCCTTAAAAAGTAACTTCAAAATAATAGAGTTTCTTGGGGTACAAGGAGCCCCAATGAAGGAAGAGGAAAGAGGAAATATCGATAATGTCAAATAAGAAGATAATATGATTCTTAATTAATGAATTATGTGGTGTTGCAAAAAAGGGAGTATTTTCTATTAAATGAAAATAGAATTTCGTGCCACTAGAATAAAGGGCAAGTACTAAGAAAATAAAAGAAGAGATTTTCGAAATTCTAATATATCAAGATAAACAATATCAAAGGAATAAGTTAGGAAAGAGAAGACTTCTTCTCAAGGAAGGAAAAGGTTTCCTTTATGCGTGGAGCTTGTTTTTCCTCTTGGATCTCGTGGATAAACAACCTAGGGCCTATCTACCCTCCCCTATATAAGGGGTGCGGCCCTGGGCCAAGTCTAGAGGATCCCACACGTCACTCTTTTTCCTTGCTTTCATCTTCAAACCCTAACCCCAAGATCACCATAAGCATGACGAAAAGAAGGGAAACCAAAGGGGTGCGATGAAGGCCTGGTGTATCATGGTGTCAAGGAGCCATTTCTCCATCGAATCCATGCCCTAGAGCGCGCGCAGCAGCGACACCTAGGCTACAATGACGGCCATTGTGCATGTCTTGCAGAGCAGGAAGACGACCACCATGGCTAGGGTTTGAGGGCGCCCTGTGTGCGCCTTGGAGTGGCGGAGGTGGAGGAGTGACTTTCGGCAAGAATCGATGCCCTGAGAGCGAGAGACGGAGGTGCACCAGGCAGCAACGACGACCAGGTAGGGCTGCCTGAGGTTGAAGACAACCAGGAGGATGTTGGATTGTTCTACTCCTCCAGGGTATGAAGCATGACAACTTAAGTGGGGGCAGAGTCGTCATTTGGTTATGTTTCCAAAAGCCAAGCAACGTTGCATGAGCTTGATGATGTGGCGCAATCTGATTGGCCGAAAGGTATTTTTCTTACAAAATTCATAATTAGAGATTGGTAACTCCGATTAGGACAAGTAATATATGAATTTTTCTCAGGAGAACGAGAGGAATCCAATAAAAATGATATTAAAGATTGATTCCATTCCTATTGCAAAAGTAAATAAGTTGATGAAAAGTGCATTAAAGTTAAGTTAAAAACCCTTTCTGTGATTAAAGGTTGAATCTAGAATGCTTAATGGGTTAATTGAAGTATTAATAACCTATCGAACGATAATGTTAGATTCCAACCTGAGATAGATGTAAAATTACATGATTTAGGGTTTTTACCTCATGTGAGAATGATTAAGTAGTTAGAAACCCTAATTTAGGGTAAAAGAGGATAAGATCATATATAATTTGAAAGATATGAAAATATGTTGTTATATAATGGTTCTAATTTATTTCGATCATTAACATTCCTAATTATGGATAAAAACGCTAAATGTAGTAATTAGGGTTTTCTCATGAATAAAAGGTAAAATTAATGGTAAATTGAGTTCATATGCAAATTAGACCATAATGAACTTTGAATTGAAGATAAATGCGTATAATGATCTTGTTATGGATTAAAAGGATAACATAGTAGTTTTAATGAAAAAGAAACTTAATGAAATTAATTGATGATTAATGTGCCTGTAATATGAAAATAGGGTTATATGTTGTTAAGATAACCTTAATGTTGAAGAATAGATGAGATAATTAGGGTTTATGAGTAATAGCATAAAATTAGGGTTTAATATGGTAAAATATGAAGGGAAACCCTAATTGCAAAATGAAACCCTAAAATGGATACAAAAACCCTAGAAAGTGAATCCAAGTCAATAAAGTAGATTCTTGATAAAGTGTGTAATAAATAGAGTACATATTCTTTTCAGGAATTATGTGAGTATTGAATTGCTTGCTTGGATTGCATTCTTGGTTGGATTTGCTTAATGCTTGTGAAATCATCAAATCAGGTATGTGGTTACACTGATGAGTAATCACTTTAGTTTCACGGCGATTTCCGAATGTGTTTATCGATTGCTTGAAATTAACTGTTGGATGCCTTTTATTTCATGCAACTATATAGAGTGACTATGACTATCACTATGAACATATATATAACTAGCTAGATTTGAGTCCACCTCTGTGGCTTGTAAAGGTGAAAAGGGGTAACCTAGAGTAAGGTCTAGGTTATCGTGGGTTAGAAATTGGGCTACCAAGTGTAGTGCCATGAGACCCATTACCCTGCCATGAGTTAAGGAGTGGGCTACTTACGCGTAGTGCCATGTGACTCAACCCTAGAAACTGGTTCACCTATAGGTGGGACCATGAGGGGTGTAATGGGGATCTACCATAAGGAAGGTAGTATCCAGGTCCACTGCAGGGATAGAACAGAGGATAGGGTACTCATGGATCATGGAGTTATATTTAAAACATAATCTTGGTTGTTAAATGATTAATTGAATGATTACTTTGTTATCATAGTTGCACGTTTATTGTTTCCCCCACATACCAGCTTTGGCTGACCGAAATTTTGTTGGTCGACATTTTAGGTTCAAGCCAAAAGGACAAACAGTAAATCATCATTTTGTGAAATAAATGAAAAAAATACAAGGAGGATTAGTTAGAGTAGAATCCATAAGTGGATAGAAGTTTAGAGATCCAAGTTTTCAAAAAGGTATGCAAAAGTTATTTTTCTTACAACTTTTTAGTATAAATTGTTGAAATTTAATAATTGTTCTTGGTTAAGTGCTGAACCTTTGATCCAGAAGTTATGGGTGCGGCTTCCTCTCGGTCTCCCTTAATTGGGGGTTATCGGGAGTTGGGGTCATAACATTTGGTATCAGAGCGTAGGTTCCTCACTTAACCATTAATAATTATTAAATTTTGCAAACTCCATAGAACCCAAGGGAGTCATTAGAGGAATATCCGAAAGATGGAGGTGTCTAGAAAAGGATCATGACCGAGGGATGGCAATATTTTCCTCCGCACCACTAGTCAGAATACGAGGACTCCCCGATCCATGTGACTGCCTGACCAAAGTCTTAGGGTATGAATCAAAATAAGATACCTTTAGGACTTTCTCATCTTATTCATCCCTTCTCATCACAATTTATGTTAAGGACCTTAAGGATTAGGGTTTTCTCTCTTCTCCTCACCCTCTTGAGGTATGGGTAAGGTTAATAAGGTGTAAGGAATCCTCCACCAAATTAATGAAAAAGTATGTAAATAAGATGTCATGGACATAAGCTTAATAGATTAAGCGCAAACTAAAGAATAAATACATGCTTAGGTCTTATGACATAACTTGTCATGCCCTCAAAAGAGACTTGGGGTTAGACCTTCTTATCAAGAGGATAGATAAAGAGAGTTATTCTTGGAGATAGAGATCTCCATTACAAGTAGAGACCTGGCACATCCTTTAAGGATGATGATAACCCTAACCGTAGGTGTTGGTTAGAGAGATATGAAGTGGTGAATAGATATCACTATAGACCAGGTGTTTTAAAGGACATGCCTTTGGGATGCCATATGATCCATGGGTGACCTAGCACCTTTGGCAACCCAACCCTGGGAAGGGTCGTGCATGTTAGAGCAAAGGATATCTCCTTTGATGATGATGTTAGTAAAGGACCTATAGAAACCCTATGGGCCTATGAGAGTAGGGCATAGCATGCACCCAGGGTACGTTAGTAGTGTGAGAAATAGGTTGAAACCCTGACCAGGAGAGTATGAAGGATGGCTTATGAAATAAGCATAAAGAACTATGGATAACCTTGAGCGAACATAAGTTGAACATAGGCTTCATCCAGGTAGGGGCATGCTTTTGAGGTTGATCCTTCATGAAGAAAGGACATCTAACGGTGAGGTTGGATGTAGGGTTAGCTCTAGAGAGAGAGCACGAAACCCAGTAAGAAGGTTGGAAGCCTAAAACCACGAGATATGAGGAACAATGGATGATAGTGGTTGCCTCATGTCCGATCCCTGGAAGTTGCTGATATCTTAGTTGCCTTTAGGGGAACCAAACCCTAGATAGAGGGTGATGCTTCTGGTACCTATGTGCATGTGGTATAGTTGGTTACCTTCTGTGATAGGAAGAGGAGTTCCTTAGACCTGGAGAGGTATAGTAATAGGTTATGAGGCCTTGTACCTTGTTGCTTGTCCTTGAGGAGGACTCAACTTTAAAGTGTTGATCGAGGAAAAAGGAAGACATGAAGTGTATGTCGTACCCGATACATGGTTGGTTCATGGTTAAGAGATAGAGCATGTAGTTGGATACTTGAAAGTGAACCTAGGGTTCCTAAAGAGGGGAAGTGATGTACCTAATGCACGTGATGAGAGTTGAGTTTCTCTAGATGTGAACATGGTACCTCCTATATTGAGTGGAAATGAAAACCCCTTAAGTTAAAGGTATGTTTGATGAACCCCTCACGGCTAAGTGGGTGACATGGGAAGGTATGATCGTGATCCAGTGTTGAGGATGAGAACAAGTATGACCCAGCATGGTTTAATAGGTGGTCAGCTTGTTCCTTAATAGCTTACTAGGGTTAAGCATTCAGATGTAAACCCTGGACCTAAGGATGTTTGTGACCTTGTGGTCAAGAGTGGTAGTTTCCTCCCATCCTGGGAGAGGGACCCTTTTGTAGGGTGTATACCAGTTTTGTTGGTTTAAGGTAACCTAAAGAGGTATCATAGGATCGTGAGAAGCTAAGTAAAAAGTACATGGTATGAGAATGAACCTGTAGACCCATAGATATCCATCTCTAAGTGCATGTGGATGTGTTACCATGGAGGTAACCGATAAGGGGCCTGACCAAGGTAGGCAGGTCGCCATGACTCCTATGAAAGAATGAAAGTTGGCCCTTGAATGCAGAAAGAGAGATGATGAAGGCTTGGGTAAAGTTCTAAGTTGAACATGTACTATAAGGAAATCCTAAGTCTATCCTAGGGTCAGGTAGGGATAAGACCGATGGAAGTAGGAGTTGTCTAATTCCCTAGTTGCACATGACCATAGGGTCGGGAGGTAACATCTATCATTGTCTGAGGGCCATGGGTTAGGAGATTGATCACCTTCATGAACTCATGGGACCCAAAGGGAAGATGAGTAGGTCACTCTCTGGATGCATAAGGGAAGAGGGATGCCCCCAAAAGTGCCGGCACCCTATAGACCTCGAGGAGATGACCAAGGGTTGTGTGTAAATCCAAGTAGGTTCGAGACCAGTTTTCCACGGAAGTAACTTTGATATCATGATGTCTATGATGTAGAGACATATGTGGCATGTTTCAACTTAGATTTAAAGGTGTACTGGCAAGGTGGGATGTACCATCTCTACTCTTGGAACATGAAGAACTTTGTATTTGGACTACAACCAAATGCTTATTTCCTCTTGTTATGGGAGTGAGAGATAGGATAGTACACATGCCATACACCGAGGATAAAAGATGATGTGAGTTGGAACATTGCTATGAGATATTGGGACAGAGAAGATAACATACCATGGTAAAGTGAATAATACATGGATGGTTTGCAAACACTAAAAGAAATGAGGTAGTTACCTTTTGAGAATATTTTATCATGAGCTATGTGGAACTTATAAGTTATACTAGGTTGAATTTGATCACCATGATGATGAAATCAGAGAGTGTTCTTAATGAAGATAGACTTAGAGTTTGAGTTTGAGATGATGAGTGAAATACATGGAAGTGTATGTCTTCAAGGTTACCTATTACCTAAGGATGTGAAATGGTAATGGATGCTCTGGTTGAGATATATCAGACTAGTTTGGCTAGAAGCTAGAAGAGGTTGTTAGGCTAACCATAAGTTTGGAAAGAAGATATGTTTGGCTAACACTCATATGTAACGAGATATGTGGAAAAGTTAATGGTTGTTTGGTTAGTCATCCTTGATGCAATGAAAGGATGGTTGTAAAATCTCAAATGCTTTTCTTTGGATAGGAAGGTAATGAAACCCTGATGAGAGTGGTTTAGGGTTTCTAAGGTATCGATCTTGAGAAATCATGACATACATGAGATCCTGATTTTAAGATCACCATACATGGTACCACCAAGATAATAAGTGACAGTAGGACTTTGGATGCCTAAGATAAAGTTGCATGTGGTATATGGCCATGCAAGCCGAGGGAGAAGGATGAACACCAGTAACCCAATGCATTGATATAAGGGATCAAGAGTCCCTGAAAGAGAAAGTGAGTTCATCACTATGGATGATGTAAGTCTCCCCTGGACCAAGGAAGGTCGAGATGCAATATGGGTTATGGTAGATCACCTTACCTAGATGACATGAGAAAGAAAGAGTACTGTCAAGGGACACATAGGGTTGAACTACACATGAGAGAGATGGTTCAACTACCCTATGGTGTGAGTTCAAAAGTTCTTGAGTATAACTCAAAGGTTCACTTCTGTATGGTGGAAGTAGATACATGAAGAACTCCATGTTAGTAAGTTTATCACCCCTAACTAATGTTTAGTATGATCCAGACGAGAGGGTCTGATGAGGGCGTGGGTGCTCGCTCAGGGTGATATCTAGAGATAGTTCTTGTCCTATGAAAGATGTGATGATAACCACCAAAGCCAGTATCATGATTTAAAGAAGCTCTGTAAGAGAGGTCGTGTCGGTCACCACTTCAGTAAGGTGATGTTGGTGAAAGGACCATGTGATGGTTAGAAAAGGACCACAGTGTGTGTAGATGAAGTCACTTTGATTGTGCAATTGCTGAAAGGAACCCAGAGACGACAAGAGTCATGAGCAAATGCAAAGTAGACTGACATGTAGTTCACTGTGGGAGAATATGTGACATGAAAATCCACCCCCTCTAAGTTATAGCTAAGAGAGCTGAGTCCCCGATGCATGGGTTCTTTTGACATAGTTTGGTGGAGAAGGTTAAGTTTGACCTTACCCCTCAGGATAAAGTAATGTGTGATGAGTTCCATGTGTCCAATTTAGAGCACTATGTGAGGTACCCCGACCATGTGCTGAGCAATGAAACTAGTGAGCCCTAAGGGAGGCTGAAATGGCCTGAGTCACCTGGGCAGTTTATAGACGCCAGGATGAAAGAACTCAGAGAAAAGAATATGTGATGATAAAGGTTCTTTGGTAAGTGCCATGAGTACGGTAAAGCCACATAGGGGCCAATGATGGACATGGAAAAGTCTTATTCTGAATTGTTTGTTTGCTTGATAAGAATTTTGAGGACAAAATTCCTATAAGAGGGGAAGAATGCTACAACCCCAATTTTTGGGTTTATTTGGTGAGAAATGTAATTTCTCATATTAAAGATATTTGAACAAATAATGATATAATTTGGTTCGAATAAATGGATTCTGTTTACAATAGCCTTGATGTTTGTGTGGTGGGCTTTATTGGTTATTAGGCCTAAATAACAAGGAAATTCAATTAGTAAATGAATAATTGAATATTTGAGAAAAGAAAAATGTGGAAACCTCTAGAAGGAAAATCCAAAGAGGGATTTCGTGCCTCTTGGGTTCCTTGGGTTCCAAGGAGTCCAAAGTTGCAAAAGAAAGCAATAAGAAAAGAAAAGGTTAATTAAGTATTTCTTTAGTAAGAAAGAAATTGAGAACAATGGTAAAATGTGGAAAACAAGTCAAAAGAAGTATAATGGAATTATCCTTGGTTGAATTTTGTATCCCAAGGATTCCTAATGATAAAAGGAATGCTAATGAGGAAAATAAAAGAGAAATAAAGAGAAATCCTCAAAAAGAGATATTTTAATAAGAAATAAACAAGATAATGTGAAGTAATGCATATAGATGCATCTAGAAGGATAATAAGTATCCTTAAAAAGTAACTTCAAAATAATAGAGTTTCTTGGGGTACAAGGAGCCCCAATGAAGGAAGAGGAAAGAGGAAATATCGATAATGTCAAATAAGAATATAATATGATTCTTAATTAATGAATTATGTGGTGTTCCAAAAAAGGGAGTATTTTCTATTAAATGAAAATAGAATTTCATGCCACTAGAATAAAGGGCAAGTACTAAGAAGATAAACGAAGAGATTTTCGAAATTCTAATATATCAAGGATAAAGAATATCAAAGGAATAAGTTAAGAAAGAGAAGATTTCTTATCAAGGAAGGAAAAGGTTTCCTTTATGTGTGGAGCTTGTTTTTCCTCTTGGATCTCGTGGATAAACAACCTAGGGCCTATCTACCCTCCCCTATATAAGGGGTACGACCCTGGGCCAAGTCTAGAGGATCCCACATGTCTCTCTTCTTCCTTGCTTTCATCTTCAAACCCTAACCCCAAGATCACTATAAACATGACGCAAAGAAGGGAAACCAGAGGGGTGCGATGAAGGCCTGGTGTATCACGGTGTCAACGAGCTGTTTCTCCATCGAATCCATGCCCTAGAGTACGCGCAACAGCAGCACCTAGGCTACAATGACGGCCGTTGTGCATGGCTTGGAGAGCAGGAAGACGGCTACCATGGCCAGGGTTTGAGGGTGCCCTGTGTACACCTTAGAGTTGCGGAGGTGGAGGAGTGACTTCTGGCAAGAATCACTACCCTGAGAGTGAGAGACGGAGGCCGCACCATGCTGCAACGGTGGAAAGGTAGGGCTGCCCGAGGTTGAGGACAACCTGGAGGACGTTGGACAGTTCTACTCCTCTGGGGTATGAAGCATGACAACTTAAGTGGGGGCAGAGTTGTCATTTGGTTATGTTTCCAAAAGCTAAGCAACGTTGCATGAGCTTGACGATGTGGCACAATCTGATTGGCTGAAAGGTATTTTTCTTACAAAATTCATAATTAGAGATTGGTAACTCCGATTAGGACAAGTAATATATGAATTTTGCTTAGGAGAATGAGAGGAATCCAATAAAAATGATATTAAAGATTGATTCCGTTCCTAATTGCAAAAGTAAATAAGTTGATGAAAAGTACATTAAAGTTAAGTTAAAAACCCTTTCTGTGATGGAACTTGGAAGCTATAGCTGCTGTCGCGTATGACCTGAACGGTCACTGGATAGGTGGGTGTGCTAGAAAGATCAAGGTGAACTCCATCCTTGAAGCTGAAGTCCGAGCTATTGAGCTCGCGGCTAATGTCAGTAGAGTTAATGGTCACAACCGAATTACCTTTACTACGGATAGTGCTATGGCCGTCAAAGCTTTGAGGAACCATGCAGACGATGCTCCTGCTATTAAACATTGGATAGCGAGAGCTCAGAAGTTCATGGCTGGTATGGAGGATGTCATGCTCAAGAATGTTAGTCGAACTAATCTCCATTTGGTGGATGGTCTAGCCAAGCACCATTTCAAAAAAACCTTTTCTGTGATTAAAGGTTGAATCTAGAATGCTTAATGGGTTAATTGAAGTATTAATAACTTGTTGAATGATAACGTTAGATTTGAACCTTAGCTAGATGTAAAATTACATGATTTAGGGTTTTTACCTCATGTGAGAATGATTAAGTAGTTAGAAACCCTAATTTAGGGTAAAAGAGGATAAGATCATATATAATTTGAAAGATATGAAAATATTTTGTTATATAATGGTTCTAATTTATTTCGAGCATTAACTTTCCTAATTATGGATAAAACCCTAAATGTAGTAATTAGGGTTTTCTCATGAATAAAAGGTAGAATTAATGGTAAATTGAGTTCATATGTTAATTAGACCATAATGAACTTTGAATTGAAGATAAATGCGTATAATGATCTTGTTATGGATTAAAAGGATAAAATAGTAGTTTTAATGAAAAAGAAACTTAATGAAATTAATTGATGATTAATGTGCCTGTAATATGAAAATACGGTTATATGTTGTTAAGATAACCTTAATATTGAAGAATAGATGAGATAATTGGGGTTTATGAGTAATGGCATAAAATTAGGGTTTAATATGGTAAAAGATGAAGGGAAACCCCCGAATTGCAAAATGAAACCCTAAAATGGATACAAAACCCTAGAAAGTGAATCCAAGTCAATAAAGTAGATTCTTGATAAAGTGTGTAATAAATAGAGTACATATTCTTTTCAAGAATTATGTGAGTATTGAATTGCTTGCTTGGATTGCATTCTTGGTTGGATTTTCTTAATGCTTGTGAAATCATCAAATCAGGTATGTTGTTACGCTTATGAGTAATCGCTTTAGTTTCATGGTGATTTTCGAATGTGTTTATCGATTGCTTGAAATTAACTGTTGGATGCCTTTTATTTGATGCAACTATATAGAGTGACTATGACTATCACTATGAACATATATATAACTGGCTAGATCTGAGTCCACCTCTGTGGCTTGTAAAGGCTAAAAAGGGGTAACCTAGAGTAAGGTTTAGGTTATCGTGGGTTAGAAATTGGGCTACCAAGTGTAGTGACATGAGACCATTAGCCTGCCATGAGTTAAGGAGTGGGCTACTTATGAGTAGAACCATGTGACTCAACCCTAGAAACTGGTTCACCTATAGGTGGGACCATGAGGGGTTTAATGGGGATCTACCATAAGGAAGGTAGTATCCAGGTCCACTACAGGGATAGCATAGAGGATAGGGAAATCATGGATCGCGGAGTTATATTTAAAACGTAATCTTGGTTGTTAAATGATTAATTGAATTATTATGTTGTTATTATAGTTGCACATTTATTGTTTCCCCCACATGCCAGCTTCGGTTGACCAACGTTTTGTTTGTCGGCGTTTTAGGTTCAAGCCAAAAGGGAAAATAGTAAATCATCATATTGTGAAATACATGAAGTAAAATATAAGGAGGATTAGTTAGAGTAGAACCCATAAGTGGATAGAAGTTTATAGATCCAATTCTTCAAAAAGGTATGCAAAATTTTATTTTTCTTACAACTTTTCAGTATAGATTTTTGAAATTTAATAATTGTTCTTGGTTAAGTGCCGAACCTTTGATCCGGAAGTTATGGGTGCGGCTTCGACCTCTTGGTCTCCCTTAATTGGGGGTTATCAAGAGTTTGGGTCATAACAATTATGGAAAAGAGTTGAGCATATCATCTATCCAAGAGTTCCATATGATGAAATTGACATGATGGCCTACCTAAATTGCCAGGTTGTGGGCGATCGGAAAAAGCCGACTCATGACGTGATGAAATATAGATCTTGGCCCACTAGAATATTGTATGCTACAATATTCTAAATTTATATTGAGGGCTATCAATTTGAATAAAATAGTAGGAGAGATAATAATTAAAGTCCTAATTAATATTGTCTGAAATTTTCAAATTAAATCAAATCAAAAGGGTTTTTGAAAAATGCAAATTTTCTCTTGTAGAATCAAATGACAAACAAATCTGATTTGCGATGAGTCCTGAAGAAGGACAAAAGTGTTAGGAGAAATTTCCACGACTGGTTTTGGACTTTGAGAAGGGTTCTCAATGAAGAGTGCAAGATCTACATCCTTGACAAACTAGTGCCAAAAATACCTGCTCCTGATGCACCTAGGACACAAGTGGATGCTTACTGGAAGCATGCCAATGATGCCTTAGAGATAAAGTACATTATGTGTTGCATGAGCAATGTAAAGGCATGAGTGTTCTTGAGATGGTAACACATCTTAAGAAAGTGACACTTGGTCTTACAAAGCAAGAAAGGGACAATATCATGAAGGTGTTTCTCAAATCTAAGCTGACAGAGGGAACCTTAGTAGAAGAACATGTGCTCAATAGGATTGGACATGTGTATCATCTTGAAGAACTGGGATTCACCTTGAGCCAAGAGTTGGCCACTGATATGATTCTAAAGACTATGCCAATATCATATAGCTTCTTTATTACATTCTATCATGTAAATAATACAACTAGATAGATGTTAAATTTGCTTGCCATGTTGATTCATGTTGAAGCAAAATTGAAGAAGGATAAGCCCGTGATGGTGATCAGTAGAGATGAGTCCAAGGATCAAAGCAAGACTGAGAAGAGTTCTGAGGCCAAGCCTAAATCCAAATCTTCAACACTCAAGATAAGGAGAAAGAAAAGTACAAGAGGAACTCATCCTTTGTACTTGAAGACTTTCAGGAAGAAGAAGATGGGGACATTGATCTCCACTTTAGGTATATACGCTATTGAGATAAATCTCTTTAGGTATATACGTTATTGAGATAAATCTCTTTATGTATATACGTTATGGAGATAAATATATCTACTTCATCATCACGAGTACTAGATACCAAATGTAGATCTCACATATGTTCTCATATGTAGGATCTAAAAGGAAGTAGGCCTTTGGGAAAAGGCGAGGTGGAACTGTGAGTTGCTAATGGTGCAAGAGTTGCAGCCAATGCAGTTGCAACATGTAGTATATATCTACCCACGTGGCTTTTAATAGAATTAAGGAACTGCTATTATGTACCTTCTATAAATAGAAACATCATTTCTGTATCTTGTTTGGACAGGGATGCATTTGAATTCCATATTAAAAATGGTCGATGTTCTATTTCAAAAGATGGGATCGTTTATGGTAGTGCCTCCATGTCTTATGTTCTTTACTTGTTAGATCAAAAGACATATGTTTATAATGTTAATACCAAAAGACTAAAACTCAAAAACTCAAAGAAGACATACCTTTGGCATTGTCATCTAGGGCACATAAATGATAATCACATATCTAGACTCCATCAAGATGGTTATTTGGACTCTTTTGATTTTAAATCAATAGAGACATGTGAATTTTGTTTATTGGAGAAGATGGCTAATACCCCTTTCACTGGTAATAATGAGAAAGCTAGTGATCTATTAGGACTCATACATATTGATGTGTGTGGACCTTTTAGAACAACTGCTAGAGGTGGGTATCAGTACTTCATAACCTTCACTGATGACTTTAGTAGGTATGGCTATGTTTATTTAATAAAACATAAGTCAAACACTCTTGAAAAGTTCAAGGAGTTTATGAATGAAGTATAGAACCAAAATGATAAAAGTATTAAGGCACTT
This sequence comes from Alisma plantago-aquatica, assembly GCA_963693085.1. NCBI lineage: Eukaryota > Viridiplantae > Streptophyta > Magnoliopsida > Alismatales > Alismataceae > Alisma > Alisma plantago-aquatica. The sequence continues at coordinate 1,168,840,279 of OY856409.1, read as the reverse complement.
TGTTCTGATCGAGGTGGAGAATACTTAAACCAAGAGTTTGAGGTCCTTCTTAGAGCCCATGGGATTATATCCCAATAGACTCCACCTAGAACACCTCAGCATAATGGTGTATCGGAAAGAAGGAATCACACATTACTAGATATGGTGTGATCAATGATGAGTTTAGCTAAGCTTCCAACTACCTTTTGGGGGTATGCTCTACAAAATGCCGCATTTACACTAAACTGAGTACCATCTAAGTCGGTTCAAAAGATACCATAAGAGATATGGACTCGGAAGAATCCTAGAATGTCTTTTATGAGGATTTGGGGTTGCAAAGCTTATGTCATGAAAATGTTTCCTGAAAATATTGGTCCTATATCTAAAAAATGTTATTTTGTTAGATATCCCAAGTAAACTATGGGATACTACTTGTATAATTCATCTGTCAACAAAGTGTTTGTCGCTAGATATATTGCATTCCTAGAAAAGAAATTTATTTCCAAATGAATCAGTGAGAGGAAAGTGGAACTCAAAGAGGTTTGATACCAACAAGATAACATTGAACCCTTAGATGTACAAGAGGAACTAAGAGATTCACAAGGTGTTGTGGAATCCCAAATTCCTCAAGTAACACAGGAACCTCATAGATCTAATAGGACACACTTGAGCCTGAGAGATTTGGATATATTGTGACTTAAGAAGGCCGTGAATTGGTCATAGATGATGAGCCAATAACCTATAAAGATGTATATAGGGACCAGAGTCTGAGAAATAGTTTGAGGCCATGAGATATGAGATGGAATCCATGTATACCAACAAAGAATGGACTTTGGTGGATCCATCTAAAGGGGTGAAACCCATAGGGTGCAAGTGGGTCTTCAAGAAGAAGATCGACATGGATGGAAAGTTCAAACCTATAAGGGAAGATTGGCTGCAAAGGGTTTCAGACAAGTTCATGGTGTTGACTATGACAAAACCTTTTCTCCATTGGCCATAGTTAAGTCCATCAGGATCATGCTTCCCATTACATCTTATCATGACTATGAGATTTGGTAGATGGATGTTAAAACAGCCTTCCTTAATAGGAACCTTCTTGAGGATGTGTATATGACACAACCTAAGGGTTTGATCTATCCAAAGGATGAAAATAAAGTTTTTAAGCTACGAAGGTCAATCTATGGATTGAAGAAAGCATCTCAGAGCTGTAATCTTCCATTTGATGAGATAAACAAAGGGTTTGGCTTTGTTCAAAATGAAGATGAACCATATGTGTACAAGAAGGTTAGTGGGAGCATAGTGACATTCCTAATATTGTATGTAGATGACTTACTATTGATGGGGAATGCCATCCCTACTTTATAAAAGGTAAATATGTGGCTTCAAAATACATTCTCTATGAAAGACTTGGGAGAAGAATCCTACATCTTGGGGATAAAGATCTATAGAGATAGATCCAGAAGGCTTCTTGGACTAAGTCAGAGCACATACATTGATAAAGTGTTTGAAGCAGTTCAACATGGAGAACTCAAAGAGAGAAAACATGCATGTGCTTCATAGAGTGATCATCTCTAAGAGTCAATGTCCCAATTCTTGTGAAAAAAGTGAATGCATGAGTGAGATTACATATGCCTCAATAATTGGATCAATCATGTACGCAATGTTGTGCACCCATCTAGATGTCTCATATGCCTCGAGCATGATGAGAAGATATCAGTCAGATCTAGGTGATGCTTACTAGACAACCGTAAAGAACATCCTCAAGTACTTGAGAAGGACTAAGGATAAGTTCTTGATCTACATCAGAGAGGAAAATTTGGTGGTAAAGGGTTACACCGATGCAAGCTTCCAAACTGATCAAGATGATTGCAAATCACAATCAAGATTTGTGTTTTTCCTAGACAATAGAGTTGTATGCTGGAAGAGTTCCAAGTAAGAGATAGTTGCTGATTCTTTGGTAGAAGCTGAGTATATTGACGCATGGAGTGTAGCAAAGGAGGTTGTATGGATCAAGAAGTTCATTATAGAACTTGGGGTTGTTCCAAACATTAGTGACACAATCAAGCTATATTGTGACAACAATGGAGCTATTGCACAAGCAAAGGAACCCATATCACATCAACTCTCAAAGCATATACAAAGGCGGTATCATCTCATATGAGAGATCATACAATGAGGAGATGTAAAGATTTGTGAAGTACCAACTGAGAACAATGTTGCTGATCCCTTCACAAAGGCACTTTCACTGCAGAAGCATGATGGTCATGTTAGGTCACTCAGAATAACATTCGTGGGTGATTGAATCTAAGTGCAAGTGGGAGTTTTTTGGTTAAGTATGCCCAAAGAGCCAATCATGTGATGATTATAATAGCATAACTTGTAAAATGATTTGATTATTAATAAAAGGCAAGCTTCCAATTTATTTTGTTTAATTCAGTTATGAGATAATGGTGTAACATTATAAATGTTGAGAGAAAATTATTACTTAATGACATATGTATTCAAGTATTATCCTTGTGAAATGAGATATACGAATGTTAATGGTACATATACATATTCTCATTATGTATCAATTCTTATTGTAGAAAGTTGATAGATAACAATGACACATAAGATCACATTGTGAGTTGATTGATGACTAAATCTCATTAGTCATGATATGGAAACATCAAACCAAGAACAAAAATACATATTATAGAATAGTGTATCAAACAGACCCACCGTGAGACTGACACATGGAAGCCATCATCATGGAAGTCATAGTTAGGTCTCACAATGATGGTGGTGGTTGTGGTTCTTAAACCTAAAATCATTACACTCATTACATGTCATGGGGTATGCTTTTACATCATCAAACACAATCTTAAAACATGGGTTGTTATAAAGGTGATGATTGGGTGGCTTTGACACATGGTCATAGATGGTGAATGATAAAAATGAGTTTTGTCCCTCCTATGTGAGTTTGATGTTCTAGGCCTCTTGATTAATGAGATCGAGAAATGCATGGCCATGCACATGTGAGTCAATATGTGATATTGAGCTTATATATCTCAGACAGTCTTCTCTGGTTCAAGGAATATGATTGCATGATGAAAAGGCTGACTACTCCATGCCTGGAGTTCAATCTGAACTTCAGTGACAAAGGAACTATACAAATGTTGTAACATCATACACAAATTGTAGGTTGAAGTTGTTCTCCAACTTTACATTTACTTGGGTAACATTGATGTAATACTAGGCACCACTCATTGCTTGTGATGTCATAAGTGTTAAGGACATTCACTGCCAACGTAATATGGGACCTATAGGGTCAAACACATAGGTCTTGACCTCGAAGAGGAGTTTTATCTTGAATGGTATATGAATTAATTGCTAAAATGTTTAGGCAAGTTCATTCATGCAACCAACAGCCTGACTGCACTACTAGGCACTCGTCTAGAGTTCCAAATGGTCATCTCAAGTGTTGAGATAGATGTCTGGGGAGTCAGGCATGTTGTGAGTTGAAATTGGCTAAGAAGTTAATCGACCCAACTGACTTCCTCAATTTAGGTCACCGAACAACCATATAAGTGACCAAGATGGCCATCGCGCATGGAAACATGGTCTTGTTCAATCTAGGGAAGGTTCTAGACATTTCCCTATTGGTTTCTCTAATACATTACTTGTTGTGTAAGGAAATCAATGTCCAACATTGATGGGAATTGAATTGCCAATTTCATGCACAACTTAGATACACCAAACGGTCATCCGGGCTATGCCAAACGACTGTATGTGAAGGTTCCATAATTGTTGTGAAAATTTGAGATCTTCTGGTCCCTTTCACTCCCACACAAATTGGGAACCCTAACCCAAACTCTGCCTATAAATAGAGGGGTACTGGGGGATTCCTAGAGAAAAACATAGACAATTGAAAATAAGTGCTCTAAAAAATGTTGTCCTCTCTGGTTGTAGTAACCATGAAAGCCCAAGAAAGTCCTACCCGATTAGGGAGGGATAGTCAAGGGAGAGAGCAATTGAGATCATTGTTGTGGGAGATTAAGTTGGTGACTAGTACACCAATGGGAGGGACAACTCCTTCCTATCCATTTTAACAGGATGACATGAGTTTTAGGTGGTCCGTGTGGACTTCTCTAGAGGTATGAGGCCATTGTATGCCGCTAGGAGGACAACGTCAACCAACAGTCTATGATAAGAGGAGCTGCTGAAGAAGATGAGGTTTGTGGCTGCAGTCTGTGGTGCAGACCAGGAGGCGCACCGGTCGGACAAGTCCCAGTGCAACCAAGATTTAGAGTTATGCTTCTACATTGATGAGGATTGTCACTGGACTTGGTCTAGGACTAGGTATACCCTCGAAACCATCCTTCACACGTTATAGTAATTGTTGCAATCTGTTGATTATGGGGAATACGATGCATAATTTTTTTTTCTGCTACCTTCTCTAAACCATATTTCCCTACATGAAGGGCCTAAATATTTTATCAAAGTAGAGATTGATTCGATGTCGTAAGACGCCAATCTGTGCTCATGTGATTCATGTCAAATAGGAAAACATCGACATGTTTAGTTTAAGAAAAATCTATGGTGAAGTCAAATCCTCTATAGTCAATTCATTAAGATGTCTACGGTTCATTTGAGGTGGCTACACTGGGTGTCAATAGGTATTTTATCACATTCATTGGTGATGCATCTAGGAAAGTGTGGGTCTACTTGATGAAGACCAAGGATCAGGTGTAAGGCCCCTAAACTTGCTTAATGAGTTGAATAAGCTTAATTATCATAATTTATTTCTTATAACCCTAATATAACCTTTTTATATGCTTTGAAATCATAATAAAATCTTAAGTTTCAAATTTGGTCCAGTTAGGACATTGTTTGAGCAAGTTATACAATTTTATGCACATTTTGAACTTTTCTACAATTTACCCAATTGAGAGATTTTCTTTGCAATTTATCACTTTCACTATGTTCATTGTATATTATATCATATTTCTTGAGCTTGTTGAGCCATGGGGAGCCTATTTAAACCTTGGTTTGAAGGTGTTTTCCTCAAGGGTATTTTAGGATTTACTCCTTCATGGATGAGCTACCTTTAGTAGCTATCAACTAATGAATTATTTGATTGTCTTGGAAATTCAACAAAGGAAAGATAAGCAGGTCTATATGGACGGTGGGGGATCTTCTTGTATGTGTGCTTGTATATTCTTAATAGTTTAAGTCCATGGACACTTGGAAAGATACTAGATCTTCAACTTTTTTATTTTTCTTTATCTTAAAGTTTCATATACTTATCCCTAAGCACCAAAACGAGCCATTTTCTCTCCACCATTTCCCTCCTTCTATGAACCTTGTTCTCCCTATTTTATTATGTGAATTTCCTATCTAAGTAAGAAGAAAGAGGGGATCTTCTTGGAAAAAGAATCTAGGGTTGCAATTGACTTCCTTTTAGGGTTTAAAAGGCTTCCTTCTAGTGATCTTGACCTAAAAGAGTAAGAATTCCCTTCTTTCCACCGTTTATTTCTTTGTTATCCTTCCTCATACCTTTCTCCAGGTCGGAATATTGTTGTTCCATGGTAGAAATTGCTCTAAAGCTCTAAAACCCTACCTCTCTTGTTCCTTATGCTTAGGGTTTTCTCATTTGATGAAGAAAGGTGCTAGATGGACAAGTTCACAGCTTATACTTGAATTTTCTACCCTACCTGCTCGAGTTTTCTTCTATTTAGGATTTCATCCTCTCATTAGAGGCAAGTTTTATAACTTTTTCCACATTTATTGCATACCATAAGCTTGCTAACTCATGTTCTTGCTTTTAAATGATGATCCATGCACTAAAAAGCTATGCTTGACTTGGATTTTGATTTTATAATGTTCCCTATTCTGAATTTTGTTTTAGATGAACCTGTGATCATGTGTACATTATTCCTAAGGTATAATATGACTTCGATCAGGTTGGTTTGACAATCTATGGTCAATTTTAGGGTTTAAAGCTGATTTCTTCTATAAAAACATGACTCAATGGTGGTACCATTGCAACAACCGATGGTGTTGTCTTCATGAAAACTGAAGGTGGTGACCAAGGGTGTCCACTAACGTTCACCCTTTAGGTTAGGTGTTTTACTAATTAGAATCTTAGTGATTAACCACTAAGTACCCTAATGATGCTATCAATCAATGGTGATATTAGTTTGATATTCGAGGGTGATTAATGAATATAGTACTAATCTAACAACCTATGGTGACTTAATGGTCACTAATGATGTTGGATCAGGTATCCACAACCTATGGTGAGTTAATCATATAGTTGTAGAATCAATTAAGCTTTAGACCAATGATTTCTTGGGTCACTTGATTAAATGGTCGGACCTATACTGTAATTGATTGTTTTAACATATGAACTTGACCCAATGGTCAAGATCTAATGTTTATTCCTCCAATAAAGTGGAATGATGGGTAATGTAATATGTTGTTCCTAATAATTTGATTTAGATGGTTTCCTTTATATGATCAACTTAATGAGCTTACTTGTTGACAATGGATGGCTTGTTTTAAATGAACAATCGATTGTGGGTTTACCCTACTCTCAATGGAACTTTTTGTGTTGTTAATCAAGGGATGACTAGGGTTAGATGGTGACTCTTTATAGAGCACAAATCAAGGACTTCATAGGTGGTTTATCCAAGGTGTTTACTTATGTAAACAACCAATGGTCTTACCTTTTAAACATCCAATGGTTCTGGTGACATTGTGGTACAGTGATATGGGTTGAATGATGATGGAACAAATGGAGGGTTACCCTTAATAAGATAGTCTTAGATATTCACTCATATGAATAGAAGGGATGATAACCATATTGTGTTGATATCTAACCCTAATGAGGTATAGCTTGTTATACCTAGCTTTAATATAACTAAATGATGGTAGCTGGGTATGAATAGTCCTTGAATGACTAATACAATCATGAAATACTCTCTTATTATTGTTGAAATCTTAGTATGCTATAACTCGATGGTTAAACCTTGATTTATGTGTGGGTTCATACTTTAGAATAGTATGGAATGTGATGGTGATGCTTCACCTTATGCATCCATGATCCAATGGGGATGCCGTGAGTTAGGGTTTGGGTATAAGTGTTGATTACTAATAATAATATAATTTATCTTGTTGAACCTAACTATAATGCAAATAGATAAAAATGAGTATTCATGTTTAACATTCTTATATGATGGAATGATGGTGAAATAAACTCCTTAATATAATCATAACCTTAATATGCTAATTGGTGGTTATCATAGCCACATGGTTGATACTTTCTTATGATAAGTATGTGCACTATGAATATGATGAGGGTTAATCATATCTAGATTCCTTGCATGTTGATGTAATAAAGGAATGTTCTTAACGTTAATATAAACCAACTATGACTGTTTATGAATATCTCCTAGCTCATTAATGCAATATTGTGCTGATCTAGTGTATTATAGGTAGGTGATGTTGTTGAGCCTTGTTATAAGGCATGTAAAGATAATGATGATCGTACAGGGAATAGTATGATGGTCTTAATGACCTTTGGGCATGGTTGAGCCCTGAATGAAGTGTAATCCTCTTATGTTGATAAGGGTTGATACCCTGTGATATTGTGAAAATGATTTATATCCTGTGATAGTATGATGGTCTTAATGACCTTTGGGCATGGTTGATCCCTGAATTAGGCATAATACTCTTGTGTTGATAAGGGTTGATACCCTGTGATATTGTGAAAAAAATTTATATCTTGGGATAGTATGATGACTAGTGTGGTCTCATGAATGGCAAGTGAATAGTACCATGTAATGATGAGATGAAAAATTATGTTACACACGTTTTATATCTTTTAAAAGTTGTGATATTGAAATGCCTGCTAGAAGTGAATTAGGGTTTGTATGTCCACTTGTTTGATGCAGCCTTAATTTACCCAATTGGCATAACTAATCAAATGAAACTCTAATCATATAGTGCCCTGTGGCATAGAGCCATTTCAGTGTCAGAACTTGTTGTATGGTGGAACGAGTATTCCTAAGGGAAACTCGGAGTGCATACTGTTGAGTATGTGGGGGTGGCAAGTTGAGGATATATCCTTGTCATCCACAATGTAAGTTGTGGAGGATGACAATGGTCATGCCTCATACATTTGATGTGATTTAGAACAGTTGCGGTCGTGTCTTGGTGATTATATATGTGACGAGATTGGAGGACAATTGTGGTTGTACCTAGGATGGTAGGGTATGCATACCCACCTCCTTTCACTAGTGTCGTGACATGTACCAAGGACGGACTAGGCTGTTAGCAACTTGACCTTATGTGTCGTTGTGGTGGACCCGTGCTGATCAGGGGCAGAGAAGATCTTAGGAGTCTGACTCTTCCTAGATCTTGTATGGCACTGGTTTTGACTTAGTAGTGGTCAGTTGGATTTTGAGTGGTATCCTCAAATTCTTCAGGGCATAATAAAAGATATAAGACATCCGTGTAGCATATCTATTTTGGGTTATACACAACACTTCATATTGGATGATAACCCTTGTTTGCTTTCTTTTCACTAAGATCATGTATAGTACAATAAGAGATAATAGATATACTTATGCTTTAGTTATGCTCATGTTGTAAACATACTTATGCTGTCAAATATACTGACACTGATGGTTAAGATATTACTACTAGCTATGTTTAACATTGCTAGCAATGCCTATGTAATTAGAAATGCTTAAACTACTAATCATTCCTATGTAATTCATTGTGTTATGATGTTAGTTCTACTTATGATATAGATTTGTTTCCTTTATTTGAGATGCCAATATTGATAGCCATGTTATGTTACTAGACATATTCATGATGTTAGGGATGCTTATGCTACTAGATTGCTTGTGCTGTTAGCAAGGAATATGATGATAGTCAGATTAATAATAATGATTGTTATTAGATGCAATTTCATGATATTTGAGTAGATATCTATCCAAAGAAATGGATTTATTTGTTATCTATATATGCATTTATGGTCATACTTGTTGCTAAGATTAATTGCTTAATCTGTTTAGAATACTTGAACTGTTCAATCTGTTCAATTGATTATTCAATAATCCAACTTCTTAGTTATTTACTATTTAAAATGTTGTAATAAATAAGCGTTGTTGGAGGTTATATGTTACAACCCCAATTTTTTTGGGTTCTTTTGGTTGGAAATGTAATTTACCCAATAATGAATGATTGTGTAATTATGTGATTTATGTGCCTTAAACGGATTCCTTTGATAAATTGCCTTGTATATTTGATTTTGTGGGCCTTGTTGGCTATTGGGCCAATAACAAGAAAAAGGAAATAAAAAGGAAAAGGAATCAATTAGTAAAAGAATAACTAAGGTAATGAGAAAAGAAAGATTTTGAAGAATCTAGAAGGTTGAGAATTATCTTTCAAGGAGGGATTTCGTACCTTTTGGATTTCTTGGGTTCCAAGGAGTCCTGGCTGTAAAGATAATAGGAGAAGAAAGAGATAAAATCATTATTAAGAAGGAAAGTTGAGATAATGATGAAAATATAAGAAATATGTGGAAATATGGATAATGGAATCATTATGAATGAGATTTTGACTCCACATGGTTTCTAATGGTAAAAGGAATCAAAATAAAGAAAATAAAAGATTGAGAGAGAAAATATGCCTTATTAAGAGATAACTTGCATATGAATAAAAGTCCCTCATACTTTCGAGTTTGAGTCCCAAATTTGGTACACAAGTAGATTAAGTCAAGATAAAGGATTCCCTAAATTTTGGTTGAAAAAGGATGAACGGATGAAGAGATATGATTTTTGCAAGAAATCCTAAAGTGAAGGGGATCAAGGTTAAATTCACGATTTCTGATTCACATTGAATTATCTATTAATTTGACCCACGTAATGGGGGCCGTTGATTTAGGATCTGATGGTCGAGACCCCATCTTATTCCTCCAGCCTAGTTAGGAAGGAAGGGAATAGTGCCCATCCAATCAGGATTGCTTGCTCTTCCCGTAAAGATCGGGCAGCCCTGGGAAGTCTCCCATTGTGTTCGCAAGACCAAGACAAATCAAATGAACCTGGGTATTACCCCCGTTGGAAGGATATGGAAGGTTTCCCCATTTCACCAAACTCTTGTTAAATCCTTTCGGGACCAACCGATATATGGGGGGGTGAGCAACCCCTCTAAGAGTGCCCATGTGTTTGCGAGACGCTTTCAAAACTTCCGATCCTCTCCCCTTCTCCCGATTCGATGCTGAGACCTGCCCTTCGCTCAGTTCCTCGAGTCCTGCTGGGAGATTATCCTCTTGTCGTCTACCCAGTATGGACTATCATCGTCTGAACTGAACTCACCAACAAGTTCAACAGGTGGAGACGAAGGAACCGGTGCCTTTTCTCAGCTCAACGGAGCACCACAACCAAGAGTCAACCCTCGGTTGACCACAACCTGCAAGCCGTGGAGTCCTTATTCCCAAAAGAGAAGGAGGAATATGAGTTAGAGGTGAAAGACACATCTACCCCCGACGCATGTGAGGAAGGGCAGGCGTAGAATAGACCTTCAGTTCTTTTCTTTGGCTAGCCTCGCTGGGGCGGGGTGGTGAGATGGTCGCACACCATAGGTTGTGACATTACCCGCGTGGAAATGGGAAAGGCAGCGAAGAGCTCACGTAGCAACCTGTGATTGGCTGAGAGGTAAATTAACTTGCAAAAATCATAGTAAAGGATTTATAACTCCGATTGAGACAAATTATTGTATGAAAATTGATCAGGAGAACGTGAGGAATCCAATAAAATAATATTAAAGCCTAAATACGTTTCTAATTCAAAAAGTACCTTAAGTTAACCATGTTATGCATTAAACCATGATTAAAACCCTAATTATGTTTGGAAATCATATTTAATGTCTTAATTAGGTTATTTTGAGATATAATAACATATTGAGAGAAGGAATAAGAATTGAATCTGATTAAGATGATAATATGCTTGCTATAGGGTTTTTACACATGAATATGTTATAATGCTCATAGAAACCCTAATTTAGGGTAAAAGGTGATTAATGTGGTTAATTCGAGATTTCTTAAAGGAAAGTAGTATTGAGTTCATCCTAAGCTTGTTAGGGAGGCTTTAACAAGCTAGTTAGGGTTTGCAACCAATTTTGTTGTTTTAGGGTTTATAAGTGATAATGATAAAGACGAACCCTAATGAAACACTAAAAAGAAGTAGGAAACCCTAAGAAGTGAGTTCAAGTGGAATAGATAGAATCTGGTAAAGTGGATAGTAAATAGAATACATGTACTTTTCATGATTCTTACTTGTGTGGATTGAACTGCTTGCTTAGACAATTTCTTGCTTGGATTTGCTATTAGATTGATTGAATCTACTGAACAGGTATGTAGTTAAATTATGAATAATCACTTTATGATTCATGGAATTTTCACAAAGTTTCTCAATTTCTATGAACCTAAACTATTGGATGTTCAATTATGCAATCCTATAAAGTCCATATGAGTATCACAATTAAATATGAATGTGTTTCTCAAACCTACATGCTACCCTGATATATGTTGCAAGACCAAGCCCCAGAGGGAAGGTATGAGTTGGTCAAGCCCTAGAGCGAAGACCATTGGGCACCTCGAGAGGTGACCCCATTCACCAAGCTCAGGATGGAGAAGGTGGCCTTATGTCCCTTACAAGGACAAAACCCTAAGAGAGGGTAATCCAGGGTTTAGGGCAAAAGCGGTTGAGAAGTCACATTAAAAGTGTTATTTGGAATGTTAATCAATTATTTGCTTTAATTAGGCTGTTAGAAGCTATTTGTGAAATTGTGATTTTCCCCCACATGCCAGTATAGTAATATACTGACTGACGTTTTGTTTATCGGCATTTTAGGTATTATCAGAAAAGGAGAAATAGTAAAGCAAAATCTGTGAAGATGAATTTAAGTAATCCAAAGGAGGATTAGATAGTGATATTTCTAATGTGGATAGAAGTCTTAGATCCTATTTTGAAAAGGTATGCAAAAGTTTTATTTTATACCAACTTTCCAGTTTAGTATTAGTAGAATTTGATAATTATTTTTGATTAAATTGTCAAACCATTGATCCTGAATTTCAGGATAACGCCTCTGACCTCTTGGTCTCCCTTGATTGGGGGTTACCGGGAAGCGAGGTTGTTACATTATATCTCTTGCTGGGACATGGGTCTCACCCTTGTGATTCGCCACATCTTTTTAGGTAATCTGAAGTGACGAAAACAAACCTGTGGCAACAAAGAGGAGCTATAGTAATGAATCTTTGAGAAATTTGATTAGACGTCTAGTGTATCCTAGATTCATCCCTATACTCTCAAGTCTGGGTAAGAAATAAAATTTGTATATGGTGTTTCAAACGAATCAGACTTTTATTAGCATATTAATTCTTGTTTGTATGTCATATAAGAATATTGTTCTCCTGTGTATATATGTTGCGGCTAAGACAATAGAATAATTTGTATCAAATTCTTGTCATAGTATGGATACAAGAAAGATGTTAGGCTCTTATGCTAATGTGTTTGAGTGAGTGTTGATGTTGAAATCGGTCTTAATTTACCCATATTTTTGGGTATGTGATTAATTAGTGAGTGATTGTGTTTTATGTTTTGAGTAATCTCATTTAGTGTAATGGGTTCTCACAAGTTAATATTAGAGCTTTAGGTTCACTAAGTCTACAGGGACACTAGGACTTAGGACTAGGATGATGTCAAAATTAGGAATATGATATTAAAAAATGGTTGCATACTGCCTAATCTCAGTATTTGGGTGTCGTGGCCAGTTATTCAATTATTGAAGAAAGATAAGTATAGAACTCTTAGATTGTTATCTTTCTAGTTACTCTGATCAAGTAGTCATTTTGAGATAATCTAAAGATCATAATGAATAAGAAATCATGGTATGAATATCTCAATCCTACATTAAAGAAGATGAGAATTGCATCATCATCTATTAAAACTTGAATGTTCGGTAACTATAAGATAAAGATATAACACCATGAAATCTGAATCCAAATATAAATTAGAAAAAGGAGAGTTCTTGAAAATGTGATTCAAGAAGATAATAAGGTAAAAGATAGATAAGTCTATGCTTATAAAGTGAATCAAGGTATGAAATCCACATAAGATGGAAAGAACACCTATAATAAGTATAAAATGAGAAGATGAATGGGAACAATGATAAAGGAATTAGGTGGAAATTGAGTGTAATGCTCAGGCCCACTGCCCAAGGCACTAGTAGAGTTTCAGGAATGATGAGTGGCCCCACAGACCACCACTAGCCTTAACTGTGTGCTTTGTCCTCACTCACGCGCAAGCTGGGGTCAACTTCCCGACTGGTCACCCATCCTAGTACTACTCCAAGCTAAGCACACTTAACTATGGAGTTCTTTAGTGATGGGCTCCCAGAAAAGGAGGTGCACCTTGGTGATATGGGTAGTCCAATCATTCCTTTTAAGAGTGTTTTATCTGAGGCCTCAAATCCTGGGATGTTACAATCTCCTCCACTTAGACTCTTGATGTCCTCGTCAAGGCTCAATTATAAGGCCTCATAATCTCTTCCCCATTTCAGTGCAGACCCGCAATGGCCCATTGACACCCAACTCCCGATCACAGAATACCAGCGCAAGGGTGGCTACGTCAACCATGGACAACCCTTTCCTACATTCCTGAACCGCGTGACTCAAGACTGGCATGCCATGCCCATGTGGGCCCCACCTACTGGAGGGGAATTGGCTCTGATACCATTTGTAACGCTCAGGCCCACTATCGAAGGCACTAGTAGAGTTTCATGAATGATGAGTGGCCCCACAAACCACCACTAGCCTTAACTGTGTGCTTTGTCCTCACTCACGCGCAAGCCGGGGTCAACTTCCCGACTGGTCACCCATCCTAGTGCTACTCCAAGCTGAGCACACTTAACTATGGAGTTCTTTAGTGATTGGCTCGCAGAAAAGGAGGTTCACCTTGGTGATATGGGTAGTCTAATCATTCCTTTTAAGAGTGTTTTTTCCGAGGCCTCAAATCCTGGGATGTTACACTGAGTTAATCTCATACCAACCTATGTGTGTAAGAAATTGTTAATGTAAAATCAACATAGTGTGTGAAAGAAATTAAGTGAGGTGATCCATGTTTAATGAAGAAAATGTGGACTATGAGTATTTACCTGTTGATAAGTGGTTGAAAAACATAATAAAATAAGAAAACATACCCAACTGTGATAAATAGTCATCAAGGAAGGAGTAATGAGATATGTTAATCATTATTATTCCTATGCTAATGGCAAGGAATCCAAAATGAAAAGGGTAAAATGATACATAAGAAGATGTAACTTGTATAATGAAAATAGAATTGGTTACCTTGTTGTTAGTGACCCTTGAACAATGTTTCTATGATGTGGGAAGTGTGTTTCCCTTTGTGTCTTTCATTTCTAGGGCACAACTTTCAAGTGGATCATTGCCACTTGGTATGTGTGGATTCACTGCAAACATGAGGGTGGATTTCTTATTATAGCATAAGGTTGTTTGGACTATGGTTCTAAGATCATAAAGTTTGTGATGATTTTTCTTTTGATCCTTCCAATAATTAGGAAGACTCCTCTTATATGTCTTGATATTTGTTATGTTGGTAAAAGTGGATGAGATAATGATGTGAGTTCCTTATAGCACATGAGGTGGATACCAAGGTAATGAATCCTAGTATCTAAGATGTATCAACAGTATGAGAAATATGTGAAGGTTGGAGATGTTTATTAAATGAACATTCCAAGTATTCCTCTCCCATAGAGAGAGATAGTTGATGATGATCCTATAAATGTTGTTTGGAAGGAAAAACAAAAGTGACTCTATAATGTTGTGTATGGTCTAGTGATAGTTGGGCAAGACCACTATCAAGGGTAGATGGTTTGTTGATACAATAGATATAATTTCAGGATGATAGCTAGAATTTAAAGTTGAAAGTTACTATCAGATTTGTACAGGTGGCACAACAAGTTTCTATGTTCCATATTTGCAAATGTCTTCTTATGTGGGGGTTTTTGTGCTGACCCAAGATGAGATATGTATGAATGATGTGACATCACCATGATATGCAAGTAACCATGTGAAGGTAATAGGATGAGGAGCAAAGGAAGTACCCATCTTTATTTACCTTGTATTTCAGGGGCAAAATCCCTGTTAGGGGTTTATAGTTGTAAGGCCCCTACACTTGCTTAATGAGTTGAATAAGCTTAATTATCATAATTGAATTCTTATAACCCTAATCTAACCCTGATAGTTATGATGCAGAGGTTGTAAGATCAGGTGACAATTCTTTAGATGATGAGTATGAGGATGTTTCAACTTGTTCACAAGTATAGTCTTCATATTACAAGGAAGAGAAACATGATAACCCTGAGAAGAAAAGTGATATAATAACAAGTGTTCCCATTCCACATGAACAAATGAGTGATTCAGACTCACAATTAGAGACATTTGGGTAGGGGGAGTAAGATCATCACCAGGAATAGTCCTCAGAGCTTTAGTTGAGGAGGTCTGACAAAGTTTGTCATCCTTCATCCAAAATATCTGATATCTGAATATATTCTCCTTACTAATCAAGGAGAGCCCAAGACTTTCCAAGGGGCATAGTCTCATACAGATAGAGCATAAAGACATCATGCAATACAAGAGGAGATGTCTTCTTTCCTAAAAATGTTACCTATGAGCTTGTGGATCTTCCCAAGGGTTAGAGAACTGAAGAACAAGTGGGTCTATATGATGAAGAGATATGCCAATAGTAAGGATATCCAATACAAAGCACACTAGTTGTCAAGGGATTTGGTCAAAGATCAGGGGTGAATTTTGATGGGATATTTTCTCCTATTGTGAAGATGACATCTGTTAGATTACTTCTGGGCTTGGTTTCTAGCCTAGATCTAGAGCTTGAGAAGATGGATGTGAAGATTTCATTTCTTCATGGAAACCTTCCTAAGGAGTTCTACATGAAGCAACATAAGGTTTTCAGGTAAAGGGGAAAGAGCACTTAGTCTGCAAATTGAAGAAGAGTTTGAAACAAGCTCCCATGAAGTAGTACTAGAAGTTTGATTCTTTCATGCAGAGTCACGAGTACCATAAGACAAGTTCAGATCCATGTGTTTACAATAGAAGGTTCTAAAGGCTAGTTCATTATTCTGCTACTCTATGAGGATGAAATGTTGATAGTAGGGTGGGATGTTATTTGATCAAGAAATTGAAGGCAAAGCTTTCCAAAACCTTTGAGATGAAGGATGTGGGACCAACACAGTCAATTTTGGGGATGCATATCACACATGACAAGGAGCAACCCAAGTTGTGGTTGTCATAGAAGAGCTTTGTTCAATGGATTTTGGAGCAATTCAACATGAGCAAATACATAGCCGTGAGTACTCCACTATCAGGTCATTTCAATCTAAGCAAGAATTCATGGCCATCTACTGATGAGGAGAAGGAGGAGATAGCCAATATTCCATATTCTTCTACTATGGGGGTTTTGATATACACAATGGTGTGTACTTGTCCTAATATTGCTCATGCAGTTGGAGTTGTGAGCAGGTTTCTCACAAACCCTAGGAAAGATCATTGGGAGGTAGTCAAGTGGATCTTTAGATACTTACAAAGCACTAGTAGCACGTGTTTGATGTTTGGTGGTTATGAACCATTTCTGAAAGGCTCCATTGATGATGACATGGCATGTGACATTGATTACAGGAAGTCTACCTCTGGGTATATTTTTACTTTTTTAGGGGGATCCATATCTCGACAGTCCAAGTTGCAAAAGTGTGTTGCATTCTCTGACACACCGGTATAGTACATTGTAGCAGCAGAAGCAAGCAAAGAAATACCTTGGATTGTGAAATTTTTGGGGGAGCTAGGCATGAATTAGGTTGATCCAACTATTTTCCAATGATAGTCAAAGTGTTATTGACTTGAGCAAGAGCACAATACATCATGCACATACAAAGAATATTTATGTGAGATATCATTGGCTTCATGATGTGGTTGATAATAAGTTGTTGGCTCTAAAAAAATTCATACTGAGAAGAATGCTTCTTACATAATGACCACAGTGGTGACACGAGACAAGTTGGAGCTCTACAAAGAGCTCAACAACTTACATTCCTAGTAATGATTTTGTGATGAAAAGTCTCCTCCTTGAGTCAGAGGAGGATATTATTGGGCCTATGTTCTTTTCTAGCCCAAGGCCATTAGGGAACATGTAAGGGCTGGGACTCGAGAGGGGATCAACTCCCTACTAAAATTTGAGGAATGGATCTATCGATTCCAAACATACTAAAAATGTGTGCTGGAATAGGTGTAAATTTTCAATTCTCAAATGATGATATACAAAAAGACCAATGTATAGAGAGGTAATAACATTTCTTGCTCAATTTATTAAAGTTACATATTATTCTCCCATTAAGGGGATTATATGAAAGTACAACATCATCGTGATCTAAGTAGAGGGATATCTAGCTATCTTAAGTTTATCTCCAATAATAGTGATCTCCATAATCTAGGTCCACATATGCATGTCATGACCTCCATGTCCTACGTCTGGGGTTGGGAGCAACCCCAGAAGAGAAGACAAAATATGTAAAATTATCAACTTACAAGCGGATATGAGAAAATGAATAATGGATTGAGCAATATAAGGGAAAAAGGACATCAAATATAACACACATAGAAGAGAAGGGTACCACTCAAGTCAGTATCAAAATAATATGAATTTCAAATCAAATGACAATCAATAATAAGAGATTTCTTTCCTTAAGACAATGTCATAATAATAATACCACAATTCATAAGCACTGCATGTAAACAACAAAGACTAAGGTTATTTCAAGTAGGGTTGGGACACGATAGGATGTTTGCCTAAAAGAATTGGGTGGAATATGCACACCCTGTGTGGAATGCACACACCCTTCATATATATCTGAGTGGAATATGTGCACGCATGACAAAATATGCACATCCAAAAACATGTTTATACATATGTACCACTACACGAAATAAAAATAGTTTGAGACATGCACAATGTAGAGGAAAGAACAAGTTTAGTCAATATCAAATAAGAGATGAGAATATCCAACAGTTATAATGTGGGGTCATATGACCCATTAACAAATATCCATCAATCTTCAAAAATAAGATGCCTAGGAGTCCACATTTAATTCAATATCTCTAATTAGGGTTCCACAAGAAATAAGAAGAACAAGAAACAAATAAGAGTCCAATGAGAATACCCCACAAAGTAAGATGATCTCAAGATCAAAATTAAGATATAATCTTTCACATGAAAGAAATTCTCAGAAGAGAGAGAAATTGTGTAGGCTAATTTGTCCAAAGGACCAAAAGAGAGATAAAAAGTGGGTGATTTCTCTATATGACGAATAAAGATTCAACATACCTCAAGAGATAAAAGAAATTAGGTGTTTGCTCAATATGACAAATAGAGTTGCAACATACCTCTCATGAAGTCTATATATGTCCAAGGTCCAAATCCTAGTTATAAACAAGCAACCTATTAAAGGCATATGTGAGATTAGAGTTAGGTTTATATTAATTGAATAAACATTAAAACTCACCTTTTAATAATTAATAAATTAGGTAACCAAAACCATGTGATCTTATAGATTATATTTTTGTGAGTTCATATCATATTTTGCTTTATTTTTCTGACATATAGATTATTAGACATGCATTTAAAATTTTTGTCCAATTAAGAAAAACCCATAAAAGCACATTCTTATAATATTAGATTTAGGAGATAAAACTAATAGTATTGAATAGTGAACAATCCCACAATTCTAAAACACATCTTATTTTCTTTTTTTGATTTATAAATATTTAGATATGAATTTCCTAAGATAACTATATTTACTGATTTATTAAATAAAACCATATGATAATTACTGATACACCCTCACATCAGGTTATTCAACCATCATGTGTGATAGGGCATAATGATAGAGCCAATTATATTACAGGCGCGACGATTGACTAGATGAAATTTGTTAAATGTCGATTAAGCCCTTGCCAAGCATGACAAAAAGAAATGCATCCAGGGGCAAAATTAAGAAACAATCAACATTCATCTTCTTCCCATCCTTGATACATTCCGCTAAATGCCAAAGTGCATAAAAGATTGATTGCAAGAAAATCAAAACACCAATCCACATTCTACCGGTCCAAACTGATGATTCTCATGGCTTTATCGTAGTTTGCTAATCTCCACCAGCCCAAAATCTAGACCATGAGATGACTAGGAGCCAAAAAAATCTACCACCATGGTTACCGAGGAGTGAAGGATCAAAACCAACAAATAAGGAAAGGCAAATGAAACTAACCTGCAAAATGACTCTCCTGGATCACGACGAACGTAAGGAAATAATCCTCTGGATGAGAAGACTAAAACACCACTAATCAAGAACAAAAAGACCCACCAAACTGGTATAGAGGGTCAAGTTTGAGGGTAGAATAATGAGACACATTTCACAACTTTCTAGAAATCATAAACGAAGCTACTCGGTTAGGAGATTCTTACTTTAAGTTATTGCTCTTCGGCGAGGAGAGCATGGCACAACAACAATCTCCAGAGATGAAGAAGGTCATTGACAAGGTGAGTAATAGGGAAACATATGCCATTGATCAAAGTGAAAGACGTTAGGGGTCCTATAGAAGCTCTTTGGGTCTTTAAATAAAGGTGATCATAGGTTTTGGGGTGTCTACAACTCGGTGGTGGAAAAAAGCTCACTACCAAATTGTGTGTTTTATATTAGGGCACGAAAGTGAATAAGTAAGTGGTCGTTGGATTGGAAAGACCTCCTTGATTTAAAGCCAAAAGAATCTTGCGGAAATGATGTGAGATAAGGGAGATATCACTGAGGGAAAATCAGACGGTAGAAAATAGGGAAACATGCTATAAGCAAAAGGCAGGAGATAAAAGAGAGGCCACACCATATGAATATGGGAATCACAAATAAACTTGAAATTTGGCAAGTCAGGGAAGCAAGTGTGACATTCAAAAATTCAAGTAGTTGTAGGAAAGTCGAATCGTTAAATGTATTTAAGTTAAATAACTTATATACTCCGTTCTTAATTTCATTAAGGGTCCAAACAAATTCCAAATAAGCTCAAATTTGGCATTTAAACTATTTTGGGCATGCATAATCTGATTCTGTCACTAATTTCTAGTTTTGGAATCATCTATTGTATTATTTAATATTTTAGAGTTAAACTTGTAATTTTTTTCCTTAATGGAATTAATACACATTGGATTAACCAATTAATACCAAGTTTGGTATCCAAGTTAACCGAGGCCCAAGGAGTCTGATTTGAAATTGGCTTTATGTATGGGAATTCCTTTTAGGAGTTATATTAGAATTAGAGTTTTGGGCTCAACACCATTATATTATCATAACATTATATTGTTACCATCAATATTCATTATTTAGAGTTCCATTATCTTTACACTAAAAGATTCCTATATATTATTATGTACAAACTTCTATGTTGTATTTATTTGATCTATCAAGTCTATCAATTCAATATTTATTTAGATAATGGAACATTATTCATATTTATGAATATGAAAATTCACATTCTTATAACATATTCATGTGTTAAGCCCATTGTGCCACTTATTAAACATATCTTAACCATTATGTGAATATTAGCCAACAAATGAAGCATATTATGACATATTTCATGAACTTACTCCAATGTTAGAAAATATACATATTATTCAGTTAATATTCCACTAAAAATATTATATATATTTTTCATGATCTTATATGTAATGAGTTTCCACTGAGTTATTCATATTATATATATTAATAGTGTCTGTTAAAAAATAACTTTATCTTTATTTGCTCAAATCTAAGAAACCAACCTTACTAACCTCCATGTCATGAAATAGAAAAAGATCCTAAATTTTAGCACATTGCATCATCATGACTATTGTGCATAGGGGTCACAACACGACTATATATAGCCAAGAGACCAGCCGTCAAAGGTGATCTGCAGGCAAAGCAAGCAACCACTAATTGCTAGTTCAATATGCAAGGTAAAATAAAAAGGATTGTTCGGTGCTTGGAAATGGGAGAATAAACAAAGAAGGAAGAAGGAAGAAAAAGAAAATGTAGAAGAATTGAAGTAAGGTAGGATTTTTAAGGCATCCATGTGTCTTCTTTGGGCCATGTACTACAGTGCACTTTGTGGAAGAGTACATCTATTTGGGAAGTTCTAGGGTGGTAGAATTGTAGGGATCACTCCCTACATTGTGGTATCTTCTTATTTCTCCTTCATGTATTATCTCAGGTTAGAGGTCAAAACTCGAGAGAATATAGTTGATTTGCTCGTGGTTGGCCCTACGATTTTTTCCTCACACACTCTGAGAGTCTTGCACATAAAAATCTATTTTTTTCTATTTACTTTATCTACTTGAGGTTATTATCTTAGGTTACACACTCATTATTAACATTTCTACATATATTTATTTTTCATTGCGTCGTAGTTGCATAACTACGTGCACATATTCCCATCAAAAAACCTATCGATTGTCATAGTACTCCACTAGTTGGATTTATTTTCAAAGATAATAGAGTTTTCATTCTTCCAACTCAACCAACAGGTTATTCCAAAAAGGGTTGGCTAACTTCTAACTTCCTCCAATAATTTAAAGTTATATCCAATCCGGTCAAAAATAGAATCTCCTTCAAAGAAATTGGTAATTGTCTTTGGAATTATCTTGACCCTAAATTCTTTGACATCCCTACAACCCCTTATGACATGTAGACATGTTTCTTCTGTAGTGTGACAACTGGGACATTTATTGCCTGTAGTGAACTTCCTTAAGAAATGAAAGTTGTTGCTGAGCAGTCTATTTCTAAGAGTGAGCCACCCATAAGTGTTTCTTATATGATTATCTTTATGGTGTTTATAGTTTTGATGAGAAAATATTTTTGTCCAAACACGTTAACCCAATCGTGTCCGATCTGGGAAAAATTGGGTTCGGGTTTCAATTTTGACGTTTTAGGTTAGTTATGGGTTTAAGATTACATGTCTGAATCTAAAGAGGCCGGTTCTGGGTTTATAAAGTTGACGAAATTAGGTTCTAAATACTTATTTATATACCTATATTTATAAGATGCGTACTATATTTTGAAGTGATACATGTGTTGTTTTGGTATAATATATGTGATATCACAATATATTTTAGTTATTTAATGTGATATATGTGTTTATTTTAATAGTATTGTGATATTCCTATTGTGTTAGAATTTAGTTCCGTGTTAGGTACCACAAATGATGACTTTTATGGATTTTATTATACAAATGTTGTTATGATATGGTATAAAATGTTTTTTAAGTATTTATGGTATAACCATCAAGATTGGTTTGATGGACTATATTTTGATATAAATATGTGTTGTCTTGGTATGCTATATGTGATGTTGCAGCGATTTCGATGTGATATATGTATTGTTTAGTATGATATATGTGATGGTGCACCTGTGTTGAAATTGTCTTGTTTTTAGATGATATTAATATTTTACTATTAAGGTATTATTTTTTATAATAAAATCAAAGGAAAAATAATATTATAATTGTTTGATATGGTATGATCATTGACATCTTTGGTAGTTTATTTTAGATAATGAAATTATTTAAGTAGGTAATTCTATCAAAAATATATATTTTTCTAAAAGAATCATCTTCAAATATGGATTCGGGTTTGGTTCAGAGTGTAGAATTTTCAATCCGGGCTGGTTTCGGGTTGAGGGGTTTGAGTAAAATTGGGGTCTAGGTTTGGAGTTGACTATCAAACAATCCGAACAAGATTTTTTGACCCAGAACCTATTCGAACCTAATTTTTTGACACCCCTAGTTAGAACAAAGTAAATTTTAGCAAGATTCTGTGTTACATTCTAGAGAGTAAAAACCTACATGCAAAGAGAGGAGATAGAAAGATTACATCATAAATCATTTGTGCTTTTGCAGATTAGAGCTTTAACTATATATGACAGTCTCTTAGAATCAGAACTCTTGGAAGGAACCCCTGAATGAGTTCTTATGTAGAATATAAGACTTTGCCAAAGAATGGAATTCCTTAACTTTAGAAATAAATCTTAACAAAATCATATACAAAAGAACAATTGTCTCTCTTTCATAACTAGTGAAATATAGAAGCCTTCATACGAACTGGTCATCAGGAGACCACCATCAATTTCAACGCCACCTCTTGCACCTCCACCAACAACAAACTGTTGGGCCTACGACCCTATTTTCCAGCCCAATTGTGGGCAGCCCATTAGGTCTTGATGATGTGATGATAAGGTTTATAAAACCCACTGCATCAACAATGAAAAGGGTAGCCGCAAGACAAGAGAGAAGTCGTCGACTATTCTCAACTTGTTGTATGTGAGACGAAAAGAAAAGGAGTCAAGAAAGAAAGAAGAAAGGAGAGAGGGTTGCACTGCTCTGGTTCTCTCCTACGGTCTGCACTGAGTTCTCCATCACATCTCTATTCCTGTTCTACCTAGGTATTCTCTACAACAAAGTGTTTTCTGGGAGGCCTTTTGGGTGTGGTGACATACTGATTCAGTATTATCTGTATCTCTTCTTTTTTCTCTATATTCCTCAAGTTTTGGGTTAAAAATTGTGACAAACATTGTAATATGTTGATCAGTCAAATTTTCTTTCGGGCTTTGACCCCATAGTTTTTCCCTCACACATTGTGGGGGTTTTCCATGTAAAATCAGTGTTCTTGTGGTTGCTTATTTTCTATATTATTTGTGTGTGCCTAGTCTATAAGTGTAGGTTCTTATGTTGTTATTGTGCATGTTGTATACACACATCTTGACCTGCTAACACCTTTCAAGTGGTATCAGAGCCAGGTTGGCTACATGGACTAGATGGGTGACACAAATAATATGGTGAAGTTGACGACATCAAACTGGTCGACGTAAGATAAAAATGGAGGATCTTCTGTATTGTAATGATCCCTATGAACTGGTCCAGGGTGATGCGAGCAAGCTAGTAGACACAAAATGGGAGGACTGGACAAAGATGAACTGAAAATACATGGACCTCATCCGTCACTGAGTTGACGAGTCTGCCATCCACCACATCGCCAATGAGACCAGTGCCCACTTTTTATGGAAGAAGCTCAAGTCGTAGTATGAGAGAAAGACTATAGGGAACAAAGTGTTTCTGATTAAAAAGATTATCAACCTCAAGTTCAAGGAAGACAACAATATATCAGTGCACCTGAATGGGTTTAAGAGCATGGTAATCATCTAGCCATGATGTGTTTGTCACTTGATGATGAGTTACATGCACTTTTACTTCTTTGTTTTTTACCTGACAGCCGAGAGACTTTGGTGATTTCCGTTAGCAACTCTTCTCCAGAGGGGAAGTTGACATTAGACTTGTTGTCTAATACCCTACTGAATGAAGAGATGAGATGACACAACTCAACAGAGACATCAATTTCACATTCTCTTGTTGTCGAGGACTAGGGGAGGTGTTAGAGTCGTGGCTAGGATGGTGATAGAGGAAAGTTAAAGCACAGGTCAAAGTCTAGAAGAAAGATAGTTTGCCATTACTGCAACAAGCCGAGTCATGTACATAAATTCTACATGCAACACAAAAAAGAAATTAAATAAGGAATGTAGAAAGTGACATATTATGATAGAAACAAAGCTTCAGTCGTTATAGATGTCGAAGAGGTACTCACATGTGAAGTTGTCATGGGACATTGTGTACATACCAATGACAACACTAAGTGGGTGTTGGACACTGGTGCTTCTTACCACATCACTCCTCATAGACATTTCTTTTTCTCCTACAAGTTTGGGAACTTTGGAATGACGACGATGAATACTAAAAGCTATGAGAAGATTCATGGGATAGGTGATGTGTGCATTGAGATCGAGTTGGGCTATACCATCTCATTGAAGAATGTTAGACATATTCCTAAAATTGATTATAACATCATCTCTGGTTGTGGGATCGACATTCAAGGCTTTAAATATCATTTTGGTGATTTGAAAACTTTTGTCACCAAAGGACAGTTGGTCGTGGAAAGAGGCAAAGTTTGCTGCACTTTGTACAAGATGAATATAAAGGTTTGCGTTGACAATGTCAATATTGTGGACAACTCCAGTTCTCTATATTTATGGCACAAGTGGTTTGGGCACATGATTGAGAAAGGACTACAACTGATTGCAAAGAAAGATTTGATCCCTGTGGTAAAAATGTGATTCTTGACCCCTATGAAAGTTTTTTTCTTGGGAAGTAAAGAAGGGTCCAGTTCTCAGTGCTTAGTGTGACAAGAAGTCTAATGTGTTAGACATGATTTATTTTGATATTTGTGGTACTATGGAAGTCAACTCCTTGGGTGGAAGCATATTCTTTATTACTTTTATTGATGACACATCTAGGAAAGTGGGTCTACTATTTGCAGAGGAAAGATTAGGTGTTTGATACTTTCAAGAAGTTCCATGCCATGGTTGAAAGGGAGACATATAAAAAAGTGAAGTATCTTCATGCTGAAAATGGACGTGAGTATGTTTCCAAGGATTTCAGGTCTTACTGTGAATGATCTGGCATATGGCATGAGAAGACTGGTCCCGATACCCCACAACACAATGGTTTGGCTAAAAGAATGAATATAACCATTATGGAGCAAGTTAGATGGATGATGAAGAATGCAAAGCTACCTAAGGATGTCTTGGAAGAGGCTATAAACACTACCTGCTACTTGATTAACGAGTCATCATTAGTTCCTCTAGATTTTGACACTCCAGAGAGTGTGTGGACAGGGAAGCCAACTTCTTATTCTCACCTTAGAGTGTTTGGGTGCAAGGAATTTGCACATGCTCCTAAGGAGTAGAGACAGATTGATGCCAAACATGTTCCTTGCATTTTTGTTGGATATGGTGATGAGTAGTTTGGCTACAAGCTTTGGGACCCATAAAAGAAGAAGATAACCATATCTAGAGATGTTATCTTCTTTGAGGACCAGATTTTGTTTGATATAGTGATGACAGAGCCTGAGCAGGTAAAATATGATACTATGATGATTTGTTAGTCCCCTCTCCAGTCAAGTAGAATGTTGATGCAGACCAAGTTGAGGATGATGAGATACCTCATGATGATATGGCAGAGGATGATCCTAGTGAAGATGATGTCCATGTTGAGGAGGTTCCTGAGTGGGGGAGCAACCTCAACTGATAGATCTGATAGGTCCACAGATGAGAAGGTCTACTAGAGAAAAGGGATTCTACTAAATATTCTGATTTAGAATGTTCATTAATCACAAAAGAGGGGGAGCCAGAAAGCTATGAGGAAGAAAAGTTTCATCAAGAAAAATATAAGTGGATGCATGTGATGCAATATGAGATGAACTAATTGAAGAAGAATGATACATACGAGTTATGCATTCTTATTGAAGGTAGAAAATATTTAAAGAACAAGTGGGATTAAAGCTAAAGAAAGATGGGAATGAAAACACTATGAGATACAAAGATATACTTGTGGTGAAAGGATTTGGGCAAAAGTAGGGGATTGACTTTGATGAGATATTATCCCTAGTGGTGAAGATGACTTCCATTCACATTGTTTTGGGCTTAGCAGCTAGCTTGGACCTTGATATAGAGCAGTTTGATGTGAAGACAACCTTCCTCCATGGTGAGCTAGAGGAAGAGATTTATATGCAACAACTTGAAGGATTTGTAGTGAAAGGTAAAGAACACATGGTTTGCAGATTGAAGAAAAGTCTCTATGAGTTGAAACAAGCAACAAGACAGTGTTACAAAATGTTTGATGCTTTCATGCTGAAGCAAGGTTACCACATGATAGAGGTAAAGCACTGTGTTTACTAAAGGAGATTTTTAGGTGACAATTTTATTATCTGCTTGCTTTATGTTGATAATATGTTGGTTGTCGGTAAAGATGCTCAGATGATTGCCAATCTGAAGAAGAATTGTTCAAGTTTTTTGATATGAAAGACTTGGGGCCAACCAGACATATTCTTGGCATGGACATCAGGCATGATAGGAAAGCAAAGAAACTTTGGTTGTCACATGAGAAATATGTTGAGCGTGTAATTGACAGGTTCAGCTTGAAGGGGTCGAAGCCAATTGGGACTCCCTTAGCCAGTCACTTCAGATTGAGTAGAAAACAATCTCCTTCTACTGAGTAGGAAAAGCAAGAGGTGGCTCACATACCCTACTCTTCTGTAGTAGGAAGTCTTATTTATGATATGGTGTGCGCTAGGCCTGATATTGCACATGTCGTTGGTGTGACAAGAAGATTTTTATCTGACCCTGGTAAGGAGCATTAGAATGTTGTTAATTAGATACTTAGATATCTAGTGATTTTTATGCTATGGAGGGGCACCACTAGTTTTTATAGGTTTTACAAATGCAAATTTAGCCGGTGATCTTGATCACAAGAAGTCTACCTTAGGTTTTCTATTCATTTTTGTAGGGGGATCTATTAGTTGGCAGTCTAAGTTGCAAAAGTGTGTTGCTTTATCTACTACTGAGGAAGAATATATTATATCTTGTGAATCAAGAAAAGAAATGGTTTGGCTCAAACATTTCTTACAAGAACTGTGTTTGACACATGATGAGTATGTTATTTACTATGACAGTCAGAGTGCCATGGACTTGAGTAAGAATTCTTCTTTTCACTCTAGGACAAATCATATTGATCTGAGATACCATTGATTGTGTGAAACTGTCAGTGATGACCAGTTGAAGCTGAAGAAGGTCCACACCAATAACAATTTTTTTGACATGCCGATGAAGGTAGTTCCTATAAAGAAGCTTGTTACTTGTAAGGAGCTATCCGGATTAGACTCCAATTGAGGATTCATGAGGACAGTCTCTCTTTTAGGCTGGTTGGGGGAGATTGTTGGGTCAGCGTCCCTGTTTTCCAGCCCAATTGTGGTCAGCCCACTAGGGCTTGATGATGTGATGATAGGGTTTATAAAACCCACCGCATCAGCATTGAAAAGGATAACCGCAAGCCAAGAGAACAACCACCGACTATTCTCAACCTGCTCTACGTGAGACGAAAGGAAAAGGAGCCAAGGGAGAAAGAAGAAAGGAGAGAAAGGAAAGAGGGTTGAACTGCTATGTTCTCTCCTACAGTCTACACTGAGCTTTCCATCACATCTCTATTCTTATTCTACCTGGATATTCTTTGCAAGGGGGTATTTTTCTGGGAGGCCTTTTTGAGCGTGGTGACGTACTGGTTCAGTATTATCTATATCTCTTCCTTTTGCTCTATATTCCTCAAGTTTTGGGTTAAAACTTGGGACGAACATTGTAATATGTTGATTAGTGTATTTTTTCGTCAGGCTTTGACCCTGTGGTTTTTCCCTCATACATTGTGTGGGTTTTCCACATAAAATTAGTGTTCTTGTGGTTGCTTATTTGATATATTAT
Source organism: Alisma plantago-aquatica (assembly GCA_963693085.1). NCBI lineage: Eukaryota > Viridiplantae > Streptophyta > Magnoliopsida > Alismatales > Alismataceae > Alisma > Alisma plantago-aquatica. The sequence continues at coordinate 1,168,811,782 of OY856409.1, read as the reverse complement.
TTTTGTGTGCCTAGTCTATATGTGCAGGTGCTTCCGTTGTTCTTGTGCGTGTTGGATATACACATCTTGACCTGTTCAAACCTTTCACAAACCCCCACCTCCACTAACATCAATCATTCAATCCCGCCACCACTTCCAAGACCACCACCAACTCCACCACCAAGGCCGCCACCAACCCCACCACCAAGTCCAGCTTCTCCTCCAGCCCCACCCCCAAGACCGGCATGTGCACCAGATCCACCACCAAAACCAACACCTCCAACAAGTCCTGAACTTCCTCCAAGCCCAATACCTATGCTTAGTCCTCCACCAGCCCCTCCTTCGCCACCTACACCAACACCTGCACCACCTCCAACACCACCGCCAACACCCACACCACTGCCTAGGTTGTACCGAGTCCACCACCGACATCAACTCCTACAACGAAACCTTCACCTTTCCCTCCACCCACGCCACCACCTAAGCCACCACCGATGCCTTTAATTTCCTACAACCCCACCAAGGCCAATTTATGCACCTTTCCCAACACAACTGCCAGTTGTACCTCCAGCTCCACCCTCTACACCATTGACACATTCTACTCCCACACCACCTCCAATTTCTACTCATCCACCATGACTGAGGCCAACACAACTTCCTTCACTCGCACCTACGCCACCGCCATACCCTGCACCACCTCCAAATCCTCCATCAGGACCCACCACCTAGTCCTCCTCTAGCTCCTCCACCATGGCCACTATACCTAGTCCTCCTGCAGCCCCGCCAACATGAGCATTGTAACATACTCAAATGTGACCAAAATGTACAAATATATTATTTTATCTCCATTAAAATTTAATTACAATTCAATGCCTCAACTGAACTTCATTTGTTACACCTCTTTTGTTATTTGCATACATTGGGTCTTTTTTCCAAAACATAAGAATTTTATTGAAACATTTTTTTAAAATTGGCAATTCATTCATCCCGTCGCCTGGGTTTGAACACACGACGTCTCAGTGTTACATCATCACATCTACCACTGGGGTGCCTCTTCATTGGCTGAAACGTTCTTTTTCTAAGACCTTGAAATTATCATGAAGTTTCAATTTAGATACAATTGGCTTGAGAATCAATAGTAAAAAAACAATTATAATAATAATTTCGATATTGCAATGGGGACATAATTGTCAAAATAATTTTTATATTTTTGAACCTTTATATATTTTAGAATTTAATTTATATAAAAAGAGACCCATGGTCAAAACTTCAACGTGTTTAGACATAAAGTTTATAAGTCATAACATTTAGAAGATTATTGGAATATGACCAATACAAAGACTAAGTGATGAAAACCTTTTCCACAAAATTTTGTCATCGCTCGCATGGTTGACAACTCTGCTACAGATCCAGTGGCGGAGGTAGAATTCAGCCAAAGGGTGGGCACCTTGTAGTTGCAGATGAAAGAGTAGGGCACAAGACTTGATATTGCCTGCAATTTTTCCAAAAATTATAAAAAATATGCCTTGGCCAGTGTACATTTTGACAAACACAGGTGGGGTCCGTGCCAACATGTGCCTCCATGTGGCCAAAAGTCATGTGGCTGCCACTCCTCAGCCATACCCTGGGCCTTCTCTCCATCCCGCTACCCCATCACCTATACACCACTAGGCCTTTTGACTAAAGAATCACAACAACTACAAAAACATGCCTCATACAACAACCGACAATGTGTACTAGAGAGCCAGCAACTCTTGCCTTCCACAAGGCATTGGAGCGAGACCTTCAACTCAAGACGTAGACGAACGAAGATCACTTGAAATCCAGATTTCATTGTGGGTGCCAATAGCCAGAGTGATCTAAGAAGGCCAATCCAAAGTGAATCTCTGTAAGTGTCTTGCATCCCCGGCTACAGATTTTTGTTAGAAAAATCAATAAGATTAGAAGGGAACAACTCGTCTATAGAGCATATCAGTAACTTTGAAAACCCCACATCAGTTTACGCGTACCTCATGTTCTTCATTAATGTGACTTTATTAATAGACAAGTATCATACTTATGCAACTATAGTGGCCTCTATGAAAGCGATCGTACGTGAAGGAAGTCCGCTGGTCTGCTCACCTGTTGATTGTCCTACTTATACACGCGCTAGTTGGTTGTTCCTAGCTAGCTCTCTAATTCCTATTTTGCTGAGACATTTACCACAAAACAGATTAGCATACCAAAGAGAAACACGGGTATGCACCATAATAATTTGTATAACTAATGCAAACATACTATTGCATGCTTACGTGAACTGACAACGAATCTAAAGGATGCCAATCTGAAAATCTGCTATTCCTAAATGACATTGAGGCACTAAACCAACTAACTCATATTTGCTTCGTAAGGATCTTGTTAGTAAACTTATCAGTATGAAGATATGCAATAACTTGCTAACTTATAGTCAGTACATGTTGTTAGACATAAATGATGAGTAAATATTTGTTTCCAGAAACCTACGCATAAACTAATGATGGATTGAAGTGACTTAAGTATAACAGTTGGGTAGAAACATTTGGTAGTTAACTTCTGGTATATATTGCTATATGTATGCGTATTAGACCTACTTTCAATAAACCATTATATTAGTTCCTGAAGGTCTGTGGACTGTCATTAAGTACATGAGCATCTAACTGTGGTAACAACCGGATCGATCTCATCATTATCATATATAATAGTTTATATAGTAGTGCATATACTAACAGCCAATAAGATGATGCTAGTCCTAATGCCATCATCACTTGTAATTGGAATAAGGAAAAGATACAATTTGCATGAATACGGGAGAAATGGCTCGCGTCTGCATGCAAGTATACGAGCACATTACAAATAGTTTATAAATATATGCTCTAGTATTTCTGTTACACGTGCCGAGAAGGTTAGGTTTTAAAGATATTGTACGACAAGATATGTATATATCATAGTAAGCATCATTTATAGACTTTATAACCTAATTCATCTTGGAAAGGGCATTAAATCATGTCACATCTTGAACTATAGGAAAAAAAGTCACATCCTTTAATACATTTAAAGGAATATGAAATGCATTCACATACTTGTACATGCCCTTGGAATCGAAGTATCCATATTTGAGAAATTATGCATATATATGCGTATCTTGAACCCTATATTGATGACTCGGTACAAAATGTGATATGCAGGCATGCTGAGGTTATATGTGGCTTCAATCACATATGATGTATCTAATTACCCTAAAAGCGACTAGAGTCAGAAAAGTAGAAGTGTATAGCTCATAAGTCAAAAACCAAATCACCTGAAATACAAATCAGAATATGTAATTAAATGATTCAAAGCCAATAGTGACCTATATTTATGTACATCGTAGATCACTCTCTTGTTTGACTCTTGGAGCTCGACACTTGATATCTTTTATTTTGTACGCTTTGACTCAAGTTACAAAATTACTATTTCAATTTGAAATATTTATTTTCCTCTTAAATCACTACTACAGTGATGGTCTACAACGTCGATTTTTTTAAGCCTATAGCGTCACATTTTAACTGGCCCCTAAGTGGTCGTCGCTATAGAAATTGCTCTATACGGTTGGTTTTTTAACCAAAGAAAACCGACCTTATATATAAAAAACTGACTCTAGAGGCTGTAAAAAAACCGACCAAAGTGAGAAAAAAGCTGACCCTGAGGCTATAACGTCGGTTATATTAAAAAAACTGACCCTAGAGTTCTCTAAGGTCAGTTATAAGAAAAACACCGACCCAAAAGATATTTTGTAAGGTCAGTTATAAGAAAAACACCGACCCAAGAGAGATACTATAAGGTCAGTTATAAGCCAAAGACCGACCCAAGAGATAACCTGTAAGGTCGGTTATGAGCAAAAAATCGACTCATATATAGAAATAAGTTAAAAATGTGTATTGAAATTTTCTATATTGATAGATCCTTACCTTGTCCATACTTCTAATATCGAAGTATTTATCCAATCATACCGGAACAACTCTATAATATCATCAAGAAAAATATATTTGTCAAAGTCCCTCCCAGTTGCATCTTCTGTTAAATTGACCAACATTTGTAATCCTGAACTTTGGTTGGCTAAGTATCGACACAAACATTTACATTTACTTCCCAACTCATCGAATGTGGATTCTGGAATAAAAGATAGCTTGGGCATAGGAGGATGACTAGTAGAATTTTTACTTTTTGGTTTGCAAACCTGTTAATTAAATTACATACTTATATTACACGAGTTCATATATGTAGTCAAATATGAAAGACATGGTAGAATTCAGGTATACCTTGTCATTGATAACCAAGTATCTAGGCCAACCCACCATAGCACTCTCTGCTTCTACAACTATACTATATTCAAGATTATGTGTGGGTAGTAGTTTGTCCCCCATTCCATCATACACAAGATGGATGCACACACGACAAATGTCATCAGTAATTAGTTGGCAATGCAATGTACCATCAAGGTTGTATACCTTGCCCGCTGCCACAACATTATATTCTGGAACCTCCACTATAAGTTTATAGTTCATACCAACCTAGAATTGAAATAATATAAGTTATATACGAAGTGGTAAACTAGATACCTACTACAACTATATATATATATATCTATATATATATCATACTAATAACACAACATATAGAACAAACTTATTGCAGATTGTTTTGGTGCGTCATTGTGAGTGCTCCCACGACCTTCTACAGTTGGGGCATGGGCTTGTACCTCATCATCTGAGAGACACACAATTTAAATAGGTTGAGAAGGTTGAGTAGGCTGAAATGAAGACATTATTTCTTTTACTTTCTATGCTACTAATACTTCAACTTCCTCTTGTGTAAGACCTCCTGTACAACCTCTTCTAGATTGTGAATGGCCAAAATAAGACTTGAATCCTATGTCAGCTCTTAATCCCCTAACACGGCCATGATGCTCCTTCGTACCAACAACAACTGATAGTTCATCCATGCGGCCAGTTGGGATGAACTTTCCGACCTTCCTTTGCTCATGGAGATCAATCTATTCATAGTTAATAAAAATATTAAATCACAATATCAATTAGATATAAATAAATCAAAGTTTGTGGGAGTTACTCTTTACTTAGTTGGGATAAACCTACCATCTTTTGTGCCTCCTCTTTAATTGTCGGGTTGACAATTTCACCTGCTCAATTTTTTTCTAGCATCAATCCACTACAAGTGTCGGGGTGGACGCTCAACTTGAGTTGTACTAGACTCTTCTCCATAAGAGAGTTGCTTCTCTTGTAGTTGGCGGCAGAAGGCATAACCATCGGGCCCCAAGCGATGGTCATGCACATTTTTGGCTCGTCTTTCATTTTAAATCTCATGAATAGTCTGATCATTTAAAATGAGGTATTGCAATTTAGACTTGGCAAACATTTTTAAAAAGATTCACCTCTTTAATTGTATAAAAAAGATCATACAATACATCACAATCTTTATTACCTGAAACTCTTCTGATTTCCTTAATGCAACAAATCTTTCCCATACCTCAGGATCTATAAAAATATATTGATATGTTGCTTTCTTCTTTTGTTTAGGATTATCTATATAATCCCTTTTGAGATAGGTCTTAAAAGCCCTCCATCGTACACCACAACGTTGTAGCACTTTTTTCTTATGATCTTTTTCATTTAGATGAAAAACACCCTATACATACAAAATAAGAAATAATTTTATCTTAAAAAGGATATGTCTTTCCAAGAAAACTAAATTAGAATCAATAAACAAAAAATATATTAAAATAATATCACTTCAACTCACAGCAATATCTTTCCATAGGAGGTCTTTTAAGGCATCATAAACATCATGCCAATTTTCTATATCTATTTCCACCTTACTGCGCACGGTCGTCCCTACGTAATGTTTGAAAGCACTAGCATGTTCCCCAATAGGTGCTCCTGTGACATCAAACTGGATTGGCAATTTCTCCCCTTTGGCCCTGAGCTCCTACCGGCTATGCATTAGTGTGGGACCTCTACATTTCTTAGCATCACCACTACCATCCTCATGGTGCTCATACTCCAAATGTTCGTCTTCACTTGCCATTTTAAAACAACCTGCAAGTATACATGATAAAAGAAACATAAGTAATAATAAAAGTACAAGTGGTGATATGATGTATATTTAAAAGATTATGTGCTTGAATGATAATAAAATAAATAATTCAAAGAATACATGTCTATAGTATTGGTTGAGTTGTTAGTCAAGTAAAATTCCTTCAACATGGTCTTGACGCTTATAGTATTCATCGATGTTAACTTCAACATTTATACTTGGCAAACCAACTGAGAATGGGCTAGAATCATCATACTTTTCGTATTCTTCTTCTTCATCTATAGGGTCTACAGTAAACTGTCTTTTTCCATGAAGAACGACGAACTAATTTTTATTTGTCAGGTCATCAATATAGAATACTTGTTTTACTTGGTCTGTCATGATGAATGGCTCATCTTTCTCACCAAGATTTTCAAAATTCACCAATGTGAAACCCAACTCATCCACTAAAACTCCTTTGTTGTTATCAACCCAATTACACCTAAAGATAGGAACTCTGAAATTTGTATAGTCCAATTCCCATATGTCCTAAATGACGCCGTAATACGACATCTCAGCTTCATGTGGTCTTTTATCTTTGGCACTAGTAAAATACAACAAAAAAGCTTGAACAGTGACCCCACTATTTTGGACTACACTACTTTCATCTTGACGCTTTGTGTAGTATGAAAATCCGTTTATGTCATATCCTTCATATGACATGACATCCATTTTTGGATTAAGGCGAGCCATTTTATGTTCTCTGCAACATTATTCAGTGATTCAGATAGTTGATAAAAGACTTTCACTTCAAACCACCTAATAAATGTTCGATTATGCTCTCTTGCAAGCTACATTGAACTGGATCGCGGATGATTTCTCTTGATAAGATCATTGTGTTATGTGATGTAGCTACTAACTTCATCAATGTTATGTAAAATATATAAATGTGCTTGTTCCCATAACTCATGACGAATTCCTTTCACTCATGCTCCCAGAGTTCCTTTGTCACAATAAGATTCAGTGTGATGGGAATTTTTTAGATTGCTAGAAGTTTCATTGCAATTCAAAAAATCATTGTAAGAGTCCATCACCTCCCTGGCCACATAACCCTCAATAATACTCCCTTCAGGATGATAATGATTCCGAACATCACCTTTAAAAACACTCATATAGCGTTCAAATGGATACATCCAGTGTAAGAAAATTGGACCTAGCATCTTCACCTCCCTTGTTATATGTACTTCAAGATGAACCATGATATCAAAAAATGAAGGAGGAAAGTACATTTCAAGATGACACACGGTCACAATTACATCTTTTTGTAATTTATCAAGAGTATCAGGATGTATCACTTTGTTGCATATTTCATTGAAGAAGAAACAAAGTCTTGTGATTGCAAACCTTACATGCTTCGACAAATAGATCGAATAGCCGTAGGTAAAATTTGTTGCATTAAGGTGTGACAATCATGAGATTTGAGACCTATCAACTTCACATTCTTCATTGATACCAATCTACGGATATTAGAAGAGTATATTTGTGGAACCTTAATATTATACAAACACTCACAGAAAGTCTTTTTCTCCTATTTTGATAAAGTGTAACAAGATGGTGGTAAATATGTGCGACGACCCTGATCTCCGCTGATAATTCTTTTCTTATACCCATTAATTCTAAATCTTTTCTAGATTTGATGTCGTCTTTAGTCTTTCCCCGTATTTTTAACATCGTACCAATGATGCTATCAAAAATATTTTTTTCAACATGCATGACATCAATGCAGTGTCTAATTGACAAGAATCTCCAATAAGGAATATCCCATAATATTGACCTCTTCTTATATAGAGATTTGTGACATGCGAGAGTACAACTACTTGAACTCTTTCCAAATTCATTAACAATATCTTTCACCCTGTCATATACAACATTTCCTGGTATAGGTTTAGGAGCACTTTGTTCCTCAGTCGATCCATTAAATGTTTTGTGTTGCCTTCGATAAGGATGCACTTGTGGGATAAATCTCCGATGACCAAGATATACAATTTTACCACCATGTTTTAGTCAGATTGAATCAATATTTTCCTCACAAATAGGACATGCTTTGTATCCTTTTATACTATATCCATAAAAATTTCCATAAGATGGAAAATCATTAATCGTGCAAAACAACATAGCATGCAAACTAAAGATCTCTTCACGTGAAGCATCATATGTCATAACACCTTCTTCCCATAGTTTCATTAGGTCATCAATTAGAGGTTGAAGGTAAACATCAATGTCATTTCCAGGTTGCTTGGGCCCTGATATTAATATTGACATCATGACATACTTATTTTTCATACACAACTAAGGAGGAAGATTGTATATAACAATCATAACAGGCCAAGTGCTATGTTGGTTGCTTAATGTACCATAAGGATTCATTCCATTTGTATATCGTCCCAGACTTAAGTTTCTTGGTTCTTTACCAAATTGAGGGTATAATAAATCAATTTTCTTCCATTGTGGTGAATCAGATGCGTGTCGTAGGATGCCATCATCATTGGCCTTTAACTCCCCATGCCAAGACAAAATTTACACATCTTCAGTATTAGCAAATAAGCATTGAAATAGTGGTATTATTGGTAGATATCACATCACCTTGGCAGGAGAGCTATTTTTAGCCTTATCTAAAATTGTGGTCTTGTACCTTGACACACCACATTTTGGACAATTTATCAATTTACTATAGTCCTTCTAAAATAACACACAATCATTTAGACATGCATGAATCTTCCTAGCCTCCATTCCCAATGGGCACATTATTATTTTTACTTGATATGTTGAAATTGGAAGCTCGTGGCCTTCAGGAAGAATTTCCTTTAACAAAGATAACAATGAAGTGAAACTCTTATCGCTCCAACAGTTTTGAGCTTTAAGAGTATATAATTGCATCACAACACTCAACCTCGTGAACTTAGTACAAGCCTTATATAATGGTTTTTCAGCATCATGGACAATGTTTGCAAATAAAGAAGGTGGATCAATGACATTGTCCCAACAACTATGTAGCATCCCATGAAACATATCATCCTGAATCGGTTCATTTTGAATCGGTTCATCATTGACATTATCATCATTATCTATATCTTCTATGCCACAACTATTAGTATCCATTTTCTGATCCATAATTAAATTTCTCTCCATGCCAATACGATTCATTATAACCTTTTATGATCCCATTGCATATGACATGATTCTTAATTTCCTCAACAGTATCAACTTTCAAATTGTTACCACAATTTCTACATGGACAATAGAACCTATCTATAGGTAGTTTCCTATGTTCCTTAGCAAATCTTATAAATTCATCAAGACCTTTAGCAAACTCTAGACTACAACGGTTCTTGATAGATATCCAACTTCGATCTATTTTCTAGATCACATTAAAATTAATTATAAAACTGAGTGTTTAATATTGATAGTATACATTATAAGTTTTTATTGATAGGAAGTTAATTTTTTATATACTAAAGTATACCACCTATCCCATTTTTGAATATTTAATCTCACAAGTAACTGTATAATGTATGTTTAGTTTTTAAGAAAATTTCAGCAGCATTTCCCCTAAGTTCTCCAAGTACATAGATGTAAATGGCAAATAACCACCCACATATATACCCAAAGAACAAATGAGGAAATACTACTAAAATTTTCTTCAAAACTAAACATACAAATACACTTACATCCTAAGTGAGATTAAATATCCAAAAATAGTCCCAGACTGGGGACTATCTAAAATTTGCTCCTAATGAGTGAATTTTGAACGAGTTTCTAAGTTAATATATAAATGTATTATTGTCATATTTATATATTAAGTTAAACATCATGCATCGACAATCTCATCTATAAACCCTAAAGTGTCAATCTGGCACTACACAATGTCTACCCTCATATTTCTAGAATGTATACAACGATTACATATGTGATTGCTAATAAAATGTGGATATAAAAGAATACATTTTTATATTATTGGTTTGTCAAATAAAATGGAAAACCAATGTAACTGACCTGAGCCGCCGAGATGAAAATGAGAGTAGACCGTGGGCAGTGGAAGCCGCACAGGTGGTAAAGAGCAAGAGGATGACCACCGAGCATCGGAGCTACAACGAGCAAGAGGATGACTGTCCTGAACAATATGGGCAAACCAAGAGTACTTCCATAAATAAACATTCATTATATGTACTGAATTGAAAATCAATTAGGTGCTCTTGACAAATATAAACTGAAGTTGAGATATCTTATCCAACATGATAAGTGATGGCTCACTGGAACCCACTGGAATAGAATACTGCTATAAAAATGTTTGTTTCCATTCAAGTTAATGTAACTATTAATAAAGGAAAGAACAAAAATATAGATCATAATAATTGAAGCATCGAGTTTTATTAGAGATACTTGAGGATAGGTTTTCACTACCATATCATGCCATGCCATGAAGTAACAACAAAATCCAATAAACAAGAATAATCACTGAGGAAGGTCTGAGTTCTACACTCCTCCTGGCATCATAGAACTATTCTAACTTTTTATAATACCATCATGCATATATGCAAAATAAAATCAAAAATAACACTGAGATCTCCAATACTTCCTAAATACTTTGATGGTCATCGAAATGAGATTGTGATGGCACCTCCTTACTTCAATCCATACCTTCATAGTGTATACAATAAGTGTAAAGCATAGACAATAGATGGCCAACACCTGACCCCAGCACCCAGCACCCATCGCCACCCACTGCCGACCCCAGCCCCGACCACAACACCAGTTTAATTAACCAATTCTATTATTACATTTAATTGCCACTTCTATTTCCTTTCTCCCTGTGATGCGGCACAGTCTCCCCTTTGACACACTCAAGGTGTCGCCTACGTAATTCACGCCGCCAGGATTGTGTCTGCTTCTTGTATTCCCCTCCTCCCTCCTCAGTTGATCCCTCTTCTCCTCATCCTTCACTTCCTTTCTCTCAAAACCCTAGCTCCCTGCTGTCCCACTCTTTCTCTCCTACCCTCAGTCGTCCAACGACCCCTACAACACATGCTTCCTCACAGGTAGGTTCTCCACACCCCCTGGCTACCATCGACGATGCCAACCATGGATCCAAGTCGCATCGACGTCCTGTCCTGCCTCGTCCACTACAGCCCCCATCCACCCACCCCCAGCCACTGCCGCCTCTCCTTTCCAACTGAGAATGGGCTACCCTCTTTGACCTTGCCGAGAAGGGTTTCATAGGCTCCCGACGGTGGCCAAGCAAATTTAAGGCAAATAAAGAGTACCTTGCAACCTTCGGTTGGCGGCTGTGGCCACAACGCGGCAGCGGGGGGCATCTCAGAGTCGACGACTAGAGGTGCGGCAGCGACAGCTCGTCAGAAGGGGACGACAGTGGGGCTCCTTAGACACGACGATAGAGAACGGGCGTCTTTGGTCTCTAGTGCTTTGCTCCCAATCGACCAAATGAATTGAAAACATGCTAATATCAACCCGACCTCTACGATCGGTTATCAGACTAAACCGACCCAACAGGGGCCACTGATACCCACACACATCTACAAGGATGGTTTTTTATAAAAACTGACTCTACAGTTGAAACCTATAAGGTCGGTTAAAAGGCAAAATCGACCCAATAGAGGTTGGTGCAGGCGCGAAACTACAAGGACAGTTAAACACAAAAACCGACCCAAGAAGTTGACCCTTTTAGGTTGGTTGTTTTGAAGAAACCGACCCAACAGAGGTAAGCGGTGCCCGAACTTTTTTTATAAATTGCTAGGTCGGTTATTTGAACAAACCGAACCTATAACTCGAAGGCGCGAAGGAAAAATGGAACCAATTTTTGCCGCGGGAAACCTTTTAGATCGGGTTTTTGATGAAACCGACCTTGTACCTCAACCAATACCCAAATTTTTTTATTAGGTCGGTTTTGCTAATAAAAGTGACACTTTCGGCAGCGACGTAATTGACCAAAAATATAGTAGTAAACACATGCATGATTAGATGTGTTGGTTGTCCTAATATTGCTTTTTAAACTTTAGTCTTCCTATTTGAATGGCAACCAACATTATTCATGGAAAATAGTAGTATATTGTTTAAACGTCAAAAGGGCAGGTTGGTGCCCGCTAGTTTTTAGTGGAATTATGCTTCCATGACTCTGTGTAGAGAAAGGACATAGGTGTTTCTCAGTGTATCGGAAACTTCAGTTAGTGTGTTGTCTCTCCCATGGAGAGAGCATAAGGCTTCACCAATAAAATAGACATTGATATGTCTTATCTATTAATATTTTAAACTCTAAGTCTTGAATATTGGAACTTAGTCTTGTTAAATTTTATAGCCTTGTTTATAAATTGATACTTATCTATATGTTGAAATTCCTTGCATATTTTGATTGAAAATTTTTGGTAGTTAGTAACATATTTTGATCATCTTTTAAATAATGATTTTGTACCGATCATTTGACTGACCATCTTTTATCTCTGATTCATGTGTGGTCTTATTCCCTATGGGAATTTATGGACAGACCCTGAGGAAGCTAGGAGGATGGCTAGGTGTCCTTTCTCTAGCATATAACATATTTTCCGCTGCATGCGTGTAGTCCTTTCGGGACAATTATCTTAAATGAACATGTTGATGTAATATTTGAATTGTTGATCAACTATGTAATGATTTCCAATCAAATTGATTTCTAAAATCTAGTCGTCACAAGCACCTCCACCCGGACCGGCCGCCACCCAACCCACCACCAGCTCCTCCCCCTGCACCACCTCTAAATAATCCACCTCCTAATCTGCTTCCAGCTCCTCCATCTCCACCATGACCACCACTCAATCCGCCTCCAGCACCAGCTCCCAGTTCTCTACCATGGACACCACCAAGTCCGCCTCCAACACCACATCCAGCTCCTTCATCAAAACTACCACCCAATCCTCCTCCAACACCACCCCCAGCTCCTTCACCACCACCAAATCCTCCTCCTGCACCACCTTCAACTCCTGCACCGAATCCGCTGCCGACAACATCACCCATCCCGCCTGCAGCACCACCTCCAAATCCTGCACCGACCCCAACACCTCCACCGAATCCATCCCCAAACCCGCCTCCTACATGTCTGCCACCACCGAATCCCCCTCCCAACTCCTACACCATGGACGATGCCATCTCCACCACCAAAACCAGCCCCGTGTCCACTGCCAAAGCTCGCTCCTCCATCGAATTCTCCCTCGCCACCAAGGAAGACGTGTTTCTCCACCTTCCTCCTGTCAGCCTGACCAACCGCTTGTTGGATAATTAAGTTTCTTGGTTTATCTTAGGCAAAAAAACCTAAATGGCACATTTGCCAATTTTTATTACCTAAATGGCACGTTCTTGAACTTATTGCCAAAAATGGCACATTTCTGGAGCAATGTGTCCCATGCTGGGACACATTGAGCAATGCGTCCCAGCGGGGGACGCATTGGTCCCACAGGAGGGCAATGCGTCCCGGTTTGGGACACATTGCTCTGTTGTGGGACCAATGCGTCTCCAGCTGGGACGCATTGCACCAATGCGTTCCAGTAGAGGACGTATTGGTCCCACAACAGAGCAATGTGTCCCGAACCGGGACACATTGCCCTCCTGTGGGACCAATGTGTCCCCCGCCAGGACGCATTGCTCAATGTGTCCCCATGCAGGACGCATTGCACCAATGCGTCCCCATGCAGGACGCATTGCGTTTTTTAATCATATTTTTGTAGTCACTGATATTGTTTCATGGTTATTGATATGTATATTAACAATATTGATTATATTTGTACATTTACAATTCGTTCACTTGTATTTGGATGTCTATAATATACCCAATTATTATAAATTTCAATAGCTCGTAACATGCATATGGAATATATAAGTGTATTGCAACCAACATCAGTTGGTTCCTAATTGATTATATAATAAGAACTTAATCCAAAAAAATGAGATAGAAATTAAAAACAAGGTTAAAACATGAACCAACATGACGAGAAAATAATACACAATAGAACAAAATGATAGATCCAAAATGAACCAATGTGATATCATAATATGATAGATCCACATACAATAGATGTCGTCACAAAGGCATACATACAAAACAGTACAATATATAAAAAACTAAGTACGTCGTCCTCACCCACGACGTTCTCGCCCACCTTCCTCTACATCAGGATCCTCTGTACTGATGTCATATGGAGACGGTTGAACTGGGGACAACTACGTAGGAGGCTACTGGTGAGCATCAGGGAAGAAATGAAAAGGTGGAGGTGGGGTGAGGGGTCTCTGAAAACCAGGATAGGATGCATCAGGTGGGGTGCATCCTGAGAAATCAAACGCAGTAGGTGAATATGTGACATAAGATGGTGGTTGGCTCTCGGGAATAATTGGTGGTGGGAATGGAGTGTATGGAACAGAAGAAGAACTTGCTCCATAGTATGATGATGGTTGAGGTGGGGTGATGAATGAGGAATATGAAACAGCTCCTGAAAAATATGGCCCTGTCGGTCCCCATGACATGAACTGAGAAGTGGGAGTGGGAGTGGGCTCAGCAGTAGGAGTAGGAGTAGGAGTAGGAGTAGGAGTGGGCTCAGGGGTTGTGGTATGAGTGGGTATGGGATCCCACAGCCGAGCATAGTCAGGAAGACTATCAAAGTAACTACCCTGGATGTTGTAGATGCCGTCTCTGATCTGTGCAGGGGCGTGCTCTAATGCCGCTCGGATCGCCACTTGTGTTTGTACCTGTAAAACAAAGTATGTACACATAATAAAGACCAATTACATATATTACAAATAAAAAAGATAAATAATAACAGTTTGTAAAAGAAATAAGAATGATACTCACAAATTCCTGCTGGCGATAACTTTGCGGGTAGTATGTGCTTGGAGGCATAGCTGGAGGGGGCACGATGTATTGTGGATAATACCATGCATAGTGAACCTGAGGACTAAAGACTGTATCAGCTGGTGGAGTGGGAACAAAGATCTCACGTCTGTTGTTCCACATCTGCACCTCCTGCCTATAATGAAGCATCCAATCCTCAGCTGCATGACCCTTCCCATCTATCCGACAAAGCTGTGGAAGCTCAAGAGTAGGTTGTACTTGAACAAAGCTGAACTGTCCGAGTACTCTGTCGGGAAAGTGCTACTCCACTATTGTGTAGCACAACAGAGGCACTCGTGCCAACCAAATATCACTACCATCTCTACAAATGGCAGGCAATCTCTCGAGAACATCAGCAGTGTAACGAGTCAACTCTATATGTTATTCATATAGACAACGTGTATCATATAAAACGGAGTAAATTGCAAATAAATAAAACATATACCACACAACAGAGGTAACTAAGTTATACCTGTGAGGGGAAAATATGGTCAAATGCTAAATCGTAAAACTGAATTGTTCTCCTAATAGTTTGACTACTTTGGATAAAGGTAGGCCACCTATTAAATTGACAAACAAAATTTAGATAAACACTACATAATATTTGGACAAATATAAAAATTAATTGTGTATATCTTTAACCTGTAACCCAAGGGAACATCTTCTGGCGAATCATCCCAACACATTGCAATTGTACCTGGGCATCCAATTCCCAACCTCTCCCAACACCACAGCTGTAATAGGCACACACAACCTGATAGATGGGCAGTTCTCCTGGACCGGGTGGTTGCCTTATACAACTCCCTATATAAGAAAGCTAGAGTTGCAGCACCCCAAGATAGAGTGCCACAACATGCAAAATCGGACACAAGAGGGAGGTACCTAACATGAACTCTATCCCCTGTACTATCTGGGATAAGGTAACTACCTAAGAAATATAAGCGATATGCCCTAGTATACCTTGTCCTCAATTATTATTGTTGTTCTTCATCACCTGCAGTCAGATCCATATCCTTGAAGGTCTCACGCAACCAAATCAAGGAGATATGCCCCTTAGACATCCCATCTGGTGCATCTCCTAAGAAATTCTCACAAAGGTGAGTCCATGAA
This sequence comes from Alisma plantago-aquatica, assembly GCA_963693085.1. Taxonomy (NCBI): domain Eukaryota; kingdom Viridiplantae; phylum Streptophyta; class Magnoliopsida; order Alismatales; family Alismataceae; genus Alisma; species Alisma plantago-aquatica. The sequence continues at coordinate 1,168,795,680 of OY856409.1, read as the reverse complement.
GAAAATTGCCCCTCATCTACACCCAAAGGATATGAAGCTATAACGAGTGGGCCATCAATCCTCAGGCCTAAAAGAACTGCAACATCCTGAAGAGTGACACTCATCTCAAAAGGGGGAAACCTAAAAGTATTGCTAGAGTTGTCCCACTTGTTAACTAATGCAGTGATTAAAGTAGGGTCAAGGTGGATACAGGGTAGCCTATGAACAAGCCCAAAACCAGCTATGGAAATATTTTCTAAAACATCCTGGTCAGTAATAGGCCATTGTGCCAACATAATGTGGTGCTGGGAGAGTCGATAGGTTTCTTGTCTAGGAGCCATATCTATGAAAAGTGCAAATATTACATTAAATGAAAAGTCCAAATATTGTACAACATTTAAGTTTGTCAAGATTCTTCATTAGATAAGATGAAATTAATTCAAATACATGAACCACCAAACAATATAAAAATACAACATGAACTACTAAAAGAGAAATACTACAACAATTAGTTACTACATTTGATTCAATATCTCATCTAGATGTTCATAAAATGGCCACATTTGATGTACAACTCGATGTATCTCTGGGTGTGATACAACTAACTAGTTTTTAACTTGTTCATTGATTGGCATTGCTTTCTGTTTCATGTGATCCCAATACCAACCAGGTAGCTCAAGAAGTTCTTCATACATGTGAAACATTTGCTTTAAAAATTGCAAATGAAAATGTGCTTGTTCTTTTATCACTATAAATCCTAACTTGTTGTACAACAAATCTGGTACGTCATTCCAGTCATCATCCAATAGAGTTTGATGAGCCATTTTTCCCTGTAGGCACTTCGTAGCTATTATTTGGATTAACTCTAAGGACATGTGAAATGTCCATGTCCTTCGATGAGCCATCTATAGAAAAACCATTATAAATTCATTGTTTTAGTGAAATTGAAATTGCAAACATTACATGACTTGAGTAAATTGAAATTGCAAACATTACATGACTTGAGTAAATTGAAATTGGAAACATTACATGACTTGAGTAAATTGAAATTGCAAACATTACAAGACCAGAGATGCTGTGACATTAGGACAAGTGTGTCTATTATGGCCCTTTCTGCCACACTTATGACAGTGATATGTATACTGATTTGGATCAACATCCATAGTTGAATTCCTTCTCTTTTTCTTTGGTCTTCTAGCTTGCCTTCATTTCCTAGGGGGTAATAAGGGATAAATACCTCTACTTTCATCAAATTGAGGCCAATACCTCTTGTTGGGAATACCACGAAATACAGTTTTGTATGCATTTAGATAAGCCTCATTTGTATAATATGTACTCACAAGTGCATCAAGATCCCAATTGACAGAGTCTGCAGCTACCCAAACATGAGAGCATGGATAATGCCATTGTTGTGGAAAACCACAACTGCATTGACTGCCACCATTTGGACACACTATTACTTGAAATCTATATCCATCCATGTCACCAACAAGCCATTGATCATTGTTCACACGGATGTGTATTGTCAATTTTTTTGCATCCTCTCGAACATTATAAAGCTTATCATGAACCCTAAAGGGCCATTTCAGTCCATCTTGTGCACGTTTATTTGCGAGATTACGCCTATGCAGCCACATGGTCACGGAGCGATAGTATGTGGCAACAATTAACGCTTGTATTGACAAACCTCTAATACCTTTTAAGACTCCATTACACCCTTTAACATGATTGGTAGTCAATGACCCATACCTGAAACCTCTATCATATGAGAGAGCCCAATGTACTGGATTTTGGCCTAATAAATACGACTTCACTGCTGGTTCTATGGTTTCTATAACAATCATATGACGATCAAATTCATGTGTATCAGTTGTGGATCCCACCTTCCACAAAAGCTCCCTCAACTCCTTGGACTTGAACTACTTATGGAAGTTCTCCCAAAGATGTCGAAGACAATAACGATGTTGAGCCCAATGAAATTTTGATTCAAGTGCTGGAAAAATCCCACTCATTCGATTAAAAATAATACACAAGTCTGTACGTCATGGAATGATTGGAATACAAGTTTGTAGACAACCAAATAACCACTCCCAGGAGTCCTTATTTTCTTTCTCGACAACAGCAAAAACAAGTGGAAATAGACCATTATCAACATCTATGCCACATGCAATGAGAAGTATGCCAATATATTTTCCTGTTAAAAATGTCCCATCAACAGTAAGAACAGGCCTACAATAGGCACAACCCCTCACAGCTGGACCAAATGCCCAAAACACCCGCTTGAATCTACGAGTGCCTTCAGTTTGAAGGTTATAATCATCAATAAGGTGGGCATATATAGTTCTTGGAATATATTGTGTCAGAGAAATCAGGAACGGCAACAAACTATGATATGATGATTCCCAGTCTCCAAATATTTTACAAACAACCTTCCTCCTCGCTAGATATGCCTTCTCGTAAGATATATTGAGCCTTAGTTCAACATTCACCTTGTCACGAATTTCTCGTGTCGACATATCCAATCGTGATACTAGGATTGGCATTATCATTCGAGCAATATAAGATGTTGTGACTTGGTGATGATCATGATTCATAACAGTTAATTTACAATTGCGGCCTGCTTTACAACGTTTTATCTTCCACATACCACCTACTCTTTTGGACTGGCAAGCGGTCAATCTCCAAGGACATCGTTGATTATGGATACAAACAAGTTTAAGATGACGATTATTTGAGCGTAATGTACGGTACTGGACATTCTTTTGTACCGACCATTTTTGGAGCGTCTCAACCAGTACAACTTTAGATGCAAATAAAACACCCTCATATATGACAACACTGGAAGGATTGTAATTGAGACGAAATTCATGACGAAAATCTTCCACCCAGTCATCATCTTGAAAAGCTTCCTAGTTGGAATCAATGTGTTCATGTTGGGGCCATTGGTTGTCAAATATGGATGGAATAGAACTCAATGTTGCAATAGAGTCATGGAATGGATGTGTGTGCTCATCATCGGTTTCAGTCAATGACTCATCCTCAGGTGGTTCACTGTTACTACCACCTTCAATGTCACTATTGTTATCACCTTCATGATCACTATCATTATCACCTTCATGATCAATATCATTATCTCCCTCCTCAACCTCAACACCAATATTCTCAGTAGTAAGATTTTGAGAACATTCAGGTGGTTGACTCTACTCAGCAGTTAAATTGCTAAGACGGAATTGAGGTGGTTGACTCCATTCAGTAGTTAAATGACTTTGAGAGAATTGAGGTGGTTGACTACATAAATTATTGTGAGGGAATTGAGATTGAAATTAATTCAATACACTCATTAAACAAGGTTGTTGGTGGATAGATGTTTTTTCAAGAAACACATCAATATAGGCATCAGCTGAAAGTGATAACAAGGTTTTGTATGCATCATCATCATCAACTTGTACGAGCATATGATTTTCTCCAGGGAAAAGATAGGATATTTTGATAGAGAAGTGGTTGGGATTGATGTCAAGTGTTGTATAGATATATGATTTTAGTTCAGATAGGGTATTAATAAGTGAAATGTTTATGGGTCTTACAGATCGACTGTAATAAGACCCATCAGAGAGAAATTGCCCATCATATCGCATCTTCACAATTTGTGAATTTGAACTAGATGTCATGTTCCTATATTTTAGAATATTATATTAACATCAGAAAGAAATTCATATTTTATAACATTATATTAACATGAATTAATATTTTAGAGCAGTGACATCATTTTTAAAATAATAGTTAAGATTTTAGAACAATAATTTTGAATTTGGAATTAAATTTATTTGACTACTTTTTCTATAACATTAATAGTGAACAACAATTAAGAACAATAATTTTGCTATTTTTTTAGTAAAATTAACTAACATTTCATAACAACAATTTTGCTAATTTTTTCGTAACACTAACATTTCATAACAACAATTTTGCAATTTTGAACAATAATTTTTAGGTATTAATTAGCCTTCAATTGTCATTTTCTACATCATTATTTCAGTAATGTGGAATTAAGGAGTAACAATATAATTATTTCAGTTGTAATATTTTGTACTAATGTTAAGTTCATGTTTTAAAAATTAAAATTTTGGTAGAATAAATACCTCAAATGGAGAGTTATGTGTTGACAATCGAAGAATACAAGAAGAGAAAGAAGAAGCTCCAAGATTGTCTCCGAGCAGTAGAAGATATCAGCTCCAAGATCGCCTGAAATAAGCTAGAAATCACCTCAAAGCAGTAGAAATCTGAGAAAAAGCTCCAGAGCAATGGGAGTATAGAGCAAGAGTAAGGAAATGAAGAATGGTGTGAGTTTGGGGGGTTGATTTCGGCCAATATATATAGGGGAGCAATGCGTACCAGTTGGAGACGCATTGCGCCCACGTGGCACCGCCCCGCGCCGCGCCGCGCCGCGGCCCCAACGACAAAATAGTCGTTGTCCAGGGAGCAATGTGTCCCCATCCCGGACGCATTGCCCGTATGACAATTTCTAGCCGTTGTGGACGTCTCTGTGCGCGACGCATTGGTCCCACAAAAGGCAATGTGTCCCGCTTCGGGACGCATTGCCCTCCTGTGAGGTCATTGCCCTCCTGTGAGGTCAATGCGAAGCGGGACATATTGCCCTCTTGTGGGGTCAATGCGTCCCCCGCTGGGACACATTGCTCTCACGCGAGGCAATGCGTCCCGACGGGGGACGCATTGGTCCCACGAGAGGGCAATGCGTCCCGAACCGTGACACATTGCTCTCCTGTGGGACCAATACGTCCCCCGCCGGGACGCATTGCCTCGCGTGAGAAAAATGTGTTCCAGTATGGGACACATTGCCCCAGAAATGTGCCATTTTGGACAATAAGTTCAAGAACGTACTATTTAGGTAATAAAAATTGACAAATGTGTCATTTAGGTTTTTTTTACCTTTATCTTATGTGGGTTTTATGTTTCAGTCGAGTCCATAGCTCCATGCACGAGCCCACGATCACTGTGTGTGGAAGCCGTGCGTGTTTGGGTTGGAGCTAGGCATGCATGTCCATGCGGAGCTCATGCACGACTACTCTCGTGGGATAATGGCAGCGCTAAGCTCGGACACATCAGTAGGTTAGTTTCCTATTAATAAGATCGAATCAAAACAAAAAAGTTGCACCGTTTTTAGCAGCACCAAAATCATCTGAGTCCAGGTTTTTTTAACTCTGTCTAGGATGGTTTGATGTTTAATACCATCACCGCTAGCCCATTCGGTACCCCATCTGGTCGAGTTCTAATTAGAAGCTTATGACACTCTGGAGTAATATCTCATATATATAGTGCGGTCAAATCTATTGTCACATAATGCTGTTCCGGATGCTGGTGCATAATATCCTAACCTTCCATTCACCTCAAAATCCCAATTCTAAAAAAAATAAAAAAAGATTTCAATGATGCTGATTAAATGCAACAGCGCGGAACAACGTTTCCGCAACAGGAACAGCAGATCCGGACTAATATACAGCTACCCTACGGATCGAGCGTTTTTCGGATTATGCAACTTCATCGGAGGGATTGAGAGAAATAAATGCGGGCCAAAAAAATCTAAATGACACATTTACCAATTTTTATTATCTAAATGACACGTTCTTAAACTTATTGTCCAAAATGGCACATTTGAAGAGTAATGTGTCCTCTTCTGGGATGCATTGCCCTCTCGGGAGGCAATGCGTCCCGGAAGCGGACGCATTGGCCCCACAAGAGGGCAATGTGTCCCCAAACGGGACGCATTGCCCTCTGTGGGGTCAATACGTCGCGCGCAGAGACGCCCCAACGGCTAGAAACGGCTAGAAATTGTCACGCTGGCAATGCGTCCGGGACGGGGACGCATTGCTCCCTGGACCGGCGTAACCCAACGACTATTTTGTCGTTGGGGCCGCGGCGTAGTGCCACGTGGGCGCAATGCGTCCCCAACCGGGACGCATTGCTCCCCTATATATATTGGGCGAAATCAACCCCTCAAACTCACACCATTCTTCATTTCCTTACTCTTGCTCTATACTCCCATTGCTCTAGAGTTTTTGCTCGAATTTCTACTGCTTGGAGGTGATTTCTAGCTTATTTCGGCCGGGACGCATTGCTCCCCTAGATATATTGGGTGAAATCAACCCCCCAAACTCACACCATTCTTCATTTCCTTACTCTTGCTCTATACTCCCATTGCTCTGGAGTTTTTGCTCGGATTTCTACTGCTTTGAGGCAATTTCTAGCTTATTTCGGACGATCTTGGAGCTGCTATCTTCTATTACTTGGAGACGATCTTGGAGCTTCTTCTTTCTCTTCTCTTATTCTTCGATTGTCAAGGGATAACTCTCCATTTGAGGTAATTTTTCTACCAAAATTTTAAATTCCAAAACTTGAATTTAACATTAGTATGAAATATTACAACTGAAATAATTGTATTACTACTCCTTAATTCCACATTACTGAAATAATGATGTAGAAAATGACAATTAAAGGTTAATTAATACCTAAAAAATTATTTTTGAAAATTGCAAAATTGTTGTTCTGAAATGTTAATGTTACTAAAAAATTAGCAAAATTGTTGTTATGAAATGTTAGTTAATTTTACTGAAAAATAGCAAAATTGTTGTTCTGAAATGTTAATGTTACTAAAAAAATAGTAGAATTGTTGTTCTAAAATGTTAATGTTATAGAAAAAGTAGTAAAATAAATTTAATTCCAAATTTAAAATTATTGTTCTAAAATCTTAACTACTCTTTTAAAAATGATGTCACTACTCTAAAATATTAATTCATGTTAATATAATGTTATAAAATAAGAATTTCTTTCTAATGTTAATATAATATTCGAAAATATAGGAACATGGCATCTAGTTCAAATTCACGAATTGTCAAGATGCGATATGATGGGAAATTTCTCTCTGATGGGTCTTAATCTAGTCGATCTGTTAGACCCATAAACATTTCACTTATTAATACCCTATCTGAACTAAAATCATATATTTATACAACACGACTGAGGATTTCAATCCACTCCTTTTTGCACTTGACATCAATCCCAACCACTTATCTATCAAAATATCCTATCTTTTCCCTGGAGAAAATCATATGCTCGTACAAGTTGATGATGATGATGCATACAAAACCTTGTTATCACTTTCAGCTGATGCCTATATTGATGTGTTTCTTGAAAAAACATCTATCCACCAACATCCTTGTTTCATGAGTCTATTGAATCAATTTCAATCTCAATTCCCCGACAATAATTTATGGAGTCAACCACCTCAATTCTCTCAAAGTCATTTAACTACTGAATGGAGTCAACCACCTCAATTCCGTCTTAGCAATTTAACTGCTGCATGGAGTCAACCACCTGAATATTCTCAAAATCTTACTACTGAGAATATTGGTGTTGAGGTTGAGGAGGGAGATAATGATATTGATCATGAAGGTGATAATGATAGTGATCACGAAGGTGATAACAATAGTGATATTGAAGGTGGTAATAATAGTGAACCACCTGAGGATGAGTCATTGACTGAAACCGATGATGAGCACACACATCCATTCCCTGACTCTATTGCAACATTGAGTTCAATTCCATCCATATTTGACAACCAATGGCCACAACATGAACACATTGATTCCACCTATGAAGCTTTTCAAGATGATGATTGGGTGGAAGATTTTCGTCATGAATTTCGTCTCAATTACAATCCTTCCAGCATTGTTATATATGAGGGTGCTTTATTTGCATCCAAAGTTGTACTGGTTGAGACGCTCCAAAAATGGTCGGTACAAAAGAATGTCCAGTACCGTACATTATGCTCAAATAATCGTCATCTTAAACTTGTTTGTATCCATAATCAACGATGTCCTTGGAGATTGACCTCTTACCAGTCTAAAAGAGCAGGTGGCATGTGGAAGATAAAACGTTGTAAAGCAGGCCACAATTGTGAATTAACTGTTATGAATCATGATCATCACCAAGTCACAACATCTTATATTGCTTGAATGATAATGCCAATCCTAGTATCACGATTGGATATGTCGACACGAGAAATTTGTGACAAGGTGAATGCTGAACTAAGGCTCCATATATCTTACAAGAAGGCATACCTGGCGAGGAGGAAGGTTGTTTGTAAAATATTTGGAGACTAGGAATCATCATATCATAGTTTGTTGTTGTTTCTGATTTCTCTGACACAATATATTCCAAGAACTATATATGCCCACCTTATTGATGATTATACCCTTCAAACTGAAGGCACTCATAGATTCAAGTGGGTGTTTTGGGCATTTGGTCCAGCTGTGAGGGGTTGGGCCTATTGCAGGCATGTTCTTATTGTTGATGGCACATTTTTAACAGAAAAATATATTGGCATACTTCTCATTGTATGTGTCATACATGCTAATAATGGTCTATTTCCACTTGCTTTTGCTGTTGTCGAAAAAGAAAATAAGGACTCCTGGGAGTGGTTCTTTGGTTGTCTACAAACTTGTATTATAATCATTCCACGACGTACAGACTTGTGTATTATTTATGATCGAATGAGTGGGATTTTGTAGAACTTGAATCAAAATTTGATTGGGCTCAACATAGTTATTATCTTCGACATCTTCGGGAGAACTTCCATAAGCAGTTCAAGTCCAAGGAGTTGAGGGAGCTTTTTTGGAAGGTGGGATCCACAACTGATACACATGAATTTGATCATCATATGACTGTTATAGAAACCATAGAATCAGTAGCGAAGGCGTATTTATTAGGCCAAAATCTAGTACTTTGGTCTCTCGCATATGACAAAGGTTGCAGGTATGGGTCATTGACTAGCAATCATGTTGAAGGATGTAATGGAGTCTTAAAAGGTGTTAGAGGTTTGCCAATACAAGCGTTAATTATTGCCACATACTATCGCTCCGTGACCATGTGGTTGCATAGGCGTAATCTTGCAAATAAACGTGCACAAGATGGACTGAAATGGCCCTTGAGGGTTCATGATAAGCTTTATAATGTTCGAGAGGATGCAAAAAAATTGACAATACACATCCATGTGAACAATGATGAATAGCTTGTTGGTGACATGGATGGATATAGATTTCAAGTAATAGTGCGTCCAAATGGTGGCAGCCAATGCAGTTGTGGTTTTCCCCAACAATGGCATTATCCATGTTCTCATGTTTGGGTAGTTGCAGACTCTGTCAATTGGGATCTTGATACACTTGTGAGTGCATATTATATAAATGAGGCTTATCTAAATGCATACAGAACTGAATTTCACGGTATTCCCGACAAGAGATATTGGCCTCAATTTGATGAAAGTAGAGGTATTTATCCCTTATTACCCCCTAGGAAACGAAGGCAAGTTGGAAGACCAAAGAAAAAGAGAAGGCATTCAACAATGGATGTTGATCCAAATCAATATACATATCACTGTCATAAGTGTGGCAGAAGGGGCCATAATAGACACACTTATCCTAATGTAATATGATGTTTGGTAATGTAATGTTTGCTATTTCAATTTACTCAAGTCATGTAATGTTTGCAATTTCAATTTATTCAAGTCATGTAATGTTTGAAATTTTAATTTACTCAAGTCATGTAATGTTTGCAATTTCACTAAAAGAATGAATTTATAATGGTTTTTTCATAGATGGCTCATCGAAGGACATGGACATTTCACATGTCCATAGAATTAATCCAAATAATAGCTACGAAGTGCCTACAGGGGAAAATGGCTCATCAAACTCTATTGGATGATGACTGGAATGACATACCAGATTTGTTGTACAACAAGTTAGGATTTATAGTGACAAAAGAACAAGAAAAATTTCATTGACAATTTTTAAGCCAAATGTTTCACATGTATGAAGAACTTCTTGAGCTACCTGGTTGGTATTGGGATCACACGAAACAGAAATCAATGCCAATCAATGAACAAGTTAAAAACCAGTTAGTTGTATCACATTCAGAGATACATCGAGTTGTACATCAAATGTGACCATTTTATGAACCTCTAGATGAGATATTGAATCAAATGCAATAACTAATTATTGTAGTATTTCTCTTTTAGTAGTTCATGTATTTGAATTAATTTCATCTTATCTAATGAAGAATCTTGACAAACTAATATGTTGTATAATATTTGCACTTTTCATTTAATGTAATATTTGCACTTTTCATATATATGGCTCCTAGACAAACAACCTACCGACTCTCCTAGCACCGCATCATGTTGGCACAATGGTCTATTACTGACCCAGATGTTTTAGAAAATATTTCCATGGCTGGTTTTGGGCTTGTTCATAGGCTACCCTCTATCCACCTTGACCCCACTTTAATCACTGCATTAGTTAATAGGTGGGACAATACTAGCAATACTTTTAGATTTCCCTCGTTTGAGATGATTGTAACCCTTCAGGATGTTGCTGTGCTTCTAGGTCTTAGGATTGATGGCCCACCTGTTATAGCTTCATATCCTATAGGTGTAAATGAGGGGCAGTTTTCTTCTTGGACTCACCTTTGTGAGAATTTCTTAGGAGATGCACCAGATGGGATGTATAAGGGGCATATCTCCTTGATTTGGCTGTGTGAGACCTTCAAGGATATGGATCTGACCGCGAGTGATGAAGAGAAACAACTAGAACTGAGGACAAGGTACACCAGGGCATACCTCCACTACTACAAAAAATGTTTTTTACAACGGGAGATAGACAACAGTTCTGATGATTGTGTTGTAGTTAACATACTTAACACAACAAGTCTGCTTTCGTGTTGTATATTGTATATTTTATACAACACAAGTCATTTACAACATGCCAAACCCGTTGTAGTATAGGGGGATACTACAACAAGGGCTAAAGTGTTGTAATAGGCTGTAGTATCACAACATAATCAAACCTGTTGTAAAAGATGTTAATTACACAACATATTATGACCCGTTGTAATAGTCACATGTTGTAATAGACCATCATTACACAACACAGACTAACCCGTTGTAATATGTATAAATTACACAACATGCCTTCACTTATTGTATTTGGTACATGTTGTAATAGACTACGATAATACAACATATTGAAACTCGTTGTTATATACCAAGATCACACAACATAATCCAACCTATTGTTATATATTATATTTACACAACATGTTGTGACCTGTTGTAATATCCACACATAACAAATCGTTGTAATAGACCACCATTACACCACATTAACTAACCCATTGTAATATACCATTATCACACAACATGTGATGACATGTTGTAATAGCTACATGTTGTAATAGACCATAGTCACACAACACGCTATAACCAGTTGTTACATGCCAAGATTATACAACAGACTCTGACTTGTTGTTATATAGCCAGAACCGAGCCAAAACCAATTTCTTATTAGAGAATTTTATCAGGAATATGTAATCTCATAATAATTTTTTCGTATAACATTATTATCAAATATAGGTCCGAGTTCCTTTTGGGACATTTTTCACTATGGCACTACAAAAAAAGTATGATTCAACTACAATTTTTCTAACTACATATATTATATTTGTAGTTACAAAGTATTTTTCTTTACAAATTATAAAATTATATACAAAAAAATGTAGTTGATTTTAATAACTACAAAATTGACTACATATGCTAAGTGATTAAAAAATTTTCTTTCCACCCCCCTCTCTGACTCCCCCTCCCAAATAACTCACACCAAAAATGTTCAATTTTGTCGCGCGCTACTTTCCCCCCAATTCCCAGTGGCATGCCCGCACCCCACTATGTCTTCCCCCATCATGCGATAGTGCCCCCCACCCATTGTGCTCTCTCGCTTCCTTTCCCTTCTCCTCTCAATTCAACTCGTATAATCTGACCACTCTCTCCCTCTCTCGCACCCACTTCTCCTTCCCCCATCTCGATCTCCTTCCCTCTACTACCACCTGACCTCACAGACTGGCAGAGAAGAGGTCCCAGAAGGATAGAGCCTACGAGCAAATGGAAGAGAGGAGAAGGCCACATGCAAAGCACTTTGGAAAGGTCCTTCATAAAACCCGCATCAAGGTAAACCCTCCACAACAACCGTGTCCAGGTAACCCTCCAGGAATTTCCTTTGGGAAGAGGAATGGCTCATTCGCTGAAGGGTTTGGAAGCGATGATAACATTTTTTGAAAGGATCAACTGCTATTTGAATACCTCAATAGAGATATACCTTATACTCGTGTCCCACTAACTGATAAAATAAGGTCAACATATTATTTTATTCTCGTTCTACTTGCCCCTTCTCTTGTAATGGAGTTCCATAATTAGTTTAGTCACTTACTTGGTCCTGTTTGATTTTTTGTGGCTAACTTATTTATAAGTATTGTCATTTAATTTCAATGTATAAAAATAAGACAAACACAAATCATGTTGCATTATCCTGATCAACTTCAAATCTTCATTTGTGCATATGCTTATCCTTTGGTAGATACTATATTGTTATTTGTGTGGTTTCATACAGACAAATCAATGCACCATTTTATGGAATGTAGAGTGCGGTGGGCATGCAGGGAGGATGTACATGTTTATATCTATTTTTATCTAGTTTTGTACAACATGATTTACATCAATGTAGAGTATCTACTGCTGATGGATCCCAATAGGGCTCTTTAATACCAAAGGTGAAAACATGGATATATCCAACCCAATCACTTCCCACTCCCCTCCACTCCTCCAAAACCGTTGTTGCTACTCTTTCTTCAAATCTCCAACCTGCCAACTTCTCCTTGTTGCTACCATTGTCTATCCCTCCTCATGAATAATTTTCATGTCCTCTATCTGTCTTCCTACATGAGAATCAGTCAACCTCCTTTCTTAAGGTTGTCATGGTTCGATCTCTATGTGTTAGACACATCTCTTTCATACCTCTGTCATAATTTGGTATGTCCAATTATGCTGAATCAACTGTAGTGACATGATCTGTTTTCTATTTAATCACATATATGTTCTATAGCATTTAATTTCTAAATGTCTGTGTTCCATTTGAAATGACATATTTGATAAGATTAGTTTCCACCTACCTTTTTTAATAATGGATTTATAGATGTCCAGTGACAATTCTAACAATATATCTTGTTGTTTACTTCTATGAAACTCAAATTCCAACAAATACACCACTTGGGCGCAGTCTTGGATCCATATCCACTTTGATAGACTACTGAAGCACATCAACAAGGCATCACCTATGAAAGATGAAGTGAACACAACAAATGGAGTCTGGGATGAGAAGGATTCCTGGGTTCTTTCCTAGATTCTCAATAGTATTGAGTCTAATCAGACTATAACTCATCTTCTGTGTATCTAAATGAGGCACAACCTTTCACAAACATATTCTTTTGACAAGGTACATCCTGCATCTTTAAGCTCCAGAAGAAAATAAGCACTCAGCAGTTGTTCAACCCGTCCACCTTTTCTAGCTATTATGATAGAAAGTGAGGTTTGTGTAGTGAGATGAACTCTTATCATTCTTTGATGTAGTTGTCTGAACTGATTGTTCTATTGAAATGTGACAAGTTGTAGCTTGTTCAACTTTTCTTATCATTTCTTGCTAATTATGAGATTGTTCAACAAAAACTTACATGTCTTAGCCACTGCCTCTGCCCCATGATGTGTATAGTTCTTCTCTCGTGTTAAGCATATGACCTTCTCTCTCGTGCCTCTAAATCCTCCGGCACATCTGTCCATTCACCTCGGTTTTTCAACATTCTTGTAGGTGGGTGGGTAATCAGGGTTTCAGGGACGGACATGCATTGCCACTTTGTTTGTTCATCTTCAGTTAAACATATAGACTTTTCTACTGAACATGCATTTTTTGATGATGTGATGAAGCTTGTCTAGCTTTACAATCTCAAGGATGAACTGGTAAGGAGTTCTTTTGAATATCAGGAACAGAACAAAAGAAGAGTTTGACTCTTCTTATGTAGCTGGTTTCCAATCCTTCCATCATCATCATGGATGAGCTAACTTCTGGTCTGGACACAAGAGAAATGTCAATTATCAAATTTTTATTGCTATTACTTAGTTTTAGCTCATTGATATTATTAGGTTAAGCACAATCGAGAACTAAGAAGCACTACCATATTCTGCAAGATGATGAAATTTTGCTTAATATGTTATGTTTTGTAACTTATTGCTGGGACATAACCATTAAATCTTTCCTCAGTGACAAGTATGATTAACACAATGATAGTTGATTGCTGGGGTAGTTGGTCATTAGTTAGCTTACAAGTTACAATTAAAAGTGTTGCTATACTATAAAGGTTTGTACTTAAAAGAATAATCTCTACAAAGCTGCAAGCTCTGTTCTTACCTAACCTTCTGGTTTTTAGTTTTTTCTAAGTGCATCATGCTTAATTCATAACACTATCTGGATGATGCATTGTTATGATCCGCATCATGCTACTTCCTTCTTCTAGTGAGGTGGTGACTTTTCATTATGATTGATTCATATAGGCTCACTTATCAGTTGTGCTTTCTACTTAAAATAAGTTCCATATCTATTAAGTAAAGCTCACTTATTTCATATGTTGTCCAGGAATATATCATGCTGCTTTGAATATAGCTTCTTTTTGCTAAAACGAGAAGGTGATAAATCAGTGTTCCTTGGCATTCTCAATGGTGAAGTTGCATTGCATTCATCCATCCAATGATACAACAAAATAAAGTGTTGATTTGTTCTTTCGTCAGAAGCTTGCACCATGTTAATTTTTCTCATTTACTGGACAGTGAGAAATTCTCTTGCTTGTCCTACAAGTATACATGTATCTTTCAATTAGGGTTACTTGGAATGCTAAATACAAAATGACACTTCTCACATGCTTCTTTTTGTTCATTTGCTATTCTTCACTGATTCACTCTCATTGATAAACACATGCACATGCACAAATTATAGTTGGTTCCGGTGTACATACTTTCACTCTAGACTAAATATGATCTCAAAATGCTTTTGGCACCTAAGAAACAACCATACTTGTGTTATTGCATTTTGATGTGATTTTCCATTTTTTCAAGTGTATTTCCTCATCATGTTGATTAGTAGCCAGCATGTGTGTATTATGGCAAGTTTGTCTTGGTTCTAGTTGCTTTTCTTTGGTATACATTTAGCTCTTTGGCATTAGCCTTTTCTCTAATCTTTAGAATTGTAACTCTTATCAAAGCCATGGTAACTAATATATTGGTATATCTTGTCTGATACAATTTAATGTTGTAAAGTAGTAAAGATTTCTGTGAACTCTGATTTATGGACTATCATAATCGCTATCTTTCACCTTCCCTTCCCTATTCTATCTCATCCTCATCATTCATTTTCAAGTTCCTCCTTCAACCTGGTTTGCCTTCTCCTACTGATTTGTTCCATGAACTCTGATTTAACCAAACCCTCGACAAAAAGACATTGGAATCAAGTTACATATGCAAAGGGGATGAACAACAAAGATGTTGGGCACCACGTGTGAGGGACCAGATTCAAAGCCAATCATTCCAATTTGATGGTTCCCTCCTGTACTACATCAATCTGCTCGGCTCCAGGTCTCCTTTGTCATTATACTTGATTATTTGTGTGTGTAGTATTATGTTAAATTAAGCATCTCTCTTCTTCTCTTTAACTGAAAAAGAAACCTTGTGTTAACTTCTTATCCAAACCTTCCATGGATACCAATAGGCCTTTTTGTCCCGTTGGCACCTCGATATCCTACCCACAATAACAATGATCAATTGTATACCAACTGGATTCAAAACAACATAACCGATTGTTGTAACTTCTGTAGATAATCACACTTAAAGATGCATTTATAATTTTGGCATGTATTGCCAATTTTTCATCTCCTATTCCTCCATCTTAGGTGATACCATATGAGGATCCATATGCTTTCCTTGACCTTACAACATGCCTCACTTTCTTCATGAATCATGACTGCCATCACAAATTTGAAATGGAAGACATTGTTTACTATCAAATTGGTGGAGTAGTTGTTCTCTCTGCGGCCATACTTGTCACTATCAAGTTGGATTATTGGCCTTCTATTTTCTTTTTCATGGATGTGTGCAACAACAAGGTCCATTTATGTGATTTCTTCTTTACACATTGTTCTGATTACTTCATTGTGTTGCTTTACCTATGATATAATTAGTTTTACCTTCTAGTCTACTTTGATATAGTGCTGGAGCCTTGTAGTGCTGCTATACATAAATTAGAATCCCGGGAACTAATCTTATGTGAGTTGAAAGCCATTACTTCAACAAGTTCCTTTAATGTCTCTAGCCAATCATTACTATTCATCATGATTCCTCACAGGTTTTTCTTTCATATAAAAATAGTCACTAAACTTGGTAGTTTTATTGCAATCCATAAATATTTTAGGTCTTCCATATTTTTGTTAAGAACTATATACGTTCCAGATCAACTTTCATATAAAATAGGAGCATTGTAGTGTCCTTTAGTGTTTCACACTGTCACTTCATATCCAACACAACATAATTGGTGCAACTAAACTAAAGACATATGCATATGAGACTCAAAGGTTATTAAATATCACTTATAAAATCATTATAGTACATCACAATAACATCTTTATATGGATTTATAATGAAAAACTAGACGTGTTACATCAATGTAATGTAAAATGTTCATTACAAAAAGCTTTGCCATTTGTTTCATTTTCTAATATTTGACAAACTCTTCGGATACAAAACTCAGATAGGTTGGAATTCCCTCTATTAACTTTTGAACAACTTGTACACAAGCCTACAATAATCAAGTGTCTAAATGGAGGTTTTTCCAATGGAGTATATTTCCCCTTAGGGTAGTTGGATTGATGGTAGCATTGGTAAACATGAGCTTGCTACAGCAGTGCAAAACAGTGAGGCACTTTGTGATGATAGATAGCAAATGGTCCTTGTTTGTCTTGCTGGTAAGCCAGTCCCAGGTAGCCAACATGCATGTGTGTGGTCTCAGACTGATAGAGATGGGAATCAGCCCATCCTCCCACAAGCATCTGATAAAATTATAGTAAAAAAGAGCATGATCGACATCTTCCCGTTGGGTGTTGCTCATTTGGAAACATCTTGTTATTTTGCTCATTGCTTGCTCTCTTCCTTATGATGTTCACCTATTTTTCTTCTATTTTATTTTTCATTTTTAGTTCTTCTGTGCTCCTGGCCTCCATTGTAGACTTGTTTTACAAAGCCTCAGGGATGTTTCCCAGCCCGATCCCCCTCCCCCCCACAACAACAAACAAACATGGTGATGTATTATTTAATAAGTGGTGCAGCAAGTGAGGGGTTATGGGGAGAAGGATAAAGGGGAGTTTGATTCTAGAATTTTTAGGAGAACTTTGGATGTGTTCTGGTGGTGCAGAGTCATTGCTTTCCACTATTTTATTACTATGATTTCTGGTGCTTTGGGTGTTGGGCATCTCTGGGGACGCTTCCAGAAGTAAGGGCACTCTTTTTTTTATGTTACTTCTCCCAGGGACCCCTATTTTGGATGCCCATACTTTTCTTTGTTTGTGTTGGTAGTCCCTGAGGTCTACCTCTCCTGAGGTCACAAGACTTAGAGAAGAAAATCATAGATTTAATAGCGCTTATGTACAAGCCAGTGATCTTGCCAAATTGGTTAAGCACTTTCTTGAACTCCTTCAGTCTCCTGGCGTTCACAACAGAGAAGAGAATAACATCATCAGTGAACACCAAATGTGTCTTCACTTTAGTGCCCCTCATAGATAACATTTTAATCTTGAACCTATCCTCGGCAGCTTAGATCATGTTGGTGAGTCCATCCATAAGAATAGTAAATAGAAGGGGAGACAACAGGTCCCCTTGGCGGAGGCCATTAGTAGCTTTAATCAGCCCAACCGGACCCCCATTGATAAGCATAGAAAAGGAAGTGGTTTGCACACACTCTTTCATGATGAGAATCCATCCTTCATCAAAACCCATATCCTTCATCACTTCCCACAGGGCATCCCATCTGACATAATCATAGGCCTTCACTAAATCCACCTTCACACACACCTTATCATTAGCATTAGTCGTGTGGAAGCCCGTGAGGAACTCGGTAGCAAGCAAGGCACTATCTGACATCTTTCTCCCTTTAACAAATGTGCTTTGTTCTTTAGATATGATGAGGGGGAGCACACATATGAGCCGCCCAGTGAGGAGTTTAGCAATATATTTGTAAAGGACACTGCAACAAGAGATAGGTCTGTAATTGTCCATCCCCTTGGGGTCCTTCTTTTTAGGAATGAGTTTTCTGAAAGTATGGTTCACCGCACGCACCATGCTTCCACCATTCATGATCCATCTGACTGCTTCCATAACATCTTGCTTGATATGATACCATAAGGCCCTGGTGCCTTCGCTGGGTTAATAGAGAAGACAACAACTTTAATCTCCTCATCGGTGGCCACTTTGCACAACTCTCTGTTCATGTCCTCATTCACTCTTCTCCCTGACAAAAGGTCCCAAAATCTCATGTCTTCTATGGCAGGTTGATTGTAGAGACTTGTGAAGTAGGTCTCAGCATAGTTGGACACCGCAGCCCTACTATCAACCACTTCCCCATGCTCATTAATAAGCTCATAAATAGCTTCCCTCAACTCCTTTTTCTTTATTGCATTCCCCCTGTCCCCTGGACAGGCTCCTAAGCAATGCCCAAAGACCCAACAGGTTGAGCACCTATCTAGGAGTGCTTCATACTGGACCCGTTCCATCTCTCTCATCTTTCTCCTCATGATTGATCCTCTCCTTACTCCACTTTCTCACTAGGGAAGAGCCACTTCCCTCTTTCATTCCTTACGTCTATAGGATCTCTGTTGTGTTAGAAACTAGATCTAATCATCACAGTAAGCAAGCGTAGGCCATGGGGCCTCTCTCTTCTGAGGTGGAGCTCACCTACAGCATGGAGAGCAAGGCCGGTGGTAAATCTTTTCTATAGAAGTCATCCTTGGTAGACACTTGACCCGGAAGAAATATGTAAACTCTACATCCACTAACATCAATGCACACACTGAGATGCTGAAGAGTAGACATGAAGAAACCAGGCGACCAAGCTTGAAGTAAAAACAAGCAATGGATTGCCATTTACTTCTATTTCCTAACCTTCAAGTTTTTTATTTGCTTTTGTTCTTTCTTTTTCTTTATGTTGTTTACTTACTCTTAAAAGCATCTTAGGCAAAGAAACATTGGTTTTTCCTACATAATTTGATTTCTACTTCTATTTGTAGGTAACACACTACATCATATTTCTAGAGAGAAAGATGGTATTTTCAAGGTGATCTTTACACTTTACTGTTTGAAGTAATTATCTCATATAGTAAATATACAATAGATATGGGTTTCATACATTGTACATCACCATTATGTTTTTCACTGATTCCTTTCAATTGACCCAGGAACAAGTTCCGGCATACACAGTTCCTTAACCAGAGGAAGCTAGGCTTGTTCTTGAAAATAGAGCCTCACAATTAGGCGTAAGTTGCTTAAATGTCACTTAGATCTACAAATACAATGCACTTAAATCATTTAATAGAAGTGCACTACAATAGATCATGCTTAGAATTATTTGATGGTTTGACACCAATTTCAGGTGCCACTTATAATTATACAACCCATAGATATCACAATGTTGAAAGGTAAAAAACGTGGGCTTGATGGTGAACATCAATAACAAAATGCAGGTCTTGCAGTTGCTCTTTGCCGTAAATGGCTTAAAGATGCTGATGGAGACACAACATGCATGTATCTCGATGACTCCATAAGTATAATTCTAATAAGGAATATTTTGCATGATGTTGCTCACATCACAAGCTGACTGTAGATTGTTCAATGTGGAACAGTCCCTGCTTCCAGAAAAATTTGTCAGAGTCCTGACTACTACAAGTTTATCAGGGCGGGCACAGATAGTACCTGATTTGCAGTTTAGAATGCAAAATCAAGAAAGCTCTAATCTTGGGGGATTAGTTTTCTACTTAGATGGAGCACATAGCCCAGAAAGCATGGAAGTGTGTGCTAGATGGTTTTCACATGCTATAAAAAAGGATGACTGCAAAAATATTACTTTTGAGGATTCTTCAAACAATGAATATGACTCCAAACAAGTAGTCACTTTTCTCCCTAAAATATCAATTGCTACACTGTTCCTGAAAGCAATCTTGCTCATCTTATGAATCTGTTTAGTATGCAACATTTTAGATGATGTCCTGATATTATTGATATTTTTCTTCAGATATTGCTCTTCAACTGCATGTCTATTAGAGATCCTCAGTTGCTGCTCCCAAAATTATTTAATGCTTGCTCAGCTAACGATATTCAACTACAAGACACTGTTTGTTATCTGCGGATCTTTGTTTCTGTAACATTAAACTACATATTTTAATATGTTTCTTACAATAGTTGCATTAATTCGACAACACTCTACTTGCTGAAAATATTGAACTACTATCTGGTTTTGCATCCAGAAGTGGTCTTAGTTTCGAGCATCACAACTGTTAATTTTGACGCCAAGTCCATTTTGTTGTGACGTTTTCGAGTGCTTAACTCATCTGTATCCAACTATCCATTTTCCCAGGTGGAGCAATTCTAAGGTTATAATACATATATATAATAAAAATACTTTAGCAACAAAAATAAGTTGTAGTACTGTGAAACCAAAACTTCTTCTCCCATGAAGAGACAAGAGATGCCTAACGAATATCATCTCTTACCTTGATAGCATTCACAACAGCTTGTAACTGTTGGATTTTTCTGTGATGTTCAATATTATGCACATCAATTTAGTAAACTTTATAAAATTTGCATATTTCCTTATGCACATCTTAGTTTCTCTATTTTCAGTCAGCCTTTCATGTAGAGGTTTGGAATCTTCCCAATTTTGTTTTTGTTTTGAAAAAACAGTTCTTTTTATTCATTGTGCTCATGAGAAACATGTCTTACAACAGAGATTAGATGGCCCTGTGGTAATGCATATACACTTTTCTTCTTCATAAATAGGCGTTAGATCCTGTGGGCATTCATTTCATATGCATTGTAGATGTAGTTGAGTCAGGCCCCTCTTAGCTAGGGTATCTGCAAGGCTTAATTGGTTCTTTGTGTCTTTGACATATGCGAAATCTTCTGAATCATGATATTAGCTTAATTTGCAGTGACTAATCTTTTCCAATTCTTGTATGATGGTTTCTTCAGGGATCCAAGCATTCAAGATTATGGTGATTTCCGCTGTGGGCAGAAACCTGATAACATATGCATTCAATGATAACATATGTGTTCTTCAGGGATCCAATGCTCCTTTTACTTTATACCTCAGGGTCTGTTTGAAGAATCCATTATGGACGTCTCCTTCTATACAATGCCATGATCACCAAAAGTCACCATGAAAAAGGTACCATGCGTGATTTTATCTGCTGGTACCATATAGCAGAACATCATACTATATGTTGTGCTCTTGGTCTTGCTCTGTCAGTAAATAGCTCTAAAAGGAGCTGTTAGGCTCTGTTTGTTGTTGTAGTGTCTTGGGGAGCAAGCTAGAGTCTTCTATCATGATGGTCTTACCATTTGAGGTTATATTCCAAAATGTCAAGGTAACCCCTCAAGTCTTGTACTTACCTGAACTTTCCTTTTCATCTTTTAGTTTCTACAGGATGCTAGTTGAAATAATCCATCACCTGACCACCCTGTAGGCCCTAGCCTTCTATCACCAATACTCAGTTATTGATTTTCATATACTGTCTAACCATGTAGAGGCTAAACACTTGGCACAAATTGTCAAGACCAATCTTTATCCACGTCCAAAAACTAAAGCAGTTTAGGGAAGCACTAAGCTATTGAGTATTGTTAAAGGTCGTCTCACATGAAGATGCCATAAGCAGACTTGGTTCACTGCCCAACATGAACCAATGCAGGGCCCAAATCATGGTCTTGACACCTCTATCTATATGGAAGCAGACTTGGTCATTCTTCCTCTAGCTTGCATCAATATTCATCTTGCATATGCAGGTGAAGTGCAGTTGATGCCAATGTTTCTTTCTCAAAGAACTACCTTGACATGAGGCTCACCGGTTAATCATATCAACTTTATCTAAAATCTATATAGACAAATCACTATGTCAGATATGTGTTGCAAAGATTTTGACCAGGGGTTCAAAGTCAGAACTGAATCATGATTGTCCTATAAAGGTTCATGGCTTAACTTCATCTTATAGATAGATTTAGTCATGTTCAACTTAACTTCATCTTGTTGTAACTGATAATTGTGCCTAGCATTTATATACCTTCTATAGTATGTTTCCTTCTTATCAGTCTTCTTCAATATAACAATAGTAGGTGCTTCCCCAATGCAGTTGTTGAACCTGAGGTAGAATTACACACAGTCTAGCTACAATGTTTACACTTTAAAAGAGGTAAACTTCAGTAATGGTTCTCTTTGCTAGTCATTTTTATTGCCTTTAGTTCATCTCTAGAACTTTCTAGCAGTCGATCATGAGTGATTGCAGAAGATGGGACAGTCAAAGAAAGCCTATCATTTTTTGTCAATGGTAGGTAGTGAAGTTGAAACTTAGGAAATGATGGAGGCATCATACTCACATGATAGTGATGCAAATCATAGAATATTGAAGGCATCCTAGTGACTTGAAGCATTCTTTAATAGTAGGTTGCAAGCATATGACATTTATTTGACATGGGACCATCATGGGTATACTAGTCAGTCTTTTAGCAGATTCAACTGATGGCTGGAATAAAATTCATGTTTTGGCCATTAAGTAGACTACTGAATACTCACAGATAATTAATTATTTTGACCAAAATAAATTGTGTTAGGACTAAATTAACCTAAAGAGGCCAAAATTTATATAATACAACCCTACATCTACCTGATGAGACCTAAATTGAGCCGACCTCTAATGGACCTAAACACACTTTAAACTCACCTAGACCCTACACTCTAGAAAGCAACCCCCCCAACTTGCAAGTGCAGAATGGTCAAATTCAGGATTTTGAAAGGTGCCAAAGCCCATGGCTCCATCACCCACCATCCGTCAATATGGTAAGTACCCTCCACAGTGATGATGGAGGCAAAAAACTATCCAGTAAAAAACTAAGATAATCTGACAGAAAATTAATCAGATACTGATATAAATCTAAACTGAACCCAACTATAGTTGGAACCAGGACCAACTAGATAGAAGTAAACAATCTGAGATCATCTATACCCATCAGATCACCCATTATAATAGTAATCATCATGACAACCTGGCCCAATAAATTATCCTGGTAGACCCAACTTTGGTTCTGACTTGACTTGAACTGAACCAACCTAATAATATAAAATGGTTAGAAATGATATCAGCCCATGAATAACCCTACTTGAACCCAATTCCACGAAAACTATGAAGTAGGCCAAACCCAAAGTGATCTGAGAGATAATTTCCATTTGATTGTTGGATCTAATGAAGATTCTTGTTATAGTTTAGACTCCTCACAGTCCGAGCATATTGATGTTATGAGTTCATATATGGGTGTGAATAGAGTATAGTGGATATCATACCCAAAGGATAGTATCCTCCTTTTATCTTATCCTCTACTGTCTGTCATAGGGTGTCTACACTACTCCAACTATCCTCCCACCTCTTCCTTAATTGCACGCTAAATAGACTGCTTTTCTGATCTCAAGCCTGTATCTGAACTAGAATTATTTCCCAAGACTTGTGACGTAAAAAGTACTGGACCTAATATGGTTGCTATGTGCTTGCATTCTCAAATATTCTTGGGATGGATTAGCTACTGCTGTCAGAGATAATGATTAATAGTTAATAGGATATACAATGCTTCTTTTGGTTCATTTTTTCTTAGGTTGTTAGCTGACCATATTGCTGCTGCAGATGCTTATTGCATCCATGTGGAAGGCCAAACCACCTTTATATGGACTCCTCATGCATTAGGAGTAAGCTTTCCAATGAGATTTATGTTCACTTGTTAGTTTCTTCCCTATCCGTCACCTTTATTGAATTTCAAACTTCATTATATCAATGCCATATTTACAAATTATCTAAAGTTTTTTAGACTCATATTAATCTCTATTCCGAGGGGTTGTCTCTTCATGTTGTTGGACCTTGTTGGGTCTGCTAGTAGCAAGAGAAAAAACCAATATTTTACTTGAGTTCGAAATGGATCTAGTGAAAAACCAGTACAACCATGGAATGGGACCCCAATATGATGATACCATTCTGCTGACCTCAAATAAGAAGACAAATCGAACACTGCTCAACTCAAGGCTGCACTGCTCCAGCCACAGAATCATCTTTTTCTTTTGCTTTTACATCCTTTGCCCCTTCTTTTAAATTAGTCATTTATGATCTCTTAGACCTGAGTCCTCAGGTTATTACAAAGGATACTTTTGTGGCAGTTAGCACGTGACTTCATGAATGAGCAAGGCCGCATAGAAGTCCAGCTTCTTCTCTAAATAGGGAGGGGGCGTGAAACCTAGATAAAATCTCAGAAATAGTATTGGAATGCAAACTATAGGTATGTCTAGTTGTAGTCTTCTGCTTGACGAGTTTTGTCTTATAATCTCTCTGTTGAATACCAATGAGTAGTGAACTTGGTACTGTTGTTTCAGTACTCTTATTTGCTAACAAGTTCTCACAATTATTTAGATAAAAAATTAATATTTATTTTGTACAGTGTCCAAAGCAGCCGAACGATACAGATTGCGGGTATTATGTGCTGAAGTATATGAAAGACATCTTTGATGTGAGAAATAGAAATATTCCTGAATGTGTAAGCTACTTAACATTATATTCTTTTAGTTTGTTCAAATTTCTAAATAAATTAAAAAATCACAATATGTTGATATATTTGTCATATGATTGCAGTATTATTCGAAGTATATTGGTCGTTGCTTCAACCAAGAAGAAATCGATGAGGTCTGAAACGAGTGGGCGACATATGTTCTTGAGCACAAATAAGATTATGTGACATGTGGGGGAGACATTTGTTCTTTAGCATAGACCAATGTGTCAAACTTTTTTAGTTAGTTTTCAGTTCGATTCTAGAGTGGATACTCAGTACTTTGTATTATTGAATCGTTGCATGGATGATTTAATATTAATTAAATTTAGTACGAATTTCTTTCAAGGTTTGATGGAAATTTTGTTCAACTATGTGTTTGTTTATGAAATGAAAAAGTATAATTGCATATTTATTATAATTTATTAATAATATGGTTAATTTGATCAATACAATTGGTTCGATATATGACCTGTCAAACTCTAATCAAAGACAACAGTTAATGATATGTTGTAAAATATATGATTCTACAACAAACAACACATGTTGTGTTATCCACACCTATTACAATAGGTTTGTCAGGAAAAAATACACCTATTACAACAGGTGTTTCTAGTGAACTACAACATGCATAACCTGTTGTATAAATTGTGTATATTACAACAGTCACACACCATGTTGTCTAAACAATCCTATTACAACGGTTAAATGTATGGAAAGACAACATACTCCAACTGTTGTATAAACATGTATATTACAACAGGTGCACTACATGTTGTAATAGACCTACCTATTACAACAGGTGTGTTTAGTGAAAGACAACATGCTTCGACTGTTGTATAATATATATTACAATGGGTGAACCACATGTTGTAAAAAATACCCCTATTACAACGGGTGTGTTTAGAGAAAGACAACGCCGTTCAACTATTGTATAATATATATTACAACAGGTGCACTGCATGTTGTGTAAAATACCCATATTACAACAGGCCATTCCTTAAAAGACAACATGTTTCAACTGTTGTATAAAAAACATCTATTACAACATGTGATCACATGTTGTGTAAAGCAACCCCATAAGACCACGCGATCTAATACAACATTTAACACATGTTGTAAATTGAGAAAAGGAACTGTTGTAAAAAGTATTTTCTGTAGTAGTTCTCTTATACTTCTTAGGTAGTTACCTTATCCCAGATAGTACCGGGGATAGAGTGCATGTTAGGTACCTCCCTCTTGTGTCTGATTTTGCACGTTGTGGCACTCTATCTTGGGGTGTTGCAACTCTAGTTTTCTTATATAGGGAGTTGTATAAGGCAGCCACCCGGTCCAGGAGAACTGCCCATCTGTCAGGTTGTGTCTGTCTATTACAGCTGTGGTGTTGGGAGAGGTTGGGGATTGGATGCCCAGGTACAATTGCTATGCACTGGGATGATTGGCCAGAAGATGTTCCCTTGGGTTACAGGTTAAAGATCTACACAATTAATTTTTATATTTGTCCAAACATTATATAGTGTTTATCTAAATTTAGTTTGTCAATTTAATAAGTGGTCTACCTTTGTCCAAAGGAGTGACACTATCAGGGGAACAATCCAGTTTTACGATTCAGCATTTGACCAGATTTTCCCCTCACAGGTATAACTTGCTTACCTCTACTAACAAGTTGTATGGTATACGCTTTATTTATTTACAATTTACTCCGTTTTATATGATACATGTTGTCTATATGAATAACAGATAGAGTTGACTCCTTACACTGCTGATGTTCTCGAGAGATTGCCTGCCATTTGTAGAGAGGGTAGTGATATTTGGTTGGCACGAGTGCCTCTATTGTGCTACACAATAGTGGAGTGGCACTTCCCCGACAGAGTACTTGGATAGTGCGGCTTTGTTCAAGTACAACCTACTCTTGAGTTGTTGTGGCTTAGCCAGATAGATGGGAGGGGTCATGCGGCTGAGGATTGGATGCTTCATTATAGGAAGGAGGTGCAGACGTGGAACAACAGACGTGAGAGCTTAGTTCCCGCTCCACCAGCTGATACAGTTATCAGTCCTCAGGTTCACTATGCATGGTATCATCCCCAATTCATCGTGCCCCCTCCAACTATGCCTCCAAGAACATACTACCCGTAAAGTTATCACCATCAAGAATTTGTGAGTATCATTATTATTTCTTTTACAAATTGTTATTATTTATCTTTTTTATTTGTAATATATGAAATTGGTCTTTATTATGTGTACATACTTTGTTTTACAGGTACAAACATAGGTGGCGATCCGAGCGGCATTAGAGCACGCCTCTGCATAGATCAGAGACGACATCTATAACATCCAGGGGAGTTACGTTGATAGTCTTCCCGACTATGCTCGGCTGTGGGATCCCATACCCACTCATACCACAACCCCTAAGCCCACTCTTACTCCTACTCCTGTGACTACTACTGCTGAGCCCACTCCCACTCCCACTTCTCATTTCATGTCATGGGGACCGACAGGGCCATATTTTTCAGGAGCTGCTTCATATTCCTCATTCATCACCCCACCTCAACCAACATCATACTATGGAGTAAGTTCTTCTTCTGTTCCATACACTCCATTCCCACCACCAATTATTCCTGAGAGCCGACCACCACCTTATGTCACATATTCACCTACTCTGTTTGATTTCTCAGGATGCACCCCACCTGATGCATCCTATCCTGGTTTTCAGAGACCCCTCACCACCTCCACCTTTTCATTTCTTCCCTGATGGTCGCCAGTAACCTCCTACGCACTTGTCCCCAGTTCAAGCGTCTCCAGATGACATTGGTATAGAGGATCCAGATGTAGAGGGAGGTGGGCGAGGACGTCGTGGGTGAGGACGACATATTTAGTTTTTTATATATTGTACTGTTGTATGTATGCCTTTGTGAAGACATCTATTGTATGTGGATATATCATATTATGATATCACATTGGTTCATTTTGGATCTATCATACTGTTCTGTTGTGTATTATTTTCTTGTCATGTTGGTTCATGTTTTAACCTTATTTTTAATTGCTATCTCATTTTTTAAGATTAAGTTCTTATTATATAATCAATTAGGAACCAACTGATGTTGGTTGCAGTACACTTATATATTCCATATGCGTGTTACGAGCTATTGAAATTGACAAATTTATAATAATTGGGTATATTATAGACATCCAAATACAAGTGAACGAATTGTAAATGTACAAATATAATCAATATTGTTAATATACATATCAATAACCATGAAACAATATCAGTGACTCTAAAAATATGATTAAAAAATGTAATGCGTCCTGCATGGGGACACATTGCTATAATGCGTCATGTATGGGGACACATTGGTGCAATGCGTCCCAGCAGGGGACGCATTGGTCCCACATGAGGACAATACGTCCCGAACAGGGACCCATTGCCCTCCTGTGGGACCAATGCGTCCCCTCCTGGGACGCATTGTATCAATGCGTCCCGCCAGCAGACGTTTTGGTCTCACAATAGAGCAATGCGTCCCAAACCAGGACACATTGCCCTCCTGTGGGACCAATGCATCCGCTGTCGGGACGCATTGTCTCCCGTCAGGGCAATGCGTCCTAATAGGGGACGCATTGCTCCCTAAATGTGCCATTTTGGACAATAAGTTTAAGAACGTGCCATTTAAGGAATAAAAAATGACAAATGTGCCATTTATGTTTTTTTTTGCCAAAAATGCGTACGGTGGATCCACTATGCATGCATGCATGCTTGCTTGCTCTAATCCATAGCCGCAACAGCTAAGGCCTTGCCTTGATACCAATCGCATTTGACAGCGGTGCTTCATGCTGTCTGTCGCCCGAGTTGCATGTTGATGATATTCCCATTTACAAGCTACGATTTGACATTCAAAAATGAAGGAATTTAACTGTTCTGCCTCTTAATCCTTCGGAATTTAATGCCTTCAACTTACCATGTTCTCTCACATTCTCGGATGCTATCTAACTCCATTGAAGCACAAGTTTCTGGGTCCGTCCAATGATTACTTCCCGGATTTCAATGGCATCTTCGTGGTCCAATTAATGTTGGTCACGAGGGATGAACATGGGTAGGACTATAGGAGCTACGCTACACACAACCGGCCAGCCACCCGCTGGCATACCCGGTCCTCGGGACGGGTTGTTGTGCCAACTAACTGCTGTAATAGCATTTAACATCAATTAAAACAATAAAGGGTGAGAGAAGGAGAAGAGAGAGAAAATAGTTTTGTCCATAACTTTTAATCCGAAACGTATTTTTCGACGAAATAAATTGCATTAGAATTGTTGTTGAAAATGCTTTCCAACGAGACTAGTGTTGACATATTTTGAAATAATGATATTACGCGAAAAATATAGTACCATATATTAGGATACCATATACATGTTCTGGGTACAGACATACAGTACTCGTGAGTACTGTACTTTTGAATGAAGGAGGATCAACAATACTTGTGAGTATTGTACTTATGGATTCATAAGTACTGCAGCCACTTGTTAATACTCAAGCATAAGTACAATACTTACCAAATTATAAAACCAAGCATAATCGTATAAATGATGTAGAAGTATAAGTACAGTACCTTCGGAATCGCATAGCAACATTAGTCATTTGGACACTTTCTTTTACATAATGCAGACATAAGTTGAGTACCTACTTGTTAATGATCTCAAAAGTACAATGCACATCAGGTCAAAAATCACCTATAAAATGCAACCATAAGTATTGTATCCACATGTTAATTTCAACTCAGTTACTGACGCATAAGTATAGTACCTAAGAAATTATATATCAAACATAAATCAAAGGTACAATACTCACGAGTAATGTAGGTCTGTATCCAGAACATGTGTATGGTATCCTAATATATGGTAGTATGTTTCTCGCGTATTATCATTATTTCAAAATATGTCAACACTAGTCTCGTTGAAAAGTATTTTTAACAAAGATTCTAATGCAATTTATTTTATTTCAAAATATGTTCCGGATTGAAAGCTATGGACAAAAATATTTTCTCTCTCTTCTACTTCCCTCATCCTTTATTATTTTAATTACTGCTTACATGCACATTTGGTGCAGCAGGAGTCCAGTTCCGAGGACCGGGTAGGCTCCCAGGGACGTGGAGGGTTATGGGTAGAATTTTTCTATAGGAGTAGGGGTGGCAATGGTGCATAGAAATGAAGTTGTTAACATGTAATTGCGTTGCTTTTCCAACTCCATGGTTATGACACAACGTGGGTTTTAAGGTACAATACATGGTCAGGTGAGGTGTGAAGGTTTTCGAGATTAAACAAAAATATGGTTGAATAGTACTAGGCACTATTTGGTTAAGTCGTGTAAGAATGTGTATGTATGTATGTTTGTATCTTTAGTTATTATTCTACCACTTAAGATGGAATATTATAACTCTATGTATCTCTTGGATTGTTTATTAATAGGAAAGCACAACCTAAAGTTGCTTTATTTTTCACACCACGTCATGTAAATTTTATTCGTGGACAATTTTAAATTATGGTGGACATGACGCATCCTGGCTGTGCAGTTTTTCCTAATGTTGTGTCGTTATTGTTTAGGCGACAAGTGCACCACGTTCGTATTGTTGTCATCCGTAGGTAAAAGGATATGCTATAACCGGTTCCATAATATTGAAAATCTTGATGTTTGTTTGTATCTTCTTTTTATCATAAACAATACCAGAAAAATGTCATATAAAATAAACAATCTCGAACACAAACTCAAAAATCGGTGAATCGTGGTATATGAGGAAAGAAAAAAAAATTCGGAGTGCATGAGAGTAAAGGACCCAAGGACATTCAAACACGAAATTACCACGTGAGAGTTGGAACCTAGATATACGAGCATACGCAAAAGAGTACGACGATGGGCTTCCCTTAAAATATCGCACAAGACACCCTAATGAAATATTGTTTGAGGGTGGGGTCTCCTTAACCAACCGGATGAGAGGGAAAAAAAGAACAAAGAAAATTGCATCAAAATCGTCTAATCAACCTCCATATGGACACTACTATATTTTTGGCCAGTAACGTCGCTGTCCATAGCGTCGCTTTTACTAGAATAACCGACCTAATAGACTACTGCATCGGGTTTAACATAAAAACTGACGTTATAGATTTCCCGCGGCGAAAATTCGTTCGATTTTGACTTCGCGCTTCGATCTATATGGTCGGTTTTTTAAAATAACCGATGCTATAGGGTCAACAAAAAATGTGGGCACCACTTTGGAACTCTAGAGTCGGTTTTTATATATAACCGACTTTACAGATCCTGACCTATAGCGTCGGTTATACTGCAAAACCGACCCTATAAGTCTATTAAAAAAACGGTGCCCGGACTTAACCTATAGCGACGGTTTTTTAAGATAACCGTCGCTATAGGTCAGGTCTATAGCGACGGTTATCTTAAAAAACCGTCACTATAGGTTAAGTCCGGGCACCTTTTTTAATAGACTTTTAGGGTCGGTTTTTTTACAAAAAACCGACGCTATAGGTCTTCTACATTGCACATATAAGCCCGATTGTAAGGCTTAGGTTTTCATTTGCTGCTGCTACCCCCCGTTCCTGCTCCCGCGTCCGAAGAAAGGCAACACCGCCTCTACAAAGGTGACCTCCCCCAACCATCTCCTCGTCCGAAAAGAGGCAATCTAGCGCCGCTTTCCTTAGACGAAGACGCCCAAGCTTCTTGCCACCATCTCCGGCGATGACGACGCTCCTTACCACCATCTCCGGCACCGTTTTTCTTAGACGACGGCGATGTCTTAGGCGTTGCATCTCTCTCTGGTGCTTTCTTCCTTGAAAGGTGACGACGCCTTAGGCATTGCAAGGGTCGTGCACAACTCTCTCTGGTTCTTTTCCCACACAAGCTCCCTCACTGACCGATTTTACTCAAGGTATTGTCCTTGCCACCCCACTCCTCTGTTTACGTCTTACTTTCAAGCAACCGACTAGGTAGCACGGCCGTGCTGGGCAGCACGACCGTGTTGTTTGCACGGTCGTGCTGTGCAGCACGGCCGTGTTGACTGAGTTATAGAATTATCAAAATTTGTCAATTTTGAATTTGTTACTGCTCCTATAAAATTGATATATACTGACCCCTAATTAATACATTATAACATAATTGAATCGTGCATTTGTGTTGTTGCAGGTGCTATTAACTTGTTGTTGACTTGTATATATTTCTTCTTCAACTTATAAGTGAGGTATAATATTCTCATTCTCCCAATATGCCGTTTTATTTGACTAGTAAATCAACCAATAATAAAAATATGTATTCATTCATATCTACAATTTGTTATCAATCACATATGTAACCATTTGGATAGTCTCCAGTTTGGGACTGTTTTTGGATATTTAATCTCACTTAGGATGTAACAGTATAATATATGTTTAGTTTTGAAGAAAATTTTAGTAGTATTTCCTCATTTGTTCTCTGGGTACATATGTGAGTGGTTATTTACTTGACTAACAACTCAACCAATACTAGACACATGTATTCTTTGAATTATTTATTTTATTATCATTCAAGCAAGTAATCTTTTAAATATACATCATATATCATGTATACCTTATCACTTGTGTTTTTATTATCACTTATTTTTTTATCATGTATACTTGTAGGTTCTAAAATGGCGAGTGAAGATGAACATTCTGAACATTGGCATGATGTTCCTAATTCCTTTTAACGTCAAGTAAGTATTATTATTCAGTATAATTTTAATAATGAATAAATTTCTTTATTTTAATGTTTGTTTTATTCTTACTCAGAGCTAGACATTGTGAATTATTTGTGGTTGTCCCAAAATTGATGAATCTTTATTATCTTGACCCAATGGGAATAACAAAAAGGGGCCACAAATTGAAATTGCCAACTATGGGGTAAGCATAAATTTAGTCAATGCTTCAACATGATATTTCTATTTAGAATTTCTATTTTACCAACTATCGTTTAATTGATAGGGGCATAAAGGATTTTCGTTAAGGTGGAGGACAAATACCCACAAAATTAAAGACATTGACTTTGAAAAATGTCAAGGTAGCTACTTTGACAACTGTATGTATTAATTTTTAACTCTTATATATCAACTGTTATATTCTTATCTCAACTCCTGTTTATAGTAGTTTACTAACATTAAGTATAATTCGTTATTTGTAGTGTCCTATAAAAATAATGATTGGGCTTGTGGCTACTATGTAATGAAATATATGGAAGCTATTGTTAAACAAGCATCATATGAAGTTCAGACTATAGATCAAGTAATAAAGAATAACATCATAAATTTTCAAGTGGTTTTAGTCATTTTATAAAATATTAGCATGTGCATTTTCTGTTACAGATCTTTACAACTCAGCCTTACACACTTGAGGACTTAAATGAATTCCGAGAAGAGTGGTGAGATGCTTTTCTAAATGAACTCAATATAACATTGGATTAAATATGTCAGCTCCATTTATGTATGTGGTTACTCTTTCATATTTACTTTTGTATCTGACATTTAATATCATCCCAGACTTGCAATCTATCATTTTGTAAATTATGATGTGATTATGTGTAACACAACTAAATATATGAATCATTTTTGTTATGAATGTATAGTTTGGAATGGTGATGGTTGAGCATCAATGCTCCCCTCTCTCATATCCTGGTTCTTTTGTTCTTCTGTTCTGGTACTATTTCTGCAAAAAAATTAAAAAAAAATTTGTAACTTCTAGCGTCGGTTTTTTAAAAAAACTAACTTTGTAGGTGATGTGTAGCACGGCCGTGTTGGGATATGGTTGCACGGCCGTGCCGCGTAGCACAGCCGTGTTAGCTTCTGGTAGCACGCTCGTTCTGTGTAGCACAACCGTGTTGGGTTATGGTAGCACGGCCGTGTGTGGTTACAATTTGTAGACTTGTAGCATCAGTTTTCTTAAAAAAACCAACCTTAGAGGTTACCTCTAAGATCGGTTTTTTAAGAAAACCGATGCTACATGTCTACAGATTGAGCTTGATATCCGACCTACAACCTTGGCCACAATTTTTTTCTCGTTTTTTACAGCCTATTGGGTTGGTTTTCTTTAGTTAAAAAAACTGATGCTATAGGTCAAATTCTATAGCGATGACCACTTAGGAGTCGGTTAAAAAGTGACGCTACAGGCTTAAAAAAAACCGACGCTACAGACCATTTATGTACTAGTGGGAGGAAGCCAAGAGCATTGGGACCACGATCAATGTCTATCAGGAGTACAATGTCCACCTGGATGCCAAAGACATGTATAGTGAGTTGACCCTTTTTGCTCAATTTAGAGTCATATGAAGTGAGATTAATGGAGGGAAATTCAGTCGTTAAGAGGGGTGTGTATATAATGGATGCTGTGACGAGAAAATTATTGTATTTCCGGAAACGAATCAAATTTATAGAAAGAAAATTAAGTGATCATTTGATCTCTTAGTATCAATATATACGCCTGAGCAAAAAATGAAAAATGCATCGTATTTCAACTGTATAAACAAATAGTAAGAATTTGTTTGTTAGGAGGTGAACTACTATCAAATAAGGCTCAAAGTGGATAGTTCAAAATTGTGGAATGAACTTCCCAACACTTATTATGTTTCTACAAAATGCAAATGCATGTTGCACGTGGCTCAAAGTTAAAACCAGGATGAAGATCAATGCAGAGTTTCTCCTTTCAACATCATGGAACGTATATTAAGTCACAATAACCCCAACAATGAGCATGACCACTTTTAATGATTTTACCCTATTCCTATTCTTTCCCTTATATAGTGACCAAATAATTATAACCAACATTGTATCATTTTTCTTCTTCTTTTCCTTGATTTTCTTTTATTGTTACCACAACGAGTTTCTTTATGTTCCTTTGTACCCAACCAAACAAGGTTTTAGCTTGGTAGAAGTAAAATAACATAATTTCAAATTCACAACATAGCATAATGTGAGTGTTTGAAAAAAGAAAATAAAGGGTGAGGAAATGAGAGATAAACAGAGATAGATTGGAAAATATGTGGAAACATCTCCTCAGATCATCATTGATGACAATTAGGCAGTGGTCGCCATAACACTTAGGCTAAACCTAACCCTAAATTGCACCATAAAAATTAGAACAAACACCATTAAGAGGAAGAACACACACACAGGCACACACACACACACACACAAATATATATACATATATGTGTGTGTGACACGCTGAAAACTTAAATTGTTTAGTTGTATTA
The DNA here is from genome assembly GCA_963693085.1 of Alisma plantago-aquatica. Classification (NCBI taxonomy): domain Eukaryota; kingdom Viridiplantae; phylum Streptophyta; class Magnoliopsida; order Alismatales; family Alismataceae; genus Alisma; species Alisma plantago-aquatica. The sequence continues at coordinate 1,168,760,620 of OY856409.1, read as the reverse complement.
ATCACAAAATCCTACATTTCAAAGATAACTAAGATTGTGCAATGTAGAATATATATGTTGTTGACACTTGACTTTTGATCCACTTGAATTTAGATTTAGAAGCACATCAAATCATGAAAAATGTTACTTGAGTGATAGAAAATCATGATATTCAAACATATTCAGATCAAGAAAGAGTTAGTTTTGAACTATGGGCATAACCATAGTCATGTAAATATGAAAATGCAATACTAAATGTTGTATTGAATTGAGAGAAAGAAATAATAACATCTGAAGTCCACGAGTTACATCTTTACAAATGTTAGTACTCTATGAGATGATTCTATTATATAGTTAATAAATGTAGAAGACCATAAAACTTCTGACTATATGCATAATCACGTATTATCAATAATTTAACACAATGATTGATAGATACTTAATGACTTTCTCAAAGAAATATTCTAATATCTATTATGATTCCAAAGTCAACTCAATAAACTTTCCCCACATCCACTCATCCTATTTTGATGCTAATCCACTTGCCATGTCAGTGTGACTAAGAAGATTCCATGAGATTAAGGTCAAGGTAGGGGCCCAATGAGACACAACCTCTTTAACTCCATCACGACATCTTTTTCATGATCCTACTTTTATGGTAGCATTAACATGTACATCCATGCAGTTGTGTCACCATAGTGCAGTGTCTTTAAGTCACCCCACATTGATGATGTGGACTAAGTCTCTCAGTTGAAGATTTGAAAAATGCTATGAACCATAAGCGCCCTTAGGGAGAACTTCTATGCAATATTAGTTTGATTGTGTTTAATCACAAGAGAGATGAGATACCACATCATTAGACCCTATCCCACCCAATTATATCTATAAAAATTAACCTCCTAGTAGTCATATAAGGAGGTTATGAACCCTAGAACACTAGAGAACTAAGTCTCCTCCCAAAAACCTCCCTCAAGCACCAAAACCCTATATCAATCCATGTGATTAGTCTGCGGTTGGATTGACAAAGGTAGTATGACTTCTTGGCATCTATAATATGCATCTCTTGATAAAAGTCAAAGGTGAAGAGCTCTTCTCACCTATAAGATGTCTAAGAAAGGTAGAAGCAGCTAGACCACAATGTAGATCTTTCTCCTTCTCCATTTTGTTAACCCAAGGTGATGAAATCATATGATCACCCTAGTTTGATGGTTCCATGTATTCTATCACAAGGTATATTCGTTTTCCTGTGTGGGGAATGGAAATGCCAAGATTGGGCATATGGGTGTATATCACCTTCCTTACTTGTTACATAATGCCTTACTCGAGTCTTTGGTCGTACACCTACATCTATCCATCAAGCCTTTAGAGTTTTATAATGATTTTATTTGTTTTCACTCATAAACACAATAGAAAATGCATCTTCATCCTCGTTCTCTACACTTTGTTCACATGAGGTGGTATTCAAAACATGTCATGAACCTTCATTAACAGAAGTGGATGGACTCCTCAAGTGTGCACGCACAATTTGGAGTATTACACCTCCATGGCCTTCATGTAGTGTGTTCTTTTTGAGGTGTTACAACCACCAAGGATCAACATGATGATATTTTATCACACACACATTCATGTGGGTGTCCTTGCAAGTGCAGCTTGCTTTTATTTTTCAGATCAGTCTGAGAAGGGGTAATAGGTGAGATAATTGAATATCTATGATAAAGGTGGGTCTTTACATCACACCCCACCTAGAAGCCATTGTGGTCGACCTCACTTCATCTGAAGTCTCAATCTATGTATGGTAACCTATATATTGTAACCCAAAAAATGATGTTGTTGAGAATTTAATAATTTCAGACGTATGCAACATGGTGGAACTTTATGTATAAAGAAATCTAGTACTTATCGGTATTTTCATGTAAAATCAACCTTTGTATCTTTTACTCATCGTATAATAATGTTGAACTAGTTGAATTTAAATTGACTATGGGTGCTATATTTTAGCTAACTCTATATAACAATATGTGCTATAGTCATTGAGGTATCCAAGGATTTTATTAATCCTATTAAGGGGTTAAATAAAACACTCTATATTGAATATTGAGGTATAAATTTCACCAATATTAGAAGTGTGGAGGATGGAACTTATTTTTTATGAGAGTGGTTGAATGTTCTCCCTTGGAAATAGTGGGATACCTAGAGCTTCTTTCCACGGTGTATTTTCAATTTTCCTTGACCAAAAATTAGGGTGTTGCCCGCATATTGAATTAAGAGTGTTGGATATAGGTTTGGTGCATGGAGGAAACACTTATAGAATTGGATTTTTTTTGTAGAAAATTTTGAAAGTTGCATAGGGTGTGGAAATTTAAAAATAGGTTGTGGCATGTAACTCCCTATATTTAAGTGCTTCAATCAAAATGATCTTAAAAGAAATAGTTGTACTATTAATATCATCATTATTGACCTCCTTTTCAGTTATCACATCAATATGTACTCCATGGTGAAGCATGTTAGACCAAGAGTAGTACTAAGTTCGGTGACCTATTAAGTTGAACCCAAGATGTGCACGAGTGAGGTCAAAGAACACAACTAAGGCCAGTGGTGGTCTTTGGGATCAATCATAATTCTTAAAATTCTACTACATCGATGGAAAGTGGGCATGTGTGTTACAAATGGTGTCAGAACCATTTCCCCTCTAGTAAATGGGGAACATGTGGACATGTTACATTGTAGACTTAAGCCATGTGGTCAAGGTTTGAGGAAAGGGATATACACTAAGATGAGATGGATTGACCATTGCACCAGTAGCTATGAATAATATATTGGTGTGCATGTTTCATTCTGAATCTGCACTAAATTGTGGAAGACATTATAAGTTCATATAATTTAGACTTGGTGAGGACATCGAGAGTCTAAGTGGGTGATATTGTAACATCCCAATATTTTAGGTATCATATTAAATGATCTAAAAATGAATGATACTACCAAATCACCGAGGTGTACCACCTTTTCAAGTATCCCATCAAAAGGTACTCAATGCTTAAGCGTGCTTTGCCTAGAGTAATACTAGAACAAGAGACCTATGGAGAAGTTGAGCTCAGACTGTGTGTGAGGACAAAGTACACAACCAAGGCCAGTGGTGGTTTGTAGAGCTATCAATCATTCCCAAACATTGGCTAGAGCCTTGGGTTGTGGGCTTGGACATTATAGATCAAGCTCACACTTGTAGAATGTACTTCAATTAGAAAAAGTGTAGGAATTGGGGATTCTTTTGAATACAAACTTTTTTTAAACTATTTTAACATATGTATTTTTACTATGATTTTAGAATGGGAATACATCTCTAGATCCCTTCACACTCTTGACTAGAAATTGACTTTAACAATATAAAAATATGTGATAGTCGAATGGTGATAAAATAATATATTATTGAGGTGCACAAATATATCCAATATTTCATTTGACATTAAATGTAAGAACATGATACCATGTGAAGAATCTAAGTTTTCACCATTTTTTTACACCAAGTTCCAAGGAAAACCTTTAGATCAATTGAAAATTTAGGACTCATGGTGATGGGAGATTTTTCAATGCATAATTCATTATCCATGGATGAAAGGTTGCAATGGATGTCCTCATGGATGTGAACCTCCAAGTGGAGGTAAGCATATCTATTAACTTTAATCTAGTGTCGAGTTCTTCTTGCACTTGCTTCCACAATATGGAACTGAACTTTGGGTCATGATTCGAAATAATCAAACTCAAAACAACATTTAGGCGTACTATTTCTCTAATATAGAGCTCAGCTAGATCTGTCACTTTGGTAGTGGTTTTTAAAGAAAGAAAATGTGCAGACTTGGTAACACGATCTACAACAACCCATATTGCATCATGACCTATCTTGGTCTTGGGGAGACCCACCACAAAGTCCATGGTGATTTGTTCCCATTTTCACTTAGGAATTTCAATTGACTAGCAATCCACTGGGTCACTGGTGTTCACCTTTCACCATCTGGCACGTGAGATAAGTGGCCACATATGCCACTATATCTCTCTTCATTCCAGGCCACCAAAAGTACCACTGCAATTCCTTAAATATCTTGGTAGTGCCAGGGTGTATTTTGTACTTAGAACCATGAGCTTCTTGCAAGATATGATTCTTCAAGGGAAAATCTTCACGAACCCAAATATGACTCTTGCAGAGGATTCACCTTCTACTCCCACTGAGAGATGGGTTAGAGGTTTCTCTAATAAACCTTTCATCTTACCAAGCTCTGGGTTGACTAGTTGGATAGCTACCAAATTAGTCAATATGTTTGGTTTTATCTGGATGTTAGCCACATGAATCTAGTCTTCTAACGGAAGCAGAGTCCATCTAATAAACTCTTCCCATTTTCTCCACTTGCTATACAAGTCATCTGCACACTTGAGTTGTTTTTTACTAAGAGCATATGCTACAACATTATCTTTCCCATGGTGATAGGTGATGGTGAAATCATCTTTCATATACTCCATCCATCATCTCTATCTCAGGTTTAGGTCCTTCTGAGTCATGAGGTACTTCAAGCTCTTGCGGTCGGTGAGGATTTCAAAAGTGGCTCCATAAAGATAGTGTCATCAGATCTTCAGGGCGTGTATAATTGTAGCCAATTCTAGATCATGTGTTGGGTAGTTCACCTCATTGGGCTTGAGCTATCTGGAGGCATAATCAACACCATTCCTACATTTCTCTATCACACATCCAAGTCCCATCCTCAATGCATCAATGAAGATCACAAAACCTTCATCGTCTGACGGTACAGTCAACACCGGAGCTGTGGTCAATTTTTATTTTAGTTCTTGGAAGTGAGCTTCACACAGGTTTGATCACACAAACTTTTCATCCTTCTGAATAAGCTTGGTGAGTGGAAAAGGAGTCTTTGAGAAATCTTTTATGAAGCGCCGATAATATCTAACCAATCCCAGGAAGCTATGAATCTCAGAAGGGTTCTTCGGTGCTGGCCAATCTCACACAGCCCACACCTTAGTAGGATCCACTTAGATGGCAACTCCAGATATGATGTGTCCAAGGAACATGACACAGTCTATCCAAAACTAGCACTTCGAGAATTTCCCATAGAACGTTTGCTTTCTCAAAATATCAAGGACTCTACCCAGGTTGTCCCAGTGTTGTTTTAAGTCAACGAAGTAAACCCTGATGTTGTTTATGAACACTATGAAAATCGATTCAAGGAAAGGTTAAAGAATTTTATTCATGAGGTTCATAAACACACTCAGGGCATTGGACAACCCAAAAGGCATAACTAGAAACTCATAGTGGCCATAACGGGTTCAGAAAGAGGTCTTTGGGATGTGCTCGCTCTTGACGCGCAACTGGTGGTACCCAAACCTTAGGTCAATCTTTGAAAAGATTTGAGCAGACTTAAGCTGGTCAAATATGTCATCTATACGGGGCAAATGATACTTATTCTTAATGGTAGCCTGGTTGATCATCTGGTAGTCTGTGTACATTTTGAGCGACCCATCCTTCTTCTTCACAAGGAGGACTGGTGATCCCCATGATGATGTGCTAGGTCAGATAAAACCATTGTCTAAAAATTCCTATAGTTGCTTTTTCAACTCAAGAAACTCAGAGGGGGGCACCCCGTAAGGTGCCCTAGAAATAGGGTTTGTCCTGGGAGCTAGCACTATCGAAAAGTCTACTTGTCTCTCAAGAGGGATCACATGCAAATCATTCAGGAAGACATTTGTGTAGTCCCTGACTACCTCTATTTCATTTAAGAGTTGCACCTTAGGCTCTGGATCGATAACTACTGCTAGAAAAGCTTGGAAACCCTTGATTATCATCTGCTCTTCCTACAAGGTTGATACATACAGGATGGTGGTAGCATCCTTCCTACCTGTAATAGTGAACAGTGGACGGAATGGCTTCCTTATTCTTATCTTCTTTTCCCTACAGTCAATATTTGCAATATAAGTACATAGCCAATCCATACAAATGATCTGATCAAAGTCGTTCATGTCAAGGAGGATAAAATCTGTAGGGATCTTGTGATCCAGGTATCTAACAGGTATCATTGGTGTTTTCAAAAGAGAATTAAAGAGTCGACCACTTGGGGTTGTGATATCCAAAATATATCCTAAATCCTTGATGTCCAAACAAAGCATAGTTGCAAGATGTGTCAAAATGAAAGATTTAGTAGATCTAGAGTCAAAAAGAGCTTTTACATTATGTCCCACAACCTCAAGCATGCCTACATATTTTCCATGACATTTCATACTACAACATGCTTATCTTAAAATTGTAAAGAAAAACTCTAAGGGTTATTACCCTCTATCAATCGATTACCATTAGCTTGAGCCTCTTCATTGTCGATAGTGAAAACTCAAGCTTGTCTTCTCTCTCCAGTAGGTGGGGCTGCAACTACCTGCTGGGATGCTACCGACTTGGCTGCTGTAGGGCCCGGACCTCTCAGGTCAGGTAAAGAACTGTTAGCTTGGAAGTGTCCCTCTTGCTGGAAATATAAACACACCTTCTTCTTATAGCGACACTCACCTGAATGCCATTTTCCATAGGTGCGACACCTACAATGGTTGTTCTCATTGAGAGGTTTACCTTTGCCTCCATGTTTTCCCTTGGCACAGTTGCATCCTTGTCCTTTCTTATGATCATTCTTTGGGCCAGATGTGCCTTCAGTGAAACCCAAGTATCCCTTTGATGGGTTTTGTGCAGGCATCACCATCTTCTCCATGTCTAGGGCAGTGTTGTAGACATCGGTGAAGCTCATTGGTTTGCTTTCCATCACATGAGGCTTGATGGAAGGGTGCGGACACTCCACAAAATGGTCTACTCATCTTTCCTCAGTCATCATCTACCTGCACCGCTCCAGGAGACAAAACTTGCGACCAAAGTCTATGATAGATATGCTACCTTGGATCAGGTTTGTGAACTCCCTTTCCTTCCCTTTCTTGGTGGATATGGGGATAAATTTGGCAGTAAAGATGGTCTTGAAGTCAACCCAAGCCATCAACTGTTCATTCAGATCTCGACCCATGATGTGGTTCTCCCACCAGATCTTGGTTGCTCCATCCAAAAGGTGAGAAGCAAACGGGACCTTCTTTTTTGGCTGCACTTCCAACATGTGAAAGCCATTCTCAACTTCTAGTAGCCAAGCATCGACTTTTTTGACCACCTCAGCCTTATCCTATCCCCAGAACTTCTCAATATTCAACTTTATGAAGTCTAGAATGGTGACTCTAAGATGTGGACGAATAGGAAGTGGCTCATCACCATTTTTGTCTCTGGATGTGTCACTGAGGGCAAAGGCATTAATGGCCTCGGTTAGTTTCTTCTATTACTCCATCCAGAGGGCATCAGGAGCATGGACTACTATTGCTGGTCCTGGGCCATCATTCGGGTTTTCCTCGAGCTTGACTTCATCTTCAGACATTAGCTCATCCTCCTAGTCTTTTTCTTGGTTCAGGTTGTCAAAGGGAACTGGCTGAGGGTATGAGCCTTCCTTAGATGCTCCATCGGGTCTTTTCCTCTTCCTTGAGGATTCATCATCTCAGTCTCTCCTCTTATTCTCCAAAGACTTCTTCCTCCTATAGAGGGGCCTACCTCCCAAAAGATTTTCCGCAGCAGTGTAGTGAACACCAACATGCTTGATACGAGTCATGCTGATCCACACAAGTTAAAATCATTAACCACAATTTTGTAACTTGGGATATTTAATATTTAAACTTACATCTGGTTCATCTTATTTATAAGAATTTTATTGTTTGGTGGAGAATCCCTAATCCTTAACACTCTCAATCCTCAAAATTCAAGAGGAGGTATAGAAAGAGAAAGCCCTAAGCACTTAAAGTTTTTCTGGTGAAAGGGGGTAAATAAGATATGAAAGTAGATAAGAAAACCTAGAGGTATCTTATTTTGAGCTCCAATTTTGTCCAGGTAGTCACACAGATTCCAGGAGTCCTCGTAAACTGACTAGCAGGGTGGAGGAAAATCTTGCCAGCCCCCAGATCGTGATTCTTTTCTAGACACCTCCATCTTTGAATAATTCTCTAATATCTCCCTTTGGGCTCTATAGAATTTGTAAAATTTAATAATTATAATAGATTGTATGGAAACCATGCTCTGATACTAAATGTAATGACCCCACCCCTTGGCAACCCCCAATTAAGGAAGGCCAAGAATCTAGATTTGTTATTCCAAAATAGAATCATATAGTTTTGCAAATAATTAATAAATTCTACCACAACTAAGCTTAAAATAGGATAAAAAATCACACACTTTTCAAAAGTAGGATTTCAGAACTTTATCCATGGAAAGTACTATCTATAATCCTCTGAACATTATTTTGCATTGTTCTTTTTCAATGTCACCTTTTATTGAACAATTCATTTTTCATAAAGGTAACTGCATATTTCCCTAAAATGCTGACAAACAAAACATCGGTCAGTATAACGAATTATACTGCATGTGGGGGAAACTAAAGGTTTGCATCTAGTTGTAGCAACATATTGCAACCAAATTATTGCTTAACAGATCAAAATTTACATCTTAAACATAAGTACTCAATCTTGACATATCTAAGCCTCTGTGATGTCCTTGCAGTGGACATGTATACTACATTTCTCATGTGGTAGATCCCAAATAGCCCCTTTTGATCCTACCCTAAAGGTAGACCAAGACATAGAGTTGTATAGTCATATGATCCTACCCAAAGGTAGACCGAACATCAACTCATGATAACCTGATGACCATACCACAAGGGTAGACCAATACCTAGGTCATCAATTCCTTGCATATACTCAAAGCTACAAAGGAGGGCTAGGATCTGAGCTAATCATGCATATATTTATAGTGATAGACATAGTCACTTTATAGTTGCAAGAATTAAAGTTCATTCAAGCAGTTAATTTCAAGCAACCTATAAAACCTCAAAAATCATCATGAAACTAGAGCGATTAGCCATAAGTGTAACCACATACCTTATTTGGAAGCCTCATAACCAAGCAAGATAGCTAATCGAATTAAAAAGTCCAATCAACCAAGCAACAAATCAAGAAAATCTTGATCCTGAAAAGCATTCATAACACCTAATGGTTACAATCGCATCCAAACATCTTTTATTGACATGGGATTCCATTCTAAGGTTTCCAAGTCTAATTAGGGTTTCCTTAGGGTTTCTGCATTTTTCTTTCCAATTTTATCCTTTTTAGGTCAACAACCCTAAAAGTAGTTTTCCACACATAAAAACCCTAATTACTCACATTATCCAAATTAAGGGTCTTTATCCACAAATTAGTTCAAAAACATCATTTTCATATCTTCTTGATTGATTTCGACAATTAGAACCATTAAACCTCATAGTTATCAAATTTAGGATTTTTAAGCCCATTAATGCACATTTATGAACATGGAATCCTAACTAAGAAAATTATGAACACTTAGTATCCCATTAGATCTAATCCATCCTTTTTGTTTCGAAAGGTTAAACTTTTCTCATAATATCTAAGGAACATCATTAAATCGTTTAATCTTTAAAACATAGGGTTTTAAGTTAATTAAAACCATTAAAGGTAGCACCTTTACATACTTTTTGCGTTACAAGCATATTTAGGCCTTGAATTCATTATTAATGGACTCTACCCATTTTTCTCATCAAAAAGCACTATCTACATTTATTTTTTTGCGAAAGGATCATTTTTTAATGAATTAAAAAAGATCTAGCTATTTTTTGGATTTTCTAACCAGAGAGATGAATTTCCTTCTTTTTGGAAAAATGGTGGTTGTTAGATCACAGGTCTTCATTGACCGGGTGGGGATTGGGTGTCTCACATTGATTGCATCCACTCATGTGTCTGAAATGCGGAATGACCCATTCCGTCGATCTCTTTTAGCAGTCAATAGTTGACCAAGATTTGAGGGCCTTCGTTCCTCATCTGCAACAAACCCAAACCTTCAACCTATGGCGGTCCACAGCAGAGAGATATCCAGAGTAGGGGGTAATCAAGAGAGAGGGGGGAGGGAGAAAAAGGATGAGAGTTGGCCGTTTGGGTTTGTGGGGTTTGGGCAACGTCAAGGGTAGTCTAATTTATAGGTGTGGGGGTCTAGATTAGGGGTTTCAACCCTCACCGTCAATCGAGCTTTCTAGAAAATTGGGCATTTGCTCTAGAAGCATCCATGCCGCACAAAACTTGGGTTAGACTTGTTCAGAATCTCCTCCCTAACCTAATCAAGCAATTTCCATGCTTACACATGCAATAGATATGAGAAATCTGAGATGGAAAATCTTATTTTCCTATTCCTCATCCAATTTAGCTAAAACTGGATGACACACATGCACCGTTGGATCTTGGATCTAATTGCTTCTATTGCATGCTCCATATCTTATTTCTTTTATGTGTGACATGTTATTGATATTCTATCACTTTTGGGAATTTTCATACATTCATATCTTGTAAACCACACATCCTTTTAATCCAAAAATTTTATGGGAAACTCATTAATAGCTTAATTGACTTGTTTACAAAGTTTGGAACCAAAACTCAAAAATAACAAAGTCTTTTCTTCATATGCAAGTCATCTACTTAAAAAACATATATCATGAAATTAAAATTCATATTTTCTCTTTCTTTCTCTTCTACTATCTTTCTTTTGACTTCTTTTCTTATTAGAAACAAGAAGGAATCGAAACTTAATCAATAGTACAACTGCTAGTGCTACGATCTTTATCGAAAGGGTGGAGATCACGCAACCTGATCTCTTCAACAACGACATGTGGTCATCCATATCACTTTATAGAGAATTCTACATAATTCTCTCATATGCACACAATTATCCATTTATGTCTTTTATTATGGGATTTCGTTTATCTCTTCTCCCATTTATCATTATTGGATTTATCAAATCACTATGAACCACGAAATCATGCATCCAAGGGAAATATCAAAACATACAATTTTCCATTCAAAACCTTTTTATTTGAAAAATTGCATTTCAATTCATACAAGAAAAGTTGAGGTTATAACATATATATATATATGTATATATATTATACATACATATATATATATATATATATATATATATATATATATATATATTGATCTCATTAACTAGGTCAAGGAAGCAAAAAATGAAACAAGCATAAGACCAAATAGTATTTAACTCTGACACCAATGCAAAAATAACGCAAGTTTTATTACTCATACATTAAAGTGTGCAAGGTATGATCATTGGTGTGTATAGACGTCATTATTTTCCACATAAATTCTTTTTCTAATTAAAAACCTCTATCAAGCTATAAGTTTGTGAAGATGAAAGATTCATATCCCAACAAATGCTAGAGAAGACCTAAAGAAAATCTTAGGGGTAATACAACTTAGAAAGAGAGAAGTTGAAGGTTTAGTAGAAAGATAGTTAGTTGATGTGGATCTGGGGGTGGGGGGAGGAACTCGATCTTATAATTGTACATCAATATGTTTAGTTTCATGTATGTTATTAATTTATCCAAATTATTTCTTAACAGTTTTTTTTTATTCTTTATATCAATTCCTAGTTTAAACTACTCAAAATTGGTATGGATTTGGGGGTGGGGGGAGGAACTCGATCTTATAATACACAAACAACATCATGAGTTAAGTTTATTTTCATCTTCAACTTAAAATATGATTGTGAAAAAGTGTTCTTTCAATAAAGACACCAAACTACAAGTCACATCCTCTCTTTAGTCTGTTTTCAGTTCTATAATGATGCATTTAAATAAATTTATATACATCTAATAAAGATATATATTTCTAAGTTAAAGTTAAGGGGTAAAGGAAATAATGAAAATATTATCAAGTTATATGTGTGTCTTTTTATCCCTTATATGTTCTTTACAATGAGAAAATATTTTTTTATTAAATATGACTTAGTAAAACAAAGTTTCATATTTAATTCTAGATCACAGTTAGAATACACATCTTCAAAATTTATTAATACATAATTCTCTATAATTACAATTAGACTCATCAAGACTTTCTGTGACGTCCCCGGATTTTGACTCCTCCAAACCCTATTGGGAATGAGAGGTCAGAATCCGAGAACATCATCCAATCATATCAGAAAGCGATGCGGAAGCATAATACGCATACATGAACATACAACCATAACATTCTCAACATTCAACATGTAAATTTATACAACATGAATTATTATACATGATTTACAATTACATATTGAATGAAAATTCTACAATCTAAGAACATGTATGCTAACTAGGATCTTCACAACAGGTACAACCTGAACAACTTGCTCACATCCTGTACTTTTCCTCCCATGTTATCCCTGAACCTAAAACATACGTGAAACAACGAATCAACACACAAGGTGTTGTGTACGTGGGTAGAAAGATACATACTAATATGTTTGCATAATTGAAATAACTTGAGAAAGAAAGATTAAAAGAAAACATTATTTAAAGCGATAATTAGGTAAACATTTCTTTTAACATGTCATTTGATGCGATTGTACTACTTCAAGCACCTTTTCAACATACATCTAATGTGGGCCATAGAGAAGAAAAAGAGAGGGATACATACATCTAACATGGGCCAGATTTCATACATCCATGTTAGGCACATACATCCAGCATTAGGCAGTGCATGTAGCTACAATCCATCTAACCTTTCATCTTATATTTAGAGTTTTTGTCGGCAAAGGAAAATACACTATAGTGTTTCATCCAAGCACATTTATAAAGTAGTTGCATCCAAGTATAATACTTTTAACAACCATGGAAAACTAGTCATATACTTATAACCACGTACCTGAGTTCAGAGATTCCTATTTACATTCTGGATCATCTACATATCTGGTCATCACTTGATTAAGACAAGACCACATACTATCATCAGATTCTAATCATCTTAACCCTAGTCGTGTTCATTAGGGTTTATATTATCTCATTAGGATATTCCAACATTTACTTACATTATTGTCTTATATTTATCTTACTGACATCATTTTCCAGATTATGATTCATTATCTGAATATTAGGTTCCATATCCTTTTCGGTGCACATGATAACCCTAGGTTACATCATTAACCCAGATTAGGGTTTTAAACCATGTATTAATATTCATCTTCATATAATCATGGCTTTTGTTCATCTTTATGATCTCATAATTAAAACAGAGGTTCAATATACTGATATAAGCTTACTCTGTGAATTTCATCATTTATTGAGCATGTGTGCATTAATTGCATCATCTTTAGTATTATTTTCCCTAATTAGACATATTAATTAAATTACATAATTTAGTACATCAACATGGTCATATCTGACATCAAATGCATTATATACATGATTATAGACTCACTGACATTTTCTCATAATTTAATATCATCATTTGATATTTATTATCTATGAAACGAGCATTACAAAACTTACATGATATCTCTATTATTAGTTCTTCCAAAGCCTGATATTATGCTTTCATTGTGTTTTACTCATTTTTCTGAGAATTTCGGTATATTATACATATTTTTCTGATAAGCATGCTAATTTCTATAAATTATACAAGAATTAAGCATTTCTAGGATATTTACCTCGTATGGCCTATCAGAAGCTGCCACGTGGCTTCTCAGGGTAGCGTTGTTCTTTCTCCTGAACCCGCCTGGTTTGTCTTCAAGCCGTCAGGTTCAGAAGTTTGGGTCCGGTTCTGAAAGTTGGTTTACATCTCTGGACCGCCCACTCTCCTTTCTCACGTTCTACGCGAACCTAGCGCAGCGTTGCCTGCGCACGTGGGTGTTCTTCCACCCCAAGCCGCCGCCGGCATAGGGGAAGGTCTCCAGGTTGAGCTCACTTCGTCGTAGCCTCCTCTCCATGAACACCTCGGATCTAGGTCCCTGCTGCTCCTCGGTGGTCTCCGTGACCACCCAAGGGTTGCCGCCGTGAAATCAGAGCAACGGTGAGCTCCTCACCAGATCCCAATGCCACCGCCAACTTTGGCGCCTTGGACTAGACCTTCACGGCTGCCCGAGCTCCCTATCTTGGACAACCTGCAAAAGGTGCCGCTACCCCAGGTCTACGAGCTCTGGCGAGAGATCGGAAGGGGTCTGACCTTCTCAATAGCCTTGACGATGCTAGAGGATAGGCGGGACTAGCGGATTTGACGATCCAGCAGCCTACAGCTGGCCAAAATCAGTGATCACAACGGGCTTGGAGGTAGCACCGCTGCTGGATCTGATTCTTGCGGCTTCTCCTGTTGCTTGCGTGTGGCCCATAACAGAGCCTTCATCACCGGGATCTCAGTTGCCTCCTTCCGCTCGACCTGGGCACTGTCGTGGCCAGGTCTGCTCTTGCGCTCCACCTTCGTGAGGTCACTGCCATCCATTACGCTGCCAGCCTCCATGCTTCAGACCCTCCTATTGTGGCTACTGCTAGCGGCTGGAGGAGCCTCACCTCGTCTGAACTCCTCGCGATCTCTGTCTTCTTGCTCAAGTCCGCAGACAGCGCACCCACCTCCGCAAGGCTCCTCCACAGCAAGAACTCGGGAGGAACTTGCCCCTCCGATGATATTGTTTCCGTCTTCTCTAAACCCTTGATGACGATTGGAGACAGCAGACGACTCCCTCCATGTCCAGGGTTCGCTGTTGTTGGAAGCAATGGGGAAAAGGAGGAGGAGGTCCCGGCTAATGCCTCTCTCTCACCTTCCCGTCATATCTCGCAAGCTGGGGTTTGTTTTGCGAGTCACTAATCATCCCAGCTTGATCGGATCTAGGGGGACACCTCAACTGGGGTTCCGTTCCTCCATTCTCGGAGGTGAGCAACAACCTGTAAGCTATGCAGCCTCTGCATAAGGTCCCACACAACCCCCCTGACCCAAAAGGTATCGTGAGATCATTGTGTTGCAAAGGCTACAAGACCTTATTCCAATGTTATTGAAACCTTACTCCCTTAATGAAATATCCAAAGACCACTATACAACCATTCAAAATTATGTATATTACCAAATGGACGTTTAATATCATAAATGCTTAAAATAGTTCAAATGAGACATCCATCCTAATTGAATTGGGTTAGGCTTATTTGCACCTTCAATCACACCTTAACGCCTGTAATGATCCATGATTGGATACACAATTTCTCGATTGGTATTTGACATCTTACATAGAATGCATGTCTCTCAATTATGGTATTAGTTATTAAAACTCAACAATCTAGGTTATCACACTTTCATTAATGTGTATGAAGAAATAAGGGTTATCTGGGCAATTATTGAAGTGGATTTTACATAATTGAATAATTTGGTAACAGTGTTAGAGTAAATTGATCCTCAATTTTTGGTGATTTTATATTTAGTTTCATTTAAAACATCAAATG
The DNA here is from genome assembly GCA_963693085.1 of Alisma plantago-aquatica. NCBI lineage: Eukaryota > Viridiplantae > Streptophyta > Magnoliopsida > Alismatales > Alismataceae > Alisma > Alisma plantago-aquatica. Next base: position 1,168,745,267 of record OY856409.1, on the reverse strand, counting down.
AATTGACATTAAGAGATTTAGTATTTTAGATCTAGAAAATTTTAATCAGATTACTAATATCTTAAATGTGATCCTTTATGAATAGAATATATTATTATACAAAGAATATATAAAAACATATAATGATATAAATATAACTTTAAGTCATTTTATCTATATATATTCAATAATTTAGTCTTACATTTTTTAGGTTTATACAATATCCTAACTATGCATATCCCACGAGATCAAAAGTATGTGTTCTAAGTTGATATCCATCAAATTATAAATTGCACATTTTTAATCATAACGAGTGTTGGATGCTACCTTATATTATTTGATTTTTGATTCTTTTTTGTTCTAGTAGTAGAAAAATAAAATTTTGACATGTATTTTTGTGCAAATTTGATATCATTTTATCATTTTATTAGTTATTGGTAGAAATAAATTTGTCCTTTTGGATCATCATTAATCACTCAAATTATTTTTTGAAAAATTTGTCCACTCAAGACTTTGCATGATAATGGAAAGGGTCAATTATATGGAAGCAATAGACGAGTGGAGGATTAGTTGTTAATTGTTTTAGAAAGTGTAAGTGAAATATGTGCATGTTGCGCATTTCAAAACTGTAATAGTTCATGATCCCATCTATGTGGTGTATTCTTAGCGTGAGAAAATGTGGTATTTAGATTATAATATAAATTATGCTCTATAAAGAACTATTATTCAAATTACATATTTTTAATAACTTATAAATAAGCTCAGTATGAAGTTAACTAGGAAGCTGAGTTTATAGGGGCAAATCTTTATGGGGCTGTTGGGACTGAATCCCCACTTCCAAGGAAAGAATCCATAGTGGAAATATAGGAGCAATGTTGTATTAGTTTTATTGGCTTGATATCTAGATTCCATTCCTTTGAGCGTATCAATGACTTATTCTATCTGGCTATTTGTCCTATGAAATGGTCCTTTTTCATGTGTTAAGAGATCACCAATTTTTGGATGAATGAAATCGAAAAGAAAAAAATGAATACATTAATAATAATGTACCACAAGTGTAAAGTGAGAGATATTTCAAACTTCTATTACTATTTGTCCAACTATAGTAGTATTAACAGATAGAAAAACTAAGAGGACAATGTCACACATGAAATAAACCATAAAATAAACTCTTTTAGTGATAGGTGCAAGTTTATTTGGTGTCTCCCTCTCAATCAATAAAAACATAAATATCTCAACAAATAAAAACAAGATATTACAAAGAGAAAAAAAATTAAGACTCATGGGTCAATCACAAAACATAGAGAAAAGTTCCTATCATTCACATATATAAAAGAAATAAAAGTCCAATAGTCTATATAAATAGATCAAAAGAGAGTTTAAGCGAATAACAAAAGGGCATGTACACCACATAAATTCATACAATATAAAACAATCAAATTAGGATATGGTTATATAGATACTTTTTTAGATTTAATTAATTATAGAAATGGATCTGACACCTTCTACATTTTGTATTTAATTCTTACTAATATGCATTTTCAAAGTGAACTACTTATAACCTTATAAATAAGAATAATGACATCTTCACCAATTGTGAATTGAGTCTTGTCTTTCCATTGCATTAGTAGAACACTGACATCCTTTTTGTCTTTTTTTATTAATTGCTACTAAACAAAAAGTTAGAATGGAATTTCAGTATTGTTTTAATGTACATCTAGGTGGTATAATCTCACAAAAACATAAGCATTGTGGAATACTTGTTAGATTTTATATTCTAAACTTTGTAAATTTTTTGTGGTAGAGTTTATAACTTTATGGACATCATAATTTTAATTCTAGAATTCACAATGCTTTTAAACAATGAAACATAGTCAATTTTTATCTAATTCTTCTCTTATAACATGTAATAGTAAATTTTCTATTATGAGAACATCTTAGATCTGTTAATCATTTTCATCTATTATAGTGTTTCTACTCTATTTTATGGATATTAATATTATTGTAGACTTAATGTTTTTAATTATAACTTGGCCTCACCCACCTCTAATTTATGGGTTTGCACGCCATTGAGGTTGACGTGGATTTTTAAAACCAATTAAAGATTATTTTTCTCTTGATACATTGAAATTGTGTTCTGTGGTAAAGGGTATAACAAAAAGGTGCCAATTGTTGGGAAACATTCAACCATGTAGTTACGTAAATCAATTTTTATATGAAAAACCCACAAGAATATGTTCATCTAGGTTGTCTATATGTGTGTAAAAGTTTTTTGTGGTTTCAATAGGTGCAAAGAACTTTATTTCTCAACTCTGATAAATAATGGAATCCTAATTTTTAGCATCTGAATTCATACTTCTCTTTTTAGGCTTAGAGTGACCTCTGGTGTCACTTTTATTAACATCGATATTAGTAAAAATTCAACATCTACATGTCTATAGTGTCAATTGGTAAAGTACAAAGGTTACTAGTAATCAAATCTTACTGATTAAGAAAAAATACCGATATTGTTTTTAGTAGAATGTCAAGTTTTTGGTGTAGAACCAACATCAAAGATAACCCATAGAATTCAATTTTTTAGAGGAAATTTTGATATAAGGGTTTAGTGTCTGCTGTTCACAAACCAACGATGCACCCCTTCCTACAAAATATTTTTTTCCTCTAAAAAGCTTATGACGTTGGTTGTTCTTCATAAAAATGACGCAATAGATCACGTCCACTGTGAAAAAATTTACCTTCAAAAAGCCAACATAAATGAATTCCAATTTATTGTGATATTGATTTTATACTTCTCATGTGATGTGAGGATATATATGTGTATCTTTAATGGGACCTTCAATATCCCACACAATTGAAAAGTTTGATATTTGAATGACAACGATAAATAACTTTTGAAAATTAGGCAACTTACTTTTAAGTATAGATAGAATAGAGGGTTTTCCCTAATGCTTATTTTGTAATGGAGTCGAAGTAGTCAGCATGGAAGTTTAACCACAACTCAATATTGCATCAAACACATTTTTTAGTAGCAACCTATAATTTCATTAGAGTGAACATAATCCTCATCTAAGTTGACATAGTGTAAGAGACAATACACTTATTATGTTTTGGAAACTCCTCTGGTACTGAACAGTAGGTTCATTTATTCCCATTTAACAAGCAATGCATGTATAGTGCCATGCTACAATAAACATATAGTATGCTCTGCCTAGATGTATGGGTAAGAGTTTTGTTACCTTACTATGCTAGCTATGTAAAGTAATCAATATGATCATGACATAGACATATCATTATCCTCTTCACTACTATATATAATGGCCATAGTTTCTTCAAATACAACTCGAGAAGTATCTAGAAATAGGTCACACATGTGATTGTAAAACTCCTTAGTGTGATTGTCAATTTTGTGTGTCATATATATACAATAAGTTATAAAGATCAAAATATTTGATCAATGCAATCATTCTTATTTTAGTTGAGGTAACAATTCTTTTAATAAAAATATGCTAATAAGATAACTAAATGAATATAAATGTATATTCGTATTTAGAATTAAAAAAAGAGTTTCAAATGCGACACTAGATTCATACTTCGTACTTTGCTGTAAATGTTCATTAAATTTACAACATAGATAATTGGCAATCACGGAATTTTAGGAAACATAGGAATCATGGACAACATGGGAATCAAGGGAATCAGAGGAATCATTGGACTCATGGGATATCATGGAATGTCATATGAATAATGGAATATCATGGGATGTCATATGAATAATGGGATATCATGGGAATCATGAGACACTTGATATTATGGGAATCAAGGGATGTCAAACGATGGATGTCCTGGAATCATGGGAACCAACAATATGTTCACTATATCTTGGAAACATATCATGTGGGTCACCATTCGAGGTCGAGCAAGGGTAATCAATCTAGGTCCAAGTCTTACCACTACATCAAAATGATGCCACATTGTTGGTGAAATGCAAGGAAAAATTGAAATGGATCGGTGTTTATCCAAACAATGTCGCGGGAAGAGGAACGGGTGGAGGGCATAATTGGAATGAAATGATGCAATGACCCATGAAGAACAACCCTATCTCTATATATGAAAGTCACCACACTATAGTTCCTCCCCAAATTATCATAAAACCAAATTAGTAGTAGTTCATTATCATTGTGTACCTTCTTGCATAGTTGATGTGTTGTCATTAGCACACAAAATTCATGAAAGAAAATGTCTTTGGAGTTAACCGTTGATGGCTACTCAATCCACTTGTAAACAAATGAATTTAGGTAGTACATAAAGTACCAATCCCGACGGATGGAGTGTCGAGAGTTAAATCGAATCAAAAGAAATGAACAATATTTAAACCATGTTATGGAGAATGGTTCATCTAAAACAAGAAAATAAGTTATTGAATGAAAAAGTGCTGAATTGAAATGCAAAATTGAAAGGAACAAAATTTAATTGCAAGAGTTGAAAATAAGTTATCAACAAGATTAAAGGTGAAGAGAACAAAGAGCATAAGGAATCAACCGATTAAGACTAATTAAGATTTTATAGAATTGTTGGAATTTGGGGTTTCACAGCCACAAACTCCATAAATAGCCACTTTTATGTTTCTTTTAGGTATTTTCATATTAATACCATGGAGATATGTCCACTTCAAAAACAGATTCCATGAATTAAAATATCCAAAACCCCATGATCATTGGTGTTCTATAGTTCTTGGTTTAATCATTTGATGTATTCTCATCATTGGTCTCTTTGAGGAACACTTGAGTTTTATTTGATGTTCAGATCCATAAGTCCAAGGTTATATTATCATGAATCATAATTGTGAAGGAGTACGACAATCAGATCATGTACCATGTTGTTTGAATGGATAAAACACATCTTTTATATGTTAGAGGATTTTTAGTTTGCTAAGGTAAGGTATGAGATCATGGGGATACTCCCATGTCCCAATAAAGGGGGAACTACTCAAACATAATGGAAGTGGAACACAGATAGAGAATGAAAAATTGGATACTTTTGTTATTGGAGTCCCCCCTCCTTTTATAGGGAGAAAGGAGGGGCTAAACCCTAGATGTATGGCTCATTTGAGGTAGTGGTTGCCTGTTTTGGGGTCTGGTTCGATCGAGTGGGAAGCCCAGTGGGTCGATCGGCTACAATGTGTTGCTTCATTCTGAAATCATGCCAGTCAAAATAAATTGTGTTGATGACATTCTTGATCCTAAATTTGACTATCTTTTGGAGCGGGTCGATCAACTGGTGTACTTGGGTCGATCGATTGGCATCAATTGTGTACTTTGAGTTGGCCACTTTGTTTGCATTATTTATCTTCCCAAATGTGAGTTTGACTGGTCAATACTTATGGGTCAGTCGACTAGAGAATATGAGATGGTTCACTGGACATCTAGGAAGCGAGATATGCTACAATTTAGTCAACTAACTAGATGAGTCAGTCAGTCTAGTGGGAGATTGAAATTAGGAGTATAGGTCTCTGAGTCTTAGGTCTTAGATGGCTGAAATCAACCTTTTATTCTTCAAGTTTCCCAAAGGAATGAAGTAAATCTTGAACTTGAGTTGAAGGAGTGACACAGTGCATGAAAACCTACAAAATAAGACAAAAATATTGATAATTGTAATAAAAGGAGAAAAAAATCATGGAAATTGCAATAACGTCCTAAAAAAGAAGGAAAAGATATAGAAAACCTAAATAAATTACCTAAATAAATCAATTAAAGGAGATGGATATGCATTTGTTAAAATACCCTAAACATATTTGTTGTTAGTTTCGAGAAACACAGAATCATAGACACCCACCAAATTTGTATTGACGCTTTGTTCATCCCACTCACATAACACTATATTGTTCTCAACACCTTTTCAAGCCCAAGCACCGTGATTTCTTGGAACTAGGAAAATACATTTTTCTAACATTCTTTACTTGAAATTTGCATGACAATTTTCTTCTTTTTCAATATGTGCAAGGAATTGGATGTTAAATCCCTTCAGTTGTTGGTACTATCACATATTCTTACACAAGTTGCACAAGACCAGGGTTCAAGTATTTGATGGTTTGGGGTCATATAGATTCTAAGGGCTTAAAAGCACAATGAATATGGAGGGAGGTGGTCTTTCCTCTATTCAAACTTAAGATATTTTTATTCTTTTCTTGCAGTTACATTAACTGCATGTTTTGTTGTGCACTTGGACATCTTTGTTTGGTGGTATGCTCCTATGGTATTTACAAGGGGTATGGAAGAAGAGAAAGAGGGGGAGAAGGGGCTGTACCACCATGAACTTGGAGTTTGGCACATTTCTTGGCTTTTGATTTGTTTTTCTTTGGGTGGATGGAGAGATAAGAAGGTGGCAGAAGAAGTGTAGAAGAGACTAATCTTTTGTTTTTCCTTTTTCAGAATTTCAGTGTCTTGGGAGTATTATAACATCACTTTAGACCATTCTAAAGAAAGAAAAAGGTCATAACTTTACAAGCTAATTCCACATTTCTAATAAAGACACATTATGTTTTGGTTCCTATCTATCCCTTTAGGACTTCCAACTTTTCTGAGTGATAGTGCTAATTGAGGTCGTAGATGACATGTGCTCTTTCACAAAGATGGTTTCAAGATAAAATTGCAAAGAGATTCTCTTCAATTAAGGGGGTACATTGACTACAACATGTCAAAAACTAGCTGACTAGATAAGGGCCATATCACATACAAAGAAAAACAAACAAAAGCAAACTAAGTTACATGTAAGCAAACATACAAGGTAAATATGCTGGAAAATAGAAGATAGGGGATGGAAACAGAACATACCAACCACCTCCACCCCAAACTTAAAATCTTGTTCATCAAGAGAAAATCTCAAGTATGAGATGGAGGGAAGAAGATCACTAGGGTGTGGGGCGATAAAATGAAGGATCACTCTTATAATAATCTCATCCCCAATTTTGGGAGTCGGGGTCAGGGTAGGCCTAATTAGCCCCATATTGCTCATCAAAAGGAACGAGTGGGACAAACGTGGCCATTCTTGACATGCTAGTGCTCATGGGAAAATTGCATGAGGTAAATGTAAGACTCTTGACCTAGCCTAATGATTAATAGCATTTACTTGTATAATATATGCTTAAACCTTAATATAATCTCTTGAGATGTCTTAATAACATATGATAGTATTATATTTTCATTTTGGTCCAATTTGACTAATGTTTGAACTATCTTGTCGTATATGTCTATGTTTTGGACTACTTTGGAATTTACCCATGAGTGAGGGCTATCTTGCAAAAATGCCACATGTGGAGAGTGTTCCTTGTGCTTTAGCATCATCATAGAGTAGATGATGAAATGAGACACCTTGTTTGAATCATGAATGATGGTATGACATCATCATTAGGGTTTTTAGGGTTTGCATAGTTAATAAGTGTTTAAGTTAGGGTTTGAGCATTGCAACCATACACCACTTGAGGTGAGGATCGTGACCAAGACTCATGATCGAATTGGATACTATGGTCGCGATTGTCAATCTTATGAGAGGTGGGTCGAAACACCTTGTCTTCTAGTATCTCGACCATGTACAATGGTGACTTAGGGTTTCAACCTTTAAGTGTCTTGACCGATAAAAGAAGATGATGGTGTCTCGATCGAGACAAGAGGACAACCAACCTAGTAGGTAGCAACATTGATGGATAAACATGACCGTGGATATTTTCTTGAGAGTGGAGGAAAGATTATCACCTTGAAGGGCATGTGTCCCTAAGATGATCTAATATGATGACACCTCTAACACCTCTACTTCTCTCCTTAGTGGGTATATAACCCATCCTCTACACATGCAAGCAATATTTTTCGATCGAAAACTCTTTCTTCTACCTTGAGATCGCCTTGGAGCTTGAAGAGCAAGGTAGGTTATAATTAGATCTTGGGTGGCTGATCCATCTTCCTTTGTTGGAGATCTTGTGCTAGATCAACACCTTAGAGGTGGTTTTGTGGAGGTTTCTTCTCTTGGTAATAGATCTAACTCTTAATCATGTTTCCTCTCTCTTGAAAACTTCACCCTCTTCCTCCTTCTCGGCTATGATATGTGCTCCATACATGGTGTCTGTTTGAGAAGATGATTCCATCTCTTTATCCTTTCTCTTTTGGGTTTGGCCTAGATCTATTTACCTCCTTTCTTGAACTTTGTTGTGATGATGGTCTCTTTCTTCTTCTTAGAGGTGAAACTTTCACCGAGGTGTTGAAGCTTAGTTGAAGCTTTTGGAGTTTGAGATCATAGGAGTTTTTTTCTCCTTAAAATAGGCAGGTTTTATAACTTTTCCTATCTCTATTATGTGCGTCTTAGCCTATTATCATAGTACCTTCTTTATGGTTTGTTATGCTTGAGAAAATAGAAAGTTTCAATCTACTGTATATATACAAGAATCTCAGTTTTCTCTCTATATATACATATCACCTTTGATGATCTTCTATGATCATGCTAGGATTTGTTGAACACCTTAGTATAGGGTGTTGTGTACCCTGTTGACGCTTGGTTTGATTGCCTATTATGATCTTGGTTCAGATCTGTCATGGGGTGGTGCAGGTAGTCTAGACAACTCTTGTATTTATGTCATAGTTGACACTCCTTGGAAGGGTGGATTCGATTGCAATGCACCCTTTAACCCTAGACTGGTCACTACCTATTAGTTTGGTTGCAGTGCAATGTTGTGACAGGGTCAGACTTAGTTAAAGGTTAACATTGCAACTTAGATGGCCAAGTGTTTAGGCCATGACACTTGATTAGAACTTGGAAGCGATTGAGATGTGATTGTGTTTGGGCTAAGATACTTGATTGTCAAGGTGGTAACATCATGATGCATGGCTTGATCACAAGGTTGTTCTTAGATGATCATGAAACACCTTGGGAGGTTCCAGTCACAATGCACTATGTGTTGTGATTGCAATGTAGTGTTACCTATCCCTGGTGTTGCGGGCACAATGTTGAGTTGTTAAGAGACCGCCATGTCACGTTGCAAGGTCCTGGTGTCGTGATCGCAACGCCATATGGATAGGGGTCAAGACATCCTGCTTGTGTTGAGTCATTATCATAACCATGGAGTGTGTCGCGATCGTGACACACGTGTTGTGTTTCAGTCATGACACCCCATTGATGGTTAGGTCGACACCCATGTGTTGAAGGGTCGAGAAACTTGTGTTATGAGGGGTTGAGTCATAGGTGTTAAGGGTGGTTAAGACACATACATGTAAGTATGAACATGGTCAGTACATAGGGTAATGGTCTACCTAAAAGTATTGTAATTATGAATGGGTAACCATCAACAGTAATGCTTAACCTTCCAACAAAATGGGAAGTGATGCAATTAGGGTTTAGAGGTGGTATGATGCTATTAAACCTTTTAGGTACAAAAGTGTACGCACTAAATTTGAATATTTTTATTCCATGATAATACTTTCTCTCTCCTACTTGTGCAACACTAACTTGTAGGTGAGATGAATGCCATAGAAGTGTGAATGTTGTGTTAATTCCTATGAATTATAGGGTGGTGATTATGAGTAATGTTGAGGCTTTATGTGATATTGAATGCATAGGAATATATGAATTGGTCTAGTGACCTAGAAAGTGTTTTGTGCATAAATTGAGGGATTGATATCCCATAGTGAAGTGATATTAGTGATGACATTGTGAATAACAATACTACAAGTTCCATATGATGATGAATCAAGTCCTCACTTAATACATTTTATAGATTAGAAAGTTGCATCCTACCTTAATTTTGTAGATATTGTTTAGGGTTAATACATTGTAACTTGATTGATGCGTTAAAAGATACCCAATTAGTATATCTAATCAAGTGAAACCCTAATCATGTAGTTTCCCTATACCATAGATCCATCTTCAACGTTAGTATATAGCTGGATGGAGAAATGAGTAGCTCCAACAGGAAACTCGAAGTGCATATTATTGAATATGCGGGGTGCAAGTAATATATTTCCTTGTATCCATAAATTTTTGAAATAGTGGTATATTGTTTATTAATGAACGACCATGTGTGAGCCAATTATCTAGTGGTGTGCCATGTACCAAGGAAAACTAATTGTTTTACAGGTCCATAGACTTGACTATGAGTTGTTGTCTCTACAGGAGTGTAGAATTAACTACAAGTTGTTGTCTATAGCAGTAAGACTATATGTCACTGCATTGCAGACTTGAACTGACCAAGTAGTATTGGTGATGATCATGGAGTCTGTCTCTTCCATTGATCTTTTATGGTGCTATTTTCGAATTAGTAGTGGCCGTTTGGATTTGAGTGGTATGCCTCAAGTCCTCAGGGCATAAAAATGGTTAAATAAGTGTGTAGTATATTGCATAGGGTCAAATACAAATCACATTAGATGACCCCATGACTTATTTCTTGTATTGTTTAGTTCATAATAGTTATACATGTTCTTCATATTGCTTTTAATAGTATGAAATGGTCTACTGCTCAGTTGTAACCACTTAAACTGCTCAAGGAGAATTACTACTTTATTTACTGCTCTTCATAGTGCCATGCTTATAATAGACATTGGTGAATAGTTATAACTCTCTCTGGGATGTTTGATCTCACTTTGTGCGTTCCACAACATTTTAGGTGGTCGTGGACAAGGAGGACGAGGTCATGAGTAGGAGTATAGCAGTAGAGTGATCAATAGATGTTAGAGGTTGGATATGCTACTGGTTAGAGTTTATAGTATAAGTCCTATGTGCCATTTCTGTACTCTGAAGTTCTTGGGGGGATTTTGTGGTTTTGTATATCAATATGTAGGTTTTGGCATTTTACCATGTTTATGTATAAATGGTGTGTACGTATAAATAGGTTGTGAAATGTAACAGATGTAACTTGATATCCCGTGAACATGAGATGTAATCTTTTTGGTATATAATAAATATACATGGCATGTTTTGATGGCTTGTTGTGATAAACTCCCTCTTATATACTAAAGTGGAAATGGTTTAAATTTTTCCCTTTTTTGGTAGTATCATGATTAATAATAATTTAGAACTTTGTTTTGAGTAATCTTGCTTTGTGTGGCAAAGGATGCCACATTAAAGGTGGTTCGATTGGTGACCTAAGCATTGCTTCTCGTGCTTTGTGTGTTGTTGTGAAATCTCAATGTGGTCCAACTATTTTTGGATCTCAAGAAAACCATAAGGTTCCTTAAGACTTTTATCATTAGCAGTGTGCTGCCTAGTGTGGTGTGGTGGAAGAGAAGGAGGAGGGACGGTCTTGTCATTTTTGTCCTCTAGGGATACACTCTGACCATGGGTTGTAGGCTCCGGGACTGCACCCTCTAGATTAGTGTTCTCGCAGAGCAACCCCTAGATCTGTGATGGTAGGTTCTGCAGTTCATAGGAGAGTGTCGATGTTGCAAGCCAAGTGTGGTAGGAAAGCTTAAGCTGAACAGTAATGACCTTACTTTTTAGCATCCCCCGATTAAGGAAAGACCCAAAAATTTGAGAGCCATTACTTAAAATTCCCAAGGATCAAGATTTAGTCAAATAACAAATAATAATTTTCATTAATTCAAATAATGTGTACAAAATGATCCTCAATGAAGTTACATGAATTTCCTATCATCATAACTATACATATGAGAAGAAGTATCTATCTAATCCTCCTTACAAGATAACTTTAATGTCTTCAAGTAATTTCATCTGTCCATTATATAGTGACATCTCCATATTTATCATGTACCTCAAACACCATGAAACAAAAGCACCAATCACTATATTGCTATATTGTGTACGTGGGGTGGATGACAATGTGTGCAAGTACATAAGAACATATATTCAATCAATTACTTGCACATAAGAACTGTCATTTTTTCACATAATATTCCTTTATGTGATACTCATAGTGGCATTAAAATTGTACATAATGTAAATATACATCTAAATAGTTTAGTTGTTCCATCTTTGAGAAGCACATGGAAAACAATGGAAAACTAATGTGGGTAGTCATAAACATAGCCACGTACATCTTGTAGAACCATGCAAATTACTGAATCATACTTTATGCATATCATGCAATCAAGCAAGCAAAGTCTCACCATCACATTATTCAGAGGACACCCTACTCAAGTACTAGTCTAGGATTGTTCGGGATTGAATAAGGAATAAGGGTACAAATGCTAATTCCAAGTATATTAAACATTAGCTGAAACTCTATTGGTCTTATCTATCAAATCCTTTCATTATGTACACTAATTTTAGTTCAAGTTTATTAAAGCTATCATCTTTAACTTCAAAACCCTAAATTCTTCATATGCATGGCTATTCACATTCGAAACCCCTAATTCCACATAATTATGATCATGAACATGTTTGATCATCATTATATTCCACAATTATACTTTACATCTTCAAAGATACATATTTATCATGATTAACATCTTATTCATAAAAACTAGGGTTTATATGCATTTATCATCACTATAACACATTTTAGCACTACGTTTAGAACTAGAAGTATAAATAGGGTCTATAAGTATTTTATTTGTATTCCTCTCATTTTTCTGATCAGTTTTCATATTTAAGTTGTCTTCATATAAGTTACATGTTATTTACTATAACTAAGCCAAAACAAACTTTTAACCAATCACTGAGATGTTGCCATGTCATCCACTTACCTAGCCCATTGTATAGTGATTGACTAATAAAAAGGGTAGACTCGTGACCCAGTCCAATCTTGAACAGGCTAGTTTAGAGTCACCAGGTCTTAGGATTTTGTGTCGCTCCCTCATTCTAGAATGATTCATCCCTTCCACGTGTAAGAAAGTGTCATTTTCGACGCTGCAAGCGGCATGGCCCTGGTCATCGAGCTTCTCAGAAGTTGGGAAAGACAATCCTCTAGAATCACCCCCCTCATGGCCCTGTTACTAAACATAACTGCTAACTCTGGCTCCTCCAAACCTCTTCCTCCTTTGCGATCATGTGTTCATCACTGCATACGTACACCCATATGTCGGCACTACCAATCGTGAGGTTGGTCATTAGGCAGCTGATCACCCCTTCCACAAGGAGCCCAAGGCATGGTGCTGCCTCGATTGTCACACTACAACCCTGAACTCTCTGACAACTACCTATTGACCACCCCTACAACCCAGGACAACCCTGACTGAGCTTCTATATCCTTTGAACCCAATGTTGCGCAATGGGTAGTGAAGGAGAAGGCACTCTATATTGGAGGGGTGTTGAGGAAGTTTTGGGATAGGGCACCAACGACGTGGGTTGAGGTTCAAAGATTAGATATGTCCTACCCTCATCTCTGACTAAGGGCTAGCTCGCTTCTCACTACAACTAGTTTTGTCGAAGAAAACTTTTGTCGGGTCAAGAAAGATGTGGATGTCAAGGATCAAGTCATTTGTGGAGGGTGAGGGATTCTACAACTCCTTAGTAGATCCTAGGAAAAACCCTAAGCAAAGAGGAGGATGGTGAAGAAGAAAGGGGAAGGAGTAATGCAAGATGGGTGGCAACCCCCATCTGACTTCACAAAGTCCTTCATATTTATATGTATCTCCTTTCATGTTAATCTTATCTCTCTTTTCCTTGGCATATAAGGAAGATCCCATATGATAAAATTTTCCAATTATATTATTCCATCACCATACTCAAACGAGCCCAAGAACTCCTTTCTTAAGTATTAAAAAATTGTTTTATTTGAAAACTGGTCTCCAATTAAAAGAATAGGAGAAAGGGAAGGCATCTCATTAGGCAACTAATTAAACATATTTCCCTTTTATGAATATTGTTATCTTGTATTCTCATTAATACAAAAGGTACGAAAAGAAACCACCATATTTTTATTAAAACTTGGTTTTGGAAAAACAATAAGCCATTAAGGAAAACTCATAACTACATGGTGCAGATGGATAATTGGTCACTTAATCTATTTAGGAACCATTTTATCATTGAATTCAAGATTATTATTTTATCTCTCTCCTTGGTATATCCTTCAAACCAATTATCGTCATACCATGAAAACTCATTAAAACCTTTCCCAATTATATTTAGTATATGGGATTCATTGGGATGTCTTTTCTATTGAAAACTTGTTCCTTTATATATATCATTAAAATAATACCTTTAACTCATGGAATATGCTTTTTCTCCCATTTTCTAAAATTCCCTTCATTTTCTTATTATTGTCTTTATGTATACTAAAAGATAAATTCAAATATTCTTGTTTCATGCCTTAAACATTGTGTTTCCATTCTTATTTAGAAAATTATACTTTAATCATCTAAGACACCATATATCTCATTTTTTTTAGAAACTTGCATATTATTTCATTTCTATTATCAATAATACATAAAGTCATTGTTATTTATTTATGTAAAAAAATCTCTTATTTCTTTATCTTGTGCTCCAAGGACATATTTGCAATGCAAATTGTCTCATGGGCCTCATGGGTTGTACCTATGCCACATAGTGGTTAAACATTATTATTCCATCAATGAGAATATCATTGGGGAAACTACAAATCAGTTCATTTATATAATTCAATTTTTACCAAAGCTTGAGGATCTTACATTCACCTCTCCTTAAAAGGAATTCTATCCCCAAAATTCACACCCAATGAAGTTAAGGTGAATGATTTCACAATTTAGGATTAGAAACCCAACTTAGATACATGTAACATCTTTTATTGATATGAAAATTACACACATTATGGCTAAAATTGGTACATATTTAACATTTACATAATATCATCTTTTGGTAATTTTGCTTTCATTTATGATTTTCAATTTCACTTAGTGACTGCCTTTTCACCTAGGTTTCTAACCTAGTATTCGTTTTCCTTCACACAAGGGTGAAGTAACACCTCAAACCCTATATGATGACATTAAGTCCAACTTTAAGGTATTCATTTTATATGTCAATTTTAAGCATAACATGTGTCTACCTAATTTCTTTCACTCATAATGAGATGAACTCATCATGACTGCAGCCCAAATACAAAGTTCATATCATTCCGAGAACAGACATGTTGGATTCACATTATCTTAAAATTTCATATTTTAGGTTGAATTGTCCTTAACCATTACTTCAAACCATAAATACCTTTTTGATATCATAATAGTCTTATATTTCATGAAGTCAAGTATATTTCTCACTCTTGACTTTGTACACAGCTCCTGTCATTGTTACATGACCGCTTGTATCTTTTATATTTACACCTCATGTACTATGAGCCTTAGCCACTTCCTCGAGGTCTCTAGGGGTGCATTTACTTTTGGAGTGATCTCATCCTTATGCATCTAGGGAGTGCCTCTAAAATTTATCCCTTGGGCCTCATGAACTCATGAAGGTGGCCAATCCCCTAGGTCATGGGCCTCAGGAACATATAGTTTCTACCTTCTAAGCCTATGGTCTTATGCATTCAGGGTACAATCATCTCCTAATATCATCAGTCTTATGTACCTTTAATACTCCCTACTTGACCTTATGAATGACTTTAGGGCTCTACCTTTTCAAATAGTTCATTGAAGGAACATTATCTTCATATGTTATTCTTAAAACTGGATTTACTCCACTTATTATGGTGCTCATTAATCAGTTTATGTCCCCTCATTGGGCTCATGGTGACTCCCTTCTGGGATTTGTCCCATATTGCTAGCTACTTCCCTAGTGACTTTTCCTCATGTTCCTTAGAGATGTCATACTTGGCTTCAAAAACTTATACTCAATATATGTGCTCTCAAATTTTTTATACTTAATTCTTTACACTTTAGGTTACATTTAAGGTTACCTCTCAATCTTTAAATTGATTTATCATCTCACCCTTCTAGGGAAGGTCCTAACCTAGGGTGCCTTCTTTTCTCACAAGAGGAGGCTATGCTCTCGAACCACAACCTGATCCAAGGTCTTAGGGTTTACCCCCTCCTTAGGTCCTTTTCCAACTCTCGGGTTGACCCACCCTCAGTTCAGGAAAACTTATCCTAAAGTTTGAATTAAGTGTTTCATATTTTTGAATGTACATTTTTGGTTACAACTTCTTGACCTTTATACCTTTTCTCTCATGGTGAACCCTTTCTTTAGGGCGGCCTCTTTATAAGAAACCCT
This sequence comes from Alisma plantago-aquatica, assembly GCA_963693085.1. Classification (NCBI taxonomy): domain Eukaryota; kingdom Viridiplantae; phylum Streptophyta; class Magnoliopsida; order Alismatales; family Alismataceae; genus Alisma; species Alisma plantago-aquatica. The sequence goes on along the minus strand of OY856409.1, from coordinate 1,168,729,172 downwards.
CTCTATGGGTTTTAGTCCCTGCAATGGATGTTCATAACCTTCCCTCACCCGGGCTTGGTTTTGTTCATAGGCCTTCCTTTCCAGGCTTGTCCTAAGTGGTCTTTCTTTCTAGGTTTGATCACTCGTCATTCCCATAATGACTTTCTTTCACCCTGTGCTCTTTAACTCAACAGAGACATTTCATTTAGTGTTTGAGCAAGTTATTTCCATAAAATGAGTTGTTCATAAGTTGCTTATGTATCTTAAAGCTTTTCTCATTAATGCCTTGTTCCACATGAACATATTAATGGGAGATTGATTCTCCTAATTTATTTATGTTTTTCTTATTCCTTTTCACCCTAATTAGGGTTCACATGGGTAGGGTTACTCTATCACCGACACTACTTCCATTTCCTTGGATTAGGGTTTTATGTTAGGGTTAGAGACTACACCTTGCATCTTAGGGTTTCTATGTCCCTTGACCCACTAGGGTTTTCCCAAACAAACCATAGATCTATCTATGGTTACCCTCAAAAGGAAAAACCCATAAACCATTTTCTCTTTATTTTATCATTATTTCCAAATTACATGCACATTATTCTTTCCATATTACATGTACATTAATTTGTGGATGATTCCTTAATCCTACTTCTTCTCAAGAATCCTAACTTGAGATGAGGAGGGAAGTATCATTTTAGGGTTTATTAAGCAAGAAGATGAGAAGTGGATGAAATCAAGATGAAAATAAAACTAAAGGTATTTTTTTTGGGAAAAATCTTTCGACTTTGGCCAGGAAGGGTGCACATGCCCAGGAGTCCTTGTAAGCTGACTAATGGTGGGGAGAGAAGTTTTTCCATCCCGTGGATCATGGTCCCTTCTCGACACCGTCATATTTATAAAATGCCCTAATAATTCCCACATATTTCTACAAATTACTTGAAATTATAGACTACTAAGTATTATTTGAAAAATCTTGGTTTATGATACCAAATGTAACGATCTCACTTTTAAACATCCCCCAATAAAGGAAAGACCAAAAAAGTTGAGACTTGTTACCTAAAATTACCAAGGATCCATATTTAACCAAATAACAAAAATAGTAAATAATTTTCATTAATTCAAATATTCTTTACAAATTGATCCTCTAAGGAGCTACATAAATATCCTATTACCAAAAATATACATATGAGAAGAAGATCCTCCTTACAAGTTAACTTAATGTCTTCAAGTAATTTCATTTTTCCATCATATAGTGACATCTTCATATTTAGCATGTACCTAAAACTCCATGGAAGAAAAGCATGAATCAGTATATTGATATATTGTATACTTGGGATGCATGCAAAAGTGTGCAACTACATAGCAATGCATATTAAATCAATTACTTGCAAATAAGAAAAATCATTTTCTTCACTTAAATCTTCCTTTATGTGATACTCATAGTGGCATCATAATTGAATAGATTGTAACTAAACATCCAACAATTTAGTTGTTCAATCTTCCAGAAAACTCAACAAACACTGATGGACTAATGCACATAGTCATAAGCATAACCACATACCTCTTGTAGAACTATGTAGATTATTGAATCATAACTTAAGCATATCATCCAATCAAGCAAGAAAAGAGGAATCCAACCATTTAATCTAGATGTATGTAAATTCTAAATTCTAAAGTGTCACCATCTCATTATTCAGAGTAAACCCTACTCTAGTCCTAATATAGGATTTAGGGTCATGTTTGGGTTTGGATAAGGAATAAAGGTACAAACCCTAATTACAAGTATAATAAACATTAGTTTCCTAGTTAAATTGCACCTCTACCCATAACTAACTTGAACCCTAGCTTCCAAAATCTAGAAAATGCCCAATTCAAGATTTCAGCTACTCCTTCTCATGACTTGCAGATCCAACAACACTCACACCTATATATATCTAAGCATCCATAAACCAATGAAAACTCTTGTATGATCTCTCTCCATCATCAAATGGGTATGAAGATGTGTCTGTTGCCTCTACAAACCCCATCTTCATGGTCGACCATCTCGTATTATCCTAAGTACCCACAACCATAGAAGGCTAATTGGTTTAGTGGTGATCTTCCTTGAACCCCATCTCTCTTTTCCTTATCATAGGTAGACGTGAGGATAACACAATTTTCCTATCCTCGAGTCATTTTCTCTATCATCGACAACCATCATTGTGTGATATTCCTAGACATCATCATACCAGGAACTAGTTTCATCGCCTTCATTTTGGTTTCTCATATCTATATATTCTCTCATTTCATTCATTTGTCCCATGTTTTACCAACTTTCTTGTTGTGGTTTCCTTCCATGACTCTGTTGATGCCTACAACCCACAAATTATTTTTGAGCATAGATCTACCTCATTTCTTGGCTGTGTGACCTTGGGCTTCATCTTCACTCTTTGAACTCAACTTCTATGTCATTTTGGTTGAATTTTTTCCTAGTATTTCTTTCTAAGTTCGTTCTTCAACGATCATGGTGAAAGGTGGATCTAAGGCTTCAGACACTTCACAACGTCTGCTATGGGTCCTTGGAACTGAATCTAGATGAGGAACTCATCATGATCTTTTCCCTGCTCTTCCATAATATATATTCATGGTATATATTTCATACTTTTTAGATGATTCTATATTTCATCATGTTCTATTTCTTCGTGTATGAAATCTAGGAATATGGTCTTTGTTGATTCACAAGTTTGCCCTTGTTTTGAATTTTGTTTGGTCTTTGTTTAAAGGGAAAAAATGCCTTTTACCTACTCCTATTGACTTTATTTTTTCATTAAGTTGTGCACTTATCCAGGCAAGTTGGTCAACCCTGACATGGGCAACTGTGATGGGTGTTTACACTATATAGTATTACATACATAGTTTAATTGAATTTTTTGATTGGTTAATATTTTTAAAATTAATAATTAATTATCTGATTATTAGGTAATTCCATATAAATTCTCATTGGAGGAAAAGAATATTCCTCTTCCTGAAATCAATTTATGATAAGAGTTAGTAATCTATGGTTTATAATATACATACTAATTAATACTTTTTATATATAATTCAATAAGAGGAAGTACCCTTTCCGACCTAGGGTTTGGATTTTGACAGTTAACACACAATTTGAGGTATTTTGTATCTCTTGTCAATCATGTTGAGAAAAATACCCATTTTTTCTATCTCTTGTTCCTTTGGACATGTTACATTACACAATTTCTCTCTTCTTAGAATTTGATTCATGAGATGGAATCTATGTTGATATTAATCTTGTGATCTACTTAATTTGATGAATATTTTCATTGGCCTCTGAGTTGTATCTTGTTCATCTTATTGCATAGTTTACTCTAATTTGATGAATTGAACCACATGAAACCCTAACTTTCAAATGATGACTTAAACCCATGATATTGAAGCATGGGTCTCAAGTGATATTTGTTACTAAATGGAGTTTGTGATATTTTGTAAAATACATATGCTTGGGACAAGGAAGATAAGTCACAACAAGTATTTAAATTATTATTTATATTTGAATTTTTTTTCTAGTCAAAGTAAATGGAATCGTATTTCTGTTTGTTTCACCAATATCAATTTCTTCTTGATTTATTTTTTCCCTACTGGAAATTAATTTTCCCACTGTGAATCTAATTTGTGGAAATGTACTATTTTTCCCACTTTTGTGGTGGATATATTATATGTTCCATTTTTGTGATGGAAATTCAATCCCCACTACATTATTACATGCTTGTTGATTGGGTAGCCCGAAGACTACATCAATGCTTTAAATTTTTGAGAGGTATGTGCCAATGTTAGTTTGGGATAGAGGTTATTGCTCCATACCTGACTTATATTCCCACCTTTATGTATTGGGAAGATTTTTATGTGCCATTCTATATCAAGTTTTGGATTATGTTCCCTAACCTCATTGTTTATTTATATTTCATAATGTTAAGTTTATCTCACCTGCATATATATATTATTTACTTTTATGAGTGTGTCTGAGCTTAATTGGTAAACTAGGGTTTACTTGGATGAATACATGCTTAATTAGATTGATCAATACTCAAACTTGATTAATGATGGTAGCTCAATTGTGAGGTTTCAAACCTAAGTAAGAACTCTATTCATGCTTTTTCTTTAAAGGATTAAGGTTGGAGAAGTGTAAACCCTATTAGACAAAATTAGGGTTTTGATAGTACATAAATATAAAATTTGATGGGTATAGCATTATGGTAAATGATTTTTCATATTTTCAATGTAACTTGGATTTACTTGAAATTTAGATATGATGTGGATAAATCATATTGATGACTTGATCACATCATGAGATCTGAGTTTTAGTTGATATAGAGATAGCCCATACAAATATGTGGGAGGAGAATTAATGATACTTTTGGAAATAATTAATAAGTAAATTTTTATGTGATAATCATATCAAACTAATATTTCATGATTGTTGAGAATTCAAATATGAATCCAACACAAAAATAATGAACCAAATCAGAGTTAAAATTAGAGTTTTATGTTTTTTTTAGTAAACATGTACATAATTGACTTTTGGTCTGCTTTTTTAGTGACTGTCGAGAATGAGCTTTTTTAGTGACCGCTGAAATTGGGCTTTTTTTATCGTCAAGGATGGGATTTTTAGTGACCACTGATATGGCCCAATAAGTCCATCAACCGCCGAGAATCGTCACCAAGTAAATCCAATCGTAAAATGACCATAACTTTTGTTATTTGTATCTATTTTTAATGAAACAAAGCGTGTTAGAACTATAATTGAACACTCTACACTCTCAGACCCTTAGAACAATGAGAAGATGGACTGAAAGACAATTTAGAGGGATACCTTTGGAAAAGAACATGGAGAGTAGCCAAAATTTGTTGAACTAGCCACAAATCATTATGGTAAGTTGTTTAGTTATGGATTCCATCTCCTTTCCTCTTCCTCTTGCTATGATTACCCTGAATTCTCATGGAAAAGGTCCTCTCATAATCTTTTTCTTCATCTTCTACCTCTGGGAGGCATCATTTAGATTTGTCAACCCAAGGTTGTTTGGGATTAGTTCTCGAGGTTTGGAGCTCAAACTCAAGACTAATAAATTGGAATACAAAATTTCTACCTCAAGTTTGAGATTAGTTAGCTAGAGATCGAGTATTGGTGAGTGGGTACTTATTTTCAATAGTAGATTGCACAAAATTGGATTAAATCCATTTAAATTTTTATTTTTTGTATGTGTTTAAAAAATTTTGAATTTACCATCTAATTCTAGATTTTACAAAATGAACTAGAAATGAATGAATTCTTGATGTGATGAATTTCAAATGATGGAATCATATTAGAAATGTATTCAAATCATCTATGATAGAATTCCTAAAGTTATTGCAGAATATAGAAGAATATACCAAAATCTAAGGATTTTAGTTACGTTTGAAATTGGTATATGACTGAATGAAGAACTTTACCTATTTGAATCTCATAAATTGGAAATGATTGTGTTATATGAATGCTTAGAACAAATATTTTATTTATAAACTTAGAATTCATGTGATGTTATCAGTGTCTACTTGATGTCTTAGTAAACATGGAAAAACCCTATATGTGTAAAAAGTTGAAAGTTTGCAAATAGACATCGTGAAAACTAACAAAAAATGATTCTTTTTAATGTGAGAAATTCATTAAGTCTAGGTTATTCCTAATGCATGATATTTTGAATGGCTTGAAAACCCTAGTTCAGTTTATTCTAGGGTTTCACATATATGTTAGTTGTATGTGAATAGTTGAAAGTAGTTGTTTATCAGTGACAGAGTATGACACATGAAATCCTTATGCAAGACATGTGATATGTGAACAAGTCAAACGAAACCCTAAGGATAGGGAACTTAATGAATCAAGTATTTTGAAATTAGTATTCTTAGTATGAGATTTGGTGTTGTTCTACAGTTCAATTGTGGTACATATTATAGATGACCAATGAAACAAACTATTTACAAAGTTAAACTAAGAAATGTTAATGTGATTATTGAATCATGAATTTAAAGAGTGAATTAGACAAATTGATGCCCTGAACACTATAGAACCCTTCACATGACGACTTGTGTTATAAGGAGGAAATATCTTCCCAACTAGAGGTAGTCCAGATTGAGGTCAGTTAGATTGCACCAGTTGGGTGCGGGGGTCTTGACCGGTAGGGTTGACTCCTTATGATTGTGAGGTATCCAACATCACCAAGGATGTCGGTGGTACCTTGTTGTTGGTCAGTTGGTTGGCCCTTGTAGAATCACTAATGCAAATATAATATGTGTTTGACTATCCACCTAGGTACCCATGTTTAAAGGAGGCATTGAGATATCCATCTGCTCCCATTAGCCGCTGAGAGCCTGACGTGGTGTGGCCTACTGCATATTAGGTCTTACTCGATAGATGGTCTTAGGAACCCGAACATGCTTCTAATCCTTGTATAGTGTGATTGTATATTTCAACAATACTTCCACATATCATGGTTCACTTCATTTGGGTTCAGGGTAGAATAAGATGAATGAGAGATTAATCAAGAGTATGTATTTATTCAATTATTCTTTGTATGTTTATCAGCTACTAGTACTCTTCATGATTATTCAAGCATGTGAGGTCATTGATTTACTCCCTGTGTTTATCTATAGCAATCTTGTCAACTATATGTTGGTTAATGATTATTTCCTTTATAGATCATTTATGTTATACTTGAATTCAGTTGCTCAATAATATAATTTTAATTATTAAGTGCTTTAAATAGTTTCTTTGAAGTACTCATTCACTAAGCGAGTAGGCTCGCCTTGCTACTCACATATTTTTAGGGAAACCACATGGGCTAAATATGTCAATGAATTAGAGAGGATCTTCCAGAGGATTTACATGTGAGATTAGTTAAGTCTAGTCAGTCCTCATCACTCTAGCTCCTTGAATAGAGTTGAGAGAGTTGTAAATGATGATATGTAATTTTGGTTTAATCTTAACATAGTATGTATTCATTATCAAGTTGTATCTATGGAAGTGTGAGGGCAAAATGAATTTTAGATATGTATCTTATTTGTTGCAATCTAATTAGAGTGGTCAAATTTTAGATCCCCTAGTAAAGATAGCTTATGTGATTAATGTGAGGGAACAAAGAGTTTAAAATCAATCAAAAGGTTAAGGGTGTTCTTCATTTTAGTTAAATCCTCAACTTATATCCTAATATCATGACTAGTGGTTATTGTGGGATTTGGGTGTAACATCTTGGTATCAAATCTTAGATTGAGTCGACAGGGACCATTAGGATTGTAAGTTAGAGTTATAAGTGTGGCAGTTAGGAAATGATGTGTATATAGCTCTGCGAAGTATGAGTATTTGGATACCCAGGCCCGATATCTGAATACTTAGGTTTTCTAGTATCAAGCTACTATATCTATTCTTCTCTAGATTCCCTAGCCCAGTATGTAGAGGAGGGATGGGATAGAGAGAATCCTGATAACTATTAGGGATAAAAGACATGAAAGTAATAAAGGAATAAGAGCATACTGATAGAATATGATACAACTTTATTTTATAATGTTGTTTGATTGGAGATCAATTTAAATTCTCTTACATATATGAATTTAGATATTGAATTTTCTAGAATTATATATGGTTCTTTAAGATTGTTGTACGCTATGAAGTTTTTTCAGTTAATACTTAGATTATTTTATTAAGTAGACAAGAAATGATCTATAAATGAGTTTTCCTTAAGTAAATATTCTTTTCACATGTTTGAAATTAATAGGAGTTAGTTAATCCCAAGTAGCTCTTGGTTTCAGGACTCCAAGTTCGACCTAGTCCGATTGGTAGGATGCATAACAAAGATCTAATAACTCCTATTAACAAGGAAATAAGAGTAAATTATGGGAATTAAAGATAGATTGTAGTAAAAATGTACATAGACTAAGATGTTGAGATATAAGGGAAAGACTGAAATAACTAAGAATCAGTTGGGATTGATATTTAAGATCTAACTTTGGGGCCATAGAAAAGAAACCCTAAATTGGGGATAAAGGAAGAAGGAATATATATTCAAGACACGTATTAGTATATAGCACATTAAGTGAGAAAAAGGATGCAGAAAGAAATCTAAATCATGTGATTAATTGAGGAATTTTATTTAGTTTGAAATAAAGGAAAGTAAAGAAGAATGAAGTTTAATAATATTAAAAGCACACAAGAGATGGATCATTCTTAAAGCCTCATGAAAATAAAGAGTTCCAAATGAAGAAACAACATAGAAATAAATAGAAAGACCACTGATGACATAAAAACAAAGTACGTTTGATATCCTAACATGTAACATGGTCATATATATGATATTATCATATCTTAAAAAAAGGTATACTGGCATACAAAACCATGACAACAAGGCTAAAATAGAAGTACACTATAGCATGTCACATCATAGGTTTGCATAATATGCTCACAAAATATTTGGTTTAGCCTAATGAAATGTAATAGTAGGTATCCACACAAGGAATATGCAAGTACAAATGTGTTTAGAACTATCACATGAAATGGATCAACATTAAGACCAAGGGGGTATATGCAACATAACAAATGGGTACTTAAAATTTCCATAAAAATGTTTGGTATCTTGATGATGGTATCATTGTTGGAGAGGTTTCCAATGTTCTTAATATCACTAAGAAAATATGTCCATGCATGGGTCTTGTTTTGAATATTCATTAGATTGAACATTTTTGGCTCAAATGTAATGGTAGTAATCTTTACAAGGGGTTGTTCTCCACTGACATTAGGGTACCCTATTAGGAGTGAATTTACTAGGAGGATTTGTGAACAGGGACAAAATCTTTATTGAGAGATTATCCATGAGGAGGGATACAGAGGTTGTTGAGATGATGCATCTTTCTCTGTAGTTGGTTGATCTATAGTGAGCTCCATTTTCTCTATTCTTGTATGGGTATTGCCAAGTTGATGTTCATCTTACAGACATGTCAACCTGTATGCATGGAGGAGGATGTTGCATTGTTTTAAAAGGACTTGTGAAGGCCTATTGAAGACATTTAGTTTGTGAAGGTCTTTTTTGGGACCTTTATGGGTGGTTTGCCTCCCTACTGATTTTTCTCGGTGGCTTGGAACTTTACACTGAAATAGAAGCCTCGTCATACACTTTTGTGGCCTCTAGGGTCCAATCTTGGGTGCATCATGATCATATGTTGTAAGACAACATGATTTACGTTACAGACTCCGATTTTGATAGTTCCTTACATTTCTTTCATGTCACAATACTGATTTTTAACCTTAGTAGTTTTTCTAATAAGTACAGTGCCCCCTAGGAACCGATATGATTTGGCAAATGCCCTTTTTTGAAAATTATGGAGGACATGGAAGTTAGTTTTGAGATGACCATTAGAAAAAAGTACTTTTTGGGTGTCTACTAGTTGGTCGTGCTCAAGATTTTCCCTTTGTTGTTCCTATTGAGGGCTAGGATTTCATATGTCACTGATAGAGTATCTTACTATTATCAAGTAATTGTTTAATGATTCCTTTATTTCCAATTGATGAGATGTGTCCAATATGTCGTAAGGCATGTTTATAAGCTTTTTGGGAGCATGTGATTCATTATAGAGACCTACCTAGATTCAAGTATAGATATGTTCTTATCCTGGATATTCTCGATAACATGATCATACATGTGGAAGTTGTTGCTAAGAAAGAGGCACTTATTGTAAGACCCCTGACCTAGCTTTTGGATGATCTTTCTTTCTTAGCATATTTATATGATTAAAACCTTATCTAATATCATGATATGCTTTAATAACACATGGCATGCCTATATGTCAAGTTTGGTCTAGTTTGGATGTTGTTTCAGCTAGATATGCCTTTATGTTCTTGTTTGAGACCTAATTACAATTTACCCATATTCAGGGTTTTTCTTGCATTTTGTCACATTCTTGTTGTTCCTCACATGTTTTGGCATCATTTTGGAGAGATTGATTCTTTAGGGAGATGTTTTGCACCTTGGTTTGATGAGGTGCCATCATGTGTTGATGTTATAGGGTTTGCTTGGATACCCTAGTTTGATGTAGAATGATGGTTTCCCTTGGTTTTCAGTGATCATCATGTTGTTTCTTCAGACTTTGTTTCTTTGGTCAATGATTTTTGAAGTACAATTAGTGATCTTGGAAATCAAAGAGCCAAGAAACCCCTAGGGTGCATTCTATGTGATTGATGACTTTTAGATGTTAGGCTACTGTTGAGTTTTGAACATGATTTGGTTGCTGACATTTTTCCTTCGATCGATAGCTTTATGGAGCATGTTAGGTCTCTGGTTTAACTTGTTTTTATCACCCTTTATGCATGCATGATCTTAGTGCTTACATGGGTGAGATATGGTGGACAAGTGGCACACGTTTTCATGACACATAACCCCCGAACCACTCTCTACCCTTGGATATATAAACCCCTTCCTTTGCATGCAAGTGACACCTTTGCACCATCTTTATTTCTCTCTTCTCCTTGGATCTCGTCCACCTTGTGTTTTTTGTGGTGAAGGAGGTTCTTGTGGTGGAAAAGGTGGTTGAACCCCTTCATGTGAGCTAGGGTTTGGATAAACTCTTCTTTGGTGATCGTTTGGTGTTCCTTGGTCTTGGTAAGTGATATACCCTTCTTGATCTTCATTTTCTTGCTCCCCTACTTTCCTTCTCTCTCTTGTCTTCCAAATCCATGGGTCATCACGGTAGTGCTTGAGTTGATCTTGAGGAACTTCTCTATTCTTGGCTGAATTTAATGTCCTCCATGGTGGTGCTCAAGTTGGGTTGAAGATCTCCTCTCTTTCTTGTCTTCTGAGCCTCTAGGTTTTTTCCTCTTTCTTGTGCTCCTTTAACCTATGGTTTTTCTTCTCTATTTGAGGTGCTGCTAGCTTGGCTTAAGTGGTGATAAATTTAAGATTTTCTCTCTTCTTGGAGCATCCTTGTTGTTGAAGAGTTGTTTCTTTATATCCAAGGCTAGTTATATAACCTTCTCCTCAATTATTGCTGCACTTAATCTTGCATGCAACTACCCTATCTCTAAAACGTAGTTCCAAGTAGTATGATGATGATTGTGCTAGGGTTTATGTTTCGTAGTGATTCTTGAGTAGATAAACCCTTTTTCCTAAACCCTAATCTAGTGCTCATTTATCTTGTTAATGATGGAGGTGTTGATCCATACTTGCATGTACTAAACGTTAGTTTTCTTCCTCATAATCATGACTTTTCTTTCTTGCTTGATGATGGAGGTTGTTGATACATGCACGATGGTAGAAGTGTTGGTTTTTCTGCCATAATTTTCATAGTTTGATTTTCTCTCTTGGTGATGATTGATTTAGGGTTTTTGAGTTGATTACCTTCTTGCATTTTTCACCTTGGTGATTTTTGGTTCATGGTGATGAACAACCTCTTGATCATGTGGTTGATGAAACTTTCTATCTCCTAATGGTATGTATATGTTGATGCTTTAATGATCACTAAGTTGGATCTCATGTCTTGGTCAGTAGGGTTTTTCCTCTTATGTGATTTATGGTGTTTTCATAGCTCTCTTCATTCATTGAACCTTAGATAGTCAATGATGCTTTCGTTTTCTTTGATCGGGGAAGGTGGTGTCTTACCCTCATGCCTTCAGTCCCCAAGGGCTTCAAATCCCTTTGGTCGACGAAGAATTTATGTTATCCTTCGGTCGCTAAGATTTGATTCATGTGGTCATTGGTGGTTTGAGTCCTCTTTGGTCGATGAAATGTGGAGGTTTCTCTTTGGTCATTGAAATGTGTGACCTGGGTTTCTCTTCGGTCAATGACACCCATGATTTTATGTGACTGATGAAGGTTTTTGGACCACATAGATTATCATGCGTTTTTGGCATTAAGTTGATAACGTTTGACCCAATCCCTTCTAAGATTGTTGGAGATAGTGATAATTAATGTTTAGTGTTAGACATTCATTTGGAAGCCCTAATATGGTTACCTTGTTAAATCTAATCCTTATGCTAGTACATAATGATATTTCCTAGTTTGCTTGAGTAATTAGCATGTTGACATAATACTTTCTCCCCCCTAAATTGTTCTAACTCTAAATCATTATCTCATGAACATCATGGTTCAACAATGTAAGATTTTGATTGAGCTTATGTGACACTTGTATCCAGTGATTATGAGCCTTGATGAGGCCTGGAGATATAATAATGATCTTATAGGAAATAATGTGAATGGTTTTATGACCTTGGCAATGGCTTTGTGTCCTAGTTTGAGGTGATATCCTCTAGTTATGATATAAGGGATTGATATCCCATGATAATGTGATAATGGTGATGGCCCTGTGTAAGGAAGTGGAACAAGTACCATGTGGTGATGTGATAAGCTTTATGTTTTATACATTTTATATCTTCTAAAGTTGTTGTCTACCTTGTTTTTTAGAACCTTTATATGGTTTGTACGCAACTTGATTGATGCAATTAAAAGATACCCATTTGGCTTTAACTAATCAAGAGGAACCCTAATAATGTAGTGATATGTTCGATAGATCCATCCCAGTGTTAGAACTTTCTAGATGGTGAGATGAGTATTCCTAATGGAAACTCAGATTGCATATTGTTGAGTACGTGAGGTGCTTAGAGAGTACATCCTTGTCATCTAGATCCCAAGGTGCTTGAGAATCATTGCGGTCGTGTCTCAGATATTTGTACATGTGATATGTGAGGACAACAATGAGAATAGCTTTGGTTGTACCTCAGTGATAGGGTTTATCTTGGTGTCTAGTGTCATGACTTGTACTAAGGATGGACTAGGTGTTTTCAACTTTACTATATGGTGTTGGTGGTCGTTGACTAATATGTCTCTGTGGTGTTCACTCATACTGACTGAGTGGGGAGGAGATCTTAGGATTTCGACTCTTACTAGATCTTGTACGACACTGGTTTTGACTTAGCAGTGGTCAATTGGATTTATGTGGTACGACTCAAATCCTCAGGACAGTAATAAAAGGCGCAATACAATTGTGTAGTATATCTGTGTAGGGTTAAACACACTTCACATTGGATGTTTATCCTTGCCTTGTTTTTATTACTTCTTAGCTGTTATAAAATGAGGTAAGAGAAATCAACTATGATATATGTTCTTCATATTCCTTCTTATCTTGATACAATGCTTATCTATTATAGTTGTTCAATCTTCCTAACCTGTGTAATCAGTTTGAATTATTCATTTATCCAAATCTTCTCATCTTGTTCAATAGTAATATATCAATGGTAACAATAACCATTGTTTGAGAGTTATATCTCTTGCTAGGACATGGGTCTCACCTCGTGGGTTACTAGACCTTTTTAGGTGGTTGTCAGCGGCATGGTCAGGATCATGTTGTTGAGGAAGAACAACTGGAGATCAATAGACACATAAGGTTGGATAGCTGCTAGTCGTTGTTGTAGTAGAGTCCTAGTGTCTTCCTTGTACTCTCAGGTCTTGGAAGGTATGTGTTTTGTAGATGATGTATATTGACACATGATTTGGTAGTATGTCCTGGTTTGTATATGTGGCATGTATATGTGAAACATGATCTCTTTTGCATACAGGTTCTGGCAGTTGGCCACTAAACAAATGTAAATATCAATTACAATATGTGATGTTATACATGTTGATGGACCTTTGTGTAAAATTTTATGCTCATGACAGTAATATGAGATCAGTTTTAATTTACCCATTTTTTATGGTAATGTTGTTGTTTAGTTTTCTGATCACACATTTTATTTTGGGTTATCTCGTTCATGTGACATCGGGATGTCACAAGACATGTTGTCATCCGAGCTCTAGGTTCATTGAGTCTATAGGGACATAGGACCTAGGGTTGTGCATGTTCTTGTGTTGTCTAACATATCTGATCATAGCTTATGCTTATGCAGATATGTATGGAGAACACAAAGAACATGTTGAGAGTAGTTTTGTTGCACTGAGAGGTGGTGCGAGAAGGCAGAAAAGAGTGGATGGAGTGCTTGGAGCACCTCAGTTCAACGTAGCAACTACAACCATTCCTACTTTTTAGTCCATGTTTGGATAGTTAATGGCCACAATTTTGCATATGGTGGATAGAGTGCCCATATCTCAAGCAAGGGTTGTTGTTCCCAATGTCGAATCCCAGGGTTCAAGGAAGAATTTTGAGAGGTTAAGACGTGTGGGAGCCATGGAGTGTGTAGGTATAGAAGATCCAACAGATGCGGACATGTGGTTGATGGAGTTGGAGAAGGTGTTTAAGATCCTCAATATCCCGAAAGAGGACAAGGTAAAACATGCAGTGTACCTAAGGAAGGGTAGTACTGGCCATTGGTGGGCCATATAGGAGGAGAAGAGACCTAGAGTGATGATCAGTTGGGAGGAGTTTCGACAAGAGTTTGTGGGTCGATGCTTCCTGTAGAAAGATCTTAATGAGAAGATCTCACAGTTCAAGAAGATCTAGTAGGGATCGATGTCCATCAACAAGTACAAGGTGAAGTATGGAGTTGTTGAGGTTCTGTCCTCACATGTCTGTGATGGATAAGGAGAGGATTTGATGGTTTGAGAAGGGTTTGAGTACGGAGATGATGACAACAATGTCTGCCTTGGAAAACATAGAGAGGTTTTCTACCTTTGTGGAGTCAGTGAGGAGGATCGTGTAGTCTGTTATTGAGAAGAGTTAAGCCAATGCTAAGAAGAGTCCAACTCAGTTTCAGGGATACTCATCTTGAGGCTTTAAGAAATTGAGGTTTTCTTCACCTCAGGCACAACAGAGATCAACTTTCTCTAAGTAGAGCTCAGTGGTGCCATCACAGTGGTCCCCGAGCAAGGGTAGAGGTTGTAGCTTCCCACCAACTAGAACCATTAGTACAACATCGGTGTTGGTGATAGTGCCATCTAGGCCATGGTACAAGAGTAAGACCTATTATAAGTGTGGACAGATCAGGCATACCAAGTTGTTCAACCCTATGAAGGATAAGGAGGTGACACAATAACTGAGACATAGTCAATGGGGTTCTCAATAGTAGTAATTCAATAGTGGTGGTGGTAGAGGACACAATTATACATTACAGGTAGGATCCTCTAGACCGACCAGTAGAGGACATGCATGACAACATGTGATGAAATGACTCTACGCTATGAGTCAGTCAGAGGGAGTGATCAATCCACGGGTCATGATAGGTCAGATGGAATTTTTTTTGTTCTGATTCGTCTGCATCGTTTTTCATATCGATTTTGTTGGACCCAAGTGTGAAACACTCTTTTATCACCATAGAGGTTATAGATAGTTTTTATCTACTTGTTGTTAGTAGATTTGGTAGTCTTTGGTTAGAAACCCCTCTTGTTGGTACCATTGAGTTGCAGGAGGTGTGTTCATCCTATGTTCTTTTTTTTCTCAGGATGCAACATTCAAGTGGACCTTATGCCACTTGATATGCATGTATTTGATGTGATCCTTGGGATGCGTACCTTGGATAAGTATCAGGTGGTCTTGGATTGTATTTCCACGGTGATGAAGTTCCATGAGGGAAATGTTTGGTGGGTCTTCCAAGGAGATAGGAAGATTCTTCTAATGTGCTTGATGTCAGTAAAGAGGCTAATGAGGCAGGGGTGTGAGGCTTTATTGGCATATGTGGTGGATACCAGGTAAGGAGTCCTAGTATCCAGTAGATGCCTATTGTTTGAGAGTTTGAGGATGTCTTTCTTGAAGAGTTTCTCGGTGTTCCCCCTCTTAGAGAGATTGACTTTGAGATCAATCTTGTTCTTGGAACACAACCTATAGCACAATCACGGTACAGGATGGCACCGGTAGAGATGTAGGAGTTGAAGAAGTTGTTGCAGGAGCTGTTAGAGAAGGGATTTATCAAGCCAAGAACTTCCTCTTGGGGTGATCCCATGTTGTTTATCAAGAAGAAAGATGGATCTATGAGGTTGTGCATAGATTACCAACAACTAAACAAGGTGACGATCAAGAACAAGTACCATTTGTCGAGGATAGATGATATGTTTGATCAATTAAGAGGTGTTGTATTGTTCTTGAGCATAGATGTGAGGTATGGTTACCATCAGGTAAGGATAAAAGTGCATGCCATACCCATTTCACCTTTTAGGATGAGGTATGGTCATTACGAGTTTGTGATTATGTCGTTTGGGTTAGCCAATGCACCGGTAGGGTTCATGGATGTGATGTATAGGGTGTTTAGACATTATCTTGACCTGTTTGTGGTTGTTTTATCGACGACATCTTGATATACTCTAGAGACAAGCAACAACATGAGAAGCATCTATGACAAGCATTGACAGTGTTGAGGCAGCACCTGTCATACACCAAGTTCAACAAATGTGAGTTCTGGTTGAAGGAGGCATCTTTTCTTGGGCATGTGATATCTTTTAGAGGTGTTTGTGTGGACTTGAAGAAGGTGGAGTCTATTCTGGAATGGGAGAACCCTAAGACACCAACATAGGCAGTTTCCTAGGCTTGGTAGGCTACTACACGAGGTTCATCAAGAACTTCAATGATGTGGCATTACCCCTAACCAAGCTAACAAGGAAGGGTGTACCCTTTGTCTGGGATAACAAATGCGTTCTTTACAACTTTTGAAGGAGAGGCTGACCAGTTCACCTGTGTTTCTTCTGCCAGAGCAAGGGAAAGTCTATATCATCTTTTAAGATGCGTCAAGGAATGACTTGGGATGTGTGTTAGTGCAGGACAAGAATGTGTTTTTTTTTGCTTCATGAAAAATTAAGAAACATGAGGAGAAATACCCGAAACATGATCTAGAGCTTGCAGGTGTGGTCCATGCTTTGAAGATTTGGAGACACTACCTTTATGGTGACAAGTGTTAGAACTTCACTGACCACAAGAGCCTTCAGTATATCTTTTCAAAGTAAGAGTTGAACATGCGACAAAGGAAATCAATGGAGTTGATTAAGGATTATGATTGCATGATAGAATACCATTCAAGAAGGAAAACATGGTGGCTGATGCACTTAGTAGGAAGTCTTGTTCCTCAACATCTCTAGAGAAGGCATAATTGTATTCTTTAGTGTTCCATACGCGAGACATGTTGGTGTTTCATTGTCAGATGAATGTACAATTGGAAGTTTCCTTGTTAGTAGGCTTGCTAGCACAGTTTCAAGTGTAGTGTACGTTGATACAACAAACAAGAGATGCACAATAGGGTGATGTTTTGATACAATATATATGATTAGAGTTTGATAGTGAGAAGTGTGAGGGATTCTATGAGACAGAGGAGGGTACAATTTGTTCCCATAGCAGATAGTGGTTTTAGATTTTGATGGCCTGAGGAAGCTGGTTCTCAAGGAGGCTCACTCTTCAATGTATGTGATGCATCTAGGTAGTACAAAGATGTATCACACTTGAAGGATATGCATTGATGGCCTAGTTTGAAGTGTGATGTGGCAGAGTTTGTGGCAAGATGTCCAGTGTGTTAGCTGGTCAAGGCTAAGCATTAGAATCCTATAGGGACACTGCAACTATTGCCTATACGACATTGGAAATGGGATCATCTCACTATGGACTTTGTGGTTGGTATTTCTAGGACAGCCAAAGGGCATTATTCCATTTGGGTGATAGTTGATAGGTTGACCAAGTCATCTTACTTCTTTCCAGTCAAGACAACATAGACAAGAGATAAGTTGGCACATGTGTAGGTTAATGAGATAGTGCGTTTGCATGGTATCCCAGTGACAATACTGTCTGACAGAGGTCCTCAATTTACTAGTCTTTTTGGGAATGTTTGCACACATCCATGGGTACACATTTGACGTTCAGTATAGATTTTTCACCTACAGACAGATGATCATCCTGAGAGGACTATTCAATTAGAAGACCTATAGAGAGCTTGTGTCTTGCAGTTTTTGCATAGTTGGGATGTGCACTTGAGTTTGATAGAGTTTGCCAACAAAAACATTTATTGAAGGAGTATCAATATGGCGCCTTACGAGGCTTTGTATAGGAGACATTGTTGGTCTTCTCTCTATTGGTATGAGACGTGAGTATCAGCTTTTGGGTCCAAGCTTGTGCAACAAACTACAGAGAAGATCAAAGTGATACAACAACAGTTAAAAGCATCCCAGGATAGATAGAAGTCATTTGCTGATAATAGTCGCATACCTTTGGAGTTTAAAGTGGGAGACAAGGTGTATCTCAAGGTCTCTCCCTGGAAAGGTGTAACATCCTAGGATTTGAGGCCTCAATTATAATGATCTTAAAAGGAATGATTGGACTACCCATATCACCAAGGTGCACCTCCTTTTTAGGGAGCTCATACTAATGAACTATATGGTTAAGTGTGATCATCCCAGAGTAGTACTAGGATGAGTGACTATTCGAGAAGTTTATCCTAGCTTGTGTGTGAGTGAGGACAAAGCACACAATTAAGGCTAGTGGTTGTCTTTGGGTCCAGTCGTCATTCCTAAAACTCTACTAGAGCATTGGGAAGTGGGCCATGTGTTACACATGGTATCAGAGCTATAAACAGTTGAGATTCATGCATGTCTCCTGGAAGTTAGGGTTAATAGCTAGTACATCTGAAACTTAGGAAAGTAGTCTACAACCAACCCTAGTCTCGATATCCCTATTCACCTCAAATAGAAATAGCAACATAGGTAAAATTAGTTTTATAATACACCATATCATAACATCATCATGTATGTCAAACGAGCTGAGGTGTTCAAGGAAGGTTGTCTAGTGAAGGTTTTGGAATAATTACTACTGATCCACTTAGTTTGTGGTTGGGTTTTCTCATTCTTCATACCGACTTAGCCAGGGCGAGTTCTATACTTGGGAAGAATCATAAATCTTAGACATTATCATCAACCCTAGGATGTAAAAAGAAGAATATGTCATTACAACTATTAAATAAACTAGTAGCTGAAAGATGAATAGTTGGACTAGAAACTTCAAGTTTGAATTTGTGAGTCCCAATTGATAGAAAAACAATATCATTCTTTTCAATGTCATAACTGAAATTACCCTAGTGACCCTTTAGGTTCCATGTACCCCTTATTTTCACTATTTATGCCAAGTAGTTAGATTTGTAAATGTTTGTAAAGGGTGATTGTGACTTACTCATCACATTAATTTTGGCCATTTTTACATTTTGTATCGAAAAGTTTTCCATCGATAATTGTTTTTCTTTATAATACTATTTGTACAAAGAAAAATGATTTCATGGAGTTTTTTCGATGATTTCTCACACTAAGTCACAGTTGTGGGAAATATGAGAAAAATTCTACAGGAGAAACCTAGAGTTGGCGATAGATTACCTTGAGTTTAACATACCTATTTACATTTCTAGTTGAATCCTTTTAAGTGGTGGAGAGTAACATCTCACTAAAAGGTTTTGGGGATGAAATCGTCTTTAAGGGTTGGACAGTTGTAACATACTAAAATGTGGGTACTAAATCCATTTTTGAACTATACTTCTTGATTCTCTTAAAAAACAAGCCCAAGTGAAAACTTGTATCTCAATCTAAATCTTAATCGATTATCTTGGTCAATCACCATGTTTTGGATATTAGTATGTCTTCCTTCCAATTCCTCATATAAAAAATGGTTCAAATTTACAAATTGGTCCCTCATAGTATTTTCAAGCATCACTTGGATATTGAACCCTCTTTCTTTCTGTCTTCTCATTGGAGCTCATCACCCTTGTGTTCTTGTTGATGAAGTAGGTGCTTGTGGTGGAAAAGGTGGTCGAACTCGCATGCTCTTCTTTGGTGATCGTTTGGTGTTCCTTGGTCTTGGTAAGTGATCTACCCTTGTTAATCTTTGTTTTCTCGCTACCCTACCTGCTTCTCTCTCTTCTTGGCCGAACCCATGGGTCTCCATGGTAGTGCTTGAGTTGAGCTTGAGGGGCTTATCTCTTCTTGGATGAATTCATGGTTCTCCATTGTGGTTCTCAAGTTGGGTTGAAGATCTCCTCTCTTTCTTGTCTTTTCAGTCAAGGGTTTTGCCCTCTTTCTTGTGCTCCTTTAACCTATGGTTTTGCTTCTCTTTTTGAGGTGGTGCTAGCTTGGCCAAAGTGGTGATCAAGCTAAGGTTTTCTCTCTTCTTGGAGCATCCTTGATGTTGGAGTTGTTTGTTCATATCCAAGGCGAGTTATACAACCTTCTCCTCAATTATTGTTGCACTTAATCTTGCATGCAAATAACCTATCTCTAAAATGTAGTTCCAAGTAGTATGATGATGATATTTTGAGACAGGGTTTATGTTTCTTGGTGATTCTTCACTAGTACATAACCAACCTTTAGTGTCGGTTATTTAAGGCCTTTAGTGTCGATTTCTAAGCGACACCTATGTGGGAAACGCTAAAAGCCCAACCGTTACGCGTCGGTTCCAAAACTGACGCCAAAACCCTTCGCGTGCCACCGAAAAACATGCCAGTAGGGGACTATAGGTGTCGGTTATTAGATAAGAAACCGACGCCATATACCTTCACGCCACAGAAAGGGCACCATCAGGGGCACTATCAACGTCAGTTTATTAGTAATAACCGATGCCATATCACCACCAGCACAGCCGTGGTGTCTGGCCTCATATAGGCGTCAGTTATTAGCTAAGAAACCGACGCCATATACCCCAGTACGGTCGTGGTGTTAAGGTAATAGACGTCGGTTACGAGTAGGGAAACTGACACTTTAACTATGTGGCGTCGGTTTTATACAAATAACCGACGCCTATTTTTTTCTATTAGTTTGCAGACCTGCTGTGGCTGGTCGCAGGATGAGAAACCTACAGTTCAGTTATGAACTGCAGGTTTTACGACACCCATTGATATCAGCCAACAACATGCCACAAACTTGCAAAATTAACAACAAAAATATTCACACATTTAGCAACCTGCAGTTCCATTTGATTTTCACACATTTAGAAACATTCATGTAGCTAGCAATCTGTAGTTCCATTCATTTTCACATTCACACATGTCGAAACATTCATATAGCAACCAACAGTTTCATTCATTTTCACTCAGACACATGTAGAAACATCCAGACGTGTAGAAACATTCACACATATATTATAATTTAGAAATTCATTTACAAAATATAATTCTTTAGTCATTATTCACTATCAACATCCCAATTATATTTTAAAACCCCCACTACTTGTATGGCTATTACCCATTCTTCTCTTACATCATTTAATTCTCCCTTCGTATAGGGAGCATGTACATCTGGTAAGGCCTTTCCTATAGTATGGTCAGTTTTAAACACCTGTAAAGAGAATGATGTATATATATAATTAATGAGCTATAAATAAGATTGATATATTTCATATTATCTAATGAGACTATATAATACCTCAAGAATAGTATCGATGTCCATTGCGGAATATTTGATAATCATGTGCATAAATCACATCACATAGTATGCACATGCCCATCCATTGTCTTGTGTAGCACACTATAAATTCAAACATACAAAATATTAAAAAATACAACTAATTAAGTACTGTTCACATAAATAATATATACATATATTGCAGTCGGGAACTTACTTTCACGTTCTTCCAAATTATTGGCTGGTTCTTTTTCATGGGAACCTTTCCTCCAACCTTTTTGAACTCATCTAAACCCCTACATGTTAATGTAACACAGTACATTGCATAATTAAATAGTAATGTAATAACATATGTTAACAGATATGAAAATGAAATATTTCTCACCGGAATAATGCCATTTTCATTATGTGTCCATATTTTGAATTCAATTTACTCCCCTTAGGATCTAGATAATAGACAGTGAACGTCTCGGGGACAATAACTAGTAACTCCCAATGCATACCACTAGAGGTAAAAAAGTTAAAAATTAATAACTCAAAATCCACAATAAAAATGTAATTTTCTTAAGTCCAAATTATAATAAGCAAAGTAAACTTACTCTACATTGAATGGAGCTATTATCACCGTCTTCTTATTTTGAGCAAAATTTGTAAAATCCTCACAACAGTATTGTTGAACTGACAGAGGGTCTTTAGCTACTAGACTAATCAAAGATGGAATCAAAAATCCTACATGTTCGAATGCAAAATCTGCACATATCTTGTCTAAGTAGCTGCAAAATATGTATTAATTACACATGCATTAATAAATAAGAAACCAGATCACCAGATCCTACACAAGGTATATGGATGTATAAAGAAGATCTCACCTTATCCATAGCTCTATCACAGATGTATTTAGGCAATCATATCGAAACAACTCCAAAATATCTTGTATAAACAATTTGCTTTCGTATGATTGACCTGCAACATCTGAATCTATAGAAACAGCTATAGGGTAATTTATATCATGTTCGCCTAACCATATTGCCATACCCCTATAGTTAGGACCTAACGAGACAGATAGGTCCTGTGGAACCCAACTGGGTAATGTAGGAGGTGGAAGTGGATGCCTAGATGTTGTGGGTGTCTTCTTTTTAACCTGTATATATATATATGTATATATATATATATATATATATATATATATATATATATATATATATATATATATATATAATTTCAGATCAACTGACATCATATACACACACTAACAATTTAACGTAATGTAAATTTACCATACAATTTCAGTAAAGAGGACATCCGCTTTTAGCCACAATATCACTCCGCCTTCTGCCTCACCAAGCATTTCACAATCTGGGTGGGCATATGGCAATGGAAGATCCATCCACTTGGAGAATATATGTACCGGGCTCACACGAATCCAACTAGCTGGTAATGGAGACCCGTGAAACATTTCCCCTGGTAGGGATGGGTAAGCCGACACCTCTGCAACGACATATTCTTTACTTTTTAGATGACATGGCTTCAACCCCTACAAATTTTTGTGTAAAGAATGTTATATACATATATACATATCATCTTTTTTTGAAACGACTACAATTTCATATATACATATCATCTTGAATTAAAAAACTAGTTACTATGTCATAAAAATACTTACAACGGATGTGCTAGGTGGTGGGTCTACAAGATTACTCCCAACCTCTGCAGTAGGAGTAGAGCGGGATGCCATAATAGGTATTGTCTGCTGAGTGACAGTCTGAGATGCCTGCCACTTTTTCAATACTTCTTCGTGTTTCCTATCAACTAGCTTATCTACCTATACATGGATAAAAGAAATGTTAGCTTCTAATTATTAAATTCTCTCTTACAATAACATTATAAAGAAAGAATATGTTACCTCTTCTTGTGAAAGTCCCACTTTTGGGACATGTTTGCACTGGGATGGCCCAAAAAAGCTTTGATGCCCACACCAGCGCCTGCAGCCCTAACACGTCCAAGATGCTCTGGGTTACCCAGAGCAACTGTCAATTCATCCCTTGTGCCCTCAGGGATGAACTTGCCTTATTTCCTCAGCTCGTGCAGCTCCCGCTAATCGCCAAAACAAAAATTTGTAATTAATTAAACACCACAAATAATCAATATTCGAACGATTGTTGTAAGAGTTGTATTTTACCATTTTTGCAGTCCCCTCAGCAGTTGCGGGCTTCCTTATTTCTCCCTTCTTATTTTGCCTCCCAGCTATCCAGACATCATGGCAAGGCAGAGGTGTGTTACCTATAGTAGAGGACTCCTGAGTAGCAGCAGTCTGAGCAGTAGCCTCAGACTGTAGTCTTTGGCGAATGCCTACATACCCCTTTGGACCCATTGTGTGGTCATGCACATTTAGTGCACACCTTGATTTTTGTGCCTCACTGGGGGCCTAGTTAGTATGCACATTAATGATTTGGTTAGTAACACTAAATGTTAATCTTGAATAGGTGAATACAACATATATTAATGAGATTGGGACGGACGCCTAATACCTTGAATTCATCAGTTTGTCTTGAAGAAACAAACACATCCCATTCTTCTTAGTCAAGGAAGTTCCACTGTTCAGTGGTTGTCTTATTCCTCTTGTAACCTTCTTTTATGTATTCTCGGGTGAGATTTGTCCTATAGTTCCTTAGGACTCTCCCACAGCATTGCATCACATATTTACAATGCAGCTTTTCATCCAATTCAAATATACTCTGCAAAATAAAATTTCTATTAACTAGTATCCAAAAAATTAGTAATCTACAAAATAGAATTTCAAATTAATAATAACTCACGCATAAATCCTTCCATATTACGTCTTTCTTCTCCTTAGGAACTTTATGCCAAGAATCTATCTTACAACCGCAATGGCTACGAGTAACATACCCAAGATATGAAATAAACGAATTGCGATTCACACCAGATGCATTTCCTGCATTATTAAAATCCACAACAAGTTTGGGTCCATTGCCCTTTTACGCTATTAACTTCTTCATCATAGTGATGCCCCTTCTCTTGTCAACTTTTTGGTGTTGCTGATCAAGTGCCTCAAGTGCTTCAGATGGTACATGTGCATCATCAACCTAAAATTTGACAAAATAAACACATTTACAAGATATAACTATAAATGGACATATAGATATAAATATATGATATATTTTTAAAACTGACATTGTGAGGCAGCACATTGATGTCCTCACCCTCACGGTATTCATCAGCACGGTCATCAGGAGAATGCTCAGCCATCTGAAAATTCACATTCACATTGTAAAGTTCACATTGTAAAGTAATTCAAATTGTAAATCTCACCTTGTAAAGTTCACATTCACATTGTAAAGTTCACATTATAAAGTAATTCACATTGTAAAGTTCACATTCACATTGTAAAGTTCACATTCAGAAAAATAAAACATATAAAAAAATATAAACATGCCTCTAAAGTTCACATTAAGGTTATTTAGGGCCTGATATCAACAACGACAACATTACATACTTATTTTTCATACACAGCCAGGGAGGAAGATTGTATATAGCAAGCATGACTGGCCAAGTGCTATGTTGGCTGCTCAATGTCCCGTACGGATTCATCCCATCTGTACAAAGCCCAAGTCTTAGATTCCTGACTTCTTCACCAAATTCAGGGTACAATAGATCAATCTTCTTCCACTGTGGGGAATCAGACGCATGTCGTAGGATCCCATCATTATTTTTCTTAACATCGGCATGCCACCTCAAATTCTTCGCATCTATCGGATTGGAAAACAAGCATTGAAACCGTGATATTATAGGTAGATACCACATCACCTTGGCAGGAGAACCAGTTTTGGACTCCCCCGAAGTCGTCAATTTATACCGTGACACACCACATTTTGGACAATCTTTCAAATCCACATAGTCCTTTTGAAATAATACACAATCATTCGGGCATGCGTGTATCTTCTTGGCATCCATTCCCATTGGGCACAACAATTTCTTTACATGGTATGTTGAGATTGGCAGCTCGTTTCCTTCAGGAAGCATTTCTTTCAACAAAGACAACAATGACGTGAAGCTTTTGTCGCTCCATCTATTGTTAGCTTTCAGCTTATACAATCTCAACACAGTGCTAAGCTTCGTAAACTTAGTACAACATGTGTATAACGATATCTCAACATCATGCACAATGTTTCTAAAAATGGGAGGTGGATCGGTGTGCTCTACCCCACAACTATCCAACATCACATCAACGATGTCTACTGGAACTGGTTCATTCACATCTACGTCATCATAGGCAATTTTTTCTTCCACACAAGTACTGCTATCGACATCCACCAGTTTTGGGTTTGAAATCTCTCCATGCCAGTGCCATTCTGTATAGCCTTGTATAATCCTGTTGTACATGACATGACTTTTGATTTCGTCACTAGTGCTGACTTTCAAGTTGTTACCGCAATGCCTACATGGACAGTAGAACCTATCTCCAGGTTGTTTCCTATGTTCCTTGGAAAATCTAATAAACTGGTCAAGACCAGAAATAAACTCTGGGGTGCAGCGATTGCGAATGGACATCCATGATCTATCCATTCTATGATCAAAGAGAAAACAAGTATATATTACAACAAGATTAGGGTTAAGAGATTAGAGTTTTTTCATGGTTAAAACTTTAGGCCAACAATTACACGTGTACCACCTATCCCATTCTTGAACACCTAATCTCACTAGTAAGTGTATAATGTGTATTGGGTTTTCAAGAAAATTTCGGCAGCATTTCCCCGCTGTTCTCTAAGTACATATGTACTTAGAGAACATACGGGGAAATGCTTCTGAAATTTTCTTGAAAACCAAATACACATTATACACTTACATCCTACGTGAGATTAAGTGTTCAAGAATAGTCCCAAACCGGGGACTATCCAAGATTTACTCCTAATGAGTAAATCTTGGATGAGTTTCTAGGCCAACAAATACATGTGTTTTCATTCTTATATATAATAAATGTGTACCACCTATCCCATTCTTGAACCCCAAATCTCACTAGTAAGTGTATAATGTGTATTGGGTTTTCAAGAAAATTTCGGCAGCATTTCCCTGTTGTTCTCTAAGTACATATGTACTTAGAGAACATACGGGGAAATGCTGCCGAAATTTTCTTGAAAACCAGATACACATTATACACTTACATCCTACGTGAGATTAGGTATTCAAGAATAGTCCCAAACCGGGGACTATCCAAGATTTACTCCTAATGAGTAAATCTTGGACGGGTTTCTAGGCCAACAAATACATGTATGTTGTCATTCCAATACCTACAATCCTAGTTTCATCACAATTGATGTTAGGATTTCATCACAATTTTAGGTATCATATAGAGTATGTAGATGTTAGGGTTTCATTATGCAATAGGGATTCATGTAGATGTTAGTGTTTCATCATGCAATAGACTCAACCAGATGTTAGGGTTTCATCATGCAATAGGGATTTCATCATATAATTGATTTAATCACAAATTCATAATTGATTTCATTTGAATATATACCCTCTTATTCTTCCTTCTCCCTCCTTACTAACAGCAACCACGGTCGTGTGGGCTGGCACAGCCGTGGCTGTGTTGGCCAACCACACGGCCGTGTTGGGTAGCACGGCCGTGTGGTCGGCCAACACAGCCACGGCCGTGCCAGCCCACACGGCTATGGTTGCTGTTGGTAAGGAGAGGGAGAAGGAAGAAGAAGAGCAAGAGAACCAGTGATGAAGAAAGGAGGGCCTACTGTTGGTAGCAGCGTGGAGACAGAGGCGGCGGTGAGCACACCAGCGGCAGGAGATGGCACGGAGGCAGGCGAGAAGAGAAGGAGAGGCGCCAGCATTGAGCAGAGAAGGAGAGGGCACCGGCGGCGAGCAAAGAAGGAGAGGTAGGCGGCGGCGGTGGCGAGCAGCTGTAGTAGCAGTAGGTGGTGGCACGGAGGCAGGCGGCAGGTGACGCAGCAGCAGGCGGCGGCGACGCAGTAGGGGTCGGGAATTGTCGGAGCAAAATTGATCTCAATGATACAGAAGAAAGGGGGAAGATCGATTTCGCTATGCATGGGGGCTATTAAGTTACTAAACGGTGTCGGTTATCCATAACAACTGACACCTTTATTATTAAGTTTCGGTTATACAAAGACAACCGACGTCAATTGGACATTCCTTTACCCTAATTTTTTGGTGGGGACGGTGCGCGCACGCTTATCAGCATCGGTTATTCTAAGAAAACTGACACCCATATTGTAACTTTTGGCACAAATTTTATCTTCATTCAACGTCGGTTATTAGGTAAAACACCGACATTGTATCTGATACTTTGGCGCAAATTTTTTTTCTCAAAAAAATTGGATTTCGCAGGCTACTTTAGTCGTCAGTTGCTTTTCTTCAATCGACACTGAATGAAAAGTGATACCCGTGTCTGGCTGGTCTTCAAATATAGACGTCGGATGTCCTTATTAACCGACGTTCAGCGTTAATAGCGCCGGTTTTACTAAAAAAATGACGCCTCTAAAAGCGACGTTGAATGTTGTTTCTGTAGTAGTGCTTGATTAGATAAACCCTTTTTTCTAAACTCTAATCTAGTGCCCATTTATCTTGTTGATGATGGAGGTGTTGATCCTTACTTGTACGTGATAAATGTTGGATTTCTTCCTCATAATCATGGTTTTGCTTTCTCTCATGATGATGGAGGTTTTGAATACATGTGTGATGGTAGAGCGTTGGTTTTTCTTCCTTGATTTTCATAGTTCGGTTTTCTCTCTTGGTGATGGTTGATTTAGGGCTTTTGAGTTGGTTTCGTTCTTGCATTTTACACCCTAGTGATTTTTCATGTCATGATGGTGAACAAACTATTGATCATGGGGTTGATGAATGTTTCTCTCTCCTAATGTTATCTATATTTTGATGTTTTGACGATCACCAAGTTGGATCTTATGTCTTGGTTGCCAGGGTTTTCCTTGTTATGTGATCGATGATGTTTTCATAGCTCTCTTCGGTAGATGAACGTTATATGGTTGATGATACTTTGGGTTTTTTTTTGGTCGTGGAAGGTGATGTCCTACCCTTATGCCTTTGATCGCCAAGGGCTTGAAGTCCCTTCAGTCGATAAAGAATGTATGCTACCCTTCGATAGCTAAGACTCTATTCAAGTGGTCATTGGTGGTTTGAATCCTCTTCGGTCGATGAGATGTGGAGTTTTATCTTCGATCACTGAAATGTGTGACCTAGGTTTTTCTTTGGTCGATGACACCCATGATTTTATGCAACTGATAAAGGTTTCTGGCCCATACAGATTATCATGCTTTTTCGGCATTAAGTTGATAAAGTTTGACCCAATCACTTTCAAAATTGTTGGAGATAGTGATAATTAGGGTTTAGTGTTAGATGCTCATTTGGAAATGCTAACTTGGTTATCTTGTTAAACCTAACCCTAGTGCAAGTACATAATGATATTTCTTAGGCTTGAGTAATTAGCATGTTGATAGAATAATTTCTCTCCCTTAAACTATTGTAACCCTAATTTGTTGTCTTATGAACATCATGGTGAAGAATGTAAGATTTTAATTGATCTTATGTGACACTTGTATGCAGTGATTATGAGCCTTAATGAGTCCAAGAGAGAATATTGGTCTCTCAGGGGACAATGTGAATGGTCTTATGACCTTGGTAATTGATTTGTGCCCTAATTTGAGGTGAGATATCCTCTAGTGATGTGATGAGGTATTGATATCCCATGATAATGTGATAATGGTGATGGCCTTGTGTATGTTCGTACAAAAAGTACCATGTGGTGATGTGATAATCTTTATGTTTCATACATTTTATATCTTCTAAATTTGCTATCTTCCTTATTTTTATGGAACCTTTCTATGGTTTGTATGTAACTTAATTGATGCAGTTAAAAGATACCCAATTGGCTTTAACTAATCAAGTGGAACCCTAATCATGTAGTGCCCTATTGCATAGATCCATCCCAACATCAGATAATGTTGGATTGTGAAATAAGTATTCCTAAGGGAAACGCAGAGCGCATACTGTTGAGTATGTGAGGTGTTTGGAGAGTATATCCATGTCATCTGAATCCCAAGGTGTTTGAGAACAGTTGTAGTCATGTCTTGGATATTTGTATATGTGATATGTGAGGAAAACAGAGAGAATAGCTACGGTTGTCCCTCAGTTATAGGGTTTACCTTGGTGTCTAGTATCTTGACCTATACTAAGGGCAGACTAGGTGTTTTTAGCTTGACTATATGTCGTTGGTGGAAGCTGACTGATATGTCTCTACAGTGTTCACTCTTACTGACCGAGTGGGGAGAAGATCGTAAGATTCTGACTCTTCCTAGATCTTGTATGCGACTGATTTCGACTTAGTAGTGGTCAGTTGGATTTGGGTGGTACGACTCAAATCCTTGGGGCAGTAAAAAAAGATGTAATACAACTATGTAGTATGTCTGTGTAGGGTTAAACATGCTTCACATTGGATGTTTACCACTGCCTTGTTTTTATTACTGCTTAGTTGTTATAAAATGTGGTAAGAGAAATCTAATGTTATACATGTTCTTCATATTATTTCTTATCATGATATGATGCTTATCTGTTATAGCTGTTCAATCTTATTAACCTGTGTAATCAGTTTTAATTATTCATTTAACTAAATTTGCTCATCATGTTTAATAGTAATATATATGTGGTAACAATAACCATTGACAGAGAATTATATCTCTCGTTGGGATATGGGTCTCACCGCGTGGATTGCCATATCTTTTTAAGTAGTCGTCAAAGGTGTGGTCAGGATCATGTTGTTGAGGATGAGCAACTCAGAGATAGTAGACATAGAAGGTTAGATAGCTGGTAGTTGTTGTTTCCTAGTGTTGTCCCTATACTCTTAGGTCCAAGAAGGGATGTGTTTTGTAGATGATGTATATTGAAACGTGCTTTGGCAGTTTGTCGTGGTTTGTATATGTGAAACACAATCTCTTTTGTATACAAGTTGTGGCAGGTGGCCACTGAACAAATGTACTGTTGGTTGTTTACACAAATGAGTTTCAATCCAAGTAATGGATAGTTTACCCAACTTAACCAAACTCCAAAGTATACAGAGGTAGTATAGTCAAGGTCGAACACAAGGAGTTGAGCTAATTTAATTGAACGCAACAGTACTAAAGTTCAACAATCTAGACTGCTTTTTAAGAGTAGAAAAGATTTGTTCTAAAAGCATAAAAATTAGATTTTAACTACAGAAATTTCAAATTTTAATTAACAAACAAGGATTACAAGGAAAGTTCGATTTTAGAAAGTTAATGAATCTTGGACATTAGGATTTCACTCACATACCATAGAAATCAAGAGAACAAGATAATTTAAACATACATAAGATCACATTTCAAGGAAAAGTTGTGTTACATTTCACCTCCCGGTGTAAATGTAACGATCACAACTCAAAACAACCCTCTCGTGCATGAATTTCATTTATGATCACAAACAGTTCCTCAACTCATTCCTCTCTACTCTCGTAGAAGAAGAAGAAGAGTTGCCAAGAAAAGCACCTCCATACATTCCTACTTGTCTTCTCAAACTAAGCAAGAAAGCAGAAAACATGCATATAAGGTGGCCAACAATACATGCAAGGAAAGAGTAAATCGGCACTCTCAAGGTAAAGAAACAAGAATCAAATGCATTTAGTACTAAATCACTTGTTCATTACATGCCATGACATGGGAGTTACTCTCCCATGCCCAAGAAAAAGTAGTCTACTCGTCCATAACAATGTACAACAGATTTGCTACAGAATTTTCAGTGCTAGACATGATTTAGAGAAGAAAAGACAAGGAAAACTGAAGATGTAATCACAAGAAGCAAGAATTCTGGCTTTATGATGAAATTCCCCTCCTTTAGCTGCTCCAAGTCGGGCTAACTCCTCTCCTAAGAAGTTTCTCGGAGTTGGGGACGCTTGGCTGCACCTTGAAGAAGACAATGGAGAAGTGGAGAAGAAGAAGTAGTCTCTTTATGCAAGAAACCACCTTAGATTCCTCTTAAATCACCTTTCTCTGCTCTCCTCTGGCTTTGGGACAAGAGAAACTCTCCAAATAACCGAACATAACTGTCCCTTGGCTTCCCTCTTTCTTTTAAAATCGTATTCTGAAATTTTGAATCTCTGAAACTGCCAGGTGCACGCCGTGCACCTGCAGTGCAGTTGACATCAGGCTGATCTGTGCACGGTGTGCGCTGAGGAATTACACGCCGTGCGACTTTCCAGAACTTTTCTTCAGCAGTTTGTGCTCCAGGTGCACGCCGTGCACCGATGTGCACGCCGTGTCTTCGTCTTCTGTACATTTCTGGAATCTCGCACGCTGTGCGTTTTCTCCGTGCACACCGTGCATTCTCTTGGCTGAATAGAACGGATTTTCTCTGGAATATTGCACGTCATGCATTCTGATTTGCACGCCATGCACTTTACTGCTTCAGCGAACCAGTCTTTTTTCTGGGATGGTGCACGCCATGCATTCTTCCGTTTCTGTAGAAATAACATCCGAATTTAGTCTTTTTTGTGGCAAATTTGCAATACAAGTTATGGGACAAATAGAACAACAAAAAGATGGCAAAACTAATATGAAAGAGACTGAATTATACTAGAAAGAACCAAATTTGTGTGTGATAACATGTGAAAAGATGATATACAAATCACACAACATGTACTATGATATGTGATGTGATACAGGTTGATGGATCTTTGTGTAAAATGTTTCTGCTCATGACAATAATATGAGATCGGTTTTAAATTACCCATTTTTTATGGTAATGTGGTTGTTCAATTGTCGATTGTGTGCTTTTTTTTAGTTATCTCTTTCGTGTGACGTCGGGATGTCACCCTTATTAGCCTTTTAACTGATTCACTGGAGGGGAGGTCAATAGTTAGACCGAATAATGTCCTATTTTTTGTGTGGGTTGGAGGGAAGCATGCATGTGTGTATCTTGTAGGTAAGTCCCCACTTGTGGTCCTGAGGGGTAGGGCATTTATGTAGGACAAGTTACTCTCAAAGCTTCCTTAAATAAAGTGGCTAAGCATGAGAAAAGTGGGTGAAGAAGCTCAAGGCAACACATGAGAGGAAGTGGGGGATGTTAGGGAGGGTAGTCTCCTTTTGTTGCTAAGGTAGACTGGGTGGAAAATAACCTTGCCAACCCTTACATAGAATACATATTCTAATCTGGGCTAGAACATTATCTAGGGGACATGTGTAGAAATTTCTAGATATTGGGTTAGAAATTAGGATATTAGGGGAAGAAAGCATGACATGATACACATCCTAATGTGGCATCAATGAAAAAATGGAGAATAAATCTAGTCAAAACTCTATTTATCAATGTTGTGAGCTTGGGTTTTGCCTAGCGATTATCAAGCGACAAAAATGATACTGATATTGATTGGGGATCAAATGGGAGTCATAGAGGGGAATAAATGTGGTTGGCATAGAAACCATACAAACCACAATTGATTTGCTTCGAAGACGACTGGAAGTGGTGTAGGAGAGCTCGATGCTAGAAAAGTGGGTGAAGAAGCTCCAGGCAAGATGCGAGAGGAAGTGGGGGATGTTAGGGAGGGTAGTCTCCTATTGTTGCTAAGGTAGACTGGGTGGCAAATAACGTTGCCCACCCTTACATAGAATACATACTCTAATCTGGGCTAGAACATTATACAAGGGTCATGTGTAGAAATTTCTAGATATTGAGTTAGAAATTAGGTTTTTAGGGGATGTTATCCAATTTGAACCCTTCTTCAACTAGAAAACCCCTTTGTCTGCCTTGAGTA
The DNA here is from genome assembly GCA_963693085.1 of Alisma plantago-aquatica. NCBI lineage: Eukaryota > Viridiplantae > Streptophyta > Magnoliopsida > Alismatales > Alismataceae > Alisma > Alisma plantago-aquatica. Next base: position 1,168,696,028 of record OY856409.1, on the reverse strand, counting down.
GACTGCATTGAGGTGGCACAAAAACATAGACAAAATTCAGATAAACCTGGTTTCCACCCTGTTCAAACAGGACCTAAGTACTCAACTTTAGTTTGTGCAATTCATCATGAACATCATGGTGTAATAATGTAAGATTTGGTTTGAGCTTATGTGACACTTGTATGCAGTGATTATGAGCCTTAATGAGGCCAAGAGAGAATATTGGTCTTTCAGGGAACAATGTGAATGGTCTTATGACCTTGGTAATTGATTTGGGCCCTAATTTGAGGTGATATCCTCTAGTGATGTGATGAGGTATTGATATCCCATGATAATTTGATAATGGTGATGGCCTTGTGTATGTCCGTACAAAAAGTACCATGTGGTGATGTGATAAACTTTATGTTTGATACATTTTATATCTTCTGAATTTGCTATCTACCTTATTTTTGTGGAACCTTTCTATGGTTTGTATGTAACTTAATTGATGAAGTTAAAAGATACCCAATTGGCTTTAACTAATCAAGTAGAACCCTAATCATGTAGTGCCCTATGTCATAGATCCATCCCAACATCAGTTAATGCTGGATTGTGAAATGAGTATTCCTAAGGGAAACTCAGAGAACATATTATTGAGTATGTGAGGTGTTTGGAGAGTATATCTATGTCATCCAAATCCCAAGGTGTTTGAGAATGGTTGTAGTCATGTTTTGGATATTTTTATATGTGATATGTGAGGAAAGCAGACAGAATAGCTATGGTTGTTCCTCGGTGATAGGTTTTACCTTGGTGTCTAGTGTCTTGACCTGTACAAAGGGCAGACTAGGTGTTTTCAGCTTGACTATATGTCACTGGTGGCAGCTAACTGATATGTCTCTATAGTGCTCACTCTTACTGACCGAGTGGGGAGAAGATTGTAAGATTCTGACTCTTCCTAGATCTTGTATGCTACTGATTTCGACTTAGTAGTGGTCTGTTGGATTTGGGTGGTACGGCTCAAATCCTTGGGGCAGTAATAAAAGATGTAATACAACTATGTAGTATGCTTGTGTAGGGTTAAACACGCTTCACATTGGATATTTACCATTGTCTTGTTTTTATTACTGCTTAGTTGTTATAAAATATGGTAAGAGAAATCTAATGTTATACATGTTCTTCATATTCTTTCTTATCATGATATGATGCTTATCTATTATAGTTGTTCAATCTTCTTAACCTGTGTAATCAATTTCAATTATTCATTTAACTGAATTTGCTCATCATTTTTAATAGTAATATATCTGTGGTAACAATAACCATTGACAGAGAATTATATCTCTCATTGGGACATGGGTCTCACCGCGTGGGTTGCCACATCTTTTTGAGTAGTCGTGAACGGCATGGTCATGATCATGTTGTTGAGGATGAGCAACTCAGATATAGTAGACATAGAAGGTTAGATAGTTGCTAGTCGTTGTTTCCTAGCGTTGTCCCTATACTCTCAAGTCCAGTAAGGGATGTGTTTTGTAGATGATGTATATCGACACGTGCTTTGGCAATTTGTCATGGTTTGTATATGTGGAATGTATATGTGAAACACAATCTGTTTTGTATACAAGTTGTGGCAGGTGGCCACTGAACATATGTACTATGATATGTGATGTGATACAGGTTGATGGACCTTTATGGAAAATGTTTCTGCTCATGACAGTAATATGAGATCGGTTTTAAATTACCCATTTTTTCTGGTAATGTGGTTATTCAATTGTCGATTGTACGCTTTGTTTTGAGTTATCTCTTTCATGTGACGTTGGGATGTCACCCTTATTAACCTTTTAAGTGATTCACTGGAGGGGAGGTCAATAGTTAGACCGAATAACGTTCTATTTTTTGTGTGGGTTGGAGGGAAGCATGCATGTGTGTATCTTGTAAGTAAGCCCCCACTTGTGGGCCTAGGGGTAGGGCATTTATGTAGGACAATTAACTCTCAAAGCTTCCTTAAATAAAGTGGAAATCATGCATAAAAAATAAATACATTTGTATACGTCTCAGGCTTTACACTTTTGGTTTCTTAGAACCAGAGGTTGTGAAACGTCTAAGGAGGGTTCAAAATGATATGCATAGTAATCTCATGACCCCAGGTCTATGAACGTAGTCTTTTAGAGGATCAATTTTATTATTCATAAAGGATTTGTGACACAGCTTGTTGCATGTATGCCTTTCATCTCAATGTAATTATATATTTTACAATTCGTTAAACATATTTTATCTCTCTTGAAAAGTAAAATGCGTATCTAAAGTTGTGCATAAATAAAAAGATTTGGTAGGGAATAGACAAAAAATATTGCCTAAACCTAATTCATAGTTTACATATATACCAACAAGGTAATGAAAAATACAATAAATCTCAAAGATAAAATAATGATTGGGAATTGTTCAACAAAGTACACCTTTAAAACCTAATGAATAAAAAAATTGTTTCAATAAATTAGAATCTTAGGGATTTATCACTATAAGTTATAAACCCTAAAGTAAAAGAAATGATAGGGTACTGTCTGACACACTACATAGGTTAGACCTAATACGTAACTGAAATATTTATCAATAAAATAAATAAAAAATGCTATAACAGTAAAGCATGAATCCTAATAATTATAATATTGATAGGGCACCGTTTGACACTAAATGTGCAATAAAACCACTCAACCTAAAAACTAATGAATTATGGATTAAAATATCAAATGAAACACAAATGCTCCAAGGTAGATCAAACCTCATTACATCGAGTTCGACTGTTTCATTAGAAAGAAGTAGACTTTGTAAATCATTTCAGAGATGCCAAATAGAAAACCACATGCTAAGAGCTGAATACATGTGCAAGCTAAAAAATAAAATTGATATGTTAAGCACTAAATACAAGTAAAACTGCTAGGTAAGTGTAAACATCCACTATAAGGTAAGGATAATCAATAAAAAAACATATGGAAGGAAGAGAAAAGGTCCTGCTTGTGAAATATAGTAGCAATATAAAAGAAGGATTCAACTAGAAAATCAACCACCAATGCAAATTGTGTGGGTTGGAGGGAAGCATGCATGTGTGTATCTTGTAGGTAAGCCCCCACTTATGGGCCTAGGGGTAGGGCATTTGAACCCCCGACCTACTCTACAATAAGAAGCAGGATTAACCGCTGAGCCATCCGCTTAAGTACAAATGCAAATTTTCTTTTAGTTGAGCATTTACAAGATTTTTCCATGATTTTCCCTACTAAATTATCCATGAATAAAATATTGATGTCCTATCTCATGTGGAAATTCAATTCCCTCTATTTATCTCTCTTCAAAATGAATGTTATTATTTTAATGTATAATATACTCCATTTGATTCCACATCTTCTTTTATAAATAAAGAGAAAAGGGAATGCTTATCATTCAAGTGTTTATACTTCCATCTTCTCTTTTTATTTGATTGAAATTGTGACAACATAGTACTAAACCATGTGTAACATAATATGATACCAAAGTACATTAATTTCAACAATATGAAAATATAGCGTTTGTCTTCTTGGCATAAAATAAAAACTAAAGGAAAGGAGTTTTGTCCACTTTAAGGGACTACATTAGCACACCAAGATAATATGCTACACAAAGGGGACCTCTCTTTGCTCTGAGCTTTTCCTTAGTATTATGCACAAGTAAAGTCCACATGAGTAGGTCTTGTTGTCCATGCAATATCCCATAGGGATTCATCAACATCATAGACCCAAGAGAAATAGTCATTCAGCAAAAAACTAGTACTATATCCTTATCATGAACTATGTATGAAATAGGATTTATATATCTGATAAAAATAGGAAGGAACAATATGATGGATGAATGGATAACAAGTAGGAATTCAACATCCATTTCAAGATGGCAAATCGTTTACAAGATTGTCAACTAAGAAAGTTTCATTATAAAATATAAAAATTTATCTAGGCCATTTACAGCTTAGATCAATTTCAAGTTATTCAATTTGACAAGTTTTGACACATTCCTATCATGTATTTTCTAGGTCAAAGTACCTAATGTTCTCACACTCTAGGATAGAAGGTACTAGTGCCATATTATCGATTACAGTTAACTGGGGGACAACTAAATGCTATCCACTATGTAGGTTTGTAGGGTACTTTTGCACTTTTGAGCCAAATCCCTATAGGGACAAAGTGTGAGGGACCAAAGACCATAGAGAGTCAAAACTCCAGGAGATCAAGTCCATTACAAAAATTATTACAAATATATTTCATCAATTACAAAAGGGGTTGGTGAACTTTCAAGAACAATATTTTTTTTCAATTCTAATTGAAATTCACCACGAATCAAGATATATGTGCAAATCAAGAGGGAAAATAGTTTAGTAATGAAATCAAAGATCCAGTACCACATGTTCTAAGAAACAATTCCACTATTTTCTAGAATTAGGGTTTAGGAAGCTTCAAAGTTTAAAATCCAAACAAAAGGAAATATTCCATGTTATTATGCAATCATTGGCTTCGAAAATCACTTATTAGCTTTCCTCTAGTGTTAGTTTATTCTTGCTATATTTATTGATATTCTAGGTGTTAATATTATTCCATCGTGGTATGTTGGATCATTCTAAATTCTTATGTATCATAAGTCATATGTTAGATAATGTTCCTTATCATCTATATAATAGATTCGATAAATCATACCATATATACATTCCTTTCAATGATACATATTTATACTATTAATAATAAAATAATTATTTTCTATGGTATTGTTTCCATATTTTCAAGTTTTGTAATTATATCCTAGAAAGAAATATGAAATCCAATTTCTCTTAATTTATTCTTTGGCATCATTATTGGATTAACAATTTTATAATAAGCATCATACACAATGAAATTATCTCTCAACATAATCATCAGAATGGAGATAATTTTATCACTTCATGGATTGTTAGGATTTTATCCAATGATATGTTCATGAAAAATATATCTGGTTTAAAAGGCATTCTTCATTCCAATAATACTAGTGACCACAAGATTCTAAGTCTTAGGATTGGAGAAGAATTAAACTGAAGGTACTTCCTTCAAATTCATTAATTCTTGGATGAAAAAAGATGGTTTTGAGGATTTCCTCAAAAAATCTTGGGCTATTGAATTTGATGGTTTTCCTATGTACATTATGTATTCAATATTTAAAGAGCTTAAAAGACTACATTCTAGCCTGAATAAAAATACTATTGATTTTTTCTGAAGAAGCAAGAAGGCTTAAAAGACTTTCTCTCAATGCTCAAATCAATGCTTGCAAAAAGAATGCTCACAGAGCTACTATTTATAAGAGTCTCTATGCATGAAAAAAGCTAGAATACAATGGCTAAATGAAGGTGATTATAACTTAAGTTTTTCTATTCTACTATGAAAGTTAGAAGAGATTCTAATCATATCAAAGCTATTAATATTAATGGCTTTTTGTGACTGAATGCTACTGAGATTATGGAGCATACTACTAGCTAGCATGCTAGCACCAGAGGTTGTGAAACATCTAAGGAGGGTTCAAAATGATATGCATAGTAATCTCATGACCCTAGGTCTATGAACGTAGTCTTTTAGAGGATCAATTTTATTATTCATAAAGGATTTGTGACACAACTTGTTGCATGTATGCCTTTCATCTCAATGTAATTATATATTTTACAATTCGTTAAACATATTTTATCTCTCTTGAAAAGTAAAATGCATATCTAAAGTTGTGCATAAATAAAAAGATTTGGTAGGGCATAGACAAAAAATATTGCCTAAACCTAATTCATAGTTTACATATATACCAACAAGGTTATGAAAAATACAATAAATCTCAAAGATAAAATAATGATTGGGAATTGTTCAACAAAGTACACCTTTAAAACCTAATGAATAAAAAAATTGTTTCAATAAATTAGAATCTTACGGATTTATCACTACAAGTTATAAACCCTAAAGTAAAAGAAATGATAGGGTACTGTCTGACACACTACATAGGTTAGACCTAATACGTAACTGAAATATTTATCAATAAAATAAATAAAAAATGCTATAATAGTAAAGCCTGAATCCTAATAATTAGAATATTGATAGGGCACAGTTTGACACTAAATGTGCAACTAAACCACTCAACCTAAAATTTAATGAATTATGGATTAAAATATCAAATGAAACACAAATTCTCCAAGGTAGATCAAACCTCATTACATCGAGTTTGACTGTTTCATTAGAAAGAAGTAGACTTTGTAAATCATTTCAGAGATGCCAAATAGAAAACCACATGCTAAGAGCTGAATACATGTGCAAGCTAAAAAATAAAATTGATATGCTAAGCACTGAATACAAGTACAACTGCTAGGTAAGTGTAAATATCCACTATAAGGTAAGGATAATAAACAAAAAAACATTTGGAAGGAAGAGAAAAGATCCTGCTTGTGAAATATAGTAGCAGTATAAAAGAAGGATTCAACTAGCAAATCAACCACCAATACAAATGGTGCACAAGATGAATTAGGAGCACATGAGACTTATAAGTTTGTAACCACATTGAAAGGATGACTAGTGATTATGTAAAGCGAACAAGTTATATGACAAGATGACCTATGAAGCATATTCATAAGGAGAGGAAGAGATAGGTCACATGCATATGAAGTCCAAGACAGGCCAAGGCAAGTTTTGCACAACGATGAAGGACACACAATAAAAGAAAGATGGGGTTAAAGATGAAGACAATATGGTGAGAGAAACAGTAGGAAAGAAAAAATAAAGCTAAGTTAGTGTAGATGGAAGAAAGCATGACATGATACACATCTTGATGTGGCATCAATGAAAAAATGGAGAATAAATCTAGTCAAAACTCTATTTATCAATGTTGTGAGCTTGGGTTTTGCCTAACGATTATCAAGCAACAAAAATGATACTAATGTTGATTGGGGATCAAATGGGAGTCATATAGGGGAATAAATGTGGTTGGCACTGAAACCATACAAACCACAATTGATTTGTTTTGAAGACGACTAGAAGTGGTGTAGGAGATCTCGATGCTAGAAAAGTGGGTGAAGAAGCTCCAGGCAATACGCGAGAGGAAGTGGGGGATGTTAGGGAGGGTAGTCTCCTATTGTTGCTAAGGTAGACTGGGTGGAAAATAACGTTGCCAACCCTTACATAGAATACATACTCTAATCTGGGCTAGAACATTATCTAAGGGTCATGTGTAGAAATTTCCAGATATTGGGTTAGAAATTAGGTTTTTAGGGGATGTTATCCAATTTGAACCCTTCTTCAACTAGACAACCCCTTTGTCTTCCTTGAGTAGACTGCATTGAGGTGGCACAAAAACATAGACAAAATTCAGATAAACCTGGTTTCCACCCTGTTCAAACAGGACCTAAGTACTCAACTTTAGTTTGTGCAATTCATCATGAACATCATGGTGTAAGAATGTAAGATTTGGTTTGAGCTTATGTGACACTTGTACGTAGTGATTATGAGCCTTAATGAGGCCAAGAGAGAATATTGGTCTTTCAGGGAACAATGTGAATGGTCTTATGACCTTGGTAATTTATTTGGGCCCTAATTTGAGGTGATATCCTCTAGTGATGTGATGCGGTATTGATATCCCATGATAATGTGATAATGGTGATGGCCTTGTGTATGTCCATACAAAAAGTACCATGTGGTGATGTGATAAACTTTATCTTTGATACATTTTATATCTTCTGAAGTTGCTATCTACCTTATTTTTGTGGAACCTTTCTATGGTTTGTATGTAACTTAATTAATGCAGTTAAAAGATACCCAATTGGATTTAACTAATCAAGTAGAACCCTAATCATGTAGTGCCCTATGTCATAGATCCATCCCAACATCAGTTAATGCTGGATTGTGAAACGAGTATTCCTAAGGGAAACTCAGAGAACATATTATTGAGTATGTGAGGTGTTTGGAGAGTATATCTATGTCATCCAAATCCCAAGGTGTTTGAGAATGGTTGTAGTCATGTTTTGGATATTTTTATATGTGATATGTGAGGAAAGCAGACATAATAGCTATGGTTGTTCCTCGGTGATAGGTTTTACCTTGGTGTCTAGTGTCTTGACCTGTACAAAGGGCAGACTAGGTGTTTTCAGCTTGACTATATGTCACTGGTGGCAGCTAACTGATATGTCTCTATAGTGCTCACTCTTACTGACCGAGTGGGGAGAAGATTGTAAGATTCTGACTCTTCCTAGATCTTGTATGCTACTGATTTCGACTTAGTAGTGGTCCGTTGGATTTGGGTGGTACGGCTCAAATCCTTGGGGCAGTAATAAAAGATGTAATACAACTATGTAGTATGCTTGTGTAGGGTTAAACACGCTTCACATTGGATATTTACCATTGTCTTGTTTTTATTACTGCTTAGTTGTTATAAAATATGGTAAGAGAAATCTAATGTTATACATGTTCTTCATATTCTTTCTTATCATGATATGATGCTTATCTATTATAGTTGTTCAATCTTCTTAACCTGTGTAATCAATTTCAATTATTCATTTAACTGAATTTGCTCATCATTTTTAATAGTAATATATCTGTGGTAACAATAACCATTGACAGAGAATTATATCTCTCATTGGGACATGGGTCTCACCGCGTGGGTTGCCACATCTTTTTGAGTAGTCGTCAACGGCATGGTCATGATCATGTTGTTGAGGATGAGCAACTCATATATAGTAGACATAGAAGGTTAGATAGCTGCTAGTCGTTGTTTCCTAGCGTTGTCCCTATACTCTCAAGTCCAGTAAGGGATGTGTTTTGTAGATGATGTATATCGACACGTGCTTTGGAAGTTTGTCATGGTTTGTATATGTGGCATGTATATGTGAAACACAATCTCTTTTGTATACAAGTTGTGGCAGGTGGCCACTGAACATATGTACTATGATATGTGATGTGATACAGGTTGATGGACCTTTGTGGAAAATGTTTCTGCTCATGACAGTAATATGAGATCGGTTTTAAATTACCCATTTTTTCTGGTAATGTGGTTATTCAATTGTCGATTGTACGCTTTGTTTTGAGTTATCTCTTTCGTGTGACGTTGGGATGTCACCCTTATTAACCTTTTAACTGATTCACTAGAGGGGAGGTCAATAGTTAGACCGAATAACGTTCTATTTTTTGTGTGGGTTGGAGGGAAGCATGCATGTGTGTATCTTGTAGGTAAGTCCCCACTTGTGGGCCTAGGGGTAGGGCATTTATGTAGGACAATTTACTCTCAAAGCTTCCTTAAATAAAGTGGAAATCATGCATAAAAAATAAATACATTTGTATACGTCTCATGCTTTACACTTTTGGTTTCTTAGAACCAGAGGTTGTGAAACTTCTAAGGAGGGTTCAAAATGATATGCATAGTAATCTCATGACCCCAAGTCTATGAACGTAGTCTTTTAGAGGATGAATTTTGTTATTCATAAAGGATTTGTGACACAGCTTGTTGCATGTATGCCTTTCATCTCAATGTAATTATATATTTTACAATTCGTCAAACATATTTTCTCTCTCTTGAAAAGTAAAATGCATATCTAAAGTTGTGCATAAATAAACAGAATTGGTAGGGCATAAACAAAAAAAATTGCCTAAACCTAATGCATAGTTTACATATATACCAACAAGGTTATGAAAAATACAATAAATATCAAAGATAAAATAATGATTGGGAATAGTTCAACAAACTACACCTTTAAAACCTAATGAATAAAATATGTGTTTCAATAAATTAGAATCTTAGGGATTTATTACTACAAGTTATAAACCCTAAAGTAAAAGAAATGATAGGGTACTGTCTGACACACTACATAGGTTAGACCTAATACGTAACTGAAATATTCTTCAATAAAATAAATAAAAAATGCTATAACAGTAAAGCCTGAATCCTAATAATTAGAATATTGATAGGGCACAGTTTGACACTAAATGTGCAACTAAACCACTCAACCTAAAAATTAATGAATTATGGATTAAAATACCAAATAAAACACAAATGCTCCAAGGTAGATCAAACCTCATTACATTGAGTTCGACTACTTCATTAGAAAAAGTAGACATTGTAAATCATTTCAGAGATGCCAAATAGAAAACCACTTGCTAAGAGCTATATACATGTGCAAGCTAAGAAAATAAAATTGATATACTAAGCACTGAATACAAGTACAACTGCTAGGTCAGTGTAAATATCCATTATAAGGTAAGGATAATCAATAAAAAAACATATGGAAGGAAGAGAAAAGATCCTGCTTGTGAAATATAGTAGCAGTATAAAAGAAGGATTCAACTAGAAAATCAACCACCAATGCAAATGGTGCACAAGATGAATTAGGAGCACATGAGATTTATAAGTTTGTGACCACATTGCAAGGATGACTAGTGAGTATGTAAAGTGAACAAGTTATATGACAAGATGACCTATGAAGCATATTCATAAGGAGAGGAAGAGATATGTCACATGCATAAGAAGTTCAAGACAGACCAAGGCAAGTTTTTCACAATGATGTAGGACACACAATAAAAGAAAGATGGGGTTAAAGATGAAGAAAATATGGTGAGAGAAATAGTAGGCAAGAAAAAAATAAAGCTAAGTTAGTGCAGATGGATGAAAGCATGACATGAGACACATCCTGATGTGGCATCAATGAAAAAATGGAGAATAAATCTAGTCAAAACTCTATTTATCAATGTTGTGAGCTTGGGTTTTGCCTAGCGATTATCAAGCGACAAAAATGATACTGATATTGATTGGGGATCAAATGGGAGTCATAGAGGGGAATAAATGTGGTTGGCACTGAAACCATACAAACCACAATTGATTTGTTTCGAAGACGACTGGAAGTGGTGTAGGAGAGCTCGACGGTAGAAAAGTGGGTGAAGAAGCTCAAGGCAACATGCGAGAGGAAGTGGGGGATGTTAGGGAGGGTAGTCTCCTATTGTTGCTAAGGTAGACTGGGTGGCAAATAACCTTGCCCATCCTTACATAGAATACATACTCTAATCTGGGCTAGAATATTATCTAAGGGGCATGTGTAGAAATTTCCAGATATTGTGTTAGAAATTAGGTTTTTAGGGGATGTTATCCAGTTTGAACCCTTCTTCAACTAGACAACCCCTTTGTCTTCCTTGAGTAGACTGCATTGAGGTGGCACAAAAACATAGACAAAATTCAAATAAACTTGGTTTCCACCCTGTTCAAACAGGACCTAAGTACTCAACTTTAGTTTGTGCAATTCATCATAAAAGTTGTCACCGATGCTTCAGAATGTGTAAGCAAATATTTCTAGCGATGGATATCGCGATTGGCGGATTCAGTTGTTCTCCAATGACGGAACCTGGTTTGATTCACCGAACAAATATTCCCGAATTAGTCCCCCCTAGACGTTCAACTTCTGCTACAGGTTGTGGGAGAAGGAAAGAAATATTTCTCTCTTTAATCGCAAATATTACTTATATAGCGTCAAAAGGTTATGGTGCAACGGCAGTGCATGTAGGATGTCTCAAATTCAAGGGTCATCGGGCAGCTCATAGATATTCGTGGGTAAGTATTTGGTTTACACTATACTTCCTTTACCGTCTTGACTTCGTAAGCTTTGTTTTGGGTCATTCATACTTCATAGACATTTCTTATACAGTAGTAATCTTTGTAATACGATGTCCACGTTACTAGAAAGTAAGGATAACAACCTCAGTGTACACGAGATCTGCTTTATTTCTGTAAATAAGGATGCATCCAGAGTCAAATGTTGACTTGGTTTGCTCTACTTTCTGGTTTCGAATTGAATCGTTTAGAAGCAATAACAAACTGTATAGTTGAATGAGTCTTCTGAGTAAAATATAAGATTTTTGTCACACAAAAGAATGGATTTGATTATTGTAGGAATTTTTCTTAACATAATGAATACAAGGAACAAGCAATAAAAAATTAACAATGCCGTCTCTCTAGTTCATCACGGGTAAAATACAAAGTCCTGATATCAGCGTATTTACCGATCATACGCGACCACCCCCGATTCCACCGCCACCTCCCGCGCCTCCGCCAAAACCACCACCCAGTCCTCCGCCAGCACCAAATCCACCACCCCCGCCAGCACCGAGTCCGCCACCACCTCCAAGGCCACCACCGGCTCCTCCACCAAAGCCACCACCAGCACCAGCACCAAGTCCGCCACCACCTCCACCAGCACCAGCACCACTACCAAGTCCGCCACCACCTCCGAGACCACCACCTACTCCTCCAACAAGGCCACCACCAGCACCACCACCGAGTCCTGCCCCTCCTCCCAGTCCTCCTCCAGCCCCGCCGCCGAATCCACCACCTGCACCAGCTCCACCACCAAGGCCTGCACCCCCACCTAGCCCTGCACCGCCACCGAGCCCAGCACCCCCGCCAAGTCCGCCACCTGCACCAGCGCCACCTCCAGCACCACCACCAAAACCCACCCCACTACCTGAGCCTGCTCCATGTCCTCCTCCAACACCAATACCTCCACCTTTCCCTCCACCAATGCCACCACCTACGCCCTTTCCTACACCCCCACCAAGGCCGACTCCTCCGCCTTTCCCGGCACAACCACCAGTTGCACCTCCAGCTCCACTCCCTAGGCCACCGCCATGTCCTCCACCCGTACCAGTGCCATGTCCTCCTCCCATGCCTGCTCCTCCACCATGACCGTAGCCAGCACCACTTCCTCCACCAACACCTCCCCCACTGCCATGTCCTGCACCACTACCAACTCCTCCACCGTAGCCACCGCCAGCTCCTCCACCATGACCACTGCCTAATCCTCCTCCGGCTCCGCCCGCATGTGCACCCCCAGCACCAACTCCAACTCCTCCACCATGACCGCCACCAACTCCAACTCCTCCACCATGCCCACCGCCCAGTCCGCCTCCAACACCACCTCCAGCACCTCCACCATGACCACCACCTAGTCCGCCTCCAGCTCCTCCACCATGACCGCCACCCAATCCGCCTCCAGCTCCTCCGCCATGACCACCACCCAGTCCGCCTCCAACACCACCTCCAGCTCCTCCACCAAGACCACCACCCAATCCGCCTCCAGCACCAACTCCAGCTCCTCCACCACCACCCAAACCTCCTCCTGCACCGCCTCCGAATCCTGCACCAGCCCCAACACCTCCACCGAGTCCACCTCCTACCCCACCTCCTACACCTCCACCAAAACCACCGCCTATTCCACCGCCTTTCCCAAATCCGCCTCCAACCCCTGTCCCATGCCCGACACCACCTCCGAACCCTGCTCCCCCGCCAAACCCTGCTCCTCCTCCGAACCCTCCCCCGCCACCGAGGAAGGAGTCCTTCTCCAGCTTCCTCCCATCAACCACAGCAAAAGCCAGCAACGCCAAGAGCACTAAGCCCATCCGCAACCCCATCTTCGAACTAGTGTGGATACTACTTTGGTTGACTCGCAGTGGTTTTGTCTTATGGTATAAAGCAGGAGGCATGGCTAGTATATATATCTACCCTCGGGATTGATCGAAAACGGTTTCGCGTTATGGCAACTTCATCAAAAGATTGAGAGAAATAAATACGTACGGTTGGATCCACCATGCATGGCCGCTGCACCTCTAATCTACAGCCGCAACAGCTAAGGCCTCCAATCGCATTTGACAGCGGTGCTTCTTGCTGTCTACTATAATCGTCCGAGTTGCATGTAAATAATATATCCGTATACATGCTGTTGGCGATTTGACTCTCAGAAGAGTAGGAGCCCGACTGTTAAGCTCACTGCAGTATCAAGAGGGGTTCCAAATCTGACTTACTTTTTAGAACAAAAAAAACCTAAATGACACATTTGCCATATTTTATTCCTTAAATTGCACGTTCTTGAACTTAATGTCCAAAATGACACAATTGGAGAGCAATGCGTCCCTTTCTGGGACGAATTGCTGTCTCGCGAGCCAATGCGTCCCAACAGCAGACGCATTGGTCCCACAAGAGGACAATGTGTCCCAAAACTGGGACACATTGCCCTCTTGTGGGACCAATACGTCTGCTGCTAGGACGCATTGTACTAATGAATCCCAACTAGAGACGCATTGCAGCAATGCGTCTCCATGCAAGACACATTACATCAATGCGTCCCCATGCATGACACATTATTTTTTTCAAATATTTTTGCAGTCATTGATATTCTTTCATGGTTATTGATATGTATATTAACAATATTGATTATATTTGTACATTTCCAATTCGTTCACTTGTATTTGGATGTCTATAATATATCCAATTATTATAAATTTGTCAATTTCAATAGCTCGTAACATGCATATGGAATATATAAGTGGTATTGCAACCAACAATATCAGTTGGTTCCTAATTGATTATATTAGAAGAACTTAATCCAAAAAAATGAGAGCAATTAAAAACAAGGTTAAAACATGAACCAACATGACGAGAAAATAATACACAACACACAACAGAACAATATGATAGATCCAAAATGAACCAATATGATATCATAATATGATAGATCCACATACAATAGATATCTTCACAAAGGCATACATACAACACAGTACAATATATAAAAAACTAAGCACGTCCTCCTCGCCCTCGCCCACGACGTCCTCGCCCACCTCCCTCTACATTTGGCTCCTCTGTATCGATGTCATTTGGAGACGCCTGAACTGGGGACAACTGCGTAGGAGGATGTTGGCGAGCATTAGGGTAGAAATGAAATGGTGGAGGTGGGGTGAGGGGTCTCTGAAAACCAGGATAGGATGCATCATGTGGGGTGCATCCTGAGAAATCAAACGGAGTAGGTGAATATGTGGTGTAAGGTGGTGGTCGGCTCTCATGAATACACTACTACAGAAAATGCTTTTTACAACGGGAGATAGACAATATTTTTGATGATTGTGTTGTAGTTAGCATACTTAACACAACAAGTCTGTTTTCATGTTGTATATTGTATATTTTATACAACACAAGTCATTTACAACATGCCAAACCCGTTGTAGTATAGGGGGATACTAAAACAAGTGCTAAAGTGTTGTAATAGGTTGTAATTTCACAACATAATCAAACCTATTGTAAAAGATATTAATTACACAACATATTGTGACCCATTGTAATAGTCACATGTTGTAACAGACCATCATTACACAACACAGACTAACCCGTTGTAATCTATATTAATTACACAACATGCCTTCACTTGTTGTATTTGGTACATGTTGTAATAGACCACGATAATACAACATATTGAAACTCATTGTTATATACCAAGATCACACAATATACTCCAACATGTTGTTATATATTATATTTACACAACATGTTGTGACCTGTTGTAATATCCACACATAACAAATCGTTGTAATAGACTACCATTACACCACATTAACTAACCCATTGTAATATACCATTATCACACAACATGTCATGACATGTTGTAATAGCTACAAGTTGTAATAGACCATAGTCACACAACACGCTATAACCAGTTGTTACACGAATCTGAGTTGTTGTTATATATAATTATAAAATATATTCTATGTACCCTTATTATTCAAAAAATCCCCTTAGTTAAAAAATACAATATTTTCTAGTCGTCTTGACTTCCTCTCTTTTCTAATTAATTATTGATGTGATGGGTATGTTCTCTCTTCCGCATTCATTCATATTTGCCATTATCAATTTAACATATGTTTGATCAACCTATAACACCGAGTATAATTAAGTCCTTAAAATTCTCAAATATTATATGACAGACCTTAACCTCAAGACATATTTTTCTTAAAAAATAATTGTCATATCTAGCTCCATAATCGGTGTTAGATTAGTTTTGTCAAGTTTGGTCAATTCCAGATTAAGAAGTCGATGGAACAAATACGGGTCACATGTTTTGACCCAAAACTGACCCGAACCCTATTTCTTAACATAAATCATGATCATGCAATCAAATAAATATTTTTTAATATGAAATCATTGTTAAATTTGGTTATGGAGTCGGTTTCGGAATTAATTTTCTCAATATGAGTCGATTTCAGATTGACAGGTCGGCCAAACAAAATTGAATTTCGTATTTGGGTAAGTGAATTGACATTTAGACATTCCATAGATGTTTTGATAAAGACCGACCCGAACCAAATTTATTAATAGGGAATTTAATTAGGAGCTTGTAATCAGAGATTTTTTTTATATAAAATCATTGACAAATGTGGATCCGTATTTGTTCCTATTTTATTTTCTCAATATGAGTCAGTTCTCAATTGAGAGGTCGATCGAACAAAACCCAGTATTGGATTTGCGTATGGGAATGACAACTACACACCTGGCCGATTCATGTTTTGACCCAGAACTGATTTATCCGAACCCAATTATTTAACACTCCCATGTGATATTTTTATAGAATAATTAACAACCCTACATTTATAAATCATATACATTATATACATACATAGGTTTAATTGCTACACATGTCACATGTTAATAAAAATATAATAGCGCTAGCTTGTACACACTCAAACTTTCTTTTTTCCTTAGACGCGATCAGTGCTCTTAACCCTTTCCAAGAACTGCTTGCAATCTCCGTAGTGAACTGCCAGAAATCTCCGTCGCCAGATAGCCCGACTTGGCTCCTCCTCCTCTGCCTCCTCCTCCATCACCAGGCAACCCAACTCGGCTGCCCTATAGAGACTGCCGACACTGCCTCGCCCTCCTCTGCTAGAAAGACCTTGGTGCCCTGGAGAAGACAGTAGTGCCGCTTCCTCCTCGCCAGAAAACCTAACTTGGCTCCTCCTCCATCACCAGGCAGCCCGAATCGGCTGCCCTATAGAGACTGCAAACATTGCCTCATCCTCCTCCGCTAGAAAGCCCTTGGTGCCCTGGAGAAGAAAGTAGTGCCACCTCCTCCTCCTTCACCAGAAAGCTTTGCAACCTCCTACTGGTTTGAAGCCTCCTACTGCTTTGAAGCTCCCTTCAATCCAAGGTACCTATATCGATTGTTGTTCTAGATCGGATATGCTAAAATAGCAATGTAGGTTCTGTGATGCTAGCCTGCAACAACTGAATATGAATAGAGTCATTCCCCAGGGTCTTGGTACTGATAACCCTCAGTTAGCTTTTCAAAATTAAGACATTGTGGAATCATCTCTGATAGATGTTCAAATCATTTATATTCTAAGGATGCAAGCAAGTACCAGCTAATGCTGCTAGGCTACTCAGTAAAATATATACAATGGAACACCTGATAAGCTGGTAATTCAAGGTTAAAATTCTAGAATATATGTAATAGACCTTAATAAGCATAGGAATAATGCCCTTTCAGAATCATGTAAGTCCTGCTTCTACATAGACTTCACCTGGCTATCCATCAAATGCAACAACTATGACAAAACAAGTTAACTACATTTTACAAAGAGTTGCATATAAATGGAGATGCTAAACATTAATTATTGCATAGGATAAATTCCTATCCCATATTACAGTGATCTAGAATAAAAAATACATTGCCAACTGACATTTAATAGTATCTTACAACTAGGTTTTTTGCATAGTGTTCATTTACAAAACATACTTTCAACTGAAAGAACTAAAATTTGGTTTACAAGACATGTTGGTTGGCTATCATCACAATATGCATCTTAAAGATCAATAATTATGGTTTATGTTATAAATTTATTATGAATTATGTAAATCAAAGCATATGTATCAGCATGGGTACTATGCAGCTGACTGTGTTTGAGCCACAACAAGATGATTTAACTGATTTTCTACCATGAATTCACTAGAAATTCAAATCCTTTATCATATCAAGTAAGTACTCATTACAGAACTGAAGCAAAATGATGTCCTTCTAGTTTTCTTTAAGATTTTAGTTGGCAAACTAAAGGTTATCTAGATCGAATACTGTGAGTATTTATTCAATGTACATAATTGATTGGTTAAATGGAAAACCTATTTTCTGTAAGACATGTTTCCCTACATTATGGACATCTAGAAGAATAACATAGGGAGACATTGTTGCTTCCAGCACACTGGTACAACCATAGAGGGATAGGACAGGTCGGCAATGTTGAGTTTTGGACACTAGCACACTGACATGATTATTGGTACAAGATATGAGAATACTATGAAAAAATGCACTGTCACTTTCAAACATGGCTACTGGAATGTGATACAAAAATATAATGGAACACACACCCACAGAGATACTGATACTAGTACAGGAATGTTAAGAAAATATACAATAACCACATAATTATCAAGACACAAACTCCAAAGCTCCAAATCAAACCACTACTGAAAATTTTAAAGTTACCACCTCATTTAGAGAATTCAAAATTGAAGTAAGTAGATCTCAATCAGAATCCTTCAAAAAGTTTGACATTAGCATTATAGAATTCCCAAGGAGTTCCACTAATGAAATCTTGGAGTCCACCACCATTATGAACTTGTTTTAGTCCCTTCAATATGAAAATCTGAGTCAAAATTCAAAAGCATATGTAACTAGAAGAGCAAAAAGAATCACCTAAAACAAATCGTTAATTGAAATTCCATGCAAATCTATCATGAGAAAAACTATATGTGCATAAGGATACCACAAATAAGAATAACCCATGATAAATTGTTAACTATTAACCTTTCATATTGATTTACTCCATTACAAAGCTCGAAGGAGAATACCTATCACTGCTCATAATCCAACAGGGAAAGAAGCATGGAAGTAAAATCATGTTCCACCTTCCTAGGAAGTTCAATTAACTACATATTATGTCCATTTTATTTACTCATTTCTCCAAGTTAGGATTGCAATTGTTGTCTTCCTAGGTAGCACTCATCTTATGGTATTTAGTTTAATGTTAGAGATGCATTTCTTATTGCAATTGTTGCCTTTTTAGATATCACTCGTCTTGTGTGTGTAGCTACAATTTTTTATGGGTCATTGATTTCTAATTTATTGATAGCTAATGTTAGGGAACAAGAGAAAAGATAGAAATTGATTCATTGATTCCTAGATAACTCATTTGAGGAAGCATAGCTCCAAATCAAAACATTTGATCAATACAGAATGTTATATCACATTGTAGACACACAAGTCTGACATGACATCCTCTTGCGTCCCTGTTCTCTTCCTCCTTACTTGCATTTCCCTTCCTACTCTTAGTTAAAAATTTGTAGTAGACTTCTTTCTTCTATTGATCTTCAAGAATAGGGGACCTAATCAGGGTACATGTGTGGTAAGTGTTCCACTACTGTATGGACCGTTGTATGCCTTCAAATTTTCATCACATCATTTCCTAGTTAATGTACCAATATTTTGGACATTAGGAATATAAACATATTTTCCATGATAAATGCATGAGGAAGGTCAGGATATGCAAAGACACTTCTAGTTTGTGAAAATCTAGAGAAGCATACATACAAATATGAAACTGGGACATAATTTCCAAAAATATAGGGCCTGGATTTGGAATTCTCATGATAAAAGGAATCATGAGTTATTCTCATGGCTTAGAAATGAATTAACTAAGAATATATAGTAAATTCCTTGAGTTCATCACCAAAAATGATTGAATTACAGCTCATTTCTGACATAGAAGAGAAACAACATGAAAGAAAGTTAGAACCCAAAATCTAGAGATTGAACAATAAAAATATCTAGAAAGGATAACTTTCATACTTGAATAACCTCCCTTTATAGCTCCTTTTTGCTGCATACATGAGAAAAACCCAAACTTTTAGAAAAGCTCACTCCTTTTTATGCAGAAAACCTCAAATTCCATCTGACATGGTGTGGAACTCCCCAAATTCATAATCCCTAACAGAGTGGTTGAGACATTTCTCTAGGCTACTAAATGTATGATATATATTAAAAAAATCTTAAGTTGTATACATTGCCCCTAAAAATGAAGCATGCATTTTCGAATATCAAAGAACTAAATTCTTTGATCTGGTTTATGATAAATGAGACCATAAATGATCCAATTTTTTAATGTACTTTAGGTTGTGAAGCTTTTCAAGGAAAGACGATAATGGAACCAATTACAATCCAAAATGGTCTACATAAGATCACTGTCGTGTCCTTGATTGCAGCTGTCAAATGTTCTTTAAGCTTTATGGTGTCAGATTTTGGATTTGATAACTCACAAATGATTCTTGGGGATTATCTAGGATTGAACTACATTTGTTTCACAGAATCTACAATATTAGCATGCTAGAAAATTGAAAATCTGGATAACATGACAAAAAAACTAAAATGCAAGCAATAGGAATATTATATGAATGAAGTGGTAGGTATTAGAGTACAATTATAGAGTAAGTTATAAGAAAGATGTACTTGAAAACAATCAATTGATTTGTACCCAAGTCACTACATAACATGTGTATTATATGTTTACTAGAGGGTATATTAGGGTAGGTCTTGCACCTCATTTGGTGATTCTTAAATAACTAACCCTATTGATAAATGTTTCATGAAATAAGGGTTTCAAGGATTAGGACTTTAGTATATAATATGTGTTTAAGCCTGATTTGTTAGAAATCAATGATACCTAAGTCAGCCATATAATGCTAATTGTTACTCACTAAGCTGATTCTTACTAAATGTAGAGGATAACGGTTTCAACCTTAGGCATATGAGAATTTGATATATTACAAGTAGTTCACTATAAATTGTTTTGATTTCATTTCCTATATTCTATGGTCATGTATCTTTCCTTAAATTCCTCTTTCATTGTAGAATATAACCATTACATGTGATCCTCCTCAGTATTGGGTGCATCATAGGTCCTAAACAAGATTGAATAGTCTCAAATAAAAGTAGAGGTGGAAGAAGTGAGTGGTCAACCTATTTAATTGTCCTATTAAACATTAGCCAAGATGATGTCTCGCATGATAATTTGTCTCCTATCATTTTGTGTACTATCACAGAAGAAGTTTTCATGGTAGGGAAGTATATTCTGAAATCTAATCATCTTATAAGCATTTATCATGTTTCCCCTGACCTATACTATAGGATGTAGGTTGTTAAATAGATAGTCTGCTACATGTTAAAACAAGCTTCAAGTTCCTATCCGTTCAACTGGATTTGAACTAAGTGCTAGGGCCCCTACCCCTCAAGATAGACTAATTGTGAAACTAGAAGTGACATGGAACCAAGACTGGAGCTATGTTATCATCAACCATTGTGGTTGTCCTTACAAACATTGCTAACTTTTTAATACTCTGGTCCTTTATTTAATAGCTACACAAATGATCAGATATAATAGCAAGATTTGTAGAAGCTCAATAGTTGTTCATGTTTGTTTCACTTGTGGAAGAACCACAAATTCAAATCGAAAAAAGATAGTCATCAAGTTGGAGAAAATTGTATACCCTGGAAACTGTACTGAGACATTAGTGATCAGTAGTCTATAGTGTTTCATTTATAACAACACCATTGTGTCTCAATATGTGTGCCTACAGATCTGGGCATTAGTCACAACCAACAACATTGCTGGATAAATTACACATGGGAAATTGTAGCGAAATGATCATGAGGGCGCATCAATTATCAGGAAGTGATCAGCCCTTGTACTCATCCCAATTAATGATGAAGTCTACAAGTAGTCCAGATCTTAGTTCTACATCATGCCAATTCCCTAACACATACGACTCTAATTTAATATAAAAAATTCCTAATCCAACATTGCTTTTCTTATGGTTATACAAGTTACAGTCACCAGCGTACATCAATTGTATATCAAAATGGGATTCAATTTAAAACCTCAATCTTGTATCCTTCTAGAGTGATAGACATTAAATTATATATCAATATGGGATTCAATTTAAAACCTCAATCATGTATCCTTCTGGAGATGATGTTACAACTAGTTCTATTCAACATCAGTACCTTTCAGAGTGATAAATATCGCTCAGGTACCAAGTAGAGACTATGGTGATGGTGAGTGCAATTTTCAATTTAACTGCAGAAAGTTGACGCAGTCCTTTCTTAAAGGAACCACATTACTTCGTCAGTTCCTGCTTTGATAACAAGTGATGCTGAGTTCTAACAAGGTTCATTCAGATTGTATGCCCAGGACCTCTAATGAAGCATCTTGTTTGTTGAATTCAGAATTTCTTTTGAAGGTATGTATATCTATAAACATACCACCAGTGCTGCACAAAACACTACAACCTCCCTGCAAAATGACCAATATCACTCTGCATTAGTGTTGTGATAAAATGTCACTAGTTGCGCAATGGAGCATGATAACAGTAAGGACCATTGAACAATAAACTGACACACAATTTTTGAAACACAGACATAGAATGGAATTAGCCAAGGGCATCTATAAATAGAGGGATGGAAACAGGGTGTATAAAACATTAACATCGTAGATGTGGGACCTGCAAATCAAATTGGAAATCATATAAGCCCCCGATTTACATCTCTATAGAAGAAACAATGCAAACTCCAACCCTACTCTGGCACTGCCTGTCATGGCAATGCATTACCAATGGTGAAGGATCACAAATACATAGTATTCTCATACTCATAGTAGATCAGCTGCATACTATTTTTGCTCTCAACCACTAACAAGTACATATAACTCTCACCTGATATGCATGAAATTAGTTCTTGATACATGCAACCTTAGAAATTTGGCTTGACAATCGAGATTCAAGGTCAATAATGACTTCTTTATCAATTTTAATAGCAATGCATCTTGGATGGATGTCTGAAATCACATATAAGAACTATCCACATATTTGTACTCACCCCTTTTATTGTTGTGCAATAATGGATCGAAAGTGGATGTCTTCAAATCACTTATCTGAAGAGTATGAAAAAGGAGTGGACGAATTTGTAAGGTGTGCTATTGAACATGCAGGAAATGATACTAGACTTCTTTGTCCTTGCACAAAGTGTGATTTTGGTAAGCGGATTAACAAAGACACATTGTGTCATCACTTATTTTGAGATGGCATTGATATGACTTACACTCGATGGATACATCATGGCGAGAGGGAAGATTTTCATATTGTAGATCAGAGTGAACAATTTGAGGGAAGTGAAGGAGACACATTGTAGGACATGGCTTACAATGTAGAAGAAAAGATATGAGACTGTCCTAAAATGTTTGAAAGGTTAATGACTGACTCTGAAACACCATTATACAATGGTTGTGTCAAGTTCACCAAATTATCTATTATTTTATAGTTATATCACCTGAAGGCGAGCAATGGTTGGTCTGATAAAAGTTTTACGACCTTACTACATCTCTTGAAAGATATGCTTCCCGAGGATAATGTGCTTCCTCGTCGCACTTACGAGGCAAAGAAAGTGCTTTCAACCATGGGCCTTGATTATGAAAAGATACATGCATGCTCCAATGATTGCATTTTGTATCGAAATGATCATGCTTTAAAGGACAGTTGTCTAGTCTGTGGAGAACCATGATACAAGAAGGATGACAGCCCTAGTAAGGTGTTGTGGTATTTACCAATAATACCGAGATTCAGGCACTTGTTCAATAATACTGATGATGCGAAGAAGTTGGTTTGGCATGTTGAGGATAGAAAAAGAGATGGTTTTCTTAGACACCCTACAGATTCTCCACAATGGATGACAATCGATAATATATTTCTAGAATTTGGTGGTAATCCTAAAAACTTAAGACTGGCACTTTCTGCAGATGGAATGAATCCCCATAATTTAGGAAGTCATAGTACATGGCATGTAATTTTGGTTATATATAATCTTGATCCAAATGTATGCATGAAACGCAAGTATATGCTTTTAACTTTGTTGATTTCTTGACCAAAGCATCCTGGAAACGATATTGACGTTTACTTGGCTTCACTTGTTGAAGATTTAAAGATTTTGTGGGACAAGGGTGTTGAGTTGTATGATGCATACCGCAAAGAGAATTTTAATATGAGGGTGATGCTATTTTGTACGATAAATGATTACCCGACATATGAAAATATATCTGGGTACAATATCAAAGGACATCTTGGTTTCCCTATCTGTGAAGACGAGACCTCTTTCTGCCAACTGAAACATGGGAAGAAAATTGTTTATCTCGGCCATCGCAGGTTCTTACCAGAGTGAAGAAAGCTTATAATGGAAAAGTAGAACTACAAAGAGCTCCACAACCATTAACTGGTCAAGAAATCTTCACTAAGGTGAAACAGTTGAAAGTAAAATTCAGAAAAAAGAATAAATCTCCAATTCTCAAAGGTATCTACAAGAAGAGGTCTATATTCTTTGATCTTCCTTATTGGAAGTCCTTATATGTGAGGCATTGTTTAGATGTGATGCACATAGAGAAGAACATATGTGATAGTCTTATTGGAACATTACTTAATATCCCATGGAAGACAAAAGATGGCCTCAAGGAAAGATTGGACATGGTTGACATGGGTATTCGAGATAGATTGGCTCCACAAATGATAGGAAGTCAGACCTACTTTCCCCCAGCATGTTACACACTTTCAAAGTATGAAAAATTTGTATTTTGCGGGTTCCTAAAAGGAGTTAAGGTTCTAGAGGGATATTCTTCAAACATGAGTAGATTTGTGGAAATGAAAGATTTGAAACTATTGGGCTTGAAATCACATTATTGCCACATCTTAATGCAATAGTTTTTGCCGTTGGCTATCCGTTCCATTTTGCCTAAGTTGGTTAGAAATGCAATCACTAAACTTTGTATGTTCTTCAATGCTTTATTCTCAAAAGTCATTGACCCTGAGACGTTGAACTCATTGCAAAATTATATCATCATCACTTTGTGTCATCTTGAGATGTACTTCCCTCCTTCATTCTTTGATGTAATGGTTCATTTGACAGTGCACTTGGTTAGAGAGGTCAAACTATGTGGTCCAGTATTTTTACGTTGGATGTATCCGTTCGAGTTATATATGAAGCTATTAAAGGGGTATGTGAAGAATAAATATCGACCCGAGGGTTGTATGGTGGAAAGGTACATAGTAGAAGAGGCTATTGAATTTTGTGTCCAACATTTATCCAATGTTGAAGCCATTGGTCTTCCTAAATCACGGCATGTCAGAAAAATTGATGGACAAGGCAGTACAGGATGCAAGTTTGAATGACTTTCAGCTGATGAATTACACACAGCGCATGTGTATGTCCTTCGTAATACAACTGAGGTTGAATCATATGTTAAAGAACACATTGATTATTTACAAACTTATTACCGATCTAAGAATGAGAAGGATATAATGAACTTACACATCTGTTGTTTCACAGACTGGTTAACGAATCATATTAGTGAATAGATTGATCATTCACCAAATTTTGTTTCAAAGACCTTGAAATGGTTATCTGTGGGGCCTAAATCAATCGTCTTGTAATTTCCTAGTTATTTTATAAATGGATACACTTTCTATAAAAAATTTCAAGATGACAAAAGCATGATGCAAAATAGTGTGGTGTCTTTGGTCTCCGAAGCTTTGCACATTGCTAGTGCTAAAGACAAAAATCTAGTATGGTGTGACATGTCCTATTATGGTGTGATCCAAGATATATATGAGTTGGACTACAACACGTTTCAGATTCCTATTTTTCGTTGCAAGTGGGCTGAAAATTGTAAGGGTGTACACATAGAAGATGGATTGATCTTAGTGAACCTAGATAGGGAGGGATGTAAACACGATCCATTTATAATGGCATTACAGGAAAAATAAGTTTTCTATGTGATAGACACAACTAATAAGGGTTGGTATGTAGTCTTATCTCACAGAAGAAGGCCCCATGAAGGAGATGATGATGACGATGACATCATTTTAGAAGAAGAAACTTCTTTGTCTTCAATCATTCCATCTATGTCTATAAATGATGATCTTGTTGTTGAATAAGAAGAGATATGTGCTCGAGAAGATAATAATGACGGGACATTTGTTGATGATGTCAGTGTGCATAAAAATAAAAAATAGCATACGCATAAGTGAGAATAAGTATTACCATTTTCTTGATGTGCACAAATATCTTTCTGTAATGAATGTAAATATGTCTTAAATTTTGTAAGATTTTATTATGTTGTTTGTAATTGTTGTTTTATATGCAGTTTGCTAATATTTTTTTGTTCCAAATTTTGTTGTAGATGTCTTCCAATGAAGATGACTCAATGGCCACAAAGATTAGTAGGGGCCGTACCACAATGCCTAAAGTTTTGAGAAAGAGACGTAAAGGATAAAAAATTCAATTGGAATGGAATTCAGAAGGACAACCAATTGGGAAAACTCGAAACATTTTCAGCAGCTATATTGGAGTCGCATCCTGAGAGCGAGTTCCAATCAACATCGATACTTGGAGTGATGTGGGATAAGGTCTCAAGGACCTTATTTGGGAAGAGATTGAGGTGAGTATGTAGACGTTAATATTTTTTTGTATATTTTTTATATAAAAATATTATATTATATTTTATGTGTATGTGATTTTGTTATTTGTAGGGTGTTTGTTCGATTGGATCTGTTAGAAAGTAGTGGGTATTACAAAGAGCCAATGATAGATGGAGGGAATTCAAATCTCAGTTATCAAAAAAATTCATGAGGGACGAAGATGGAAACATATGCAAACACCCACCCAAAGAATATGATTTTATATCTGCAGATCAATGGGAGGATTTTGTCATGAGTCGATTGATCGAAGAATTTAAGGTCATAATATAAACTAGTGTACAAAATCCTTTTTGTTGTTTTGCTTGTAAGACATTTAAATATATTTTCATATTTATTGTTCATAAAAATAACCAGAGAAGAAGTAAGGATGGAAGAGAATTATTGTCAAAGAATGAGTATCGGCCTAGAATTTCTCGTAAGGGGTATGTTGGCCTAGAGTAAGAAACTGTAAGATTTGATTCATTTTAAAGTGATTTGTGAAATTTCATATAGAGGTATAAAAGTATTGTGGTTTTATCATATTATAAACAGATCAATGAGAATAGTTTAGATCCAGTTATTTCAAAGATTTCTAGAGAACAATTATGGAAAAGAGCTAGAATGGACAACACTGGTGTTGTTACTAGTGACAAGGTCAAGGAAGTGGTGTACAAGATTTTAAGTTTAATTTTTTATCTCATTGATTTTTCATCACAATATATAGTTTTTATTATTTTTACATATGTATGTTTTATATTTTGCACGGATGCTCTATCTCAGGAAGTTTCTGAGGGACTCGTTAGTGAGAAGGGATGTAATGATGTGTTAACAATGGCATTGGGAAAAAAGGATCACCCAGGACATGCGAGAGCAACCAGACCTGGAATAACAATTACAAAATATTGCCAAAGTGTGTCTCGAACAGATGATCAACCATCCCATATGTTGTTACAAATACAACAAACCATTAAAGCTTTGGCCATGAAGATCAAGTATCTTGAAGGGAAGAATACGGGCAAGGATCTCGACAATGTTGAGGATACACTCCAATACCTTCCAAATCTAATTGCCCACTTGCACAATTCTCACATCTACCTGAGGTAATCAACAAGTCTATTATGTAGTAAATTTTAGAGATAGTGATTTCTCATGTTGACAATATCTATATTTGATTTTTGTAGGGCTATCACAAGTGTATTTTGATGTTAGATAATCCATTACGTTCAATAGCTGATGGAAGGGTATATATATCTCATACAAATGAGCCAATTATCCTTCACAATGTGGCATTGGATCCAAACACAAAAAAGTGACAATTAATACCCCATTGATGCCTGAAGAAAGTGTGCCAATACCTTTAGATATGGATGAAGTTTGTCAAGGCATAGGAACCTACCTTCCTTGGCCTGCAGAATTGATCAAAATAAATATGAAGGTATATGTGATAACTTGACAGTGTCTTTATTAATTTATTGAAATGAATCATGTATATTAATAAACTATATTTTTTATTTTTATAATCATATGCAAGGAATTCCAAGACTCATTATCTCAAAGAAATGTGAGGGAATCAATAAGCACACAAACAAAAAATTCAAAAACTAGAAAAAATTGTGATGACGTCTCAAGTCTCGTCAAGCCAACATGCAAAAAGCCTCCAACAAAGCTGAAACTGTTGATGGTGTAAGTGGAAGATGATGAGAATCATAACATCTCTCTTCAGATGTCTGAAGATGTAGTAGGTTACACACATGAGCTGATTATCACACCAGAATTGGTTAAAATATGCCATGATAAAGACCAACTAGAAGCCTTGCACATATCAGTGTACATAAAGTAAGTTTCTATATGAGTAATATGTGTTTCTATACAAGTTTCTATACAATTACAAAGACTAAATATGTGTTTCTATACAAGTTTCTATAAAAGTACAAAGACTAAATATGTGTTTTTTGTAGGCATTTGTTCAACAAAGTGACCTCGGGAAATATATTTAATATATTTGGATTTATATGTCCACATTTTATAGATCTGTTATACAATGATAAAGTGGAGACTCGGGCACAGTACATAGCAGATCAATTCATTAGAGGAAAAAAAGATTAGAATTTTTCTTTATACCTTATAATGTGGGGTACGCATACATTTTGTCGATTGTCTGTTATTTGTTTACTTTAAATGTTGCTTAAAAATACATTAATCATAAGATGTAATACTCATGTATGCGTAGGGGACATTTGATACTTTGCGTCTTTGAACCTATGTGGGGTAAGTGCCACTATCTTGATCAGTTACGAGGAAAATTACATGGGAACGTGGAAAAACTCATGGAGTTGTATGTACTTCATAAAACAATTTCAATTACATAATACATGTATTGAAAGTTCCATATATAGTTACTAATGCATAGAATTCTTGATATGAATTTGAATAGGACTCATAAATTTTATCAAAAGAGAGATGTGCAATATAGGAAGAATTTGAAATGGGAAATTATCAAGGTAATTTACCATTTTGATCCAGAAAAATACTACTTTCTGATTCACCAATAAAAGTGTTGTTCTAGTTTCTTCAGATTCTGCTACTTGATTTGATATGGTGTTATTTTTACAAATGCTCTTATTTTTACATATATTGATTAGATCTTCTTTGGGTCAACATCATCAAGTTGCTCGGGCATTATCCTTTGAAACAAGATATTACACTTTGGGTTTACAAGTAGACCCTATAGGTAGATCCCAATTGTATAGACATTTAATAAGTTTGTAAAGAGCCTTCTTCTAGAATGTATGCAGGAGTTTAATGACTCTTTGCTTGACAGTGATCTGTTTGAATTGAATTGAAATGTTGTGTTCTAGACTTGGGATGACCACCAAAGTGACGGTGACTTTAGCAGTTATATGCAAGTAGTATGGCATCTCGTCATGTAAGGGTCATGGATATCCAGACATCTTATGATATTATGTGGGTTTGCTAATATACATTTCGCACTCAGGCATCTGAGTCCACATAGAAAATCTAGACTACATAGATATGAGTTTAGGAAAATTGAGATAATGATAGTTGCAGTAAAACAAAACTAGAATATGACATCTAATTGAATGTATAAAGCAGACAACTACGATCAAGATAAGAGAAAGATGAACCCTGTTTTGTTGCGGTACCTTGTGGAAGCATATGAGACAATAGCTGCTGAAAGAGAAAAACAAAAGCTTTTAGTACCAATACCAATGGACACAAACTTGAAGGCAAAGGTGTCATCACTGAAAAAAGAATGGTGGACAAGCTGGTGGCAAAAATATAAGATCCTTTTTTGGAGAGGAATAAAAGAAAGGCGACATGATTACTTAAGTTGGATGAGGATCACACAAGTATTGGCAACTACACTTATCCTTGGTGTACTCTAGTGGCACTCAGACAGAAACACAACTAGTAACTGGCAAGATCAGGTACAAAACTTTATCATCTGTCTATCAACATCACAGTTAGAAGAAGAATTTTAATAATTATTGTCAAGAAAAAAAACTTCGGTAGAACATATAGTAATCTTATAAATGTGCTCATGTTTACCATTTGGATAATGCTCAGCTAAACTAATTTTACATAATTTGTCCTTAAGCATGTAGCTTGAACTTTCCATAGGAGTCCTAATACTCCTGAGTGATCCCGAATAGTAGGAATGCCTGAAACAATTCAGATCAGATACCAATCAACATACTCTTTACTTCATTAGAAATTAAGGAGGCAGTTGAAAAATCAACCAAATAATGAAGAAGATAATCATCAATAATATGATATGACATCCAGACGATCTATTAGTTTACATTTATCTTATTCCCCTCATAGTCCTTGATAAATGCAACAATTCCTACCACAATAATCTGCGGTTGCTGGTCTGCATCTCTGATATAAGAACAGTCAAATTTCAAAGATAAGTTCAAACTTGCAAATACTTTAGTTCTGAAATGATAAGGCAGAACTAAAGATAGCATTACCAATATAGGAAACATTTCATTGATACACCCAGGTGATGCACTTAATACTGTTTATGCCATAACTTTGATACTCAATATGAGAATCACGTGATGCAGGCATGATTGCTCTTCTTCATTTCTGTATTCTAGGGCTTCTTCCCTGTGTTCACTGCCATCTTCACATTTTCGCAAGAAAGAGCCATGTTAAATAAAGAACGATCAGTGGATATTCTTACAAATAAGTATTCTTACACTATTCTCCACCTGCTTCCAAATTCGATAAACCCCAAGTCCCCAAATGACTGCATAGTATATTCCCTGTTCCTTGCTCCTTGTTCCTTCAACCTCTCTTCCTTTCTAATGCAGATGACATTGCTGACTGATCCATATGTACACGACTTTGTCAACTAGTAACTACTATAGGCTTTTAAATTGCAATGCAATATGATCTCCGAAGTTGTTGATTTGTTCTTTTCTCTTCCATGCTAATCCTAAATGATCCAATGCTAACTAGATAAAAACACCTATTGTCAATGTAAAAGTTTTACCTTGATGATTGTGAACGTACACCTGCTGAAGTGCAACCACTTCTAATATTGAAAGTCTGAAATCATGTATCTAATCTTAATCTAATATGTACTCATATGCGTTCTGTTGTCTTGATCAGTACCATGGTTTGACCAGTAGGATACACTACTTTTCATTGTTCTGATAAGTACCCTATTACGGTTAATTGTTTGATTGTTGTGTACAGTTAATCAGTTAATTGCCCCTCTTCCTTACTGCTTGTTCCCTTACTAATAGCCTAATGCTATCGCTAACTGACATATGAAAATGCATGTTGTTCTAATGCTATTAAATCATCTATTGTAAATGTACACTATAATTTATTAGATATGCTACTCAAAAAGTTATAATGCAAACATGATAAGAATCTCCACGACATGCAACACATTTATAATACAAATTGCGGTCAGCCTAATGAGTGACCAATCAAATAACACAAGTTACCATCTGTAACGAAGAAACATTTACCCGATTGGATGCTTCAGGTAGACGATCCTTGGGAGTGCTTGTAGAAGGTACTACATTTTGAAGCATAGGTTTTCCATCTCCCCATCTTGCAGTACCAGTTAAAGGGTTAAATTTGGATCCTTTGTTTTCTAGAGCTTCTTCAACTTTATATGCCTTACTAACAGGAGTAGGAGCAGCAAGACGTTTAGGTTATATAATGTGCTTGGTTTCTATAATGTATATGTAGTATTTTTTATTTTTATAAGCTACCATGATATTGTCACCAGTTGTCAAACACGAGTAGTTCCTGAGAGTTGTTTCCAAAATAGCTTTGGGGTTTGATATATCTAAAAAATCTTTCATGTGAGGCTGCGGTTTAACAAAATTTCCTTTTGGAAGGGTGGCATTCTTCACTCTTACAAAATCCCCCTCTTGCAAGAGAAAGTTTTGCATCATCCAGTGTGGTATATAAGCCACGCCTTCTTCAGCAATAAACCATGCCTTTTTCACTCTTATAGCATTTTTTTTAGAAAGTCAAGAGGCATTTTATTCATCCCACCCTCCTCGTGTAGGCAAACATGTAGAACTACAAACATTAACATTACTTGCTGAATGAAACATGGTAGTACTACTACCATTACAACGTTATTCAGATCTAACCAAATCTAAAATATAACTTGGGGAGGTAGGGTAGGCACATCTACCATGGGAGTTTTTCATGTGGAATTTAGCTAGGCCATCAATGACCTGGTTGGAACTCCTCTTAACAAAGTGGATTTCCATGAACCAATCCTTGTTAAGATATCTTCTTATGCTGGTGAGGGTGGTTGCGTAAGAAGGAGCTTTCTGTATAGACTTAGTAGATAGGTTCACTGCATTCTTACAGTCAGATTCAATATGAAACTTTTTGACTTCCACTTTAGCCGCCAGCTCTAAAGCAAACTCAATGGCAATAAGTTCAGCGTACAGAGCTGACTTGGCATTCAATGTGCTAGTTTATGTAAAAATCCATCTACCTTGGTAATCTCGGACAACAGCGACAACTACAACTTTGCATTTTGTCACAGTAGCATCAACATTTATCTTTAGAAATCCGGGAGGGGGAGCTGACCACCTACATACAGGCTGATCCAAGAAATGTTGATCATTGTTATAAGCCATATTGATTAGCTCGATTCTCCTTCTAATCCGAGTCACTTGTTGGTGTGGCTCTATGATTGTGCCTTCAAATACCTCCATGTTTCTGTTGTTCCATATACTCCAAGCAGCGGTAATCATCAAACTGCAGATCTCATCTTTGGATTTCAAGATGAGGTTAGTCCATTGCTGTAAATTTGCAGTGTAGAAATTAGCAACCATTTGTTCAGCTCTCAGGCTTCTCCAAACCTCTACAGCCTTATCACAATCTCATAGAGCGTGTAAGAGATTCTCCTCTACCTTGGTGCATCTCAAATAGATTACATCACTACTCATGTGTCTCTGTACTCTCTTACAGTTGGTAAGAAGAGCATTGTGGCAGACAAGACAGAAAAAAGTCTTTTGCTTCTCCGGGATTCTGGCTGCCCAAAGTTTGTCCCAACAACCTGTGATCATCATGCTGTTGGCTTCACGAATAACATTCGATGGGAACCAGACCTTCCGCCCAGATGTGTGTGCTACTCATCGTCCTCCTCGACCTCTTTATCCTGCCATTGCTACTTTCTGATCACCTTCTAGGTTTAATTACAGCAGAGTGTCTATAATCTGTATAAGTATTTGTCCATTAGTAGAAGAGATAGAGCTCTGAGATCTGGTCTCTATGTTTGGTTCATCAATGTTTTTATTTGGTAGAACCACCGAGGTCTTTCTCTTGCATTGTAATCATAATTATGATAGTTATTAATCAATAGCTATTTGCATAAGATGCTTGATTCTATGTGTATGCTTGGCGTAGAATGACGGGAACGTTCTGTCTGAAAATAGATCTGGGAGTTGAAATGTGGACTGGTTTTGACAAGAATTACTGCCCACAGAAATGCTGGTTTGAGTTAACTCTATAATTGGCATGTATCAAATATCTACTAATGTCAATACATCTCCCTTAATTGATTGAGTACTTATCATTTGTGATTAGATTAGATTCCATAGCAATTGGATTTTAGTTAGCTTTGTTAATGGACGACATCTTGCTTTTAGTTGGATATTCACACGGAAGTATCCTCACTTTGCGGAATGACTTGTTTATATATATGTCTTGTTTAACAGGTTGAACGGAATACCCTTATTTAAGTTTCTACTACACCAACAAATTCTTTTGCTGGTTTTTGAAGTCTAGGTATTTCTGTGAACAAGAAGAAGCGATAGATTTTATTGGGTTTTTAAGCTCTAGGTACTGTCGTGAACAAACTAGATCTGCAGGAATATACATGCTTTTTTAGTCTAGGTACTACTGTGAACAAAAGAGATTTATGTGTTTTGCTGGTTCTCTATGCTCCAGCTACAGTTGTGAACAAAACAAATATGCGGGCGTTTACGAATTTTTAAAATCTACAGTTTCGGGTCAGGTTTTTTCGGGTGAAGTAGTTTGCGGGTTTTGAGCGTTAGTATATTTTCATGTTGGGGTTTTTTCTCACAACCCTTAAAGTGGGTCGGGTCGGGTTCGGGTTGGGTCTGGAAAAACCCGGCCCGTTGCCATGCCTATTTCCTACACCAAAGTAATGAAGGCAATTGAGGATCACCTGCATTTGTTCTTTGGAAGCTTTCGCAAAAAGGATGATATCGTCTGCGAACATGACATGTGAGATTATGGGGCCTTTGTTTGACAATTTAATGGGACTCCACCGACCTTTATTGACCTCCATATCGATAGCCTGACTAAGTCTCTCCATAAAAAGCACAAAGAGGTAGGGGGACAATGGATCCCCTTGCCTTAATCCCCTGCTCACTTTGAAAGTGTCCAGCAGTTTACCATTCCAAGCTATATTTATAGTTCCTCCAGTAATAGAGTTCATGGTGTACTCAATCATATTAGGTGACCATCCAGCTTTAGTAATTGTGTCTCTAATGAACCGCCACTCTTATAGTATTTTTTATTCTGTTTACACATACCTTTTATTAAGTTTTCTGGCTATTTATACCTTTCCATCCTCTTATTTGCTAACAAGTTCTCACAATTATTTGGATAACAAATTAATATTTATTTTGTACAGTGTCCAAAGCAACCGAACAACATAGATTGCAAGTATTATGTGCTGAAGTATATGAAAGACACCTTTGATGCGATAAATAGAAATATTCCTGAATGTGTAAGCTACTTAACATTATATTCTTTTAGTTTGTTCAAATTTCTAAATAAATTGAAAAAATCACAATATGTTGATATATTTGTCATACGATTGCAATATTATTCGAAGTATATTGGTCGTTGCTTCAACCAAGAAGAAATCGATGAGGTCTGAAACGAGTGGGCGACATGTGTTCTTGAGCACACATAAGATTATGTGACATGTGGGGGAGACATTTGTTCTTTAGCATAGACCAATGTGTGAAACTTTTTTAGTTAGTTTTTAGTTCGATTCTAGAGTGGATACTCAGTACTTTGTATTATTGAATCGTTGTATGGATGATTTACTATTAATTAAATTTAGTACGAGTTTCTTTCAAGGTTTGATGGAAATTTTGTTTAACTGTGTGTTTGTTTGTGAAATGAAAAGGTATAATTGCATATTTATTATAACTTATTAATAATATGGTTAATTTGATCAATACAATTGGTTCGATATATGACTTATCAAACTCTAATCAAAGACAACAGTTAATGATATATTGTAAAATGTATGATTCTACAACAAACAACACATGTTGTGTTATCCACACCTATTACAACAGGTTTGTCAGGAAAAAATACACCTACTACAACAGGTGTTTCTAGTGAACTACAACATGCATAACATATTGTATAAGTTGTGTATATTACAACAGACATACACCATGTTGTCTAAACAATCCTATTACAATGGTTGAATGTATGGAAAGACAACATACTCCAACTGTTGTATAAACATGTATATTACAACAGGTGCACTACATGTTGTAATAGACCTACGTATTACAACAAGTGTGTTTAGTGAAAGACAAAATGCTTCTACTGTTGTATAATATATATTCCAATGGGTGAACCACAAGTTGTAAAAAGTACCCCTATTACAATGGGTGTGTTTAGTGAAAGACAACGTCGTTCAACTATTGTATAATATATATTACAACAGGTGCATCACATGTTGTGTAAAATACCCATATTACAACAGCCCATTCCTTAAAAGACAACATGTTTCAACTGTTGTATAAAATAGATCTATTACAACATGTGATCACATGTTGTGTAAAGCACCCCCCATAAGACCACGCGATCTAATACAATGGTTAACACCTGTTGTAAATTGAGAAAAGGAACTGTTGTAAAAAGCATTTTCTGTAGTAGTGATAACTGGTGGTGGGAATAGAGTGTATGGAACAGAAGAAGAACTTGCTCCATGGTAGGATGCTAGTTGAGGTGGGGTGATGAATGAAGAATAAGAACCAGCTCCTCCAAAGTATGGGCTTGTATGTCCCCATCCCATGAAATGAGAAGTGGGACTGAGCTCGGGAGCTATAAGTACAAGACTAGGAGTAGGAGTAGGAGTAGGAGTGGGCTCAGGGGCTGTGGTATGAGTGGGTATGGTATCCCACGGCCGAGCATAGTCGGGAAGACTATCAAAGTAAGCCCCCTGGATGCTATAGATGTTGTCTTTGATCTATTTAGGGGCATGCTCTAAAGCTGCTTGGATCGCCACCTGTGTTTGCACTTGTAAAACAAAGTATGTACACATAACAAAGACCAATTACATATATTACAAATAACAATGATAAAAATAACAGTTTGTAAAAGAAATAATAATGATACCCACAAATTCTTGCAGGCGATAAATTTGCGGGTAGTATGTGGCTGGAGGCATAACTGGAGGGGGCATGATGTACTGGGGATGATACCATGCGTAGTGAATCTGAGGACTGAAGACTGTATCAGTTGGTGGAGTAGGAACTAAGCTCTCACATCTATTGTTTCATAGCTGCACCTCCCACCTATAATGAAGCAGCCAATCCTCAGCCGCATGACCCCTCCCATCTATCCGGATAAGCCGCGACAGCTCAAGAGTAGGTTGTACTTGAACAAAGCCGAATTGTCCAAGTACTCTATTGGGGAAGTGCCACTCCACTATTTTGTAGCACAGTAAAGGCACTCATGCCAACCAAACATCACTACCCTCTCTACAAATGGTAGGCAATCTCTCAAGAACATCAATAGTGTAAGGAGTCAAATTTATTTGTTATTCATATGGACAACATGTATGATATAAAATAGAGTAAATTGTAAATAAATAAAACATATACCATACAACATGTTAGTAGAGGTGAGTAAGTTATACCTATGAGGGAAAAATCTGGTCAAATGATGAATCGTAAAATTGGACTGTTCCCTTGATAGCATCACTCCTTTGGACAAAGGTAGGCCACCTATTAAATTGACAAACTATATTTATATAAACACTACATAATGTTTGGACAAATATAAAAATTAATTGTGTAGATCTTTACCTATAACCCAAGGGAACATCTTTTGGCCACTCCCCCCAGTGCATAACAATTGAACCTAGGCATCCAATTCCCAACCTCTCCCAATACCACAGCTGCAATAGACATACACAACCTGACAGATGGGCAGTTCTCCTAGACTGGGTGGTAGCCTTATACAACTCCCTATATAAGTAAGCTAGAGTTGCAGCACCCCAAGATAGTGTGCCACAACATACA
This sequence comes from Alisma plantago-aquatica, assembly GCA_963693085.1. NCBI lineage: Eukaryota > Viridiplantae > Streptophyta > Magnoliopsida > Alismatales > Alismataceae > Alisma > Alisma plantago-aquatica. The sequence goes on along the minus strand of OY856409.1, from coordinate 1,168,658,841 downwards.
AAATCAGACACAAGAGGGAGGTACCTAACATGCACTCTATCCCCGATACTATCTGGGATAAGACCTAGAAGCACTGCAAAATCCTGAAGTGTTACAGTCATCTCAAATGGGGGAAATCTAAAAGTATTGCTAGTATTGTCCCACCAGTTAATTAATGCAGTGATTAAAGTGGGGTCAAGGTGGATAGAGGGTATCCTATGAACAAGCCCAAAACCATCAATGGAAATATTTTCTAAAACATCCGGGTCAGTAATAGGCCATTGTGTCAACATGATGTGGTGCTGGGAGAGTCAGAAGGTTGCTTGTCTAGGAACCATATCTATAAAAAGTGCAAATATTACATTAAAAAAAAGTACAAATATTGTACAACATATAAGTTTGTCAAGATTTTTCATTAGATAAGATGAAATTAATTCAAATACATGAAATACCAAACAATATTAAAATACAACATGAACTACTAAAAGATAAATATTACAATAATTAGTTACTGCATTTGATTCAATATCTCATCTAGAGGTTCATAAAATGGCCACATTGATGTACATCTCGTTGTATCTCTGGATGTGATATAGCTAACTGGTTTTTAATTTATTCATTGATTGGCATTACTTTCTATTTTGTGTGATCCCAATACCAACCAGGTAGCTCAAGAAGTTCTTCATACATGTAAAACATTTTCTTTAAAAATTGCCACTATAAATCCTAACTTTTTTTTAATTAAGCCAGGGGTCGCTTTTATTCATCCCACACCCCTCTTGTGGGCTAAATCACAGCAAAATTACATCTCCCGCACTTATAACTCGGGTATCATCCCAAGATCCCTCAAGGACAGCCCTTACATCCTGAAAAATAAAAACAAAGACAACCAAAACAAGGGACACCGAAATCAAGTGTTTTCCTCTCCAACTTCTGTTCTCTTGAGTATCACATAGGGAGTATCTCTTTTTTCCAACAACGCCATGCCTCTAATCCTCATCGGCATATTGGATACATCTGATGAAACTACCATCTCATTCAATCGGCATCCCCACCTACATCATTCCAGTCATCATCCAATAGAGTTTGATGAGCCATTTTTTCCTGTAGGCACTTTGTAGCAATTATTTGGATTAACTCTACCGATGTGTGAAATGTCCATGTATTGTGATGAGCCATCTATAAAAAACCCATTATAAATTCATTCTTTTAGTGAAATTGCAAATATTACATGACGTGATTAAATTGTAAACATTACTTGACTTGAGTAAATTGAAATTGCAAACATTACATGACGTGATTAAATTGACATTGCAAACATTACATGACTTGAACAAACTAAAATTGCAAACATTACATGCCTTGAGTAAATTGAAACAGCAAACATTACATGACCAGACATCATATTACATTAGGACAAGTGTGTCTATTATGGCCCCTTCTGCCACACTTATGACAGTGATATGTATACTGATTTGGATCAACATCCATAGTTGAAGGCCTTCTCTTTTTCTTTGGTGTTCCAGTTTGCCTTCGTTTCCTAGGGGGTAGTAAGGGATAAATATCTCTACTTTCATCAAATTGAGGCCAATACCTCTTGTCGAGAATACCATGAAATTCAGTTCTGTATGCATTTAGATAAGTGTCATTTGTATAATATGCGCTCACAAGTGCATCAAGATCCCAATTGAGAGAGTCTGCAGCTACCCAAACATGAGAACATGGATAATGTCATTGTTGTGGAAAACCACAACTGTATTGACTGCCACCATTTGGACGCACTATTACTTGGAATCTATGTCCATCCATGTCACTAACAAGCCATTCATCATTGTTCACATGGATGTGTATTGCCAGTTTTTTGCATCCTCTCGAACATTATAAAGCTTATCATGAACCCTCAAGGGCCATTTCAGTCCATCTTATGCACGTTTATTTGCGAGATTATGCCTCTCCAACCACATTGTCACGGAGTGATAGTATGTGGCAACAATTAACGCCTATATTGGCAAACCTCTAACACCTTTTAAGACTCCATTACACCCTTCAACATGATTGCTAGTCAATGACCCATACCTGCAACCTCTGTCCAAAGAGACCAAAGTACTGGATTTTGGCCTAATAAATACGCCTTCATTGCTGGTTCTATAGTTTCTATAACAGTCATATGATGATCAAATTCATGTGTATCAGTTGTGGATCCCACCTTCCACAAAATCTCCCTCAACTCCTGGGACTTGAACTGCTTATGGAAGTTCTCCCAAAGATGTCAAAGACAATAATGATGTTGAGCCCAATCGAATTTTGATTTAAGTGCTGGAAAAATCCCACTCATTCGATCAGAAATAATACACAAGTCTGTACATTGTGGAATGATTGGAATACAAGTTTGTAGACAACCAAAGAACCACTCCCAGGAGTCCTTATTTTCTTTATCGACAACAATAAAAGCAAGTGGAAATAGACCATTATCAGCATCTATGCCACATGCAATGAGAAGTATGCCAGTATATTTTCCTATTAAAATGTGCCATCAATAGTAAGAACAAGCCTACAATAGGCCCAACCCCTCACAGTTGGACCAAATGCCTAAAACACCCGCTTGAATCTACGAGTGCCTTCAGTTTGAAGGGTATAATCATCAATAAGGTGGGCATATATAGTTCTTGGAATATATTGTGTCAGAGATATTAAGAATGACAACAAACTATGATATGATGATTCCCAGTCTCCAAATATTTTACAGTCAGTCTTCCTCCTCGCTAGATATGCCTTCTTGTAAGATATATGGAGCCTTAGTTCAACATTCACCTTGTTACAAATTTCTCATGTCGACATATCCAATCATGATACTAGTATTGACATTATCATTCGAGCAATATAAGATGTTGTGACTTGGTGACGATCATGATTCATAACAGTTAATTCATAATTGTGGCCTGCTTTACAATGTTTTATCTTCTACATGTCACCTGCTCTTTTCGAATGGCAAGCTGTCAATTTCCAAGGGCATTGTTGATCATGGATACAAACAAGTTTAAGATGACGATTATTTGAGCGTAATGTATGGTATTGGTCATTCTTTTGTATCAACCATTTTTGGAGCGTCTCAACCAGTACAACTTTGGATGCAAAAAAAACACCCTCATATATAATAGTGTTGGAAGGATTGTAATTGAGACAGAATTCATGCCAAAAATCTTCCACCCAGTCATCATCTTGAAAATCTTCATAGTTGGAATCAATGTGTTCATGTTGGGGCCATTGGTTGTCAAATATGGATGGAATAGAACTCAATGCTGCAATAGAATCAGGGAATGGATGTGTGTGCTCATCATCAGTTTCAGTCAATGACTCCTCCTCAGGTGGTTCACTATTATTACCACCTTCAATATCACTATTGTTATCACCTTCGTGATCACTATCATTATCACCTTCATGATCACTATCATTATCTTCCTCGTCAACCTCAACACCAACATTCTCAGTAGTAAAATTTTGAGAGAATTGAGGTGGTTTACTCCATTCAGTAGTTAAATAAATTTGAGAGAATTGAGGTGGTTGACTCCATTCAGAAGTTAAATGACTTTGAGAGAATTGAGGTGGTTGATCATCATATCACATCTTGACAATTCATGAATTTGAACTAGATGTTGTGTTCCTATCATTGTAAAACAATAATTCATATTTTAGAACATTATATTAACATGAATTAATATTTTAGAACAGTGACATCATTTTTAAAAGAGTAGTTAAGATTTGAATTTGGAATTAAATTTATGTTACTAATTTTTCTATAACATTAACATTTTAGAACAACAATTCTACTATTTTTTCGTAACATTAACATTTCTATTCAACAACAATTTTGCTATTTTTTCAGTAACATTAACATTTCAGAATAACAATTTTGCTATTTTTTTAGTAACATTAACATTAACATTTCATAACAACAATTTTGCAATTCTGAACAATAATTTTTCCAGTATTAATTAATCTTCAATTGTCATTTTCTACATCATTATTTTAGTAATGTGGAATCAAGGAGTAGCAATACAATTATTTCAGTTGTAATATTGCATACTAATGTTAAGTTCAAGTTTTGAAAATTGAAATTTTGGTAGAAAAAATACCTCAAATGGAGAGTTATCCCTTGTCAATTAAAGAATACGAGAAGAGAAAGAAGAGCAACAGTAGAATCGCCTCCAAGCGGTAGAAGAAACGAAGAAGATAGCAGCTCCAAGATCGCCCGAAATAAGCTAGAAATTGCCTCCAAGCAGTAGAAATCCGAGCAAGAACTCTAGAGAAATGGGAGTAGAGAGCAAGAGTATGGAAATGAAGAATGGTGTGAGTTTGGGGGGCTAATTTCGTCCAATATTTATAGGAGAGCAATGTGCCTTGGTTGGGGACGCATTGCCCCCACATGGCACTGCACCGTGGCCTAACGGCAAAATAGTCGTTGGGTTGTGCCAGTCCAGGTGCTGGGTAGGAGCAATGCATCCCCATCCCAGACACATTGCCCGCGTGGAAAAATTTAGCCATTGGGGCGTCTCTGCGCGCGACTCATTGGCCCTACAAGAGGACAATGCATCCTAGTTCGAGATGCATTACCCTCCTGTGCGGCCAATACGTCCCAAATCGGGACACATTACCCTCCTGTGGGGCCAATGTGTCCCAAACCGGGACGCATTGCCTCACGGGAGAGGAATGTGTCCCAGAAGGTGACACATTGCTCCCCAAATGTGCCATTTTGGGCAATAAGTTCAACAACTTGCCATTTAGGGAATAAAATATGACAAATGTGCCATTTTGGTTTTTTGGCCTACTTTTTAATATTAATAGACACAAAATTACAAGGCCAAAAAACCAAAATAGCATGTTTGGGTATTTTAATTACCAAAATGACACGATTCAAAATTTAATTCTCAAAATGGCACGTTTCCGAGGCAATACGTCCTCAAAGAGAATGCGTTTGTTACAACCCTAATTTTTGAGTTTATTTAGTGAGAAATGTAATTTCTCATAATAAAGATAATTGAACAAATAATGATTGAATGCATGAATTTCGTTTAAAATAGCCTTGTTGATTTATTTGTGGGCTTTATTGGCTATTGGGCCCAATAACAAGGAAAAGACAAAAGAAACTCCATTATTAATAAGAAATGGAGAAAAGAAAAATGTAGAAACTTCTAGAAGGCAAAAGAGTGTAATCCAAAGGTGGATTTCGTGCCTCTTGGGTTCCTTGGGTCCCAAGGAGTCCAAAATTGCAAGGATAAAGCAATAAGAAAAGAAAAGAACAATTATGTATTGCTTTATTAAAGAAAGAAATTGAAAATAATGATAAAATGTGAAAAACAAGTGAATAGAGGTATAATTGAGTTATCCTTAATGGATTTTCATATCCAAAGGATTCCTAATGTTAAATGGAATGCCAATGAGGAAAATAAAAAGAAAGATAAAGAGAAATCCTCAAAAAGAGATATTTTGATAAGAAATAAAATAATAAGAAATAAAGGATAAAAGATAAGTAAAAGGCTAAGGTATATTCCCAAGATGGGATTTCAAGCCATTAAGGTTCCTTGAGGTTCAAGGAACTCAGAAAAATAATTTAATAGCAAAGGAAAGAGAAAAAAGGTGATAAATATATTTAATTGAGTAATATCTTGCACCTAAATAAAAGGCACCATTTCTTTTAGATAATGAGCCCAAATTTTGGCTGAAAGGTAGATAAATACATTATTAAGTTTCCCTCAAAATTTGGGATTAATTGGACACTCAGTTTGGGGGTTATGGCTTTTACAAATTTCCCTAAAGTGTTGTGATTGTAATAAATGTCACACCTTTCCGATTTAAATGAAAATAGAAGGAGATAATGCCAGCCGTCGGATCGAGATCTGACATGCACTTTCTGTGTGTCTCCTTCCTCAAATCAGAAAAGGAAAGGGGGCCACGTAACAGGGGGATCTATCCCTCGATTTTCTCACAAATCCGATGCATGTGCATTTGAGGAATTGGTTCCAGTGGGTTTGGCAGAGAATTTCGCACCTTTCAGACCTAGTTTTTGCTAGGTTTTGTGGTTATTTCGAGAAACGCCTAAATCCCATCGGGACAAGGCTCGGCGGCAGGTTGGGGGAGCCATCCCTAGACCCCCACACCTATATATATTGACCCCTCTCAACTTGTTTCACCCTAACGAACCAAGACAGCACCTTCGCCCGCTCCCTACTGCTCTGAGTTGAAGAAATCAACTCTCTCCAGCTAGCTCTCCATGCGGCGCCGCCGCGTAGCCTGTTGATGGGTCAAGCCATGGACAAAGAGTAGCAACCCTTCGATCGATGTCCATCGTAGACCAAGGGCGCGGATCAACGTCCCTGGTCTACTGCGGCTTCAAACCTGCTACTAGTGGGCGCAAGCATCGCAGGCCGTGCGATCTTGCTTGGTCAAAGATGACCGAGGATCCAACAGCTTCTGTTTTACCAAATTAACAAAGTAAGTCGCTCCTCTGCCTAATATTCAAGAAAAAGGTGGGATCTTGTATAAATCGTTAAAAATAGATCCTTTGGCCGAAAAATACAATTAAGTAGTGATTTTTTATCAAAACAATGCAAGGAATGCAATAAAAATGTACTTGAAGCCTAATTCTTTTGTCAATTCAAAAAGTATGTAAAGATGTTATCTTTAGTGGTTTATCTTATGAAAAACCCTAATCTTTATCGATTAATGATTTGGAAGGGTTAAATGGATGTTTAAAGTTGATATTAACCTATTGATTGTAAAAAGGTATATTGAAAACAAAAAGGATTAACTTTGCATGTAATTAGTTTAATTTAGATTTCATATGCATGAATATGCTTAAAGGGGCCTTGAAACCCTAATATTGGTAAATGTGACTCTTAATGGCTTTAATTATTCAAAATTGTGAATAAAGCTAAGATTTGATGATTCTAAGCTATTTTGAGTATAAAGGTTTCTAATTGTGGATAAATACCTTTAATGTAGAAATTAGGATTTTCTAATGAATAAAGGTAGAATTAATGACAATTAGAATTCATATGTGAATTAGACCATAATGAACTATGAATTGATGAGAAAAAAGTATAATGATCTTGTCATGGAGTAAAATGGATAAAAATGGTAGCTTTAATGTAAAAGAAGCTTAATGGACTTAATTGATGATTAATTGTGTTGTTTCTGAAATTAAGGTTATATGTTGTTAAAAGGTAACCTTAATAACTTTCATGAAGGATAGATGAGAAATTAGGGTTTAAAAGAGTAAAATGAAGTAAAAACCCTAATTGCAAAGTAAACCTTAAAAAGAGGTAGAAATCCTAAAAAGGAATAGAAATCTTAAGTAGCAAGATGGTTTGATTAGATTTTGATAAAAAGGAATTGGATGTAATTTCAGGACTCTTGTACTTGCTTGATTGTATGTCTTGATTGATTGGACTATTCTATCTCAATTCAGCCTAACAGGTATGTGGTTAATTATGATTAATCACATTAGTTTTCCTGAAGGTTTCCCATATGGTTAATCACATTGATTGAAACTAAATAGTTTGGATGTTCATACTACAATTATAAAGTCACTATCGTTATCACAATTATAAATACATGTTATTCTTGCACCTACATGCCACCCTGATGGAAGATGTCATAAAGGTCAGGCCCAAGGGGGTAGACCAAGGGGCACCATGAGATGTGACCCCAGACACCAAGCTCGGGAATGAGAAGGTGGTCTATGTTGCATGACTATGGGGCACCATGAGAGGTGACCCCCAGGAACCAAGCTCGGGATTGAGAAGGTGGCCTTAAGTCATTGGCAGAAAGAGAAACCCTAGAGGGGTATTCTAGGGTTAGGGCAAAAGCGGTGGAGAATGACACATGGAAAATGTAAATTGGTTTGCTAATTACCATGATTGTGATAATTAAATTGTTAGCCATATTTGTTAAATTTTGGTTGTTCCCACATACCAGCATATTCCTATATGCTGATTGATGTTTTGTTTGTCGGGCTTTTAGGTACAAAAATTGAAAGAACAAATAGTAAAGCGACACATTGTGGAAATAAGAAATAAAGTGCAGGAGGATTAGATAGAAGGAATCCAGGCTGTGGGTAGAATAGCTTACCAAAGTTTTAAAAAGGTATGCAAAGGTTTTATTTTAGTTGGTAAATTTTGATAATTATTATTGATTATTTGTCGAACCTTTGATCCTTTTAATTGGGATAATGTCTCTGACCTCTTGGTCTCCCTTAATTGGGGGTTACCGGGAGGCGGGGTCGTTACAATTGGTATCAGAGTATAGGTTCCTCATTTAATCTTTAATAATTATTAAATTTTGCAAACTCTGTAGAACCCAAGGGAGTTATTAGAGAAATTTCCAAAAGACAGAGGTGTCTAGAAAAGGATCACGTCTGGGGGCTGGCAAGATTTTCCTCTACACCGTCAGTCAGAATACAAGGACTCCCAAATTAGTGTGACTGTCTGGCCAAAGTCTCAAGATTTGACTCAAAATAAGATACCTTTAGGACTCTCTCATCTTGTTCATCCCTTCTCAACTCAAATTCTATTAAGGACCTTAAGGATTAGGGTTTTCTCTATTCTCCTCACCCTCTTGAGGTATGGGTAAGGTTGATAAGGTTTAAGGAATCCTCCACCAAATTAATAAGGCATGTAAATAAGATGTCATGGACATAAAGCAATACATAAGAATAGATTACTCACCTACTTTCTCTTTCTCACCTCAAGTTTATAACTGCTAATAAAGTAACCTTCTTATGAACGTATTCCAACTTCATGATCACAATATAAGCATTTTACATCTACTGAACACTCACTAGATTCATCTAAAGACAAAACTTGAAAAAGCACAAATATAATTAAAATAAGAATTATGTATATGTTGGATTTCTAATATACTGAATGACACACATGGTCCTTAAACCAATGGGACAAATTTTTATCTTGCTTTTTTTTTAACTTGTAACTCAATTCAGTTAGGATATTTGGTTTCTAAACATCTTTTATGCACCCTACATGTCAACAAGTTAGACTTGGCCACATGGAGTTTATAAAGAAAATGACATTAATAGATATGAAGAGTCCATTTACTTTAAATATGGTTGTATTTCATCTATATTAAACCAGACAAAATGGTGTGCTTGAATTAGCTACTCTTTAGACAATGGATACTCTACTCAAACACCAATTGGCTTTTTGCATATCTCTTTGTATCATCTAGCTTCATAATTGTGTTATTATTTATTCAAGAACAGAAAGTAACAACTTTCCTCCATTAGAAAAGATTCAACAATAGAATCCTCTAGTCTATATTTATTTTAGATATAACCTTAAGCCAAAATAAATATCCTTCAATAGGATACAAACATCTAAAATAGATATGACCTACAATTTTAGCTTCCAAAGCCAAATGGATCGATCAGTGCACACTTCCATCAAAGAATGTCAGGGGGGGTTCTCTCAATCTAGCATAGAGTTATCAAATTTTGTTTTTTAATTGCTCCATATTTCCAACATGAATAAGTTTATTAAAAATTTCTTGTGAAATGACACCAACTCTCATATCACAATTCAACAAATTTGGATATAATTATTTTTAAAGACAAAGGAAAAAGTTCGTGCATAAGGATATGATGATCATGGCTTTTCAAAACACCAATCTTTATATCTGATAGCTTATTTTTTGAAATATTGAAGGAAAATCCATAAGGTAGTTTCAAATCCTTTAAGACCTTAAGAAAAGTATCTTTTTCCTCATTTGTCATACTATAAGATGCACAAGAATATATGTTTTTGTGATATTTGAGGTCTTAATCCATAATGACCTTCTTACTTCAAATGCCTCCAGGTCTAATATACAATTAATATCTCTAATTTTCCCATCTTCATCTAGTAGAAAATTTAAATAATGTTTACAAATATTTTTTTTAATGTGCATAACAACTAAATTGTGATGTACCAACAATCTTTTCCAATAAGGAAGCTAAAGATGTTTTTTTTCATCCACTTTTTGTGAAAGAACTATAATCATAATCATGTATAAGGTTTCCTGCCAATTTATAGGTTAAAGGTTTTGGGAAAGTCTCAAGCACAAAAATTCCATTAAAATTCTTGATACCATTTCTCCATGGATTATTAGCTGGTAAAAAGTGACAATGCCTTAGATGTGCAGTTTTCTTACTAATGGGAAGGTAAAAAAATCCACTATGAACATGACATAGTGGAAATGCCTTGTATCCTTTTGTGTTCCACCTAGACAACACAACATATTCATGGAATTCATTGATTGTCCATAATAAATATACATGCATGAAGTTTTCACCAATAGAAAAATCATATGTCTTTGCCCCCATTAAACCATAATATTTTTAGCTCATCAATTAAAGGCCTAAGATAAATATTTGTATCCCTTGTCATTTTAGGACCATCGATTATAAGTGTCAGCATAGAGTAGGATTGATCCAACGAACCAAGGAGGAAAATTGACACCATTAGAGTGGCAGGCCATACTGAATGATTACTACCCTTGGCCATGTTGAAAGGATTAATCATTAGATTCTAGCCATTGTTGAATATTACACACTTCATTACTAAACACATTATGTTCTTGATCATAGTGTCTCCAAGCTTCAGAATCTCTAGGATGGAATATCTCTTCCTTCCCTTGTCCATGCTAAAAGGATTAAACCCATCATATTCTAGCCATACTTGAATATTACACGCTTCATTACTAAACACATGATGTTCTTGATCAATATGTCTCCTAGCTTTAGAATCTCTAGGATGGCACATCTCTTACTTCTTACTAGGTGGATGATTTTTGTGCCAGGTCATTACATTATCAGTTTTAGTACACAAATACAACCTTATCAATCTCAAAAACAAAACTTTGTAGGTATTTTCTTTTTCAAATCAGTAGCATAGATCCACCTAGACTTATTACATTTTGGACTCATATAAATTCTCATTTTCTCAACAAAACAATAGACATTCATTAGAACAAGCATGGATTTTCCTACATTTTAGGCAAATATTGTTCATAACCTTTTTACACTCATATCAGTTTTTTTTAAGTTTATTAGTTAGAATGAGGATTTTGTGAGTAAACTCTAAAACATCAGAAAAACCCTTCTTACTCCACTTGTTATCACATTTCATCTTCCAAAAAGCAAGTATAATATCAAATTTAGAAATAGGACAATTTGGATATAGAGAAGTACCTAAAATTAAAGGTCCATCATCATGTTGTTGATTTATAGTTGAATCATCACAATTATTAACATATACATGATCACCCATCCCATCATTAAGCATATTCAACATATCAACATTGTTCATATTACCTGGTATATGTCTATTAACACTTTCTCAAAGATATTTCCATATTGTGTACTATTCAAAGACCATTGCACAACATAAGATGTTGGATGACATACAAACATTAGTGAATTGTGTTCTGAAAAATGTTGCACGTGCATAGTTTTTTTGAGTTCATGTTATCTTTAAAAACAATTCTGATAAACCTCCATAACTTCAAGGAAATGCAAATTATTGAGTCAATCAAACCAACAATTTTATATATACATCCAACTCTTATCTTGAATATATTCATTTTGAATTTCCATGTCACCTTCAAATAATGGTTTATTATTTTTATTAAAAACAAAGAAAATTAACAAAATAATATTATTTGTTATGTATAGATAAGTTAAATATTGAACTATAGAAGGGAAATGCAATGAATAGTATTTGAGGAAAGAGGGTCATAACTATTTATTGGTTACCATATCTTGCTTATTAAAAATATTTGTACATCATTCCACAATGAAGATAAGGAAAATGTATTTTTAAAAATATAATTATTTTATTTCTAATCCTAATTTGATGAAAAATAATATACATGTCTTTTCTTCACAATAGAACTTGTGATAACTCTAAAATACATCTTTTATTTCCTTTTTTGATAATTTGAAAAGATTTTTTTTATAAAATCATGTCACTGAGTGAATTTATAAAAAAATAAATGCAAAAGTTTGAGAGATAAATATGATTCTATTAAGATCATCATAATATCTTTCTAGGGTACCATCAATGAGAAAATGTTTAGATATGGATCTAATTAGTTTCTAAAAATACTTAGTATCACACTTGGTAGTACAATTAAGAATCCTTTTTCAAAAGTGTGACACAAGAAAATCAATTCCCCACCTACCAAGATAGAAATAAAATAAGAATAATAAACTAATATTATGAATAACTAAAAAAATATGTATTGTTTTACATCCACTAGACTATTGTAACCCAGAAAAAAATAGAAAAATCATAGAAGGGATGAAAAGTGCACATAAGTAACAATAGTGCAATACTAATCACTAATGATTTTTGATAAATTAGAATGCAGTAGTGTGGATCTGAGAAATATATTATCACAACATTGGCGGACGAGGCTAATGAAAGTATAAGGCAATCCAACAGTCTAAAAACATCGATAATGCATTACCCATGTAGTAATTGAGAATTCCCAAAAAAATTTAGTTTTATATGAAGTACAATATGTTGTAAAAACAATATCAGTGAGCGATAAATAAGTAAAGTGTTAACAAAATATTGCAATATTCATCCTTTGGCTTGTTTATCTAGCCATATCAACCAAAGAAGGATGTGTTTCATGCCCCAATATCAGGCGGAAGTAGAATTAATAGCCTCATGAAATAAATCAAACAACATAGAGAACAAGGAAGGCCCCATACATGTGTAGGTTACATGGATTTGTAAAAGATGATCTTTGGCGGGCATGGAGCATGCACGACAGTTAGAAAACTACAAAGGTTCGATGCAACTTTGTTGTGCTACTGGAAAGTGGGAACATACTAATGCAATGAGGTAGTACTAAGATAGAGATCAGGGGAGGAACCTAGGGATCATCTAGGAGTGGACATGACAGAAAGCATCAACACAAACCTAGGGATCGAGATGGAGCAGAGTGGACTTGTGACAAAATGCTACACATTGGAAGATGTTGAATGTTGCACATGGAGATGGAGTGAGGGGGAAGTAGTGTGACAGAAGGTGGCATGTTTGTGGATGGTGATTTGGTAGTTAAAAAAGTGAAGGAGACAGACGAGGGTTTTGTGATGGAAGAGACTTGATGAGCACAATAGCTGGAGAAGAAATGTAGACCATAGGAGAGGGTTTTAGATGGAAGAGGTTTGAAGGACACAATGGGTGGAGAAAAAACAAGGGTTGTAGGAGTACAAAATACACTTGAGTGGGAGGAGCCTAAGAGATGATTGGTTTTGTTTTGATTAGGAGGAAATGGTGGGAAACATAGGTTGGGATGGCACATATCCCTGCTAACCCAATAAACCAACTAAAACAAATACATCTCAACCCATTAAATAGTGGGTATGATGTGTATGATCTATGTAATGGGGCTCAAATGAGGCTCCTAGATCTGGGATGCGTTATGGTGTATTCTTTTTCAGGACCCATAACTCCCCATTAGGTCACCTCTCATCTCCACTCCATTCCTCTACCCCTCTCTGAGTTGTGATCCTTGGTGATTGACTCATTGGTTGCGATTGAATCTCTTCTCATGGAATCAATGAGACCACCACACAAAGACTACCATACAACATAGGCATAGTCGATATGCCTGAGATTGTCCCACAAATGATACATCATCAAGACACCGACCATAAACGCTGACTAGGAAGAAACATTGTTATTGATTGCTTCACCAAGTTGTTAAAATACTCCCCTGAGCTCGCTCTTCTTCTTATGCTCAACCCAATGCACAAGTTAGAGCCTCATAGGTATGCACATCTTCATCACAGTAATAATGATCATCACATAATTGATGAATTTATCCATTTGTCCATTCTGATGGCAAGTAATAGTGGCCTTTTAGGAAGCATTCCTACTTCCATTGCAAATCTTACCCAACTCAAGATACTTGATTTGACTGTAAATCACATAAACGGTTCACTTCCCATCTCCAGTCCGTCAACTCTCATAATAAGATGTAAAGTCATTCTTATTTGTGGTATCCTTATGCACATATAGTTTTTCTCGTGACAGATTTGCATGGAATTTCAATTAACGATTTGTTTTAGGTGATTCTTTTTGCTCTTCTAGTTATATATGCTTTTGAATTTTGACTCAGATTTTCATATTGAAGGGACTAAAACAAGTTCATAATGGTGGTGGACTCCAAGATTTCATTAGTGGAACTCCTTGGGAATTCTATAATGTTGATGTCAAACTTTTTGAAGGATTCTGATTGAGATCTACTTACTTCAGTTTTGAATTCTCTAAATGAGGTGGTAACTTTAAAATTTTCAGTAGTGGTTTGATTTGGAGCTTTGGATTTTGAGTCTTGATAATTATGTGCTAATTGTATATTTTCTTAACATTCCTATACCAGTACCGGTATCTCTGTGGGTGTGTGTTCCATTATATTTTTGTATCACATTCCAGTAGCCATGTTTGAAAGTGACAATGCATTTTTTCATAGTATTCTCATATCTTGTACCAATAATCATGTCAGTGTGCTAGTGTCCAAAACTCAACATTTCCGACATGTCCTATCCCTCTATGGTTGTACTAGTGTGTTGGAAGCAACAATGTCTCCCTATGTTATTCTTCTAGATGTCCATAATGTAGGGAAACATGTATCTTACAGAAAATATGTTTTCCATTTAACCAATCAATTATGTACATTGAATAAATACTGACAGTATTCGATCTAGATAACCTTTAGTTTGCCAACTAAAATCTTAAAGAAGACTAGAAGGATATCATTTTGCTTCAGTTCTGTAATGAGTACTTACTTGATACGATAAAGGATTTGAATTTCTAGTGAATTAATAGTAGAAAATTGGTTAAATCATCCTGTTGGCTCAAGCGCAGTCAGCTGCACAGTACCCATGCTGATACATATGCTTAGATTTACATAATTCATAATAAATTTATAACATAAACCATAATTATTGATCTTTAAGATGCATATTGTGATGATAGCCAACCAACATGTCTTGTAAACCAAATTTTAGTTCTTCCAGTTGAAAGTATGTATTGTAAATGAACACTATGCAAAAAACCTAGTTGTAAGATACTATTAATTGTCAGTTGGCAACATCTTTTTTATTCTAGATCACTATAATATGGGATAGGAATTTATCCTATGCAATAAGTAATGTTTAGCATCTCCATTTATATGCAACTCTTAGTAAAATGTAGTTAACTTTGTTTTGTCATAGTTGTTGCATTTGATGGATAGGCAGGTGAAGTATATGCAGAAGCATGACTTACATAATTCTGAAAGGGCATTATTCCTATGCTTATTATGGTTTTCTACTTTGTTATATTTTGAAGTTCTAATTCTATTACATATATTCTAGAATTTTAACCTTGAATTACCAGCTTATCAGGTGTTTCATTGTATATATTTTACTGAGTAGCCTAGCAACATTAGTTGGTACTTGCTTGCATCCTTAGAATATAAATGATTTGAACATCTATCGGAGATGATTCCACAATGTCTTAATTTTGAAAAGCTAACTGAGGGTTATCAGTACCAAGAGCCTGGGGAATGCCTCTATTCATATTCAGTTGTTGTAGACTAGCATCACAGAACCTACATTGCTATTTTAGCATATCCGATCCAGAACAACAATCGATATAGGTACCTTGGATTGAAGGGAGCTTCAAAGAAGTAGGAGGCTTCAAACTAGTAGGAGGCCGTAAAGCTTTCTGGTGAAGGACAAGGAGGTGGTGCTACTGTCTTCTCCAGGACACCAAGGGCTTTCTGGCAGAGGAGGATGAGGCAGTGTCGGCAGTCTCTATCGGGCAGCCGATTCGGGCTGCCTGGTGATGGAGGAGGAGCCAAGTCGGGTTGTCTTGCGAGGAGGAGGTGGCATTAATGTCTTCTCCAGGGCACCATGGTCTTTCTGGCGGAGGAGGGTGAGGCATTGTCGGTAGTCTCTATAGGGCAGCCGAGTCGGGCTGCCTGGTGATGGAGGAGGAGGCAGAGGAGGAGGAGCCAAGTCGGGCTATCTGGCGACGGAGATTTCTGGGAATTCACGGCAGAGATTGCAAGCAGTTCTTGGAAAGGGTAAAGAGCAATGATCGCGTCTAAGGAAAAAAGAAAGTTTGAGTGTGTACAAGCTAGCGCTATTATATTTTAATTAACATGTGACAGGTGTAGCAATTAAACCTATGTATGTATATAATGTATATGATTTATATATGTAGGGTTGTTAATTATTCTATAAAAATATCACATGGGAGTGTTAAATAATTGGGTTTGGATAAATCGGTTCTGGGTCAAAACATGAATCGGCCAGGTGTGTAGTTGTCATTCCCATACGCAAATCCAATACTGGGTTTTGTTCGATCGACCTCTCAATTGAGAACTGACTCATATTGAGAAAATAAAATACGAACAAATACGGATCCACATTTGTCAATCATTTTATATAAAAAAAATATCTGATTACAAGCTCCTAATTAAATTCCCTATTAATAAATTTGGTTCGGGTCGGTCTTTATCAAAACATCTATAGAATGTCTAAATGTCAATTCGCTTACCCAAATACGAAATTGGATTTTGTTTGGCCGGCATGTCAATCTGAAATTGACTCATATTGAGAAAGTTAATTCCAAAACCGACTCCAAAACCAAATTTAACAATGATTTTATATTAAAAAATATTTATTTGATTGCATGATCATGATTTATGTTAAGAAATAGGGTTCAGGTCAGTTTTGGGTCAAAACATGTGACCCGTATTTGTTCCATCGACTTCTCAATCTGGAATTGACCAAACTTGACAAAACTAATCTAACACCAATTATGGAGCTAGATATGACAATTATTTTTTAAGAAAAATATGTTGATATTCCTAATGTCCAAAACATTGGTACATTAACTAGGAAATGATGTGATGAAAATTTGAAGGCATACAACGATCCATACAGTAGTGGAACACTCACCACACATGTACCCTGATTAGGTCCCCTATTCTTGAAGATCAATAGAAGAAAGAAGTCTACTACAAATTTTTAACTAAGAGTAGGAAGGGAAATGCAAGTAAGGAGAGAACAGGGACACGAGAGGATGTCATGTCGGACTTGTGTGTCTACAATGTGATATAACATTCTGTATTGGTTAAATGTTTTGATTTGGAGCTATGCTTCCTCAAATGAGTTATCTAGGAATCAATGAATCAATTTCTATCTTTTCTCTTGTTCCCTAACATTAGCTATCAATAAATTAGAAATCAATGACCCATAAAAAAATTGTAGCTGCACACACAAGACGAGTGATATCTAAAAAGGCAACAATTGCAATAAGAAATGCATCTCTAACATTAAACTAAATACCATAAGATGAGTGCTACCTAGGAAGACAACAATTGCAATCCTAACTTGGAGAAATGAGTAAATAAAATGGACATAATATGTAGTTAATTGAACTTCCTAGGAAGGTGGAACATGATTTTACTTCCATGCTTCTTTCCTTGTTGGAATATGAGCCGTGATAGGTATTCTCCTTCGAGCTTTGTAATGGAGTAAATCAATATGAAAGGTTAATAGTTAACAATTTGTCATGGGTTATTCTTATTTGTGGTATCCTTATGCACATATAGTTTTTCTCATGATAGATTTGCATGGAATTTCAATTAACGATTTTTTTAGGTGATTCTTTTTTCTCTTCTAGTTACATATGCTTTTGAATTTTGACTCAGATTTTCATATTGAAGGGACTAAAACAAGTTCATAATGGTGGTGGACTCCAAGATTTCATTAGTGGAACTCCTTGGGAATTCTATAATGCTGATGTCAAACCTTTTGAAGGATTCTGATTGAGATCTACTTACTTCATTTTTGAATTCTCTAAATGAGGTGGTAACTTTAAAAATTTCAGTAGTAGTTTGATTTGGAGCTTTGGAGTTTGAGTCTTGATAATTATGTGGTTATTGTATATTTTCTTAACATTCCTGTACTAGTATCGGTATCTCTGTGGGTGTGTGTTCCATTATATTTTTGTATCACATTCCAGTAGCCATGTTTGAAAGTGATAGTGCATTTTTTCATAGTATTCTCATATCTTGTACCAATAATCATGTCAGTGTGCTAGTGTCCAAAACTCAACATTGCCGACCTGTCCTATCCCTCTATGGTTGTACCAGTGTGCTGGAAGCAACAATGTCTCCCTATGTTATTCTTCTAGATGTCCATAATGTAGGGAAACATGTCTTACAGAAAATAGGTTTTCCATTTAACCAATCAATTATGTACATTGAATAAATACTCACAGTATTCGATCTAGATAACCTTTAGTTTGCCAACTAAAATCTTAAAGAAAACTAGAAGGACATCATTTTGCTTCAGTTCTGTAATGAGTACTTACTTGATATGATAAAGGATTTGAATTTCTAGTGAATTAATGGTAGAAAATCGGTTAAATCATCATGTTGGCTCAAACGCAGTCAGCTGCACAGTACCCATGCTGATACATATGCTTTGATTTACATAATTCATAATAAATTTATAACATAAACCATAATTATTGATCTTTAAAATGCATATTGTGATGATAGCCAACCAACATGTCTTGTAAACCAAATTTTAGTTCTTCCAGTTGAAAGTATGTTTTGTAAATGAACACTATGCAAAAAACCTAGTTGTAAGATACTATTAATTGTAAGTTGGCAACGTCTTTTTTATTCTAGATCACTGTAATATGGGATAGGAATTTATCCTATGCAATAAGTAATGTTTAGCATCTCCATTTATATGCAACTCTTAGTAAAATGTAGTTAACTTGTTTTGTCATAATTGTTGCATTTGATGGATAGCCAGGTGAAGTCTATGCAGAAGCATGACTTACATGATTCTGAAAGGGCATTATTCCTATGCTTATTATGGTCTATTACATATATTCTAGAATTTTAACCTTGAATTACCAGCTTATCAGGTGTTCCATTGTATATATTTTACTGAGTAGCCTAGCAACATTAGCTGGTACTTGCTTGCATACTTAGAATATAAATGATTTGAACATCTATCAGAGATGATTCCACAATGTCTTAATTTTCAAAAGCTAACTGAGGGTTATCAGTACCAAGACCCTGGGGAATGACTCTATTCATATTCAGTTGTTGCAGGCTAGCATCACAGAACCTACATTGCTATTTTAGCATATCCGATCTAGAACAACAATTGATATAGGTACCTTGGATTGAAGGGAGCTTCAAAGCAGTAGGAGGCTTCAAACCAGCAGGAGGCTGCAAAGCTTTCTGGTGAAGGAGGAGGAGGTGGCGCTACTGTCTTCTCCAGGGCACCAAGGGCTTTCTAGCAAAGGAGGATGAGGCAATGTCTGCAGTCTCTATAGGGCAACCGATTCGGGTTGCCTGGTGATGGAGGAGGAGCCAAGTTAGGTTGTCTGGCGAGGAGGAGGCGGCACTACTGTCTTCTCCAGGGCACCAAGGGCTTTCTAGCAGAGGAGGGTGAGGCAGTGTCGGCAGTCTCTATAGGGAAGCCGAGTCGGGTTGCCTGGTGATGGAGGAGGCAGAGGAGGAGGAGCCAAGTCGGGCTATCTGGCGACGGAGATTTCTGGCAGTTCACTACGGAGATTGCAAGCAATTCTTGGAAAGGGTTAAGAGAACTGATCGCGTCTAAAGAAAAAAGAAAGTTTGAGTGTGTACAAGCTAGCGCTATTATATTTTTATTAACATGTGACAGGTGTAGCAATTAAACCTATGTATGTATATAATGTATATGATTTATAAATGTAGGGTTGTTAATTATTCTATAAAAATATCACATGGGAGTGTTAAATAATTGGGTTCGGATAAATCGGTTCTGGGTCAAAACATGAATCGGCCAGGTGTGTAGTTGTCATTCCCATACGCAAATCCAATACTGGGTTTTGTTTGATCGACCTCTCAATTGAGAACTGACTCATATTGAGAAAATAAAATAGGAACAAATACGGATCCACATTTGTCAATGATTTTATATAAAAAAAATCTCTGATTACAAGCTCCTAATTAAATTCCTTATTAATAAATTTGGTTCGGGTCCGTCTTTATCAAAACATCTATAGAATGTCTAAATGTCAATTCACTTACCCAAATATGAAATTCAATTTTGTTTGGCCGGCCTGTCAATCTGATATCGACTCATATTGAGAAAATTAATTCCGAAACCGACTCCAGAACCAAATTTAACAATGATTTCAAATTAAAAAATATTTATTTGATTGCATGATCATGATTTATGTTAAGAAATAGGGTTCGGGTCAGTTTTGGGTCAAAACATGTGACCCGTATTTGTTCCATCGACTTCTTAATCTGGAATTGACCAAACTTGACAAAACTAATCTAACACCGATTATGGAGCTAGATATGACAATTATTTTTTAAGAAAAATATGTCTTGAGGTTAAGGTCTGTCATATAATATTTGAGAATTTTAAGGACTTAATTATACTCGGTGTTATAGGTTGATCAAACATATGTTAAATTGATAATGGCAAATATGAATGAATGCGGAAGAGAGAACATACCCATCACATCAATAATTAATTAGAAAAGAGAGGAAGTCAAGACGACTAGAAAATATTGTATTTTTTAACTAAGGGGATTTTTTGAATAATAAGGGTACATAGAATATATTTTATAATTATATATAACAACAACTCAGATTCGTGTAACAACTGGTTATAGCGTGTTGTGTGACTATGGTCTATTACAACTTGTAGCTATTACAACATGTCATGACATGTTGTGTGATAATGGTATATTACAATGGGTTAGTTAATGTGGTGTAATGGTAGTCTATTACAACGATTTGTTATGTGTGGATATTACAACAGGTCACAACATGTTGTGTAAATATAATATATAACAACATGTTGGAGTATATTGTGTGATCTTGGTATATAACAATGAGTTTCAATATGTTGTATTATCGTGGTCTATTACAACATGTACCAAATACAACAAGTGAAGGCCTGTTGTGTAATTAATATAGATTACAACGGGTTAGTCTGTGTTGTGTAATGATGGTCTGTTACAACATGTGACTATTACAATGGGTCACAATATGTTGTGTAATTAATATCTTTTACAATAGGTTTGATTATGTTGTGAAATTACAACCTATTACAACACTTTAGCACTTGTTTTAGTATCCCCCTATACTACAACGGGTTTGGCATGTTGTAAATGACTTGTGTTGTATAAAATATACAATATACAACATGAAAACAGACTTGTTGTGTTAAGTATGCTAACTACAACACAATCATCAAAAATATTGTCTATCTCCCGTTGTAAAAAGCATTTTCTGTAGTAGTGTATTCATGAGAGCCGACCACCACCTTACACCACATATTCACCTACTCCGTTTGATTTCTCAGGATGCACCCCACATGATGCATCCTATCCTGGTTTTCAGAGACCCCTCACCCCACCTCCACCATTTCATTTCTACCCTAATGCTCGCCAACATCCTCCTACGCAGTTGTCCCCAGTTCAGGCGTCTCCAAATGACATCGATACAGAGGAGCCAGATGTAGAGGGAGGTGGGCGAGGACGTCGTAGGCGAGGGCGAGGAGGACGTGCTTAGTTTTTTATATATTGTACTGTGTTGTATGTATGCCTTTGTGAAGATATCTATTGTATGTGGATCTATCATATTATGATATCATATTGGTTCATTTTGGATCTATCATATTGTTCTGTTGTGTGTTGTGTATTATTTTCTCGTCATGTTGGTTCATGTTTTAACCTTGTTTTTAATTGCTCTCATTTTTTTGGATTAAGTTCTTCTAATATAATCAATTAGGAACCAACTGATATTGTTGGTTGCAATACCACTTATATATTCCATATGCATGTTACGAGCTATTGAAATTGACAAATTTATAATAATTGGATATATTATAGACATCCAAATACAAGTGAACGAATTGGAAATGTACAAATATAATCAATATTGTTAATATACATATCAATAACCATGAAAGAATATCAATGACTGCAAAAATATTTGAAAAAAATAATGTGTCATGCATGGGGACGCATTGATGTAATGTGTCTTGCATGGAGACGCATTGCTGCAATGCGTCTCTAGTTGGGATTCATTAGTACAATGCGTCCTAGCAGCAGACGTATTGGTCCCACAAGAGGGCAATGTGTCCCAGTTTTGGGACACATTGTCCTCTTGTGGGACCAATGCGTCTGCTGTTGGGACGCATTGGCTCGCGAGACAGCAATTCGTCCCAGAAAGGGACGCATTGCTCTCCAATTGTGTCATTTTGGACATTAAGTTCAAGAACGTGCAATTTAAGGAATAAAATATGGCAAATGTGTCATTTAGGTTTTTTTTGTTCTAAAAAGTAAGTCAGATTTGGAACCCCTCTTGATACTGCAGTGAGCTTAACAGTCGGGCTCCTACTCTTCTGAGAGTCAAATCGCCAACAGCATGTATACGGATATATTATTTACATGCAACTCGGACGATTATAGTAGACAGCAAGAAGCACCGCTGTCAAATGCGATTGGAGGCCTTAGCTGTTGCGGCTGTAGATTAGAGGTGCAGCGGCCATGCATGGTGGATCCAACCGTACGTATTTATTTCTCTCAATCTTTTGATGAAGTTGCCATAACGCGAAACCGTTTTCGATCAATCCCGAGGGTAGATATATATACTAGCCATGCCTCCTGCTTTATACCATAAGACAAAACCACTGCGAGTCAACCAAAGTAGTATCCACACTAGTTCGAAGATGGGGTTGCGGATGGGCTTAGTGCTCTTGGCGTTGCTGGCTTTTGCTGTGGTTGATGGGAGGAAGCTGGAGAAGGACTCCTTCCTCGGTGGCGGGGGAGGGTTCGGAGGAGGAGCAGGGTTTGGCGGGGGAGCAGGGTTCGGAGGTGGTGTCGGGCATGGGACAGGGGTTGGAGGCGGATTTGGGAAAGGCGGTGGAATAGGCGGTGGTTTTGGTGGAGGTGTAGGAGGTGGGGTAGGAGGTGGACTCGGTGGAGGTGTTGGGGCTGGTGCAGGATTCGGAGGCGGTGCAGGAGGAGGTTTGGGTGGTGGTGGAGGAGCTGGAGTTGGTGCTGGAGGCGGATTGGGTGGTGGTCTTGGTGGAGGAGCTGGAGGTGGTGTTGGAGGCGGACTGGGTGGTGGTCATGGCGGAGGAGCTGGAGGCGGATTGGGTGGCGGTCATGGTGGAGGAGCTGGAGGCGGACTAGGTGGTGGTCATGGTGGAGGTGCTGGAGGTGGTGTTGGAGGCGGACTGGGCGGTGGGCATGGTGGAGGAGTTGGAGTTGGTGGCGGTCATGGTGGAGGAGTTGGAGTTGGTGCTGGGGGTGCACATGCGGGCGGAGCCGGAGGAGGATTAGGCAGTGGTCATGGTGGAGGAGCTGGCGGTGGCTACGGTGGAGGAGTTGGTAGTGGTGCAGGACATGGCAGTGGGGGAGGTGTTGGTGGAGGAAGTGGTGCTGGCTACGGTCATGGTGGAGGAGCAGGCATGGGAGGAGGACATGGCACTGGTACGGGTGGAGGACATGGCGGTGGCCTAGGGAGTGGAGCTGGAGGTGCAACTGGTGGTTGTGCCGGGAAAGGCGGAGGAGTCGGCCTTGGTGGGGGTGTAGGAAAGGGCGTAGGTGGTGGCATTGGTGGAGGGAAAGGTGGAGGTATTGGTGTTGGAGGAGGACATGGAGCAGGCTCAGGTAGTGGGGTGGGTTTTGGTGGTGGTGCTGGAGGTGGCGCTGGTGCAGGTGGCGGACTTGGCGGGGGTGCTGGGCTCGGTGGCGGTGCAGGGCTAGGTGGGGGTGCAGGCCTTGGTGGTGGAGCTGGTGCAGGTGGTGGATTCGGCGGCGGGGCTGGAGGAGGACTGGGAGGAGGGGCAGGACTCGGTGGTGGTGCTGGTGGTGGCCTTGTTGGAGGAGTAGGTGGTGGTCTCGGAGGTGGTGGCGGACTTGGTAGTGGTGCTGGTGCTGGTGGAGGTGGTGGCGGACTTGGTGCTGGTGCTGGTGGTGGCTTTGGTGGAGGAGCCGGTGGTGGCCTTGGAGGTGGTGGCGGACTCGGTGCTGGCGGGGGTGGTGGATTTGGTGCTGGCGGAGGACTGGGTGGTGGTTTTGGCGGAGGCGCGGGAGGTGGCGGTGGAATCGGGGGTGGTCGCGTATGATCGGTAAATACGCTGATATCAGGACTTTGTATTTTACCCGTGATGAACTAGAGAGACGGCATTGTTAATTTTTTATTGCTTGTTCCTTGTATTCATTATGTTAAGAAAAATTCCTACAATAATCAAATCCATTCTTTTGTGTGACAAAAATCTTATATTTTACTCAGAAGACTCATTCAACTATACAGTTTGTTATTGCTTCTAAACGATTCAATTCGAAACCAGAAAGTAGAGCAAACCAAGTCAACATTTGACTCTGGATGCATCCTTATTTACAGAAATAAAGCAGATCTCGTGTACACTGAGGTTGTTATCCTTACTTTCTAGTAACGTGGACATCGTATTACAAAGATTACTACTGTATAAGAAATGTCTATGAAGTATGAATGACCCAAAACAAAGCTTACGAAGTCAAGACGGTAAAGGAAGTATAGTGTAAACCAAATACTTACCCACGAATATCTATGAGCTGCCCGATGACCCTTGAATTTGAGACATCCTACATGCACTGCCGTTGCACCATAACCTTTTGACGCTATATAAGTAATATTTGCGATTAAAGAGAGAAATATTTCTTTCCTTCTCCCACAACCTGTAGCAGAAGTTGAACGTCTAGGGGGGACTAATTCGGGAATATTTGTTCGGTGAATCAAACCAG
Source organism: Alisma plantago-aquatica (assembly GCA_963693085.1). Lineage (NCBI taxonomy): Eukaryota > Viridiplantae > Streptophyta > Magnoliopsida > Alismatales > Alismataceae > Alisma > Alisma plantago-aquatica. The sequence continues at coordinate 1,168,633,981 of OY856409.1, read as the reverse complement.
GTTCCGTCATTGGAGAACAACTGAATCCGCCAATCGCGATATCCATCGCTAGAAATATTTGCTTACACATTCTGAAGCATCGGTGACAACTTTTATGATGAATTGCACAAACTAAAGTTGAGTACTTAGGTCCTGTTTGAACAGGGTGGAAACCAAGTTTATTTGAATTTTGTCTATGTTTTTGTGCCACCTCAATGCAGTCTACTCAAGGAAGACAAAGGGGTTGTCTAGTTGAAGAAGGGTTCAAACTGGATAACATCCCCTAAAAACCTAATTTCTAACACAATATCTGGAAATTTCTACACATGCCCCTTAGATAATATTCTAGCCCAGATTAGAGTATGTATTCTATGTAAGGATGGGCAAGGTTATTTGCCACCCAGTCTACCTTAGCAACAATAGGAGACTACCCTCCCTAACATCCCCCACTTCCTCTCGCATGTTGCCTTGAGCTTCTTCACCCACTTTTCTACCGTCGAGCTCTCCTACACCACTTCCAGTCGTCTTCGAAACAAATCAATTGTGGTTTGTATGGTTTCAGTGCCAACCACATTTATTCCCCTCTATGACTCCCATTTGATCCCCAATCAATATCAGTATCATTTTTGTCGCTTGATAATCGCTAGGCAAAACCCAAGCTCACAACATTGATAAATAGAGTTTTGACTAGATTTATTCTCCATTTTTTCATTGATGCCACATCAGGATGTGTCTCATGTCATGCTTTCATCCATCTGCACTAACTTAGCTTTATTTTTTTCTTGCCTACTATTTCTCTCACCATATTTTCTTCATCTTTAACCCCATCTTTCTTTTATTGTGTGTCCTACATCATTGTGAAAAACTTGCCTTGGTCTGTCTTGAACTTCTTATGCATGTGACATATCTCTTCCTCTCCTTATGAATATGCTTCATAGGTCATCTTGTCATATAACTTGTTCACTTTACATACTCACTAGTCATCCTTGCAATGTGGTCACAAACTTATAAATCTCATGTGCTCCTAATTCATCTTGTGCACCATTTGCATTGGTGGTTGATTTTCTAGTTGAATCCTTCTTTTATACTGCTACTATATTTCACAAGCAGGATCTTTTCTCTTCCTTCCATATGTTTTTTTATTGATTATCCTTACCTTATAATGGATATTTACACTGACCTAGCAGTTGTACTTGTATTCAGTGCTTAGTATATCAATTTTATTTTCTTAGCTTGCACATGTATATAGCTCTTAGCAAGTGGTTTTCTATTTGGCATCTCTGAAATGATTTACAATGTCTACTTTTTCTAATGAAGTAGTCGAACTCAATGTAATGAGGTTTGATCTACCTTGGAGCATTTGTGTTTTATTTGGTATTTTAATCCATAATTCATTAATTTTTAGGTTGAGTGGTTTAGTTGCACATTTAGTGTCAAACTGTGCCCTATCAATATTCTAATTATTAGGATTCAGGCTTTACTGTTATAGCATTTTTTATTTATTTTATTGAAGAATATTTCAGTTACGTATTAGGTCTAACCTATGTAGTGTGTCAGACAGTACCCTATCATTTCTTTTACTTTAGGGTTTATAACTTGTAGTAATAAATCCCTAAGATTCTAATTTATTGAAACACATATTTTATTCATTAGGTTTTAAAGGTGTAGTTTGTTGAACTATTCCCAATCATTATTTTATCTTTGATATTTATTGTATTTTTCATAACCTTGTTGGTATATATGTAAACTATGCATTAGGTTTAGGCAATTTTTTTTGTTTATGCCCTACCAATTCTGTTTATTTATGCACAACTTTAGATATGCATTTTACTTTTCAAGAGAGAGAAAATATGTTTGACGAATTGTAAAATATATAATTACATTGAGATGAAAGGCATACATGCAACAAGCTGTGTCACAAATCCTTTATGAATAACAAAATTCATCCTCTAAAAGACTACGTTCATAGACTTGGGGTCATGAGATTACTATGCATATCATTTTGAACCCTCCTTAGAAGTTTCACAACCTCTGGTTCTAAGAAACCAAAAGTGTAAAGCATGAGACGTATACAAATGTATTTATTTTTTATGCATGATTTCCACTTTATTTAAGGAAGCTTTGAGAGTAAATTGTCCTACATAAATGCCCTACCCCTAGGCCCACAAGTGGGGACTTACCTACAAGATATACACATGCATGCTTCCCTCCAACCCACACAAAAAATAGAACGTTATTCGGTCTAACTATTGACCTCCCCTCTAGTGAATCAGTTAAAAGGTTAATAAGGGTGACATCCCAACGTCACACGAAAGAGATAACTCAAAACAAAGCGTACAATCGACAATTGAATAACCACATTACCAGAAAAAATGGGTAATTTAAAACCGATCTCATATTACTGTCATGAGCAGAAACATTTTCCACAAAGGTCCATCAACCTGTATCACATCACATATCATAGTACATATGTTCAGTGGCCACCTGCCACAACTTGTATACAAAAGAGATTGTGTTTCACATATACATGCCACATATACAAACCATGACAAACTTCCAAAGCACGTGTCGATATACATCATCTACAAAACACATCCCTTACTGGACTTGAGAGTATAGGGACAACGCTAGGAAACAACGACTAGCAGCTATCTAACCTTCTATGTCTACTATATATGAGTTGCTCATCCTCAACAACATGATCATGACCATGCCGTTGACGACTACTCAAAAAGATGTGGCAACCCACGCGGTGAGACCCATGTCCCAATGAGAGATATAATTCTCTGTCAATGGTTATTGTTACCACAGATATATTACTATTAAAAATGATGAGCAAATTCAGTTAAATGAATAATTGAAATTGATTACACAGGTTAAGAAGATTGAACAACTATAATAGATAAGCATCATATCATGATAAGAAAGAATATGAAGAACATGTATAACATTAGATTTCTCTTACCATATTTTATAACAACTAAGCAGTAATAAAAACAAGACAATGGTAAATATCCAATGTGAAGCGTGTTTAACCCTACACAAGCATACTACATAGTTGTATTACATCTTTTATTACTGCCCCAAGGATTTGAGCCGTACCACCCAAATCCAACGGACCACTACTAAGTCGAAATCAGTAGCATACAAGATCTAGGAAGAGTCAGAATCTTACAATCTTCTCCCCACTCGGTCAGTAAGAGTGAGCACTATAGAGACATATCAGTTAGCTGCCACCAGTGACATATAGTCAAGCTGAAAACACCTAGTCTGCCCTTTGTACAGGTCAAGACACTAGACACCAAGGTAAAACCTATCACTGAGGAACAACCATAGCTATTATGTCTGCTTTCCTCACATATCACATATAAAAATATCCAAAACATGACTACAACCATTCTCAAACACCTTGGGATTTGGATGACATAGATATACTCTCCAAACACCTCACATACTCAATAATATGTTCTCTGAGTTTCCCTTAGGAATACTCGTTTCACAATCCAGCATTAACTGATGTTGGGATGGATCTATGACATAGGGCACTACATGATTAGGGTTCTACTTGATTAGTTAAATCCAATTGGGTATCTTTTAACTGCATTAATTAAGTTACATACAAACCATAGAAAGGTTCCACAAAAATAAGGTAGATAGCAACTTCAGAAGATATAAAATGTATCAAAGATAAAGTTTATCACATCACCACATGGTACTTTTTGTATGGACATACACAAGGCCATCACCATTATCACATTATCATGGGATATCAATACCGCATCACATCACTAGAGGATATCACCTCAAATTAGGGCCCAAATAAATTACCAAGGTCATAAGACCATTCACATTGTTCCCTGAAAGACCAATATTCTCTCTTGGCCTCATTAAGGCTCATAATCACTACGTACAAGTGTCACATAAGCTCAAACCAAATCTTACATTCTTACACCATGATGTTCATGATGAATTGCACAAACTAAAGTTGAGTACTTAGGTCCTGTTTGAACAGGGTGGAAACCAGGTTTATCTGAATTTTGTCTATGTTTTTGTGCCACCTCAATGCAGTCTACTCAAGGAAGACAAAGGGGTTGTCTAGTTGAAGAAGGGTTCAAATTGGATAACATCCCCTAAAAACCTAATTTCTAACCCAATATCTGGAAATTTCTACACATGACCCTTAGATAATGTTCTAGCCCAGATTAGAGTATGTATTCTATGTAAGGGTTGGCAACGTTATTTTCCACCCAGTCTACCTTAGCAACAATAGGAGACTACCCTCCCTAACATCCCCCACTTCCTCTCGCGTATTGCCTGGAGCTTCTTCACCCACTTTTCTAGCATCGAGATCTCCTACACCACTTCTAGTCGTCTTCAAAACAAATCAATTGTGGTTTGTATGGTTTCAGTGCCAACCACATTTATTCCCCTATATGACTCCCATTTGATCCCCAATCAACATTAGTATCATTTTTGTTGCTTGATAATCGTTAGGCAAAACCCAAGCTCACAACATTGATAAATAGAGTTTTGACTAGATTTATTCTCCATTTTTTCATTGATGCCACATCAAGATGTGTATCATGTCATGCTTTCTTCCATCTACACTAACTTAGCTTTATTTTTTCTTTCCTACTGTTTCTCTCACCATATTGTCTTCATCTTTAACCCCATCTTTCTTTTATTGTGTGTCCTTCATCGTTGTGCAAAACTTGCCTTGGCCTGTCTTGGACTTCATATGCATGTGACCTATCTCTTCCTCTCCTTATGAATATGCTTCATAGGTCATCTTGTCATATAACTTGTTCGCTTTACATAATCACTAGTCATCCTTTCAATGTGGTTACAAACTTATAAGTCTCATGTGCTCCTAATTCATCTTGTGCACCATTTGCATTGGTGGTTGATTTGCTAGTTGAATCCTTCTTTTATACTGCTACTATATTTCACAAGCAGGATCTTTTCTCTTCCTTCCATATGTTTTTTTGTTGATTATCCTTACCTTATAGTGGATATTTACACTTACCTAGCAGTTGTACTTGTATTCAGTGCTTAGCATATCAATTTTATTTTTTAGCTTGCACATGTATTCAGCTCTTAGCATGTGTTTTCAATTTGGCATCTCTAAAATGATTTACAAAGTCTACTTCTTTCTAATGAAACAGTTAAACTCGATGTAATGAGGTTTGATCTACCTTGGAGAATTTGTGTCTCATTTGATATTTTAATCCATAATTCATTAATTTTTAGGTTGAGTGGTTTAGTTGCACATTTAGTGTCAAACTGTGCCCTATCAATATTCTAATTATTAGGATTCAGGCTTTACTATTATAGCATTATTTATTTATTTTATTGATAAATATTTCAGTTACGTATTAGGTCTAACCTATGTAGTGTGTCAGACAGTACCCTATCATTTCTTTTACTTTAGGGTTTATAACTTGTAGTGATAAATCCGTAAGATTCTAATTTATTGAAACAATTTTTTTATTCATTAGGTTTTAAAGGTGTACTTTGTTGAACAATTCCCAATCATTATTTTATCTTTGAGATTTATTGTATTTTTCATAACCTTGTTGGTATATATGTAAACTATGAATTAGGTTTATGCAATATTTTTTTTCTATGCCCTACCAAATCTTTTTATTTATGCACAACTTTAGATATGCATTTTACTTTTCAAGAGAGATAAAATATGTTTAACGAATTGTAAAATATATAATTACATTGAGATGAAAGGCATACATGCAACAAGTTGTGTCACAAATCCTTTATGAATAATAAAATTGATCCTATAAAAGACTACGTTCATATACCTAGGGTCATGAGATTACTATGCATATCATTTTGAACCCTCCTTAGATGTTTCACAACCTCTGGTGCTAGCATGCTAGCTAGTAGTATGCTCCATAATCTCAGTAGCATTCAGTCACAAAAAGCCATTAATATTAATAGCTTTGATATGATTAGAATCTCTTCTAACTTTCATAGTAGAATAGAAAAACTTAAGTTATAATCACCTTCATTTAGCCATTGTATTCTAGCTTTTTTCATGCATAGAGACTCTTTTAAATAGTAGCTCTGTGAGCATTCTTTTTGCAAGCATTGATTTGAGCATTGAGAGAAAGTCTTTTAAGCCTTCTTCCTTCTTCAGAAAAAATCAATAGTATTTTTATTCAGGCTAGAATGTAGTCTTTTAAGCTCTTTAAATATTGAATACATAATGTACATAGGAAAACCATCAAATTCAATAGCCCAAGCTTTTTTGAGGAAATCCTCAAAACCATCTTTTTTCATCCAAGAATTAATGAATTTGAAGGAAGTACCTTTAGTTTAATTCTTCTCCAATCCTAAGACTTAGAATCTTGTGGTCACTAGTATTATTGGAATGAAGAATGCCTTTTAAACCAGATAAATTTTTCATGAACATATCATTGGATAAAATCCTAACAATCCATGAAGTGATAAAATTATCTCCATTCTGATGATTATGCCAGGAGATAATTTCATTGTGTATGATGCTTATTATAAAATTGTTAATCCAATAATGATGCCAAAGAATAAATTAAGAGAAATTGGATTTCATATTTCTTTCTAGGATATAATTACAAAACTTGAAAATATGGAAACAATACCATAGCAAATAATTATTTTATTATTAATAGTATAAATATGTATCATTGAAAGGAATGTATATATGGTATGTTTTATCAAATCTATTATATAGATGATAAGGAACATTATCTAACATATGACTTATGATACATAAGAATTTAGAATGATCCAACATACCACGATGGAATAATATTAACACCTAGAATATCAATAAATATAACAAGAATAAACTAACACTAGAGGAAAGCTAATAAGTGATTTCTGAAGCCAATGATTGCATAATAACATGGAATATTTCCTTTTATTTGGATTTTAAACTTTGAAGCTTCCTAAACCCTAATTCTAGAAAATAGTGGAATTGTTTCTTAGAACATGTGGTATTGGATCTTTGATTTCATTACTAAACTATTTTCCCTCTTGATTTGCACATATATCTTGATTCATGGTGAATTTCAATTAGAATTGAAAAAAAATATTGTTCTTGAAAGTTCACCAACCCCTTTTGTAATTGATGAAATATATTTGTAATAATTTTTGTAATGGACTTGATCTCCTGGAGTTTTGACTCTCTATGGTCTTTGGTCCCTCACACTTTGTCCCTATAGGGATTTGGCTCAAAAGTGCAAAAGTACCCTACAAACCTACATAGTGGATAGCATTTAGTTGTCCCCCAGTTAACTGTAATCGATAATATGGCACTAGTACCTTCTATCCTAGAGTGTGAGAACATTAGGTACTTTGACCTAGAAAATACATGATAGGAATGTGTCAAAACTTGTCAAATTGAATAACTTGAAATTGATCTAAGCTGTAAATGGCCTAGATAAATTTCTATATTTTATAATGAAACTTTCTTAGTTGACAATCTTGTAAATGATTTTCCATCTTGAAATGGATGTTGAATTCCTACTTGTTATCCATTCATCCATCATATTGTTCCTTCCTATTTTTATCAGATATATAAATACTATTTCATGCATAGTTCATGATAAGGATATAGTACTAGTTTTTTGTTGAATGACTATTTCTCTTGGGTCTATGATGTTGATGAATCCCTATGGGATATTGCATGGACAACAAGACCTACTCATGTGGACTTTACTTGTGCATAATACTAAGGAAAAGCTCAGAGCAAAGAGAGGTCCCCTTTGTGTAGCATATTATCTTGGTGTGCTGATGTAGTCCCTTAAAGTGGACAAAACTCCTTTCCTTTAGTTTTTATTTTATGCCAAGAAGACAAACACTATATTTTCATATTGTTGAAATTAATGTACTTTGGTATCATATTATGTTACACATGGTTTAGTACTATGTTGTCACAATTTCAATCAAATAAATAGAGAAGATGGAAGTATAAAAACTTGAATGATAAGCATTCCCTTTTCTCTTTATTTATAAAAGAAGATGTGGAATCAAATGGAGTATATTATACATTAAAATAATAACATTAATTTTGAAGAGAGATAAATAGAGGGAATTGAATTTCCACATGAGATAGGACATCAATATTTTATTCATGGATAATTTAGTAGGGAAAATCATGGAAAAATCTTGTAAATGCTCAACTAAAAGAAAATTTGCATTTGTACTTAAGCGGATGGCTCAGCGGTTAATCCTGCTTCTTATTGTAGAGTAGGTCGGGGGTTCAAAACCTGTTGGTACACCTGAAAACAATAAGGCCTTACATCTGCGGTTGGGATGGGGCCCCTCCAGTATAGTAGATGAACAATTATTAAAAAAAATTGCACTTGCACTTTATTGTTGAGAAATGATTTTCTTCCCTTGAACCCTTGATAGCTGGAATATGGATCAAATGAGTGGTTTTAATAGGAGATAAAATGTAGAATTGATCAAACAAATTTCACCATTGTCTAGAGATAAAATTTATGATGACCATGATCGGATGATAAAAAATAACAATAAACTATGTACTAGATCAAAGGATCGTAGATAATCTTAGGAAAAGGATCATAGATAATCTTAGGAAACTTCAACACTACCATGAATCTAGGTGATAAGATGGGAAGCAAGGTTATAACCACAATAAATAATTAATGTTCTATGGCACCCTTATGGAATCCTACTTGATAGAGCTATTCTTTTTGGGAATTAAATACACAAATAAACATGGTAAATTATAGAGAGGCTAGATAGATCCGCTCTAAGTACTACCTTTGCACAATTATATCCTAATGTGGTAGTGGAGTACCTACCTCAGATCCATTCAGAGTACTACCCTCAATTACTAAAATCTAGAAAAGGCATAAGGAACATATCTTAGTTTCTCACTAAAGCCTTGTGGTGTGAGGATGCCTACTTCTCAAATCTATTAAGGAGTAATAGAATGAAGAACTTGAAATTCAATGAAGACATTAAAACTATTGAATAATCTATGAAGAAGTGGCACAAAGACCGATCAACCAAGTAAAAGAGCAAGAAAGGACATAATCATCTGAAACATTAACCACACACAAAGCAGCATGCCAAAACACTACAATGAGATCTCTGATAGACTATGAATGAATATGTAATTTGAGCTTGACAAGATTTAACAAAAATTCAAGGAGGAGGGCTAGAGGCAAAATAGCTACATCAATTAACGCCAAACTAGGGACAACAACACCAAAAAAATTCAAGTATTTGTCAATTAGAGACGTAGAGGCAACACATTCACCATCTCAAGGATCGAAATGGAGGTCACATTTTTTATGAGGGAAATTATTTCACTATGGTAGTTAAACACTTAGAAAAGGTGCTAGCAGCACCTACTACTACTCACTCCAACTAGTACAAATATATTCCTCGACACATCATAGAGTTAACAAACAAATACTGAGTTGCAATGGTTGCATCATTGATGGAACAAGAATCATCATAAATCGTCAAAAAACATGAATCTACATAAAGTTGTAGGAATGTTCGTTTAGAAGAACTAGGAAGTGGTTGGAAAAACCTGACCAGAACGATTGTGATGGGAAACATGGGTGAGGTTCTATATAATGATTTGTGCAAGTCAACCATGATGTTGATTCCTAAAGACAAGCACCTTAAAAGGTGTGAGTAATTAAGACCAATCTCACACAAAAATAGTGGTTTGAAGGTTACATCTAAGGTGGTTGTTGAAAGACTCAAATCATATCTTCCAAGTTGGATATCTCCAAAGAAAAGTAGCCTTTTATTTGGTCATAGAATCACATATAATATATTTCTAGTACAAGAGCTTATATACAACATGAAACAAAACCAAGGTACAAAAACTATGGCTATTGAAGTTGACTTAACAAAGGAATATGATCAAATGCCTATGCATTTTATCACCGATACAATCAAATGTGTGGTCATTTCGAAGAGTATTATATCATACATAATGATCTCTATTACAGGAGGGACAATATCCAATTCCTAGAATAGCAAGATCTCCAATCCCTTTAAAGTAGGTCGATGTCTCCGCAAAAGAGATCCTCTATCTTTGTACCTATTTTCTTTACCTTGAAAGACTTAGCCAAATAATTCAATAGAAGGTCATAACCAAACAATGGAAATGAGTGAAGCTTTCCAATCAAATTCCCATTGTCACCAAATTTGTTTTGCAAATTATTTAATCCTTTTTGCACATGCAAACAAAGACCAGACAAAAGACATTCTTGACTGTTTCAAGGATTTTGATGAAGAATCTAGACAATCCAAAGACAAGGGTATTATTATCCAAAAGTGGACCTTGAGATATCACAGCTAAAGTGCAAGAAGTAGGTGGATTTCAAATCACTAAAAGTCTAGGAAAATATATAGGTGTCCCCATGATTCACTCCATAGCTAGTAAGGACACATATTCAAGAATTCTTGACAAGGTCACTAGCACATTAATGCCTAGATAACTATATGTTTGTCTCTATCTATGGGGTTTGTGTATCCAAATCTATGCATACTTCCATACTCACATATGTGATGCAAACCACTGATCTTCCTTTTAAGTTGTTAGATTGAATTGATGGGACCACTAGAACCATCATATTGTGTGGTAACCACAAAACCCATTCCATGTTCTTGGCGACATGGACTAAATTTACATGTATTAAAGAAGATGGAGGATGGGGAGTAAAATCTATGAGAGAGTGGAATGAAGTGTTCTTGATGAAGAATACCTAGGACACTAGCACTAAGCAGGATACCATATGGAACAAAAACCTCAAGGGTAGGTATGATAAAGATGAAACTACAAGGAACAAGTTTGTGTCTAGAGTGGGAAGAAAAATCCTAGAAGGTAAAAATTTCATTAACTCACACTCATAAGCTGGACTAATCAACAACAATATGACCAGGGTGTGGTATACCAATTGGTGAAAGGACGATCTAATTCTCAAAGACTTCACTATTAAATAGATTCTAGAATAACTTATAGATATTCTAATAAATATTTTAATTAATATAGATAGATGGTATACCCTAGTCCTAGAGGAATGGGTTCTAAGAGACATCGTGCAAGAAATAATGAAGGTTAAAACTGAATCAACAAAGAGAATAAAGATATAAGAAAATGGAACCATATGACTAATGGTTCTAATCAACAAAGAGCATAAAGATATAAGAAAATGGAACCATATGATTAATGGAGCTATTATACTAAAATTTCTTATAAAGTGTTGAAGGAATCCTATGTCACAAAGATCAAGGCGGTAAATGGGAGCTAATTTCGACACTTTATGGCAATCAACACAAATTCTTTGCATCGTAAGTGGACCACAAATCCATACTTACCAATGCACACTGCAAACATTGACACTTAACTAATGATAGTGTGTGTATGATGCCTAGATGGGGAGGAATCTATGATTCACACCCTTAGAGAGTGCAATTGGGAAAAAGAAATCTATCAGGGCATCACATAATACAATGAGAAACATGCCTTGTTTGGGGATACAGATGGATCTCATGGTAATTGGTTGCTAGTACATATGGTAGTGCAGAAACAAGTAGGTATTTGAACATGTTTTTAGGATAAAAATGCATTAGATCAATTATATCAAAAAGGGACTCGAATTCATAGAAATTCCATGGGCCTGGTCTGACTCAAATCAAAGAGTTAGAGGAGGAGATTCATGGGAACTCCCATTGCCAAACTTCCTAAAAGTGAATTCAGATGTGGATGCAGCTAAGGAAGATGCTAATATATATATATGCTCATTAGGGATAAGGAAGTGTAACATCCTTGAAATTTTGTAATTTTAAATTTTCCCTAAAAAATGATGTGAGAATTAATGTGGAATAATGAGTTAAATGATATGCCTCTAGTTAATGAATGTAAACCCTAGACTTCAAGTAATATTGATCATATGTATTGATATGAGGCTTCAATTGAGATATTATGATGGATTGAAATGTCATTTGTAACTAAGAAGGTTACAAGTCTTATTGACCCTTTGGGGGGCAAGGTGTGAGCCATGGACCCCAAAACCCAATACTAAACCCAATTTGGCCAATTAGGGTTTACATATGGGTCCTTGAAATACAAAATGAGGAATTTGATATTATATGATCATGATAAATACCCTATATAAGTAACTAGATGGATAATGGAGATATTAGACCATGGAAGAAATTACAGTCAAATTCATGTTATCTTGTAGCCTAAGTAATTCATTTTGTAATTATCCAATATTTACTTGAAAGTTAAGGTTTGACAGATAAAATGATTAGCTTTATAAGATAGGATAATATAAAAGGAATACACTACAGAAAATTGGGATTAAAATGAGTAATATCTTAGAATAAATAATAACATATCCATTTTTGGCTTTTATCTAAAAGTAAAAGAAAAGAAAAAGGGCATTTTATCATTTTTTGATAATTTTATAATGGAACTAAAATATTGAATTGAAAAAATAAGTATTGAAAAAATTGGAAACTTATTAGACACTTAATTCAATCTGTCACAAAGATATGAAAGTCCGGATATTCTACATTATGTGAACATTCCACCAAATTGATTTTAATTCAAAATGTGAGTTTGGATCCTGGGTCACGAGTAAAGCCCCACATGGAAGGTTATCCCATGCAACCAAACTCTACAAGGAACCCTACGATCTTCTGTAGGTGACCCTATCAACCACAAACCTCTCTGTTCACATCTCCAATCTTCAACAAACTTCACACATATCTTCCATGTATCTCAACAAATTCAATCCAAGATGAAGGACAACATTATCATGATGATAATTATTGTAAGTGGAATTGTCACCATACTAATAGAGGGAGACTTATGGATCAAAGAACCCATATCTGAGTTCCTATATAATTCATAGAGAGCCTTCTGCCAAAGTAGATCTATGTACCAGACATCCCTCCAATCCTGTATGAGAAATTGACACCTCAAAGTCATATCTGAGACCTTGTATCCATCGATAGGGCAAAGAGCTTATGACAAACTTCATAGTTGAACTAGATGGTAGCAAGGAGCCCGAAGGCTACCAGAGAAGGTAAAATATTTAACAAGCCCACCCTGATTACCATGGTTCAAACCATTCATCTCGTGATCCATTCTATATTCCTACTTAAAACAAACACATGGTGATCATGATTCCCACAATCTACATCAAGCGGCAAGCTAAGTCCGAAATAAGTCTATGGTGATGCATTGACCATTGCTTGACTCTATGGTGCCTAGGAGCAAGGAGTCATCTACTCCATTGACTTGTCAGGTATGGGATAGAGTTCTTATACAAGGAAAAATAAGGTCAAGGCCTTTGGCCCAAAATAACACTAAGTGCATGATGTTCCAAGTCACTAAACAAAGGGTGATAAGGTCATTTTCACTGGTCCCCAAGCTGCTTGACCTTTGATAGAAATAGAGATCTTTTGATGACTTGGCTATTTGCCATTGGTATATTTATGTTTATCTCACAATTAATGTAGAAAATAATTGGTATGTCAAAATATATTGAATAGGTCATATTTCTCAAAAAATAAGTAGATCATGAATAAAATATATTCAAATTCTAATTAGTCTTCTAGTTCAAAATTTTCTTTTGATTCTTATTAATATATTAAAATAATATGAAAACAATAGATTTATTAAATCAATTCTAATCTTGATTAAGAATGATTATAAGGTGAATACTATAATTTTTTATATCCTAGTTAGTAATAAGAGACTCTCTTAGTGTTGATGACATATCAAGATGTTACTTAAGGTATGGGTATAATATTATATATGTAAACCTAAAGTTATGAAATAACAATTATTATCTTGTTCAATAAGTATGTAGTTCAATGTAATTTGATCTTAGTCTAATGATAAAAGAATGATGTGATAATTCTAAGAATCATGATTTGACTCAATGCTTCATTAGGAGTTCTAAACCTTGGAAGCATGATATGATAGAATAAGATTTATTACCCTTAACCCTAATTCACTACGAAGTTGGTGAATAACATGTTAAATTCATTCAATATGTTTTTTTAATGATATTAACTAATATTGATCAATATAATGAGAACCCAAGATTTGAGAATGATAATAACATATTGTTAGGATTTTCTAAGTCATTAGGTCACGCACATGTGAATTAGGGTTTCGAGCATGACCTTAATTTAACCTTAGACTTAAACCCTAGACCCAACTCTGAATAGTGTCATGTTGATACATTGGTGATGCATTAGTAGTATGAATATTTTAGATAATGTTGATTGATTGTGGATTGCTTGAATATACAATTGATGATTGGATTGTATATATACATGGATATAACTACATGATGAATTCATTGAGGTGCATGGTTATTTATGAATACATGAATATAATGATTGCTGAAGGTTTGATGGATGGTTTCTGAAGTAGTGAATCATTTGATAAACTGCTTGAATGTTTATTTAATTTCAGTTCATCATAATGCCAATATCTGTATCATATAATGAAACTACGATATTTTGAACCCAAAGTCAGACCTGGGAATTGGTAGTTCACTTAAGTTCAATAATAGATAAGAAAAATGAATGGAGTTGGGCTATAGTGACAAACATGGGTTAGATTATCTAAAAAATAAAAATAAAATATGTGCAATTATTGAATGTTGAATATATATTTGCATGCATAGTTTTGTATGACCCACATACACGTTGTAGAAACATATTGATATCTACTTTTTAATTAGTGTTTTAGGCAGTTGGATTACGTGGAGTTATAACGACTTGAAGATTCAAGCTACTGCATCGAAGGTATCAAGGATAATGTCACAAGGAGTATTTTATAGACAACAATCTCTTTACATGTAGTAATCTCATTTTGTAGTTTTCCTTTTACTTTAAAGACTCGTGTAAACTACTTTGAGGAGGGATATCATACCTTTTGTACCATTCAAGTTATCATATGAAAGTATTTGTTATTGTTTATTATTTGTTTGTCTAGATCATGGATAAATAAGATTACAATCTCTATCTATATAATCAGCCATCGTGGTGGGTATTTTGGGGTGGGGGTAATAAAAATTGGTATAAGAGCTCAGACTTATCAAACAACTTATTGTAATATATATTTTTGTATGTTCCTTAGAGCCATTATGGAATTATTAGGACATGTTACAAATATAATGGTGTCTAGAAAGTATTAGAACATGGGGTCTGGCATAATTTTCTTGTCCACCACTAGTTGGCAAACAAGGACTCTTAGACAATGTAAATCCTTCCTGGCCGAAGTTTGATGTTTTTGCCCAAAATAAAATACCTCTATATCTTCTCATATTCAATTGTGTTCCTTTTTTTTCAACTATTTCTTTCCTAACCCTATAATTCACTTTTCTCCTCATCTTGAATTAGGGTTTCAAGAAGAAGGACTAAGTCATCCTCCACCAGTGAAATAAGAAATGTTAACGATGAAAACAAATATGTAAGATGTGACATAAAATTTGTATCTCTCTAGTAAGGCTAAACCCAATAACAGATCTAGTGAAGGGTTGGGACACCCCATCTATCCATATAGGACATGAATTGGGATAACCCAATATGTTACAAAAACCTATGTATGTTAAAAGAGATATAAAACCCTAAGATGAAGTGGTTAATTATTAACCCTAATAAAATCTTAATGCATACCTGATAAAAGGGAAATGATAACCCTACCCAAACAAAACCTAATTAGGGGTAAATGAAAGAGAAAATCCAAATGAGTTTGGGAAATTCAGTCTGAGAACCATAGATTTGATACGACTAGTTTCCAATGTATGTAAGTATGTATCATACCAACAGTCATGCATGCATGGTACACAGAAGGGTATGGCATATATATGTAAACCATAGGTAATTAAGGGTTACATACTAATAAAATCATACCCTCAATTCACCTTTAGTGTTTGTGCCCAAGAATCAGATATGATGGAGTGGTACGCGCATAGGGAATGGAAGCCCTTATCCCTACCAAGTCATATTAAGTGTTCCTTAATAATTGAATTGTAATTTCAAAATATTTAAATGTGAAAACCTATATGAGATAAATCTCAAGGCAAATATGTAAATGCAAACAAATTACCTTGAAAGGTAGCATCCAAGGTATATAATCCCTACTGCCACCAAGTCTAAAAAAGAAGGGTCTCTATTTGGCTTGATGCCATGGATGTGTAGATGTATAGGAGTGAAGATTTTTGTTAGATAAATTACAAGTAGGATGTGTAATAAAGGTTAACACATTGAAAGTGATGTTCTAATGGGCATCTAATTTATACATTTTCCTTGGGTAGGATGAGTCATGGGAAAACCTTGGCCTAAAAATAGGTGTGATTAATGAAGAAAAAAATATAGTCATAACATCTCAATAAATCCTAGGAAGTGTAGAGACCTAAGTTAACCCTAGGCTCACATAGGGGTGATTCAAGTTACATAAGACTAAAGGGGTCAATAGGTCATCATGACCTAAGTATGTAAGTCATGTGGGGTTAGGAGAAAGCCATCCATGTGTACAAGGCCCATGGGATCAGGAGAGTGTCCACCTCCAATAGTACATGAGGTCTGAGGGTTAAATGTGAAAGACACTCCATAATTACACAAGGTCCTTGAGGTCAATAGGAGATCACTCAAAAAGTTCTTATACCTACATGTACCTTAAGGGAATGGCTAAGGGTAATGATACATGAGATGTGAATATAAATAATACAAGAACTTATGTGATAATGGTTCAAATAGGATCTTAAAGGCAGTTAGGCTTAAATTCAAGAGTTGAGAAAATCAATATCCCTTGAGCTCATGAAACTTAAGAAAATTCACGTATTTAAAATATATTCATGTTTTGGGGTCATGGTTGAGGATTACTCAACTTGAAATTTAAAATATAAGGTAATGTTTGCATGCACCATGTGTTTATACAAAAAAAATGAACTTGTTATTTGAATTGCAACAAAATATTTATTTCATCTAGTATGTGTGTGAGAGATTTGGTAGCCACATGTGACACATACATCTAATGCATGAGGTTAAATATCCTAGGATAAATATTATGACATGACCTAGGGTATAGAGGTGTCGCCTCACATGTAACACCCAAGAATTTTGATCCAACCCTAAATATGAAATTTGACTAGCTAGGGTTATATAGAAATTTATGCCACATTTCTAAATAAAATGTTCCAATTATTTGTATATGAGTATACATAATGGGATATTAGGGATTCCCTCAATTTTAATGGTGTAAATCCTCTCTAATGTTTATTAAAGCACTAAGTAACCTAAGTACCTAATATTGCTAATCATATAATTAATTATCTCACACCTCAAATCTAAGCGGATAATTAGATTACTCATGGTCCAATTAGCTAACATACCCAATTTCATTAAATTTGGTTAATCCTAGCTACGTTAAATGATGTTAGTAAGAAAAATAATGTTTCATGTACATTTTGACCTAGTTTCTTAATAGTATTATACAATTGACATATATTTTCCTAAGTCCCTTCTTGGATGGGCGTCACACGCTATAATAAATAATTTGGGTTCAGTCAGAACCACTGAATGGCCATCATATGATGGAGACTTTGTCTCCTTTCTCTGTGCTTTCTGTGTATCGAGGACTTGTAGTCAACAAGGGTTCCCGCTAGCCTTCTCTCCCTCCACACTCCACGCCCCCTGAGTTTTCTCCACAACTCGATTCTAGAGATCATTCCAAACCCAACGAGCTCCCACTCAATCCATACTTCTTCTCCAGCCCAAAATGCCTACACTTCCTCTCCTTTACAGTCAATGCTACCACCCCCTTACACCATGATGATCCATCACACCGAGAGATAGAAAACCATAAAGAAGCCCCAGATTACAAGAAAACTTCATCCCCCGCCAATTTTTGTGGAATCTAGCTGAGTAGCTGCATCAGGGTCCACCTTTGTCCAGGTCGACAATAAGCTAGACCGTGCATCTCCTACACACTCAGTCAAATTCCACTCTAAGTAAGCTTTCATAGACTTCCTTAATGGTTCCCTTATGACTTTAGCCTATAATTTTCACCCATATGCTCTACCCATGAAGTCGGCTTCATCTTGACAGACCCCAAGCTCTGGACATGCTTCTCGGTCATTCTCAAGCCATGAAAACCAATCCATCCATCTCAGTTGGATACTATGAAGATGAAACCTAGGTTTTATCATTTAAATTGCCACTATAACACCACTTTCAAATTTTGATATTCTTCCCTTGTTTCGGTTATCGCAGAAATAACTGACGGAACTCATGTCCTCATTTTGCATTGGTGGTTATTGTATCAACTTAAATAACCTTCTTATTTTCATTTTGGTTTTAGAAAACTCAGCCTTGTAGTGGAAAATGGTTTTGGTTTCTCCCGTACTTCTCCTTTCATGTCCATGGGAAGGAGACGGAGCAACTGAGAACCACAGAGGCCCACCCATGGCTTATTGGGTTTGTCCCAATTTAGGGAATTATCCTCAATTACCCTCCTCAACCCTCAATTCTTCTATTTCTGCCTTTTACTTGAAGATCGAATCTGTAGTAACAATGATCAGAGCCATGGCCAAAACTGGAAGAAGCCAGGTAGGGTTTTGACTACCATACCTACTTACATCAAAATATAATGTTACACCATTATGGGTAGTTTTGAGATTTCAATATGTTTTGATCATGTACACCATGAGCGTCAGCCTTAGGTGTGTTTTGACATTAATACCCTTCACACCTATAATATTATCTCCTCAATGCGAGGTTAATCTAGTCCTTCCTGTCACCCACTTTAAATCTTTTTCTCACTCCCTGGTTGGTCAGAACCTATAAATCCTATAACTAGTTATATTGATGTAAGAAAATTTAGCATAATTGTTGGAAATCTCTTATGACAAGAAATATTTATGACCCATGGTCAAACCTAAAATACTAACTCAGTTTCCCCTATTTTAATTAGAAACCCTAAATCTATGTTAGTAATGTGTAATTAATTAATGATTATGCTACATATAGGATAATTAAGATTGAATCGGAATCAAGACATCAATGATATATCTCCTTTGGCCAAGGCCTAGACCCAGGTGAGTGGATATGCACACTGAGTATTATTTAGGGTTCATGGTTTTATTATTTGTATATTCAATTATGATGATTCACTTAAAATACACTTACGCTGCTACTCATTATGTGCTTATGAAAAAATGATAGTCATGTTAAGATATCAAAGTTTCTACTGATTTAGTATTTATGTTTTCAAGAGAAACATTATGTATCATTGTCATGTTAATGAACTATGAAATCATAATAATCATGTTCAAAGAATTAAGAAATTATGAAAATCATGTTCAAGATTAACAAATCATGTTATGTTGATATAATCCTCCAATCATGTTTAAGTGAGCATTAATCAGCCTTATGAGCTCTTGGGGAGCATTATGTGAGCCTTAATCGACATTATGAGCACTGTGGGTGCATTTAGGAGAGTGACTGTATCAACTCAAGTAATAATAAAGTAATTTAAAAATCATGTCAAGTTAGTCAATTTCTCATGTAATCATATTAATCATGTTAAACAATTACATCTCAAGTTACTTTATGTCATTTCTAGTATATGTTAATTTCATGTATAACTACTCAGTGTCAATCACATGTGTTTATGTTGCTTTGCGTGACTGAGGATGCGATGTCCACAGAAGAGGAGAAAGAAAAGAAGTAGAGCCACAAACATCAGTTAACCGGATCCTACTGAGTGGGGTGTCATTCTAGATTGTACTTTTTCCCTTTCTTAGTTGTGCTATTTTGGAGTCTTAATTGTTGAACCATCCCTACCGGACCATGAAGACGCCATCGGAAATCAATAACTAATCAAGTTGTAGGGGAAGGTATTTCCACATGCTACATACATTGGGTGGACTCAGATATTCGAGCACCAACGTAGTCGATGAATATTAATTGGAGAACCATTGTGAGACGGATGCCTATCTTATAGGAGACCTCCTATAAAAAAATGGTAGGAGACCAATCAAAATTTTTTATAATATTAAAGAATTTGTTTTAATGCTGAAAAAATAATTTCTTTCTCCATTAGTTCTTTTATGGGTTGGCTTTTTGGTGTTCTCATTGGTTTTCCTATAAATATAAGAGGCCTCCTATACTACCAGTTTTGTTGTGAGAGAACATGGTTGGTTGAAGACATTAAATTCCAGACGGTTAATAACTTCACGATCGAACCAGTGAGCTAGCTAAACAATCGAGCTCCTACTACGGTTATATTATTGTCATTCAACTCCGGCAATATTATAGTATACAGTAAGAAGCACCTCTGTCAATTGTGATGGAGTTCAAGGCCTTAGCTGTTGCGGCCTTATAGTATACAAGCAAGAAGCACCACTGTTCGCATTTATTTCGCTCAATCACTGAATGAAGTTGCCATAACCCAAAAGCGCTCGATCCCGAGGGTAGCTATATATACGAGCCATGCCTACTGCTTTGAACCACTGCGAGTGCGAGTCCACCAAAGTAGTATCTCCACTAGTTCGAAGATGGGGTTGCGCATGGGCTTAGCGCTCTTGGTGTTGATGGTTGTTGCTATAGTTGATGGGAGGAAGCTCGAGAAAGACTCCTTCCTAGGTGGCGGGGGTTCGGAAGAGGAGCAGGGTTCGGAGGTGGTGTCGGGCATGGCATAGGATTTGGAGGCGGATTTGGGAAAGGCGGTGGAATAGGCGGTGTTTTTGGTGGAGGTGCAGGAGGGGGGGTAGGGGGTGGAGTCGGTGGAGGTGTTGGCGCTGGTGCAGGAGGTGGTTTCGGTGGTGGTGGAAGAGCTGAAGACAGATTGGGTGGTGGTCTTGGTGGATTAGTTGGAGGTGGTGTTGGAGGTGGACTGGGTGGTGTTCATGGCGGATTGAGACTACCATTCGCATGCCTAAGCCACCAATGCTAAACAACACTCCATTACCCTTGCATTAATGAAGATGATGGATTGATTATTGCAACCATCGATCTGACTAGTTTTGTTGATCAAAGCATTGATACAAACATTAATGAATTGTGGCCTAGATCAAAGACGATAGATAATATACTAATGGATACCTCATTAGTAGAAGCAAGAAAAATGCTATAAAGAATAATTACCTACAGTGTAAATAAATATTTAATTGTACATGTAATTCATTTATTATATTTATTTATTGGTTATCATATCTAATTTATGGTAGTCTTTTAGTATCATTCCTCTCTATGAGAAACCAAGGCCATTGTACTCCCTCCTACAATCGTGTCCACTGAGTGATGTGAATCGTTACTTTGAGAATGAGATAGATGTTTCCCATGGAATGTTTTAAAGATTAATATTTTTACATGTTTGTGGAAAATCTGAAATATACTTCAAAATATTTATAACTTGAAATTGATTTATAGGTTATCAGTCAAGTTCATCTCTTAATTTTAGTTAGCCATTATGTAACCTCCCATGTATCTTCATGGGCTATCTTTTTATAATACTTACTATTCATTAATCATTGATTATTTTTGTATTATATGAATAAAAAAAAATTGTAAAAAGAAGTTGAAAGAAACAACCCAAGTATAACATGCAGAATCAGCATTACATCAACAACATGGAGAGCAAGTGACAAGTGATGTTGTGTTCTTTCAGAACTTCTTAGCTCAATTATGTATTTATTCATTGAACACATAATTGTGAGAGTTGCATATATAGATAAGTCATTATTATGTATGGTATATCTTTGCCATGTTCTTTGTTTTTTCCTTTCAATTTCTGTTAGATCTTTGTAGAGACCATTTGTAAAAATACTTCAACTTGTAGATAAAGAGCATCAAGACTTATGTCAACGTGCATTTTCACAATGGCTTGTGTATCAATTCCTTTGTAGTTCTAAAGATACTAGTCCGATAATGAACCCATAAGTAGTTAGAAAGTCATTTTGTTTGGTTACAAAATTCATGGGTAAATTTCTCTTGTTTTGTAAATTTCTCCTATACATATGTTGAATTCATTTCTTCTTATAGATGAAAACCAAATAAGGTTGTTGAGAAACACACATCACGTGTCTTGTGAACCAAATAAAGAAGTTGGAACACATTTGGTACAAACATACTTTTCATTAAATTTTATGCTACAATTTAGTTGACACTTCGAAATGCATGTATTAAATTTTTGTGCACTTTCAGGTTGCCCTCCTCAAAATATGCACAGAAACTCTTATGTGGAAAATGAGAATGCACCTGGTTTAATTTCACATTTACATTTAATTAAGATAATTTGAGTGGATTTATTCCTTCAAAATGTGATATTTTTCATGTAGATGAACACCAACTACTTTTACATCACATACGGCGAGGAACAATGAATATTACATTGATAACTCAAAGTATTAAGTTGGAGGTATTTCTAGTACAAATACATTATCATGTTTTCTAATGCCATTGTTTCATAGAATTTATGTTGGTACTTATATGTTTGGATTATACTTGTAGACATCTCTATGGATAATATAGAAACTACTTTTGGATTTCTTCAAACTGTTCGTTGCCCCATTCTGCACAATCTGCACATGAACTCTAACATATAAAATGGGAATACATCTGGTTAGAATTAATTTTTATAATTATTTATGAAAAATTTGATAACCTAGTTTTCTTCTCTCTTGAAATGTGAACATTTTTCTTTGAGTGGACGACCAACAATTTTCCATGGCTTAAGGAGGTAACCAATTGAACACCATTCCCTTAGACGGTACTGGTAGAAAGATAGTTTCTTATGGAGTCTTACTAATTTATTTTTACAAAACTTATACTTGGTTCTTAACATATTGAATTTTACTTATAGGTTGCCCTAAGGATTCTAGAGGATTGTCTATATATCTTGACAATGATCGTTGTCCCTTTCCACAACAACTCCAAGGAATATCCAAAGAAAAAATATTTCAACTTCCAATTCACTTAGGTAATCAGTACTCTTTTATTTATCATAGTACTCCCTTGTTTTACTTTAACCTTTATTTTTTGATGTAGATGCCTCTATCAACTCTAGATAAAATAACTTACAAAGAAATGGATGACCACATGATACTTACTTTGTGAGGCCCACTCTATGTTAGCCAAACAAAAGAGTGGTTATACAGACATTGGGTATACATCTTCTTTAATATAATTTTGTTGTCTCGACCTCTATAATGTTACTTATTTGATTTACTTAATTGTTATATCTTGTAGTGAAGTATATTTTAAAAAAAAAATATCATAGAGGGTCATGAATTAAGCCTGGGACATCCTGAAAAATGGTAGTACATATGTGTTTCCTTCAGCATGCTCCTTCAGTTGGTGATGGGGCAAAGAAGCTTAGTAATTGTCTTGGGGTGTATTCATAGAATGGTATGCTTTTTCCACTTCAGAAAGAATGGAAAAAAGAACATCTATTGGAATTTGAAAGCCCATAAAAATTGATGGTATGTATTTTATACATATAAATTTTTCTTATGTAAACAAATATTTTTCCATTATGAAATTTATGATTTTTTAGAATGACTTCACACCTTCCATGTTGGGTGGAGAGTTGGTTTCTAACATAGAAGGTGTTGAATATCCATTTGCAAATATGGAAGAGGTAACTCAGTGGTGGTATGTCAAAATGCAAAAGAAAGTTAGATCATGGAGAAACATCTGAGAGAATAGGTGATCCTAAACATTCCAATCAAGCATTGGATAAAACCTAGACAATAGAGTTTATGATGATGCATGGGCAAAGTTATTGGAGTACTAGAATTCATCTATAAAAAGAGTTAGCAATGTGAATTCCCATAACTTTTCTTAAGATAACTAAACTATTAAGTAATCTTTATCTATCTTCCTAAAATATAGATTGTGTGTGAAAGATATAACTGTGATTCTGCATCCCCTCATCTCACTCATACAATAGGGGGGAAATTGTATGTGCATTGATATCATGAAATTGTATGGACAGTTACACATTCATAACTTTATTATGTTTATTTAATTCTTAATTGTAATCACTACCTTTGCATGTTTTTAGGTAATATATATTAGATTAATTTGAAACATATATCAAGTACCATCAATATAAACAATGTAATTATCCAAATGAATACACAAAACACAAATATGTAAGTTTTAGAAACATTGATATGATTGTTGTTGGTTGGTCAACAATTTAGTTTACCACAACTAATTTTGTGCAGGAATAAGTGTCCAAGAAATATGCATAAAGACAACTTGAAAAGTTTTAATGACATATGTGGTCCACATATTGGTGGGTATGAGAGGGGTATGGAGGTAGGGTTTCAAGAAGATGATGAGGCAAGCTCATTTTTAGCATGTGAAGATGCAAACATATTTGTAGCAACAACCTCGAGTCATTCAACTAGAGTATCAAGTCTCTTTCATAAATGAAAAACTGTTCCAAGTAATACTTCTACATTTTCTTGAGTTTATGAATATCAAATAAGTTTTAAAACTAGTTAATGCTAAATGTGGAAAAAACTTATTATAGGACCAATCCTATAATCACTTGATAAGATCCAGTAGAAA
Organism: Alisma plantago-aquatica; assembly: GCA_963693085.1. Taxonomy (NCBI): domain Eukaryota; kingdom Viridiplantae; phylum Streptophyta; class Magnoliopsida; order Alismatales; family Alismataceae; genus Alisma; species Alisma plantago-aquatica. The sequence goes on along the minus strand of OY856409.1, from coordinate 1,168,609,396 downwards.
TTTGTTATGCCGCATAGTGTACGTTTCTCTCTCCTTATTTTTTAGGGGGTAGGGTTTTGAAGAGGAGAGAGCAGGAGATGTTGCATTGTGATTGGTGGTCCTATAAAAAAGATATAGGATCAGTCCTATAATAAGTTTTTGGCCAAATGTTAGATAAATCAAGGAGGAGCAGTTAATTGACCTCATCATTTGCTAGCATCAAGTAGTCATAATGGTAGTCAAGTTATTTAACTACCAATATAAGTATTCTAAAAAGTCTAGACCTAAACTCATGTGTTTATATGCGAATTTTGAATTGTTTATCTTTGTTGGAATGCCTACCATCACCTATGTCTCCTAATTATGAGACCTAGATGGCTCCCATGAAGATGATTATCTTTTTTGCAAACTAAAACTTGAGGAATTTGTTATAGAGTAGAAAAACTTGGAAATTCTTCAAGTTGATGTAGGTGATTTAAGTTATTATATAAATTTGGTTTGCTAAATCACTTACTAAAAAATTATTTTTTATTCTTATGCTTAGTACAATATGTATTCAAGACTAGTATTTAGTGATGATAAAAAGAGATTTATGTTGGTGTATAGGTATATACTTGTGGTGGCTACTTTTACATTGTATTCTATCTTGAGTATTTATTTGTGTTCTTCTATCCATATGCATCCCATATAACCATCAGCTTTGTTTGAAAGGGAAACTAGGGTGAGGTGAAAAATGGAAATGAGTTTGGCATGAAAGACATATAAGAATTACTAAATTTACTCTAATAGGTCAAATATTATGGATTTAAATAAGCAATTCCTATTTAATAGAATGTATCTCAACCTTGCCTTATTAACCTCAAACTAGAATACGTAAATATTATCACTATGCCTCTAAATACAAACATCAATTTTAACAAATTTTAAGCTTTTAATCAGTAAATAAATTAGTATTTTTCTTGATTCCAAAAATGACACTTTTTGTTATACAAATAGTATTACATCAATCAAAATAAAGTTTACTTCATAGAGAAACATTTTATGTCCCTTGAAGGGAAATCCATGTATAGGGACTTGTGTAAACATGATCAAGGAATATAAAGCTAAGTGGGTTGTCAACAATGGTACTTCTAAATGATAAATACATATACTTATCTAAGATGATAATGACTACTTTTTGGCCATAAATACAAACTATGCAAAAATTTCATACTTGAAGCTGATTTTATACAACTTTGTTGTTCTAGACACATCCCAGTGGTCATGTCTTTTAAATGATCCATAAATATTGTGTAATTTCTGAAATTTTAGAATGAAAAATTGTTTCCATGCATCTAACAAGAATTTCTTGATATCAAATCACAAACATTGATGAGTATTAATAGCTTTAGGTGGTAACATACACATTGTGTGTTTGTGTTTACACAAGAATAGAATCATGAGATATACTCAAGTATTCTTGTCATTTGTATTTCTAGAAAGTTATATATATATATATATATATATATATATATATATATATATATATAAACACATAGATTTATATAACTTTATATATATATATATATGTGTGTGTGTGTATATATATGTGTGTGTATGAGTGTGTGTGTGTGCATACATATGGATTTCATATTATGTTTATCTTAACCTTCTTATCTGTGTTCAAATTATATTGTTGGAATAATGCCCATATACATATTGTGTGAAGAGAATGTGTGTAATAACCACCAATTTTGAGGACCCCACAATTAAGAGAGATCTAGAAGGTACGGATCAATATCTAAATTTTACAGGATCATATTTAACAAATGATTAACAGTAGTAAATCATTTCCATTTGATGAACTTGAATGAATGCATATTTTGATTTATACTCCTCAAAGGAGTTACACAAATATTCCAACGTGAGAACTAACACATATTGAGAAGAAGTTGTACATCTATCTAATCCTCCTTGGAATAACTTTAATATCTTCAAAATCTTTAAACGTTAACTTCATATCCTTATATCATGTGTATCAACTACCTAAAACATTGACAAACAACACATGATCAACATATTTCAATACGGGCACGTGTGTTCATCCAAAACATTACTTGTACATACATATTCAACAATCATTTAATGGAAGATATGAAGTTGTATTCTCATTATATATTCTAACCCATTCTTGGTACACTATCTCGGGTGTAATCAATGTCCATCATTGGACTTATGTGTATTACCCCTTGGTACATGTACGTCAAGGTTTAGAATACATACTTTACTTAATTATATGGTACTCATAGTTGCATTATAGTTGAAAAGGAATTAAATAATATCCAACAAGTCATTTCATCAAAATTCAAGAAACTTAGCAAACTTCATAATTGAATAATGTGATTATTCATAAGATAACCGCGTACCTCAAGTGGTGATCATGCAGTTTTACTTCAAGAAATCCAATCATCATGGTATATTTTAAGCAACCCACAATCAATCAACAGTATCGAAAATATGCATACTATTTGTGTGTCACTATGTGTTTACATTTTTTATATTAAACCTAACTTCGGTTAAAATCTAGAGTTCAGGGTAGTCTTAAGTTCACATAAGGAATACATATATCAAATCTTAATTTCATCATATCATGTTTCTAAGGGTTAGAAATCCTATTTTAGAATATTGGGTGTAGCACTAATTATGTGATTGAACATATCTTATCATTAGGAGCACCTAGATCTGATTAGGTGGATTAAGAGCAAAGCAATTTATGAACATTGGTTTAATAACCCTAATTCTATATGTATATTTGTATATGCTCTAACAACCTTAATTTAACATTATGGCATCTTAATATGAATATGATCTTGGGGTATCATTATATTTCATCAATGGTAGGTTATAACTCAAAATAAATAGATTTACTATGATAAGCATGATATACCTCAAATTTAGGGTTTTCATGTATTAATCATCCTAAGCTATACTTTTGGAAGTAGGAACATATCTAGGTATTAAAACTATTTTATTCAGATTCTACTTAATTTTTTAGCAATTTGATATGTAATTTGACCACTATTTGAACTATTGTCTATTTTTTACAATTAAAACAAGTTTCGCATGTATGGACCAATTATAGCACACTGTGTTAGCAACATGCATATTATCCATTATTTACAGTATGGGGTGTCAGCTAATGGGCTTTCGCCATGTCAGAGGCTTACTCCACATGGGTTGAGCTTGCAAACATGGTTAAATCCCAGAAATACCCTTACATCATAGCTTCTGGTCCAGGGTAAGAGGTAAATGCATTTTGGCTTCATTATCTTCTTCTTCTTTGCAATCATGACTCTAACGAGCCATGGGGGACGTCATCTCCCCCATTGACTCTCTACTCCCAGTCGTTGGTGATGGGTCTTATGTTTTTGGTCTGTCATTTGAGGATCTCCAGACCTACTCAGTACTCTCACAAAGCCAGGTTGTGGCTGTAGCTGGCACTTTGATAGCGAGCCAGGATGTTATAGAATTAGAAGTTGGGGTGAGACTCTAATCTCCCTCATGTTTTATTGAGAAAAAGGGAACCTTTGATGTCCCTCTGTGCTACCTATGGCTAAACAAATTGGCTTCAAATGCTCTAAAGTAGGAGAGGGAGATCAGGTGGACCAAAGGAGGAACTGCAGTTTGAGGAAAGATTGTTGGTGTATGTGTATTAAATTGGAAGCTTCCCCATGATGTTTTGGTTCTGGGAGTCCTGACTAATTTTTTTTGGCATCTCTAACCTCCTTGGAGATACCCTGGCAAGGAATTGGGGATTAGCTAAATACCCCAAGATAATACCAAAGCAGGGGTTCGTTGGGTTCACCTCCACCTAGTGAGGATGTTGGCATGATAATTGCGGATTGATAACTAGGGTATAGAGGGAGAACTCAAGACTACTTGTGACCGCAAAACTCCTATAGAGTCTGGATAGAGGAGAAAAACTCCTCCATATGCAGACACCCAGTTCCAAAGTCTACCCAAGATCTGACAATCCCCAACTATTATTTCCTTTGTTTTTTGATAAAACACCTCGATAGATAAATATTTATCTAGATCACATCATTACTCTAATTTATCTCAACTTTAGGCATAATTCTTCCCTTTCTATTATCAATAAATTGGTCAAAGATCAAGCCCCAAGTCATCCTTTAATCATTCAAATCTTAGTTTCTAAATAATAACTGATTAATTCTTTAATTAATTACCTAGGCCATATATTACTTAGGAAATATTTTGGATTTTCTACCAAAAAAATTTAATATAATTATCAATCATATGGAATTATCTTGAGTATTTATCGTGAGCATGAAATACTCATTGACCCATTTGTAAAACTTGATTGGCCCACATGGGCTTGAATTGGATTTCAGAGTCCATGGCCCATATCTAGGTCCTTGAAATGGGCCCAAATGCTTTATAATAATCTTAATTACAAAATTGAGACTTGAACCAATATAATTTTTCAATTGAAGCCTCATATGAATATATAGAATCAACATTATAATATTTAGTTAAAGTTATCATCCCTCTTCAATCAAAGTCATATTGGTGATGTCATCATTCAAACGTTACTCTATTTTTCTTAAACTGATTATCAATATATTATTAATGAATTCAATAGAATCCAAATTTACAAAATTTGAGGATTTTACAATGTATGTTCTAGATAAAAGTTGTATACTGATAAAACTTTTTAGTCTATATTTTTTTATTATATAATAACTATAAATGAGATTGTTTTATATATTGTTCAAATTTATTTTGGTGACACATTTTGATTCATGACTTTCTTGTTTGGTTCTGCAGTAATTTTCCAGATAGTTATGAAGAACGTTCCTGTAAGTATAAATTAGGTTAGTTTTATAACTAATACCATTTTGAATGTGTGCCTTACATCTTATCATATATCATCTTTTCATGATTAATAAATGAATCATGTACTTTCTTTCATTGTACATATATCATGTGCCTTCCATTATAAGTTTAGTGATTTTAGGAGTGAAGAAAGTAATAAACAATGTGGAGGTCTTATGAATCTTCTTGACCTTTTCTAATGTGTATGAAATGGATGACCACTTTTTCGTCTGAAAAAAAGTTAAGAACAATTATTTGAGAGTATTTCAGACATGATAAAACTATATACATCAAACATGGTTTTCATTGAAATGGAATACCATGTGACGATGCTGTTTTTTTTATAAAAAAAGGTTTAATGAAAATTGATTACATATTTTGTTGCTAGATTACTTCTATAAATCAAAAAATGATTGGGATAATGGATATTCTTTCAGTTATTATTGGTAGATTAGTTGCTACAGAAATAAATGTCTAGAAAATTGTTGCCACAATGGTATAGGTATATTTATTGTTGTTGGAGTAGCAGTTGGGTATGTTATAATTTTTGGGTGACTGTTGTCACAATGAAATTTTCTTTCTGAATTTCTACTGGAGCGGCTGCTACAAAACTATAATGAATGGTCATTGCTACCATATAAATTGACTTACATAGAAGTTACATCACATGGGAGGTTAGTGGGAGTTGGTTTTAAATTTCATTGACATCCATAGAAATCTAGTTATGAAATGTGTGTGTATTTATATAATATTTTGACTCCTACCCAGAGACATATATAATTTGACCCACATTGTGAATTTGACTCTTCTATGTGTCTAGTTAAGCTGGAATCCTACTTATACATGTGTCATATTCATCAAATTTTGTAGTAGTATGTAACATGGTTTAGTATCCAAATTCATAGCATCGGAAACAAAGTATTTGCACTTTTCAAAACATGAAAGGAAGGGAGCAACAATAAAATTGTAGTAAATCTAGACAAAGGCAACTGAATAAGCATAGTTATGTAAGCAACAATGAATGTAATAGGTGTGCGTATGACCCACTATAACATCCTCAATTTTATAGCTATTGTAAGTATTTAATGTGGGGTTTTTTGGTAACTGTATGCCAATGGACCTAATGAATCTAACCATGAATAGGTATGTAATTAAGTTCACAAATTTTTAATACAAGTCATATGGTCAACCAATACACATAATGACATAAATGTGTATGATTGTAGTTAGGTGTAGATGAATATAAATGAATAATTCATGTAAAAAAATGTGACGAATACATAATATGATGACTTCAGTTACTGGTTTGAGCTCTAGACCAACTTAGGTCTCATTATTAAGGAAGTAAAGTAATGTTGACCTAATGTATCATATAAAAGCTTCTGTTGAGGGAATATTGATTCATGCTTTAGTTTCATTATTGAGAATAGATAATGAACCTTTTCAGAGATCAAGGAATGGTCTGGGGGCCCTAGAACCTTATTCAATCCCGATTGGGCCAATGAGGATTCACATATGGGTCCTTGGAGTATAAATTTGGGAATTTGGCATTTTGTGTTCATTAAATACTCAATGTAATTTTGATAGATGGATAATTGATATATAAGATCAAGGGAGAAAATTTAGATGTTTTTGTTTTATCTACTGTAGGTGATTAAATTAGTAATTATCTAGTTTTTATTTAAAAGATAGTTTTGGAGTGTCTTTCTAGTTATCTTCTACCTAGAATCCTTCTCATGTAAAGATAATGATAATATAGTAGTTGTACCAAAATTTGGAATCATATGGAGCTATGAGCTAGGCTGTAGAAATATTTCTTTTAATTGGACTCTTATGCAAAAGAAAAATAAAAACAAAATAAAAAAGTAGAGGTGACTCCAGTCCGCGCAGACTGTATAGCCAGGAGACCCTATTTTACGACCTAAACATGGTCCGAGGAAGAAGGATCCCCACCCGAGATTCTTTGGGCAAGAGGCTATGAAAGCCTCATGGATCTCGAGTATAGGGCCTCACACACCTAGATGTAGGGTTTTTGTGAATCAAAGTAGAAGAGAGGAAGATCCATGATGGAGAAGAAGACCAAGAGGGGAGGCAGCTGCAACATGGCTATGGTTTTGGGATCTCCAACCTCATCCACCCAGGGCACAAAGAAGGTGTCGCCCATGGAGTGTAGATCAGGACGGAGTTAGGGAAGCAGTTACCTCACAAGTTCGTGGCCAGAAGAGGGAGTTTGACCTCGCCAAATGTTTTGGGCGTGGTGGTGTCCTATTTTGCTACTTACGCATGTGAGAACACAAAGGGAGGGGGAGGTAGGCGATGACCCTAAGGCCTGAGATGCTCCTGAGATGAGGGCCGCCGGATCAGATCTTGACGGCTGAGATTGGACAAGGTTAGGTAAGTTCTAAAATTCATATCTTGAGATTGAAACTTCATATTTGGTCAAACAAGGTACCTACAGAAAGCTTATGATGTTTACTATCCTATAAAAATATTGTCTAAGGGTGTTTTGGATGTTTGATATTTATTTTAGTTTGATTTCTAAAATGTAAATGATTTCTATATTTTGGGCATTAAAAATAGAAACCAACTTTAGAAATTTATGAATAATTTACTTTCCAAAGCCTGATCTTTCTTATTTGATATTTCTACTTTAGTTTTGATGCTAAACCTAATAAGGAATTTTGGATATTTCACCCATGATCGGATTATGCAATGACCTGATATTTTAATACATGATCTTACTATATTGTAAGATTACTTTTCTGGATGTTTGATGGAGTTTCTTGTGTTATTATATTAGTATTTAATTTTGGATCTGAGTGGCCATTATGAAAGAATAATAGATGATTATCTAGACACAATAAGTGATATATGCATGCCTATTAAGGTATGATATTAGTAACGTGATGGTATTCTACTTTTATTTCCTATTGAGTTAGTAAGTTTAGAATATGTGACAATGTTTGAGAATTGTTCTCATTGTATGAAGTATATGTTCATATTAGTGTATAAGATGATTTATGTCTTATTTGAGTATAAAGATTATAGTAACTACCTAAGAAGAGTTTTTATTTAATTTCAATGCCAAGATTTTATTGTGATTTTAGATTAAAGATATGTTTAGTCTAAATAAGAACCCGAAGTTGGTATATAAAGTTAGGAAGATGGGGTTTTGAGATTTAAAAATAGAAAGAGGGAACATACACTTGGAATAATAAAACTATGTTGATATCCAGGTTATTGAAGTTATGGAACTTAGAATCAGGACTTCCTTATATGTACCCTCAGTACAAGAGGTAAGTGGTACATGCCCATGAGTATTCATATTTTAAGCTCAGTATATTTACATGTTTCTTGTTGGTATGTATGCCCAGAGAGCCAATCATGGGATGATTTGGTGGGATACATTAAGATTGATTTGATAAACATCAAAGGCAAGCTGCCAATTCTTTCTGGTTCAGTCATATGAGATAGTGACAGAACAGATTGAATGTCTAGAGAATGACAATACTCAATGACGTATGCTTTCAGGTTAAGGACCTGAACGATGAGATCATACAAATGCTAAGAGTTTGTACATTCTCATTATGTCCCTAGTCGGATATCATTGTGGAAGGTAGATAGACAACAATGACACACAAGACTAGATTGTGGTGTTGGTTGATGATAGAATATCATTAGTCATGATATAGAGATATCAAACCAAACACATTGGTACTTGTTAGAGAACAAGTGTACCGGACAGACCCACCGTGAGTTTGACACATGGAACCATGGCATGGTAGTCACAGTCAGTACTCACAGTGATGGTGGTGAGTGTGATTCTTTGACCTGAAATCACTACACTCAACACATGTCGTTGGGCACACTTTGACATCATCAAACGCAGTCCTGAAACATGGGTTGTTATAAAGGTGATGATTGGGTGGCTTTGATACATGGGGCTTTTGAGGGGTGAGTGATAGATATGGGATTTGTCCCTCCTAAGGGAGTTTGATATCCATGGCCACTTGATGAGTAGGATTGAGAAAGGTGTGCACGCATGTGTGAATCAGTATGTGATATTGATGTCATACATATCTCTTCCAATTTACTCTAAGATCAGGAAAGTGAATGAACGTTGACAGGATGAATGTTCCATGCCTCGAGTTCATTCGGGATATCAGTGACAAAGGAATTATACATTCACTATAACACCATTCACGGATTGTAGGATTGAAAGTTGTTCTCCAACTTTCTATTTCACTTGGGTAGCACTAATGTGTGACTAGGCACCGCTCTTTGCTTGTGAAGTCATAAGTGTTATGGACTTTCACTACCAACGTGAAATGGACCTGCAGGGTCACATACATAGGATTTAACCTGGAAGAGGAGTTTTGTCCACAAACGATGTTTAGATTGATTACTAAAGGAGTTTAGTAGTTCAATTAAACACTCAATTAATTGATAGCTTAATGTCATAATGTTCAAGGTGTTGGACACATTGATTGGAGTATTGGATTGATTGAAACTGCAATTGACTGATTCTACACAATCTGCACTCCCAACAGACCGGCTCATGTGATGAATCGATCGGCTGAGCTTAGTGAACCGATCGACTTAGATGGTGAGTCGATCGGCTGATGGACAGGGTGAAACAATCGCTTCAAGTGTTGAAACGATCGGTTCAATTGGTCCAACCGAGCAATTTGGGAAAGTAGGATTGGTGAGAAATTTCTTTTCGTTTCCCTTACCCAATTTGATTGGAACAAGGATTGGTATTTGGTACCAATTCGTAACAAAAGAGGAAAAGTCAATCGGGAACTGACCAGGACCACGAACCGACCGGTTCATAAGTGAACTGACCATTTCATGGGTCCCAACCGATCAATTGAGGTGTCAACCGACCGGCTCAGGTCCTCAACCGACCATTTCAGAAATGAAACAATCGGTTCAGGTTGCGCAGTTGGTTGTTTTTGTGGAAAATCTCGAACCCTTCTACTCCTGCTTTAATCCCGCATTGCCCGGGATAGAGAACCCCCATGTCACATGACCCTCCTATATATAGGGGTATTGGGGACTTCTCAAAGAACAACTCAGTGCAACCAGTTGCTCTGTAAAGTTTTCGTTCTCTCTGGTTTTGGTAACCGAGAGAGCCCGAACAAGTGCTACCCGATAAGGGAGGTACAACAAGGGAAAGACAACTACAGAAAGCGACTGGTGGCAAGAGAGTGTATCAGTGACTAGTACACTGATAGGAGGGTGTGAATCCTTCCAATTCCTTATGAGAAAAGGAGATTGGAGTTCGAGGTGGTCTGTGTGGACTACTTCAGAGGCGGGAGATTTCTGCCGCTCGGAGGACAACTGTCAATCTCGACAGTCCCAGTGAGACCAGGAGTCATCAGTACTAGTGCGACCAGGAGCTTCACAGACAACGTCCAAGACCGGAGGTGAAGACCGCGCAAGCCACGAGGTATTATCACCGAGCAAGCCTCAGGACAGGGTATGATTCCACAAACCATCCTTTCCTATTGTATAGACGTTGACACGTTTCCTTGTTCTGGGTTTGGGGAGGAGAAATGTTTTGTTTCTGCTGCCTTCTCTGCCTCCCCTATACGCAACAGTGGTATCAGAGCCATGTCAACTGCTCTATACTTTAGGATTATCGATATGATCGATTTTGGTTTGTCGCCTTTATTTATTGCATACGATGCGAATAAAATTGCCCTTATGCATGTCCAATCCTAAATCCACAAATCCCAATTTACATATATGATATGTATTATGAATGCACTTGATACACATCGCCCTTAAACAAGTTTTGTGGTGGATGTATTGCGTGGTTATGGCCAATAAACCCTATCTGTGTATGGTTGTATGTGGTTGCTTGCATCTCGGTATGCGCACCGATTCCCTTTCTCCTATTCCTGATGAAACTCAAAATAATTTGAGATTTCTTTCCTACCTTTTCTCCCCTCGAATGTAACTCAAGGTTTCTCTTTTTACAATGTAAAATAGGATAGACTTTTATTTCCTGTTATGTCAAAGAACGGAGGACATCATGACGAAAGCTGAGACGATCGGTTCAAGGCGTGAACTGATCGGTTGACGTTCAAGATGATCGGTTCAAGGAGTGAGCCGATCGGTTGATGACCGGTTCGAGGAGGGAGACGAGCAGGTGGCGGCCTTGATGAGATGCATGACGACCAGGCGAACCGATCAGTTGGAGGAGCCAATCGATCGGCTGGTGGCACCTAACCGACCAGCCTGATGGCGAGCCGATCAGTCATGAGATGAGTTGATCAAACCCATAAAGGAAAAGCACAGAGTTCATCTTGTACAGGTTGCATGTGATGTAGACCTAGATGACCGTGATTCCTCTTGGATTGAGGAATCACATTAGGATGGCCATAATCATCGCTTTTATCATTTCATATGTTTTCAGTGGGATATAGCATGTATATGATACATACTATATATTGTGGTGATTGGATATGTATATGTATATAAAAACCAAATCCCTCATTTAAATATTAAGTTTTAGATGCCTTCCAAATGCGACACACGTGAAAAGCTTGATCGACCAAGTGTGGGCACGCCCAAGCGTGGTGCACTGTCTATCTTGTGGAAGCGTGAAGGATAGATATGTGGGTCTTCCCAAGCAGGGTGCATATTCATTGTGTTGGCTTTGGTTCGGACTTAATACGGTGACCTAGATAGGATCTAGCACCTTGCGGTATGGAGATGATCATGGCAAGGAGTTGCATATGACATCTTATCAAGAGTTGCATATGATGCAATTGGCAAGAGTTGCCTACCTGAGAGATCTAAGTTGTGGGTGACAGCCCAAGCTAGTCCATGACTTAGAGGATTTCAGGATCTTGCCCACTAGAAGTTTGTACGTTGCAATCTTCCGAATTGATGGTGAGGGCTATCAATTTGAACTAAAATAGTGGGAGTGATAATTAGTTAAAGGCCTAATTATATCATCAACTTTTCAAATCAATCAAATAAGTCAAAAATGAGTTTTTGGACTAAAATTGCATATTTTCCTTTTGTAGTACAAACGGCAACAAACAACAATCACTTTTCTTTGCGATCCGTCCTAGAAAAGGACAAGTTAAATGGGACAAACTTCCATGACTGGTATAGGACATTGAGAATTGTTCTCACTCAAGAGAGAAATCTCTATGTCCTGGATACTCCAATTCCAGAGGAACCTGCTCCTAATGCACCAAAGGCAGAAAGGGATGCTTACAAGAAGCATTCTGATGATGCCATTGATGCAAAGTGCTTGATGTTGAGCTCTATGAACCACAAGTTGCAGAGACAACATGAGAACATGAGTGTCATTGAGATGATTCAGCATCTCAGGAACATGTATGAAGATCAAGTACGGGAAGAGAGATACGATGTCTCAAGGGCACTGTTCAAGTGTGTCATGACAGAAGGAGATCCAATTGGTCCTCACACACTCAAGATGATTGGGTATGTGGAGAACCTAACAAGACTGGGATTTCCATTGAGCCAAGAGTTGGCTACTGACGTGATACTGCAATCGTTGCCAGAATCCTACAGTCAGTTTGTGATGAACTACAACATGAACAACTTTGATAGGCCACTGTCAGAGTTGTTGGGCATGTTGAGGACAGTCGAGACACAGATGAAGAAGGACAAGCCTAAGTCTGTGATGGTGATCATGAGCAAGAAAGGCAAGTCCAAACGCAAGGGCAAGGGCAAAGCTAAGAAAGGTTATGATGCTAGCCAGGAGCCCAAGTCTCTTCAACTCTCAAGGCCAAGGGAGGCGTGACCAAGAAAGGAAATTGTCACCATTGTCAAAAGCCAGGACATTGGAAAAGGAATTGTCCTCTCTATCTGGAAGAACAAAAGAAGAAGGAGGTGACAAACGCCTCTACTTAAAGGTTTCATGAAAGTAAACTTGTAACACTTTTGAGGTATATGATACCAAGATGTAAAGTGTAAAGCACTCAATAAATGGGGCACGTGTTGCCGCCATAGATAGGAGTACTTTAGTTTATTTTCAGCCTAAAAGGCATGTAATATAGTTATGAACTGCTATTTCATATTTTCCAATAGATAGAAACACTTTATTTTTGCATATTGTATGACAATGATGGCAATCAATAAAGAGATGTTTCAATTTCTAAAGATATGATCTTTGTGGTAATGCCTTGTTTATCTTGTGGTATTTTATATGCATAAGATAAAATGATACCTAAAAGTTATAGATAACTCAAACAATCAAATTAGCATCAATCATGAGAAATTCATTTCTAGTGATGGATAAATCTAGACTCTTTTGGTTAGAGAACCAGTAAGAAACATGAATATCTTGGACATGATTAATCAATCTTCACCAATGGTAGTGGGAAAATGATTGTCCTCTTAGGTATAATACATGTGATGTATTTACATACCTATTGGAACAAATGCTAATACTTCAAATGGTGTTTAGAGAAATACCAATATGAATATCTTGAAGTGTTCAAGATTATCATAGATGAAGTGCAAATTTGGTAAAGTGTTAATTCTTGATGAGATCAATGAATGAAATACTTGGACCAAATGTTTGAGATCCTTATGAGTGATTATGATAGTGTATCATAGTAAACTCATGATTAAGGCATGGTGATGTCTAAATCAAGAAGGAATCATACTCTAAGGAGTTAAAGAATACCCCTCACTAATAAAAGAAATTAAGAATCACAAGGGTTGTGAATTCTTATATCCTTACACCTCAATTATCTATGTGATGAGTTGTTCATGTGATGAGTCAACTATCTAGATGAATATGAGGAACCGAATTTTGAGTTATGGTTTATGACCATTACATCCTAAATGACATCCATGTGAACCATATGGTATGACCTTGATGGTAGCACCCATTGGATGAAATCCATAAGTGCAAATGAATCTTAAGTGTTAAGACACATGGATAACATTTTGAGAAGGATGATGCTTGTTGATTGCAACTTAATGACTAAGACATTTGGCATATGGATACTAAAACTGCATTCCTATGAGGAATAAAACAAGGATGTGTACATGACAGAACCTATAAGGTTTATGAATCCACTAATGCAAATGAAGTCTATAAGTTACAATTGACTAATCAATGTGATTGATTGAGTACAAGCAACTCAGAATTGGATCTTTACTTTGATGATATAGTCAAAGGGTTTGACTGATATGTCAAAGATAAAGAAGGGATCTGTGATTTAGTGGGATCATGTTCACATTCCACATGTTGATGTGAAATGGAAATGTTCTAGAATGGAAATCCAAAAGTAGAAATTATCTTAAAGGAATATAGAGATGTTTCCTATGTAATAGGAATAGATATCTATAGATATAGTTCTCGAAAACCTCTTGATCTGAAAAAAGAAAGCATACATTGGCAGTCTGTACTAAAGGGTTCAGTATGCACAGATTTAGTGGGAGAAAACTTGTCCATTTTACATGGAGTTAGTATCCCAAGGCCAAGTGTCTAATTCTTATGAAGAATGGGAACACTAAGAATAGATGTGGATCTATCATGTATGTAATCATCCCATTATCTTGCATGGCAACAACAAAATGCATTCATCATCTTGTATGTAGGACATGGCAATATGATGTGCTCATCCTGATAACTCGTATGTGAGACATGACGAGTGGATGTCTGTCTACTTCCAGTAAGGGTTACTGGAATACCATGAGAACTTGATAAGTACTTGAGAAGTACTAGTTTTATGGAGATAAGGAAGAGTTCGATGTAAAGAGTTACATTGATGCGAACTTCCGAACAGGACAGATAATTAATCATAAAATATATATAGGATATATAAAAGTGAAAGTTTGTTGATAATTGGAAGTGTTCCAATAAAATCATTTAAAAGGAAATGTTGAGTATCTATGTGTTGGAGAACAGCAGTGGATACTATATGGATCTGGAAGTTCATGAGATGAACTTATAGATATTCCGCTCATTGATGACAAGTATGGAATCCTTGATCATGCAATGTGGCTAAAGGTTAGCAAAGGAATACTAGATCACATATTACGGCAACTCCATCTCATATGTATGACGTATAATGAAGAGATGAGAGACATGTAATTTATACTGACTTTGGCAAGGTGTTGCCATTACTCACTATGATCGCACTAGAGCAGAGTAACATGTGGGACATGTTTGAAGACCACTATGAATATGATTCAAAGTTGATTGGCTCGCAGTGCAAGTGGGAGTCTGTTGGTATGTATGCCCTGAGAGCCAATCATGGGATGATTGGTGGGATACATTAATATTGATTTGATAAACATCAAAGGCAAGCTTCCAATTCTTTCTGGTTCAGTCATATGAGATAGTGATAGAACAGATTGAATGTCTAGAGAATGATAGTACTCAATGACGTATGCTTTCAGGTTAAGGACCTGAACGATGAGATCATACGGATGCTAAGAGTTTGTACATTCTCATTATGTCCCTAGTCGGATGTCATTGTGGAAGGTAGATAGACAGCAATGACACACAAGACTAGATTGTGGTGTTGGTTGATGACAGAATCTCATTAGTCATGATATAGAGATATCAAACCAAACACATAGGTACTTGTTAGAGAACAAGTGTACCGGATAGACCCACCATGAGTTTGACACATGGAACCATGGCATGCTAGTCATAGTCAGTACTCACAGTGATGGTGGTGAGTGTGATTCTTTGACCTGAAATCACTACACTCAACACATGTCGTTGGGCACACTTTGACATCATCAAATGCAGTCCAGAAACATGGGTTGTTATAAAGGTGATGATTGGGTGGCTTTGACACATGGGGCTTTTGAGGGGTGAGTGATAGATATGGGATTTGTCCCTCCTGAGGGAGTTTGATATCCATGGCCACTTGATGAGTAGGATTGAGAAAGGCGTGCACGTATGTGTGAATCAGTATGTGATATTGATGGCATACATATCTCTTCCAATCTACTCTAAGATCAATAAAGTGAATGAACGTTTACAAGATGATTGTTCCATGCCTCGAGTTCATTCGGGATATCAGTGACAAAGGAATTATACATTCATTATAACACCATTCACGGATTGTAGGATTGAAAGTTGTTCTCCAACTTTCTATTTCACTTGGGTAGCACTGATGTGTGACTAGGCACCGCTCTTTGCTTGTGAAGTCATAAGTGTTATGGACTTTCACTGCCAACGTGAAATGGACCTGCAGGGTCACACACATAGGATTTAACCTGGAAGAGGAGTTTTGTCCACAAATGATGTTTAGATTGATTATTAAAGGAGTTTAGTAGTTCAATTAAACACTCAATTAATTGATAGCTTAATGTCATAATGTTCAAGGTGTTGGACACATTGATTGGAGTATCAGATTGATTGAAACTACAATTGACTGATTCTGCACAATCTGCACTCCCAACCGATCGGATCATGCACTACTACAGAAATGGCTTATAAAGTCACTTTTCAAGGTGTCAGTTGTACACATAAACGGACATACAATCTATGAAGGTCGACCAGACACGGGTACCGCTTTTATTAAGTGTCGGTTAATTAATAAAAAAACCGACACCTAAAATCAACCGCCAAAACCAAAATTCTAGCGAAAAAATTACCTCCAAAATTTGACATATGTCGTCGGTTCATAAATAAATAACCGACGACTAAAGGTTATTCGCGAGACAGGAATAGTTGTCAGTTGTCCTTTAGTTAAAAACCAACGACTATAATCTAGTATAGGTGCCAGTTTTTGGTATAGAACTGACACAGTTGGTTTATTTGTCGGTTTTTTAGAATAACCGACGCTTATTGTCAACTTAATAGCTCACCAGCGCGAGCTTCTCTTCCCCTTTCCCTTTTTCATTCTTGATTTCAGTTAGGTCTGGTGATTTCTTGCTCGCCCCCGCCGGTCGTTGCTCCTCCGCCGCCGCTGTCGTGCTCCTGCTCCTGCCCTCGCCGCTGCTCCGTGCTCACCGGCGGTCGTGCTCCTGCTCTTGCTCCTGCTCCTGCCGTCTGTGCTCACCGGCGGCCGTCCGTGCTCCTGCTCCATGCCCTCGCCGCTGCTCCGCGCCCTCGCCGCTGCTCCGTGCCCTCGCCGCCGCTGCTCTGTGTCATCGCCGTCGCTTCTCCTCTCTTTGCCGCCGCCTCCGCCAGTGGTTGCTGTGCTTCGGCCGCTGCTCTCCTCTGCCCTCAAGGTATGCCCGCCTGCCCTACCTTCTTCCTTCTTCCTCTGCTCCGGCGGCTGCTTGGGCGGTGCCAAGGCACGCTCAAGCAGCTGCCGGGCGTTTTTTTTTATAAAGTTATTTACTTGTTTGTGTTTAGGGTTTAGGTACTGATTTTGTGCTTCTACTGAGTTGAATCCTCTATTGTCTATACAATACATGTAATTTTCCTAGTATCGTGAAAGATTCTCAATCATGTGTATCACATGGGATTCTTATCTCAACACAATGGACTGCAATATATGCATCTAATGCCTTAAATGGAAGACTCGAATGTTATAAAATCCCATCAAAGTAGGTAGAAACAACTTATATATATTCAGATCTTAATAATTCCATGAAGTGCACATTATCTTACTTAGGAAAAGTATGTGTATAATGTAGGATTAGTTCCATATAATGGTTCTATTTTAGTAAGCACCTAGAAACCCGTCCAAGATTTACTCATTAGGAGTAAATCTTGGATAGTCCCCGGTTTGGGACTGTTCTTGAACACCTAATCTCACTTAGGATGTAAGTGTATAATGTGTATTGGGTTTTCGAGAAAATTTCGGTAGCATTTCCTCGTTTGTTGTCTAAGTACATATGTAGACTTCTTTTCAAGCTATCATGTCTACCACAATAAAGTTGGTTATGACAAGCAATAAAAGGTTAACTGATGTTATACAACTTTTTCTGAAAATATATAACATCGTTATATGTACTTACACTTTGTTAATACTAATATTATGCAGTCTCTGTCCACCCATAACAGTCACTATGAATTGGGCCTCTATGTCAATGTTAACGTTCCCTATTGAAGAACAATTGGACATCATCCTAGATGATCGTTCCTTAAACCAATTGGTCATACCCAAACATTGGCGTTTTCTAAAAGGAAGACACTACATGCCTGGTAAAGTGACCCTAACTTTTGGCAATTATTCACATGTTATCGAGGTTGAGTATGATTTGGAGGGAAATCTTGTATCAATATCCGGTTGGCGTGATTGGATTGGAGAGATGCATGTGGTTCGTTGCAACAGGCTTTTTCTCTGTCCAGTTGGCCATAATTCCATCAAAGTTTGGATAACCAACAGCAACTGCGAGACCCCCGATCATCTACTGCGGTATGAGTGCAGGTCGTCGCATATCAGCTCGGACGAATCTGAATCTGAGGCCCCTGTCAGTTCAGATTCGTCTAAATACAGTGAGGAGCTTCGTGACACAGCTTCATCATCAAAAAGACCACGGTAAGTCCAATTAACAAATATAATTGTCAAGCAATCAATACTCATAGCTGCTTTCTATTCTGAACTTCAGAAGAAGATCGCCACAATGATAAGTCCTCGAAGTTACTGATGTGGGACCATGTTGGTGTAGTATTTAGTTGTCTATCTATCTAGACTTGTCTATATTAATAGTTTTTTTAATTATGCGCATGTTTAGGGGTACACCAACCCCTTTGTTTAGTTACTGTTTAGGGGTACACCCCTGTGTGTGGATGTAAAAAGAGATTAATGAATGGAACTAAAAGTTGCTACATGAAACCCGTCCAACACATTATTTGTTGGCCTAGAAACCCGTCCAAGATTTACTCATTAGGAGTAAATCTTGGATAGTCCCCGGTTTGGGACTGTTTTGAACACCTAATCTCGCTTAGGATGTTAGTGTATAATGTGTATTGGGTTTTCAAGAAAATTTCGGCAGCATTTCCCCGTTTGTTCTCTAAGTACATATGTACTTGGGGAACAGCGGGGAAATGCTGCTGAAATTTTCTTGAAAACCCAATACACATTATACACTTACTAAGTTTATGAAGCTTAACGCTGTGTTGAGATTGTATAAGTTGAAAGCTAACAATAGATGGAGCGACAAAAGCTTCACGTCATTGCTGTCTTTGTTGAAAGAAATGCTTCCTGAAGGAAACGAGCTGCCAATCTCAACATACCAGGTAAAGAAATTGTCGTGCCCAATGGGAATGGATGCCAAGAAGATACATGCATGCCCTAATGATTGTGTATTATTTCAAAAGGACTATGCGGATTTGAAAGATTGTCCAAAATGTGGTGCGGCACGGTATAAATTGACGACTTCGGGGGAGTCCAAAACTGGTTCTCCTGCCAAGGTGATGTGGTATCTACCTATAATATCACGGTTTCAACGCTTGTTTGCCAATCTGATAGATGCGAAGAATTTGAGGTGGCATGCAGATGTTAAGAAAAATAATGATGGGATCCTACGACATGCGTCTAATTCCCCATAATGGAAGAAGATTGATGTATTGTACCCTGAATTTGGTGATGAAGTCAGGAATCTAAGACTTGGGCTTTGTACAGACGGGATGAATCCGTATGGGACATTGAGCAGCCAACATAGCACTTGGCCAGTCATGCTTGTTATATACAATCTTCCTCCTTGGCTGTGTATGAAAAATAAGTACGTAATGTTGTTGTTGTTGATATCGGGCCCTAAACAACCTGGAAATGACATCGATGTTTATCTTGAACCTCTGATTGATGACTTAAAGAAACTCTGGGGTGAAGGTGTGATGACCTATGATGCTTCACGAAGAGAGACATTTCGTTTGCATGCTATGTTGTTTTGCACTATTAATGACTTTCCAGCATATGGGAATTTGTCTGGATATAGTGTCAAAGGAGATAAAGCGTGTCCTATATGGGAAGAGAACACTGATTCAACAAGACTAAAACATGGCGGTAAGAATGTATGTCTCGGTCATCGAAGGTTTCTTCCAAAATTCCATCCGTATCGTAGGAAGCGCAAAGCATTCAATGGATTGAATGAGGAACGCAGTGCACCTAAACCTATACCAGGGGAGGTTGTTTATGAAAGAGTAAAAGACTTTGTCAATGAATTTGGTAAGAGATCACAATTTACTACACGGAGTGACAATTCTTCATTCAAGAAGAAGTCAATATTTTGGGATCTTCCTTATTGGAGTTCTTTGACAGTCAGACATTGTATCGATGTAATGCACGTTGAGAAAAATGTCTGTGATAGCATCATTGGTACTCTGTTAAATATACCAGGTAAGACTAAAGATGGGATAAAATCTAGACTGGACCTATGTGAAATGGGAATAAGGTCAGAATTAACAAAATTATGTGAAATGGGTAATAAAAGAACATACTTACCTCCCGCTTGTTACACGTTGTCTAGAAAGGAGAAGAAAGCTTTTTGTGAATGCTTGGTAAATGTTAAGGTGCCACATGGTTACTCATCCAACATCCGTAGATTGGTATCAATGAAAGATCTGGAGTTGATAGGTCTTAAATCTCATGATTGTCACACTCTAATGCAACAAATATTGCCCGTGGCAATTCGATCTATATTGCCGAAGCATGTAAGGTTTGCAATCACCAGACTTTGTTTCTTTTTCAACAGTCTCTGCAGCAAAGTTATTGACCCTGAGACTCTCGATAATTTGCAAAGAGAAGTGGTTGTTACCCTATGTCAGCTTGAGATGTATTTCCCTCCTTCGTTCTTTGATATCATGGTACATCATGTTGTCCACTTGACTAGGGAAGTGAAAATCTTGGGACCGGTTTTCTTGCATTGGATGTATCCCTTTGAACGATACATGAGCGTTTTTAAAGGTGATGTTCGAAACCGTTATCAGCCTGAAGGGAGTTTTATTGAAGGTTATGTGGTGAGAGAGGTTATGGATTTCTGCAATGACTTTCTCAGTGGTAATGACACTCCTGATAATGACAAGAATATTGACGAGCTATTTGGCAAAGGAATTTTGGGATCACGTGTGAAAGTAATCAGCCGTGAGCAGTTGGAACAAGGTCATTTGTATATTTTACACAACATGGACGAAGTGAACGTTTATATCGAGGAACATACCAATTTCATCAAAAGACAATATCCTCGATCCAATACAATGTGGCTTGCTAGAGAGCATAACAAGACTTTTATTAAGTGGTTTGAAGATAAAGTCTTACATCAACTATCTCAAACACCAGATGATATTACTGAAACTATCAAATGCCTCGCCTTTAAACCAAAGTTGACTGTTATGTCTTATGAAGGGTATGACATTAATGGATTCACATATTACACAAAGCGCCAAGATGATAAGAGTGTCATCCAAAATAGTGGGGTCATCCTTCAAACATCGACTATGTTTTTTGCAAGTGCAAAGGATAAGAGTCCACGTGAAGCTAAAATGTCATATTACGGTGCCATTGAAGAGATATGAGAATTTGACTACATAGATTTCAAAATTCCTCTCTTCAAATGTAATTGGGTTGATAACACCAAAGGAGTTATAGTGGATGAATTGGGTTTCACTTTAGTGAACTTTGAAAAGATTAGCGAGAAGGTTGAACCATTCATATTGGCATCACAGGCGAAACAAGTATTTTATATCGATGATCCTGCAAATGATAAATGGTCGGTTGTTCTTCATGGTAAAAGACAGTTCATTGAAGATCCTATAGATGAAGAAGAGTACTATGATAAATATGATGACTCCAGTCCATTCTCAGTTGGGTTGCCAACTCCACAAAATATTGAAGCTAATGATGACTTATATGTGCACGGAGATCACAATGAAGGATTGTTAATTGATAAAAGATCACAATTTTAGAGGCATGCATGTTTATATTTTTTTATTGAAGCTAAATGTTTACTTTTTTAATATCAATATCATTTTCTGATTTGATGTTTCATTATCTTCTAGTTAATACAAATGCTAAACATTTTGGGAGGGTGCTAAAGAACTATAGGACCAATCTCACCCGAGATTACATACGCGATGCTGAGAATAGGTTCTTGATTGATTCCAATTCTAGACATTGATCAGTATTTCACTAACTCTACACTAATAATTTTTGTTTGTATTCTCTTTGAAAAATAAATATAGGAAGAAGGAAGCCACACAGCAATGGAACTACTTGGACCCCAAAGACTGGGAGGAGTTTGTTACCCAAAGAAAAACAGATTAATTCAAGGTATTAAGCGCCACTCCCAATTTAATTAATATACATTTTTATGTATTCACCTATTCAAGATTAACCTTTATTGTTACTAACCAAATCAATATGCTAACTAACTAGGCTATCAGCGATGCTCAACGACAACTACATGTTACGACCACACAATGGGTCCAAGAGGATATGCAGGCGTTCGCCAAAGGTTATATAGATATATAGGCAGCAAGCCATGAAACAGCAAAAGAAGCCCCAATGAAGAGAAGCAGGATATAGATAAAATACATAAAGTGCAGCACACACAAGTGCTTCAGATTCATATAACAACATGACAGACTAACACATATATAGTGCATAACAACAGCAGCTCGGAATTTACATACAACACTAGCTTAGTACATATATAGTGGGACTAAGGTGACGATCCCACCTGCTAAAACAGGTTACCGACAACTACATGTTACGACTGGGAGGTCGTGATTCAGCAACCGTATGCATTAGCAGGTGGATCTGTTTGTCCTCCTGCTAATGAATACGGTTGCTGAATCACGACCTCCCAGTCGTAACATGTAGTTGTCGGTAACCTGTTTTAGCAGGTGGGATCGTCATCTTAGTCCCACTATATATGTACTAAGCTAGTGTTGTATGTAAATTCGACACTGTTGTTGTTATGTACTATATATGTGTTAGTCTGTCATGTTGTATGGACATCGATTGTATTGCTCAGGTATTATATAGTCTCATTAGATAATATGAAATATATCAATCTTATTTATAGCTCATTAATTATATATATACATCATTCTCTTTATAGGTGTTTAAAGCTGACCCCACTACAGGAACAGACTTACCAGATGTACATGCTCCCTATACGATGGGAGAATTAAATGAAGTAAGAGAAGAATGGGCAACAACCATACAAATAGTGGGGGTTTTAAAATATAATTGGGATGTTGATAGCGAATAATGACTAAATAATGATATTTTGTAAATAAATTTCTGAATTATAATATATGTGTGAATGTTTCTACATGTCTAGATGTTTCTACAGGTGTCTGAGTGAAAATGAATGAAAGTGTTGGTTGCTATATGAATGTTTCTACATGTGTGAATGTGAATGAATGGAACTAAAGATTGCTAGCTACATGAATGTTTCTAAATGTGTGAAAATAAAATGAAACAGCAGGTTGTATTGCTAAATGCATGTGTGAATATTTTTGTTGTTAAATTTGCAGGTTTGTGGCCTGTTGTTGGCTGATATCAATAGATGTCGTAAAACCTGCAGTTAACTGCAGGTTTCTCATCCTGCGACCAGCCACTGCAGGTCTGCAGACTGACAGAAGAAAAAAAAACAATAGGCGTCTGTTATTTGTATAACACCGACACACAAAGTTATAGTGTCGGTTTTATATAAATAACCGACGCCTGTTCCCTGTGGCGTGAAGGTATATGGCGTCGGTTTATTATCTAATAACTGACGCTGATAGTGGCCAAGATGGCACCCTTTCTGTGGCGCGAAGGTATATGGTGTCGGTTTCTTATCTAATAATCGACGCCTATACCTTCGCGCCACAGTAAACAGGCGCGATTTCGGTGGCGCGGGAAGAGTTTGGGCGTCGGTTTTGGAACCGACGCGTAATGGGTGAGCTTTTAGTGTCGCCCACATAGGTGTCGCTTAGAAACTGACACTAAAGGCCTTAAATAACCGACACTAAAGGTAGGTTCTGTAGTAGTGATGTGATGAACCGATCGGCTGAGCTTGGTGAACCGATCAGCTCAGATGGTGAGTCGGTCAGCTGATGGACAGGGTGAAACAATCGCTTCAAGTGTTGAAACTATCAGTTTAATTAGTCCAATCGAGCAAGTTGGGAAAGTAGGATTGGTGAGAAATTTCTTTTCGTTTCCCTTGCCCAATTTGATTGGAACAAGGATTGGTATTTGGTATCAATTCAAAACAAAAGAGGAAAAGTCAATTGGGAACTGACCAGGATCACGAACCGACCAGTTCAGAAGTGAACTGAACGTTTCATGGGTCCCAACCGATCGGTTGAGGTGTCAACCGACCGGCTCAGGTCCCCAACCGACCGTTTTAGAAATGAAATGATCGGTTCAGGTTGCGTAGTTGGTTGTTTTTGTGGGAAATCTCGAACCCTTCTACTCCTGCTTTAGTCCTGCATTGCCCGGGATAGAGAACTTTGTCCCATGACCCTCCTATATATAGGGGTATTGGGGGCTTCTCAAAGAACAACTCAGTGCAACCAGTTGCTCTGTAAAGTTATCGTTCTCTTTGGTTTTGGTAACCGAGAGAGCCCGAGCAAGTGCTACCTGATAAGGGAGGTACAACAAGGGAAAGACAACTGCAGAAAGCGACTGGTGGCAGGAGAGTGTGTTAGTGACTAGTACGCTGACAGGAGGGTGCAACTCCTTCCAATTCCTTGTGAGACAAGGAGATTGGAGTTCCAGGTGGTCCGTGTGGACTACTTCAGAGGCGAGAGATTTTTGCCGCTCGGAGGACAACTGTCAATCCCGACAGTCCCGGTGAGACCAGGAGTCGTAAGTCCCGGTGCGACTAGGAGCTTCACAGACACCGTCCAAGACCAGAGGTGAAGACCGCGCAAGCCGCGAGGTATTGTCTTCGAGAAAGCCTTGGGACAAGGTATGATTCCACAAACCATCCTTTCCTATTGTATAGACGTTTACGTGTTTTCTTGTTCTGGGTTTGGGGAGGAGAAAAATTTTGTTTCCGCTGCCTTCTCTGCCTCCCCTAATACCCAACAGTTTCTTAAGTAAGATTTTCATGATTTATGTGATTCAATGTTCTAAGATTTTAAAGTTAAGATATGCAAGAAAGATTTTCCTATACTTCTATAATTATGTAAGTTTATATGCTCAATATCTCAAGTAGAGATATGTTTCTCAATATGATTGAGACTCATGGACCATGTCTATGAGAACATTTAAAGGGTCATGTTTCTATAAGATTTCTTACTACTGATTCATATTAATGAATAAGACTGCAAAATAATATATATAGTCATACTTAATTGATAATTTGGGATAACTTTACATCGATATTTGAAGTATAACTATGTTGTTAAGATTTCTCATATATATACATATACAAACATGTATTAAGATTTCAATTAGAATCATGTTTTCTTATATATAGAGAGATCCAAGAACTAGGTAGTTAATCAAATTCTATAGAATGAGTAATATCTAGAAGTTAAGTACAAAGTGAGAATATAAGTTTTGAACATATTAAGGCATGATCCAATTTTCAAGATAAACGTACTACAACGATTAGAATGTGTTGTTAATTGAGTCATGAAGATAATAGGAATTATCATGCATTAAGTTATGATTAAGTTTCAAGATAAGATTATATAATATTATTATTTTAAGGAATAAGTTGTAACATGTAAGCCTATATGTAAACATTAAGATTCATGATAAGATCACATTCAATAAGATCTTATAAAGGTTAAATCATCTTGTCAGAATTCATGTTTTTAGATATTTTGTACATGAGATACTTTCATAAACTTGACTAAAGATACTTTGTATACTTAGTATTTCTATATCCAGTTCAGATCCTTTTTTTAAGCCTTTATACTCTTTAGTCATATTTAGTATCAATAAAGTCACCTCTATTAAATTAGAGTTTCAGATTAAGGTTTATCTAGATAATAAGCACATCAGATTTAGATTCAAACTTGGGCTACTCATCGTATGGGTAGGTAGATATAAAATAAAGGTACATGATAAGGGTTTCAGATCTAAAACTTAGTTATGTAGTATTTGAGATGTGTATTCATGCTCAAATGTAGATTCAGTTCAGAACTTAAGAATGAGAGATTTAGATTCAGATTTAGAATTGGTTACATGCTCAGTACTCAGTAATCAATTTTAGTTATCAGTATTCAACTTTAGTATAAGATAAGCTCAGATTCAGTATTCAGTCAGTTTAGACTTACGAAAATTAATTCGGAACCTTCACATAATATATTATATGATAAGTACTCATTCAGTAGTCCCGAGACTATTCAGAGACATCTGTTGCCAATTCAGAGGAGTGTTTACTCCAATTTAGAGGTGTTGCGTCACCAATTCAGGGCGTAGTCACGCCAATTCAGAGACACCTTGGTGTCATTCAGAGGCATGTAGTGCCAATTCAGAGGTACCTTGGTACCAATTCAGGGCATAGATATGCCAATTCAAGAGGACTTATTGTATAATGGTGGCCACAGTCAGATTAAAATCATAAGTAAAAGATACCTTAGTTTAGAGCATGCCCATAATCTCATCCATGAGTATGATGAGAGGGAATCAGATAAGATAAGTATACCCAAACCCTTTGGTGTAGGTCATGAGACCCATGTACCAGGGTACATGTCTTCAGAAAAAGGTAAAGTAGAAAGATAAGAATTCAGGTTGAGAGATAAGAGATTATATGTTTCAGATTTTACTCAAATCTTGACATTAGTTTCATGTTTATGCGGTCCAAATTTCAATTTGTTAGTCATGTATATTTTAGAATACTTATGCCACTTACTCTAATGATTGTTTTTCCCAATGTATGGCTGGGGACGCGATGTCTACGGGATTTGGAGCAGTTGAGGATCAAAGGAACAAGTAAAGGTCTAGGATATTTTCAAGCTTGCCTAGTGGGGTTCTATCTACCGAGATGATCTAGAGTTTAGACATCTTTTATTATGTGTAGTCTTATTGTCAGAGTATATTAGATGACTAGTTTTTCTTTATCAAAACTATGTATGAATCAGTTTTCTAGTTATGCAAAGTGTTACATTTACTTTAATTGCATTGATAATCATGTTTGTGACACCCCAGTAGAAAAGAGAGAAAAAATGCTTCTTCTCATGTGATATAAAAATCAGGGTGTTACACCCACACTACCCAAGCTATCTTAAGTGAACAAACAAATAGTGAAATCTGGAAGAAAAAAACTCACCATATAGATACTAATGGCATTGTTGAAATTAGAATGAAGTAGACTGGTATCCTATATGTAACATGGTTACATATATTATATCATCATATCTTAATAAAAATGAAATTGATGAAATATAAAACCAAGGTATCATGATTACAATAGTAGTAGAGTTGGACAACTTTGACTAAGAATGCTTATTCATTTAATAAAAGGCACATAGTGGGTCTAATTGTATCACACAAAATATTTGGTTTTGAGTTTTTGAAATTATATAGAAGATTTTGGCGTAAGAAATATACAAATACAATAATATATTAACAGCTAAAATGTGAAATGCATCAACATTTTGACCAAGTGAGGTATTTGCGATGTAATTAATGGAAACTCAAAAAATTTAGCAATGAAATGCAAGAATAAATAGAATCATTAAGGGTCAAGATAACATGATTCATTTATAGAACCAAATGCATTTTTAACGTTTCTATCAATAGGGCCATAATAATAATATACACCATATAATTAAAATACTGATAGGGGGTAGTTGAAACACTACAATTCCTAAACCTAGTGAATCATAAACATGTGCATCAATAAACTGAATCTACGGGGCTTTAACACTTATATTGCAAACCCTAAAATAAAATAAATGATGGAGAAAAATCAGACATACTACATTTTCTAAACTTAATGCATCATAAAATTTTCATCAATAAAATGACACTGAAATGCTATTATAATATAAAATAGACCCTAAAAATGAAAATAATGAGAGGGTGCAATATGACAAAAAAATGTATAGCAAAATCACTTGATCCTAAAATTATTATAATCATGGATGAAACCACCTAATGAAACATAGATTTTACAATACATACCTCAATATATTGAGGTCCAATTGCTTAACGGGAAAGAAGTTAACACTTGAGATCATTTCAAATGTGCCAAATAGAAAACCACTTGCCAAAAATTGAATACCATTAAGCACTAAGAAATGAAAACCAATATGCCAATAAATGAATAAAATGAGCTACAAAACGAGAATCAATGATAGACAAGTGTACAACTCCACTATGAGGTAAAAATTGAAAGAAAAAAAACATGTGGAAGGAAGAGTGAAGATCCCTCTTGTGATACCCAATAACAGAAGTAGAGAAAGCTTCAACCTAAATATAAACCACCAATGCAAAATGACACATGAGATAAAGTAGGAGCACATGGGACTTACAAGTTGGTCACCTCATATAAAGGTTGAGTAGTGGGGATGTAAAACAAACATGTGATATGACAAGAGGACGTATGAAGTAGAGTCGTGATGAAAGGAAGAGCTAGGTCGCAGGCAATTTCACACAATGATGAAGGAGACTCTTGAAAAGAAATCTAGGGTTAAAGACGAAGGTGGTATGGCATGATAATAAATAAGAAAGGGAAAAATAAAGGTAGATTAGAGCGGATGGATAAAAAGCATGATATGTGACTCATCCTAGAGAAGAAATTGAAGACAAAATTAAAAATAAACCTCAGACAAAACCCTATTTTTTACCATCATGGGCTAGGGTTTTTCCTAGTGAAGATGAAGTGACAAAAAGAGCATTGAAATTACTTAAATATTTGAGGGGGATCAAGGGGATAATGATTGTGGTTAGTACTGCAACCATACCAACTGCAATCAATTCCTTCCGAAAACAACGATCATAAGTGGTGAAGGAGAGTTGAATGCTAGAAAAAGGGGGTGAAGAAGTGTGAGGCAGAATGTGAGAGGGAGAGGGAGCTATCAGAGAGTGATCCCCTTTCTCGATTAAGGTGTATGGGGTGGAAAATGATCACACCTACGCTCATGCAAAAGGCATGCCCTAATGTGAGGTAGAATCCTAATCCAAAGGCTAGGGTTAGGCATATCCAGAGATTGCAATTGAAATTGGAGTAATGAGGGTCATTGTCCAGTTTGAACCTCATCTAATAGTCCCCTCGGACTAATGTTGCTAGAATGAATTGAGATGGTACAAAAGAGTTCAGATTTTGCTACTCCTAGTGTGAACAAGGAGTGTACTACACCTTTGATTATCTTTTGACATGTGTTAATGCAATTAAATCTGCTAGTTCTGATTAAATGGTCGTGACACGTGGCCTTGATCCGGTAAGGGTGTAGGCTACTTCATATTCACATGGGACCAACAAATCCTGCGGGGTACAAAAAGACAAACCAAAATCTTGGTTAAATCTGATTTCAACCATTTCCATATAAGGTCTAAGTATTCAATTTTTGGATGTGCAGCGCATCATGAAATTTGTCAGGCGTACATAAATATTACTTATGTAGAATCATGCATAAGGTTATGGCGCAACTGTATTTGGACCACAAGTGCACGTAGGATCTCTCGAATTCAAGTGTCATTGGACAAACCTACTTTGCATGTGATAAGTAGTCGGTTTACGCTATACTTTCCATGACTTTGCATGTTAGGGCTAGTTTAGTTTGATATAATATGGTGCAGTTGTTTGGGTTCCTAATGTAAAAATGTACATCAAACACGTATTTTGTCATCCAATTACACCCTACCAAATATGCCCTTACATGATACATCTCTCTCATAAGGCCTCTAATAGAAGATCTTTGTGGCCTATGTTAGCTATTATTTTAACTTCGTAAGCTTTGTTTTGGGTCATTTCTTATATATAAACTAGTGGTGTTAACTTCAAAAAAAAAACTAGTGGTGTTAATAAACCGCGTCCACGTTTGTAAAAAGTAACGTTAAGAACATCATTGTACATGATAAATGCTTTCGTCTTTAAATAATGTTGTATATATCCACAGTCAACTATGCGCCTTTTTTATTAACTTTTCAGTGTCAAATCGAAACGCTCAAAAGTAAAAACAAACTGTATAATTGAATACTAAGATTTTGTCAAAAAAATGAATTTGATTATTATAAGAAAAAATTAACATAATGAATACAAAGAACAAGCAATCAATTTCACAATGCCCCTCTACTTGATCATGTGTAAAACACGGAAGCTTTTCATATGGTGAAATCATCCCTAGCACATTTAACAGGTCATGCGCGGCACCACCAATTCCACCGCCACCTCCTGCGCCTCCGCCAAAACCACCACCTAGTCCGCCGCCAGCACCAAATCCACCCCCCCCCCCCCAGCACCAAGTCCGCCACCACCACCAAGACCACTACCGGCTCCTCCACCAAAGCCACCACCACCGAGTCCTCCACCAGCACCAACACCGAGTCGTGCCCCATCTCCCAGACCTCCCCCAGCCCCGCCGCCAAGTCCACCACCTGCACCAGCTCCACCACCAATGCCTACATCGCCACCAAGCCCAGCACCTGCACCAGCTCCACCACCAAAGCCCGCACCTCCACCAAGCCCTGCACCGCCAACAAGCCCCGCACCCCCGCGCCTAGTCCTCCTCCAACCCCTCCTCCGGCACCAAGTCCAGACCCGCCGCCAAGTCCGCCACCTGCACCTCCACCTGCACCACCACCAACACCAACACCATGGCCGATACCACTACCTAGGCCTCCACCGCGTCCACTTATACCTCCGCCTTTTCCTCCCGCAATGCCACCGCCTAGGCCACCCCCTGCACCCTTTCCGGCACCCCACCAAGGCCAATTCCTCCGCCTTTCCCAGCACAACCTCCAGTTGCACCTCCAGTTCCACTCCCTAGACCGCCGCCATGTCCTCCACACCCACAGCACTGCCATGTCCTCCTCCCATGCCGCCTCTAATGCCAGCTCTTCCACCGTGACCATAGCCAACACCACTTCCTCTACCCACACCTGACCGTACCAAAACCACCGCCTATTCCACCACCTTTCCCGAATCCGCCTCCAACTCCTGTACCATGTCCGTCACCACCTCCGAACCCTGCTCCCCGCCAAATCCTGCTCCTCCTCCGAACCCTCCCCAGCCACCGAGGAAGGAGTCTTTCTCCAGCTTCCTTCCATCAACCACAGCAAAAGCCAGCCACACCAAGAGCGCTATGCCCATGCGCAACCCCATTTTCGAACTAGTGTGGATACTACTTTGGTTGACTCGTAGTGGCTTTCCTCTTATGGTTCAAAGCAGGAGGCATGGCTAGTATATATAGCTAGCGTTTTAAGATTTGTTAGTCAACACGGAGTATTTGACACTTCTAGATCAAGTTACATTGCACACATGTCAAAAGATCAACAGAGGTGCAGCTTATACCGTGTTCACATTGGAGTAGCAAATCTAAACTCATAACTAACATCCAGATCGATAGAAAACCGTTTCGCGTTATAAATGTGTATGGTTGGATCAGCCATGCATGTCCACTACTCTAGGGACGTATATCCTATAGGAGGCCTCCTATAAAAAAAAAATAGTAGGAGCCGATCATAATTCATTATAGCATAAATGAATATATTTTATTTTTAAAAAATAATTTATCTCCTTTATTTTTTTAGGAGCAGAGTTTTGGATGTTAATGTTGCATTTTCATCGGTTATCCTATACTATAAGTATAGGTATACTACCACTTTTGCTATTTCTAGATCTAAATTTTCTGTATTCAATTTTAAAAAATAATTTCTCTCCTTTATTTTTTTAGGAGCAGAGTTTTGGATGTTAATGTTGCATTTTCATTGGTTATCCTATACTATAAGTATAGGTATACTACTACTTTTGCTATTTCTAGATCTAAATTTTCTGTATTCAACTTCTGTCCCACAACATCTGATTTCTTGACTTATAGGTTCTATGACAAAGTGGACAGCTGAAATGTGTGAGACACTTTGTCTCAGACGCAGTAGATGTGAGCCCACTACCTCCAATACTACACTTGTCTCAGACGCAGTAGACGCAGTAGATGTGATATCCATGGCAATTGACCGAGGTGCTTCTTGTTGTATACTATAATATAGCCGGAGTTGCATGACAATAATATAACCGCATACATGCTACCGATTTGACTTCAGGAGAGTAAGAGCTCGATTGTTTAGCTAGCTCACTGGTTCGATCGTGAAGTTATTAACCGTCTGGAATTTATTGCCTTCAACCAACGACGTTCTCTCACACTGGTTCTCGAATATTCATCCACTACGTTGGTGCTCGAATATCTTCTGAGTCCGCCCAATGTATGTAGCTTGTGGAAATACCTTCCCTCGCCACTTGATTAGTTCTCGACTTTCGATGGCCGCATCTTCATGGTCCGGTGGATGGTGGTCACGACGGTCGAACATGGCTAGGACCACGATCAGACGGCTCGCCATATTGCAAACTGTTAGCATCCTTTCCCGTTGGAAAAAAGGGAGGAAAATTCCGTTATGCTTAGTTGTACATTTAGGTGTAGACTGTAGAGGAAAGTTGTAGGAAGGAAACTCATTGAGATACTTAGCACTTATTTTTCTTTATATCCAAACGGACAAAATTGGAAAGGATAAGAAATAGGACGACAAACTGATTTAGTAAACTTTGACAAATATAATACCCTCTTTAGCTTGCTAGGGAGCTAATCCAAAGTGTAGCACACTTTGTAGAATCATAATTAGAAATGGTCATTATGAAGTCATTGGTTGACTTGGCGGTTTCATTTTATTATTAATTAGTTAATTTATAAATTGAGATTAAATTGAAACATTCACTTGCCTATTTTATCGAGCTTCACATGGATGTAACACAACACTAGAAGTGAGTGTTCCATTTTCAATTCATATTTTAAATAAAATGATTAATTAATTAATTGAGCCACACAAGAAACTGGGGATTCTTAAATAAAGCATGAAAAATGTCGCTTTAGGTGACGATTTTAGGACCAAAGTGTGCTATTACATGTACTATTTTCTAGGATGTTAGATAAGATTGCATTTGAGAAAAGTGTAACAAGTAGGATTAATTTAACAATGAACTGTCGTTGAAGGAGTTTTATAGAGTTATCATAAAGATATGATTGGATGGAGGAAGAACGTTTCTAAGTGAGGTTTGAAAAGTGAAGATATAAAAAGGTGGAGTGAGACACCCCCGATTTTAGAGTTGGGTTGCCTTTCATTTGTTTCTACAAACAAAACATGTAGGGTGGAATTGGTTTGTATGCTATAAGTTAATTTTATACTACAACATATGAAAGGAGATGAACATGAAAGGGAGACAATTTTGTCTTTTCTTATTCAGACAAATTGAATAAACATGAGGACGGTTGCATATGTTTGACGAATTTCTTTTTTTTTTCTTTGTATAGAATCCTAGCAGATCATATCTTCGACTTTTACACCTTTATCTTTTATTCTTCTATCATATCTATTTTTTACCCCTATGAATTTATTTCTTTTCCGTTTCATATTCAACAAATCAAGGTTTTAGTTCTATAAGAAGTAGAAATAAATGAACATATAGTGATCACATGACAACATAAGATGAGAGTGTTAGAAGCAAGAAAAGCAAAGGAGGAGGGAATATATAGATAGATATATCAAACTTGAAGCATATGTAGGTATAGTTAACAAGATCATTATCAATCAAATGATGGTTAGGCTAAACTAAAATCTAAATTGCAGCAAGATTCAAATAAGTCATGGTTACGAAAAGTGATAAAATTTAAACATGTTGAATAGAAACCTATAATGTATATATGTTTGTCCAAAAATATGTATAGGTAACGGATGACTGTGTGAAGACACAAGGATGTTGGCAACGGATCTGGAAATTACCGGTATCACAACGCACTAAGTTCTTTGTTTGGAAAGCTTTACATGAAGGTCTCCTGACAAATCAATATAGAGCTACGAAGGGCATCACCACAGATGCTCGATGTCCCCGTTGTTATAAAAGCAATGAAGCCACAATTCACGTCCTTAGGGACTGTTCTTATGCATCCAAGATTTGGGAGGAAATTGCACTTCGCCAAAACATATATGTTGGCAATGCTCCATCCATTCAACAATGGTTCTCAAAGAATACTACTAAGAAAGCTCCTAACATCCACAAAACATGGTTCGCTTCAACCATGGAATTTCTCTGGAAAGCTAGAAATGATCTCGTCTTCTCAAATAAGAATATTACTGTAACAGAAGCTTTGAACACTTTGACCAAGCAGGTTTCTATCACAAACTATGCATTCTCACGTCCCTCACTTGCTGCTAGAGACGATGAACCTCAGAATACCAGGCGGACGAAGCCAGCACCAGAAACTCTGAAACTTAATGTAGACGCTGCTCTATACAAACGACTTCACAAAGCCAGCACGAGCTTTGTTTTATGGGATGCAAACGGGCTATGGATCACTGGAGGAACCCAGCTAGCCCTATGCACGGATGCTTTACATGTGGAAATTCAAGCTGTCATTAGAGGAGCCGAAAGAATCATCAATGAACCTAAAGACACCATTATAGAAACGGATAGCTTACTGGCGGTCAAGATTCTCACTGATGTTATTCGGACACCACAGAGGTTCAAGCCTTTCAAGAAGAAGCCGCATCACCTCCTTACATTGAAAGAAAATATCATAATCATTCACAAAAAGCGATCATCTAACAGAATCGCAGATATCCTAGCCAAATGGGCCGCCAGAAATGACGTTCGGCAGCATGAATGGAGACTTTGTCCAGAACTCAGCCTCAAAGAATACGAATAAGAAGTTTGATCATCTTCTGTACCTGTAACGAACTTAAATCCTGCTATCCGAGAGCAGTCTGAATAATATTGACTCGGGTATTTCTCAAAAAAAAAATATGTATAGGTGTATAAAGTATCACACAAGCTTGTGAAGAATTGCCCAATGAGAATCAACAAGTCACTAATGATGTGAGCATAAAAACACATATTTTAGAAAATCATGCATAAGTTGAGCACTCTAAGGACATTCTCCATGTATACATCTACAAAACGAGGACAACAATCAATATTCTTCATTGCTATGGACGTACAAGATAATAACTCAATTGATATACACAAATTAGGTGGAATTCTCATATATAATGGGATTTAAGCATTAAAAACTTTATTAAACGAAATGAATATGCATTGTTTTACTCATGCTAAAAGATAAGGATTAATCATATAGGTTACTTAAGTATAACATCAAAATAGTGCCATGAAGTATAAGTAGATTACATCAAGTTAGTTATCATGACCATCTATAATCATTACTAACAAATATTCATGTAGAGATTAAATATTTTATTAAACTAAATGAATTTACTTCATCAATAAGTGGCATTGTTCCACTCACAATAAAAGATAAGGATTAATCATATAGGTTGATTAAGTATAACATCAAAATAGTGCCATGAAGTATAAGTAGATTATATCAAGTTAGTTATCATAACCATCTCTAACCAATTTTAACAAATATCCATGTGAACATTAAACACTTTATTAAAGTAATAGAATTTACTTCATCAATAAGGGACAGTATTCCACTCATGATAAAAGATAAGGATTAATCATTAAGGTTACTTAAGTATAACATAAAAATAGTTCCATGAAGTATAAGTAGATTACGTCAAGTTAGTTATCATAATCATCTCTAAACATTACTAACAAATATTTGTGTGATAAATTGATAATAAGAAAATATAGCCTAAGTACAAAAAAGGTTAAAGATCTTGTAT
The DNA here is from genome assembly GCA_963693085.1 of Alisma plantago-aquatica. Classification (NCBI taxonomy): domain Eukaryota; kingdom Viridiplantae; phylum Streptophyta; class Magnoliopsida; order Alismatales; family Alismataceae; genus Alisma; species Alisma plantago-aquatica. The sequence goes on along the minus strand of OY856409.1, from coordinate 1,168,573,841 downwards.
TATCACAACTTATTTTCATTTCTCCAAATCTACTTGATATATATCATCCGGATGAAAGCCACCAACACTTTACTATTGTGTTAGAAACCCATTGTCCTTTTTTTGGGGTTAGTTTTGTTCTAGGACTCATGGTAGAACTATGTATTCCTCAAGGTTGTAAAATCTAACAAAGTAAGTGTAAATTAGTTTCATTATAGTCACCCCATGTCTTGGTTACTTGAGATGGATGCCCAAACAATAGAGATAATAAGATAGTTTGCCCAACTAACTCACCAACTGAATGAAATTGATAAATATAAGTATATCTTCAATAATCCACCTAAATATCCCAAGAGGTGGATTACATGACAATATCTTTTGTTGAAGTCAGGAGGTTTCTTATTCATCTCACCCTCCTCTTGCAAGAAAAATCAAACTAGAAACACGCACTAATTGAGTTGGTTGTATAAAACTTGGTAGGACAATTACCATTATAAGATTTAGATAAGAGAGAATTTGGATCTCACCAGTAAGATATACATACTCGTAGATACCCTTGTGGTTTTAATATAGTACTAAGCCAAATTATCTGCCACTTTATTATTCTTCCTAAAAACTTAGTGTAGGCATCCTCCCAGTTTCATAAGCTCTTTTATCTTCACTAGCCAGTGGGCATACTTTGGATTGCACATGACTCTGCTAGTCAACATTGTTGTGGTGAGTTGAAAGTCAGTCTCTACCATAATGTCAACAAGTTTCCTATCAATAGTGTACTTCATAGCCATGTGTATGGCCTCCAGATCATATTTGGTGGCATTTTTTGTGTTCAAGTTATCTCCATAAACATAGACCTAGTGGCCTTCCTATTATGACACCCTCCTCAAAATACCCACAACTAGAGGTAAATCTTAGGGACGGAGATCATAAACTCAATTTTCTAGGATCTAGACTTAAGAAGTAATAAATAATAACAAATACTTTCATTTCATAATGTGAATGATGCAAAAGGTTGTGATATTCCTCTTAAAAGGAGTTGGCATCAATCTTTAAAGTAAAAGGAAAATACATAATGAGAGAGTACTACATGTAAAGAGACCATTGTTTGTCTAATACTCCTTGCGACATTGTGATTAATATCTTCAATGTAATTTGAATCTTCAAGTTTTTATATCTCCACATAAGCCAGCTACCTAAAACACAACAAACAAAAGCATGGATTCGTTATCTTTCTATATTGTGTACGTAGGTGCATACAAAAGTGTGCATATACATATATATTCAACATTAAATAATTGCACTGATAAACTTGTTTATTCTTTAGATAATCCAACCCATGCTTGTCACTCTACCTCAGGTGCAATCACTTTTGAATCCACAATTTTACTACAGTGAACCACCCCTTGGTAGGTATAACCATGGGTTCAAAATATCATAGTTTCATTATGTGATACACATATTGGTATTATGATGAAGTGGAATTAAATAAACATCCAAGCAGTTTATCATATGATTAAATACTTCAGAAATCATCTGGAAAACCTTCAACAGTCAATATTTGTGGGTATTCATAAATAACTGTGTAGCTCAATGAAGTCATCGTGCAGTTATATCCATGTATTTTATGCAATCAAATCATCAGTTGTATATTCAAGAAATCCACAATCAATCAAGATAATCTGAAATCTACATACTACAAATGTGTCATGATTGTGTCTATATGACACTACTCAGAGTTGGGTCTAGGATTTTGGTCTAAGGCTTATATTATGGTTATGTCTTGAAATCCTAATTCACATGTATTATACCTGATGACTTAGGAGACTCTAACAAGGTGTCATTATCATTATCATATATTTTGGTCTCATTATTTACATCAATGTCATTTTATATCCTAGAAGAAACATATTCAATAAATTCTACATGTTATTCACCAACTTAGTAGTGTACTAGGGTTAAGTGTAACAAACGTTAATTCTATCATATCATGATTTCATAGGTTTAAAACCCTAATTAAGCATTGAATGAAACCTTGATTTTTTTATTGATCACATCATTATTTTATCACTAGACTAGATCATATTACGTCACATTACAAGCTTATTGAACAAGATGATCACCATTATTTCATAACTTAGGGTTTATGTATATCATATTATTCTCATACCTCAAATGAAATATGAACATGTCAAATACACTAAGAGAGTATCCTATTACTAAGAAAGATAGATCAAATCAATATAATTCCCCTTATAATCATTCTTAATTAAGATTAGCATTAATTTAGCATAATTCCATCGAACATTACCTTTCAAGTAAAGATTTGAAAACCACTAAATTAATTACTTAGGCCACAAGATAACTTAGATTTATTTGAAATTTCTCCCATGATCTAATATCTCAATATCCATCTACTGAAATTATCTTGGGTATTTATCATGAGCCTAAAATACTTAATTTCACATGTTGTATTTCTAGGACCCATATGTAAAGCCTAACTGGCCCAATTGGGTTGTTGTTGGGTTTTGAGGCACGTCTCACACCTTGGCCCTCTAAAGGGTCCATAAGCCTTCTAATGTTCATAATTATGAATTTAAATCTTCAATATATCATAATATATCAAATTAAGCCTCACATAAATAGATATACTCAATATTATTTGAATTGAAGACTAAATATGAGTCTAGGGTTCAAATTCATAAACCATAGTCATATCATCTAACTGATTATTCCACCTCAATGTTAACATAATTATATTAAATTATATTTAAAATTCCCAAATTGCAAGGACACCACATTCACCCAACCTTAAACGGAATCCCCCCCAATTCAAACCTAATCAGGTTAAAATAATAACTCATTTAGCCTCCTACATTATGGCTACAAGATTTATCTTGGGAGTGTTTTATCTAGGTTATAATTCCTAGATTTTATTGATATTAAAATCTCTTATGTTATGAGGTTGGATCCCGAATTTAATCCAAGAGTAGTCCCTCATCCTCATTCATTGCAGTTTATTATAACTTGGTGATTAAATTTTCACTTGGTTATTTCATGTTCATCTAGGTTCCAAAATTACTCATCGTTGTTCAATTGGTGAAAGGGCGAGGTGACACCTCTATACCCTAGGGAATGTCATAATATTTAACTTGGGATATTTATATGTATGTCACATGTGTCTACCCAATCTCTCACATGTATACTAGGTGAAATGAATATTTTGTTGCAATCCAAATATCAAGTTCACTTTGTTTTTGTGTAAACACATGTTGCATGCACACATTTTGAGTAATCCTTAACCATGACTCCAAAATATGAATATATTTTAAATCCACGAATTTTCTTAAATATCATGAACTCAAGGGATATTGATTTTATCAACTCTTGAGTTTAAGCACAACTCTCTTTAAGATTATATTTCAACCATTATCACATAAGTTCTTGTATTCTTTGTATTCAATGCTAATGTATCATTTGCCTTAGCCATTCCCTTAAGCTATCTAGAGGTATGAGAACCTTTGGAGTGATCTCCTCATGACCCCAAGGGCCTTGTGTAACTATCGAGTGTCTTTCATATTGACCCCTCAAGCCTCATGTACTTATGGAGGTGGACATTCTCCTCACCCCATGGGTCTTGTACACGTGGATGGCTTTCCCCTAACCCCATAGGACTTACGTACTTAGGTCATGAACACCTATTGACCCCTTTGGTCTTATGTAACTTGAGTCACCCCTATGTGACCCTAGGGCTAACTTAGGTCTCTACACTGCCTAGGATTTATTAAGATGTTATGACTATCATTTTTCCTTCTTTAATAACATCTATTTTAGACCAAGGTTTTCCCATGACTCATCATGTCCAAGGAAAATCTATAAGTTAGATGCCCTTTATAATATCACTTTTAATGTGTGAACCTTTATTACACATCCTACTTGAGATTTCTCTAACTAAAATCTTCACTCTTATATATCTATTCATCCAAGGAATTAAGCCAAACGAAGACCCTTCTTTTACAAACTTGGTGTCAATAGGGCGTATATAACTTAGATGCTACCTTTCAAGGTACTTTGTTTGTATTTACATTTTTTATAACTGTTTGTATTTACATATTTACCTTGAGATTTCACTCATAGAGGTTTTCATATTAAAATATTTTGCAATTGCATATCAATTATTAATAAACACTAAATATGACTTGGTAAAGATAAGGGGCTTCCATGCCCTATGCTCATACCATTTCATCACATTGCATTCTTTATATTTTAGTTAATTTAGGACGTGTAAGGCTACCTTAATTTTTAATTTGAAGTTAGTCAAATCACCCTTCTAGAGAATGTCTCATCCTAGGGTGCCATTTTGGTTTCTAAAAGGTGGTTAGCCTTTCCAGCCACAACCTAGCCCCTTGGGTTTAGGGTTATCCCTCATTCATTGGTTTTTTCCTATTCTTGGGTTGACCCAAACCATGTTTCGACACCAACCCTAAAAATGAATCGAGGGTATTGTTTTTATTAATATGTAACCATTAATTACCTATGATTCATACATATATGCCAAACCTTTAGTTTACAATGCATGCATGACTGCTGATACTCTACCTAGTTGCATGCATTGGAAACTAGTGGTATCTGATCTACGGTTCCCAAACTAAATTTCCCAAACTCATTTGGATTTTCTCTTTCGTTTACCCCTAACTAGGGTTTGTTTGGGTAGGGTTATCATTTCCCTTTTATTATGTATGTATTAGTATTTTTTTAGGGTTAAGGATTAACCACTTCATCTTAGGGTTTTATTCCTCCTTTAACACAAATAGGTTTTTGTAACATATTGGGTTATCCCAAGTCAAGTCTTATATGGACAGATGGGGTATCCCAACCCTTTACTAGATCTTTTATTTGGTTTAGCCTTACTAGAGAGATATAAATTTTATATCACGTCTTACATATCTATTTTTCTAATTAACATTTATTATTTCATTGACAGAGGATGCCTTAGTCCTTCTTCTTGAAGCCATAATTCAAGTGAGGAAAAAACATGAATTATAGGGTTAGGAAAGCCATAGGTGAGGAGAGGACGAGATTGAATGTGATAAGATATAGAGGTTATTTTACTTTGGGCAAAAACCTCAGGCTTTGGCTAGATGGGATTCATAGTGTCCAAAGTCCTCGTTCACCAACTAGTGGTGCACAGGAAATTTATGCCAGCCTCCATGTTCTGATCCTTTATAGACACCATTGTATTTTTAAAATGTCCTAATAATTCCATTAGCTATAAGTAATATATATATATATATATATATATTACAAAAAGATATTTGATAATTCTGAGCTCCCCCAAAATACCCACCGCTGAAGGAAGATCGTACAGATAGAGATTGTAATCTTGTTTTTCCATGATCTAGACATAGGAAATAATAAATAATAACAAATTCTTTCATATGATAACTTGTATGGTACAAAAGGTGTGATGTCCCTCCTCAAAGGAGTTAACATTAACAATTAAAATAAAAGAAAAACTACAAAATGAGATAGTACTACATGTACAGAGTTTTTCTCTATCAAATCCTCCTTGTGACATTATCCTTGATACCTTCAATGTATTAGTTTGAATATTCAAGTGATTATATCTCCACATAATCCAAATACCTAACACACTAATTAAAAAGAACATATCAATATATTTCTATAATGGGTATGTGGGTCATACAAACTGTGCATGCACATATATATTCAACATTTAATAATTACACATATAAACTTTTTTATTTTTTAGATATTCTAACCCATGTTTGTCACTATACCTCAAGTGCAATCCCTTTCCTATCCATCATTGAACTTAAGTGAATGACGCATTGGTATGTCTCACTTGGGTTCAAAATATCATAGTTTCATTATATGATACACATATTGGCATTGTGATGAACCAACATTAAATAATCATCTAAGTAGTTCATCATATGATTCATCACTTAATAAATCATTCAGAAAACCTTCATAAGTCAATATATGAAGGTATTCATAAATAACCATGCACCTCAATGAATTCATCATGTAGTTATATCCATGTATTTATGCAATCCAATCATCAATTGTCTATTCAAGAAATCCACAATAAATCACCATTATCTAAAATATGCATACTACTAATGTTTCACCATTATATCCACATGACAGTACTCAGAGTTGGGATTGGGGTTTAGGTCTAAGGTTTATATTAAGGTTATGCTCGAAACCCTAATTCACATGTGTGTGACCTAATGACTTATAAACCCTAAAAATATGTTATTATCATTCTCATATCTTGATTTCTCATTATATTCATCAGTATCAGTTAATATCACAAAAGAAACATATCCAATGAATGTAACATGTTATTCAACAACTTAGTAGTGAATGAGGGTTAAGGGTAACAAGCCCTTATTCTATCATATCTTGATTTCCAAGGTTTAAAAATCATAATTAAGCATTGAATGAAACCATGATTCTTAGATGTATCACATCATTATTTTATCATTACACTAAGGTCAGTTTAAATTGAACTACATACTTATTGAGCAAGTTAATTATTGTAATTTCATAACTTTGGTTTTACATATATAATATTATACTCATACCTCAAGTAAAATATTGATATGACATCAACACTAAGAGAGTCATATTACTAAGAAGGGTGGAACAAATTAGAGTAATTCACCTTATAATCGTTCTTAATCAAGATTAGAATTGATTTAACAAATCTAGTATTTTCATATTATTTTACTATATTAATAAGCATCAAAAGAATTTTTTGGACTAGAAGACTAATTAGTGTCTGAATGTATTTTTTCACGATCTACTTATTTTTCAATAAAAAAGACCTATAATTTCAATATATTTTGAAATACAAATTATTTTCTACATTGACTGTGAGATAAACATAAATATACCAATGGGAAATTTCCATGTCATCAAAAGATATCTATTTCTACCAAACGTCGGGCCAGCTTGGAGACCAAGAAAATGACCATATCACCCTTTGTGTAGTGACTTGGAACATCATGCGCTTAGTGGTCTTTTGGTCCAAAGGCCTTGACTTTATCTTTCTCATGGAAAAACTTTCACCCATACCTAAAAAGTCGATGGAGTAGATGAATCCTTCATCTTGGGCACCATAGAATCAAGAAAGGGTCAATCCATCACCAGAGAATTATTTCGGACATAGCCAGGGAGAATCCTGATTGTCATGTGCTGGTTTGAAGTAGGAATATGGAATGGATGACAAGATGAATGGTTTGAACCATGGTTATCTGGGTGGGCTTGATAAATATTGTACCTTCTCTGGTAGCCTTTAGGATCCTTGTTGTCATATGGGTTCAACTAGGAAGCTTGTCACAAGCACTTCACCCTACTGATGGATGTAAGGTCTCAAAAGATGACTTCTAGGTGTTAGTTTCTCATATGGGGTTAAAGGGATGTCTGATCCATAGATCTACTCTTGCAGAAGGCTCTCTATGACTTATATAGGAACTCAAATAAGGTTTCTTTGATCCATAAGTCTCCCTCTGTCTATGTGGTGATAATTCCACTTGTGATGGTTATCATCATGATAATGTTGCTCTTCATCTTGGATTGAATCTATTGAGATATAGGGAAGAGATGTGTGAAGTTTGTTGAAGATGGGAGAGGTGGATCGAGAGGTTTGCGGGTGATAGAGTCACCTATAGAATATTGCATGGTTCCATGTAGAGTGTGGGTGGAAGGGGTAACCTTCCATGTGGGGCTTTACTCACGATCCAAGATCTAGATTCAAAGGGAACTTTGTCCATTTTTTCTTTTAGATAAAATCCAAAAATGGATATGTTATTATTTTTGCTAAGATATTAGTCATTTTTGTCTCACTTTTCCATATTGTATTCCTTTTCAATTATCCTATCTTAGGCTAGATATTATCTCAAAAAAAAATCATTTTATCCCTCAATCCTCACCTTTCAAGTAAATATTGGATAATTACTTAATTAATTACTTAGGCCACAAGATAACATGAATTTGACTATAATTTTTTCCATGATCTGATATCTCAATTATCCATCTAGTAAAATTATATTGGGTATTTATCATGATCATGTAATATGGAATTACTCATTTTGTATTTCCAGGACCCATTTGTAAACCCTCATTGGCCCAATTTGGTTTAGTATTGGGTTTTGGGTCCCATGGTTCACACCTTGCACCCCAAAGAGTGAATAAAACTTGTAAGCCTTTTAGTTACAAATGACATTTGAATCCATCATAATATCTCAATTGAAGCTTGTATTAATACATATGCTCAATGTTACTTGAAGTTTAGGGTTCAAATACATTACATAGAGTCATGTCATTTAACTCATTATTCCACATTAATCTTCACATCAGTTTAATTATTAGGTAAGATTTAAAATTACAAAATTTCAAGGATGTTACACTTCCTTATCCCTAGTGAGCATAGATATAGTAGCATCTTCCTTACCTTCATCCACATCTGAATTTACTTTCAGGAAGTTTGGCGATGGGAGTTACCATGAATCTTCTGTACTAACTATTTGATTTGACTTAGCCTAGCCCATGAAAATTCTATGAAGTTGAGTCCCTTTTTTATGTAATTGATCTAATGCATTGCAATCTAAACAACATGTTTGAACACCTACTTGTTTCTACACTGCCATATGTACCAGAAACCAATTACCATGAGGATTCATCTTTATCCCCAAAGAAGGCATGTTTTTCATTGTCATCTATGACAACATGATAGAGTTCTTTTTCCCAATTTGCACTCTCAGAGGGTGTGAATCATAGATTCATCCCCATCTAGGCATCATACACACACTATCTTCAGTTAAGTGTCAATGTTTGTGGCGTGTGCTGGTAAGTACGACTAGGTGGTCCACTGGCCATGCAAAGAATTTGAGTTTGATTTCCATAAAGTGTCAAAATTAGCTCCCATTTCCCCCTCGATTTGTACTCCACAAGATTCCTTCAACACTTTATAAGCAATTTTAGTATAATAACTCCATTAGACATATGGTTCCATTTTCTTATATCTTTATGTTCTTTGTGGATCAGGGTTTTGACCTTTATGTCACTTGCATAATGTCTCTTAGAACTCATTCCTCCAAGAATTGAATATCCTATTGTCTGTCTACATAAATTAAGATATTTACTAGAAGATCTATTAGTTATTCTAGAATATATTTAACAGTGAAGTCTGTGAGCATTAGATCATCCTTCCTCCAATTGGCATACCACACTCTTGTCATATTGTTTCTTATTGGTCGAACCTATAAGTGTGAGTTAATGAGATGTTTACCTTCTAGGATTTTTATTCCCACTCTAGACTTTGACTTGTTCTTTGTAGTTTCATTTGTATCATATGTATCCTTGATGTTTTTGTGCCATAGGGTGTCCTTCTTAGTGCTAGTGTCCTAGGTATTCTTCATCAAGAATGCTTAATTCCATTCCCTCATAGATTTTACTCCCAATCTGCCATCTTTTTAATACATGTGAATTTAATCGATGTCGCCTAGAACATGGAATGGGTTTTGCGGTTACCACCTAAAATGATGGTTCTAATGGTCCCATCAATTCGTTCAAACAACTTTAAAGGAAGATGAGTGGTTTGCATCACATATGTGGGTATGGCTTGGATATGCAAACCTCCTAGATAGGGACAGACATATAGCTGGCCAGGCATTAATATGCTAGTGACCTTGTTAAGAATGTTTGAATATGTGTCCTTAGTGAATTTTGAGTGAATCATGGGGCACCTAAATACTTGCCTAGATTTTAGTGATATGAAATCCACTTACTTCTTGCACTTTAGTTATGATATCTCGGGTTACACTTTTGGAGAAGAATACCCTTGTCTTTGTCATAGAGATGGATTGTCCAAATTCTTTATCAAATTCCTTGAAACAATCAAGAATGTCTTTTAACATGTTTTTGTTTGCATGTCCAGAAATGATTAAATTATTTGCAAAACAAATTTGGTGATGATGGGAACTTAATTGGAAAGCTTCACTAGTTTCCATTGTTTGGTGATGACCTTCTACTGAATTATTTGGCTAAGTCTTTTAAGGAAGAGAAAATAGGTATAGAGATAGAGGATCTCTTTTATGGATACATCGACCTTCTTTAAAGGGATTGGATATCTTGCTATTCTAGGAATTGGATATTGTTCTCCCTATAATAGAGATCACTCTTCGAAATGACCACACATTTGATTTTATCGGTGATAAAATCCATAGGCATTTGATCATATTACTTTGTTAAGTCAACTTCGATAGCCATAGTTTTTGTACCTTGGTTTTGTTTCATGTTGTATATAAGCTCTTGTACCAAAAATATATTATATGTGGCTAGTTTTCTTTGGAGATATCCAACTTGGAAGATACGATTTGAGTCTTTCAACCACCACCTTAGATGCAACCTTCAAACCGCTATTCTTGTGTGAGATTGGTCTCAATCACTCACACCTTTCAAGGCAGTTGGCTTTAGAAATCAATACCATGGTTGACTTGTGTAACTCATTAGATAGTGGCTCACCCATGATTTCCATCACAATCATTTTAGTCAAGTCATTCTGACCACTAACAAGTTCTTCTAAAAAAACATAGCACAAACCCCTTTAGGTCCTACAAACTTATGTAGGTTCATGTTTTTGATGATCTGTAGTGATACTTGGTCCATTGATGATGCACCCACTTCAGCTCACTATTTATATGTTAACTCTATGATGTTTCCATGAATAAATTTGCACTGGTTGGAGTGAGTAGCAGTCAGTTCCGCTAGCACCTTTTCTAAGTGTTTAACTACCATAGTGAAATATTTTTCCACGTCAGAAATCTAGTCATCATTTGGATCCTTGAGCATGGTGAATGTGTTGCCTCTTCATCTCTGATTGACAAATACTTTAAAATTTTGGGTGTTCTTGTCCCCAATTTGGAGTCAACTGATGTGGTTGTTTTTCCTTTACTCCTCCCCTTCACTTTTTTCAAAATCTTGCCTATCTCAAATTGCATATCCATGCATAGACTATTAGAGATCTCATTGTAGGGTTTTGACATGTCGATATGTATGTGGTTAATATTTCAAATGATTATTTCCTTGCTTTCTCTTTTACTTGTTTGATAAGTCTTGTTCCCACGTCGTCATAGGTTCTTCAATAGTTTTATTGTCATCATTGAATTCAAGTTTTTCATTCTATTACTCCCCAACAAATTTGAGAAGTAGGCATCCTCATACCACAAGGCTTTAATGAGAAAATGAGATATGATCCTTGTGCCTTTTCTAGTTTTTAGTAATAGAGGACAGTGGTCTGAATGAATTTGGGGTAGGTTCTCTACTACCACATTAATATATAATTGTGCAAAGGCAGTACTTGCAGTGGCTCTATCTAGCCTCTCCTATAATTTAACATGTTTATTTGTGTATTTCATTCCCAAAAAGAATAGCTCCATGAGGTAGGATTCCATAAGGGTGTCATAGAACACTCTTTCTTCATTGTGGTTATAGCCTTGCTTCCCATATTATCACCTAGATTCATGGTAGCATTGAATTTTCCTGATATTTCCCACCATCCTTGGATCTAGTACAGAGTTTATTGTTGTTTTTGTCATCCAATCATGACCATAATCAATTATTCTCTCTATACAACGGTGAAATTTGTTTGATTAATTCTACCTATTGTCACCTATTTAAACCACTCACTTCATCCATATTCAATCTATCAAGGGTTCAAGGGAAGAAAATCTTTTCTCAAGAATAAAGTGCATGTGCAATCTCTCTTTTGGTTGAGCATTTACAAGCTTTTTCCATGAATTTCCCTACTGAATTATCCATGAATAAAATATTCATATTCTATCTCATTTGGAAATTCAATTGCCTCTTTCTACCTCTCTTTAAAATTAATGTTATTATTTTAGTGTAGAAGATACTCGATTTGATTCGATATCTTTTCTATAAAGAAAGATAAAAGTGAACGCTTATCATTCAAGTTTTTATACATCCATCATTTCCTCTTATATGATTGAAATTGTGACAACATAGTACTGGACCATGTGTATCATAATATGATATCAAAGTGCATTACAATCAACAATATGAAAATATAGTGTTTGTCTTCTTGGCATAAAAGACAAACTAAAGAAAAGGGGTTTTGTCCACATTAAGGGACTACATCAACATGCCAAGATAAAAATAAATAGAATATGGTACACAGAGGGAACCTCTCTATGCTTTGGCTTTTCCTTAGTATTCCGCACAAGAGAAGTCCACATGAGTAGGTATTGTTGTCCATGTAATATCCCATAGTGATTCATCAACGTCATAGACCCAAAAGAAATAATCGGTCAGAAAAACACTTGTACTATATCCTTATCATGAACTATGAATGATATAGTATTTAGAAACATGTTACAAAATAGGAAGGAACTATTTAATGGATGAATGGCTAACAAGTAGCAATTCAATATCCATATCAATATGGCAAATCATCTACAAGATGATCAACTAAGAAAGTTTCAATATAAAATATGAATATTTATCCATGCCATTTACAAATTAGATTAATTTCAAGTTATTCAATTTGACAAGTTTTGACACCTTCCTATCATGTATTTTATAGGGATAAGTACATAATTTTCTTAAACTCTAGGATAGAAAGGTACTAGTGCACATTATCTATTCCAGTTAACTGGGGGACAACTAATCCATATCCACTATGTAGGGTTGTATGGTGATTTCCCTCAAGTGAGCCCAAGCTCTATAGGTCCAAAGCATGAGGGACATAAGACCATAGGGAGTCAAAACTCTAGGAGATCAAGACCATTACCAAAATTATTATAAATATATTTCATTAATTACAAAATGGGGGTGGTGAACTTTCAAGAACAATAATAGTTTTCAAAGCTATTTGAAATTCACCACAAATCAAGATATAAGTGTGCAAATCAAGAGGGACAATAGTTCAGTAATGAAATCAAAGATATAGTACCTCATGTTCTAAGCCACAATTCCACTATTTTATTATAAAATATACTATGTTGGATCATTCTAAATGCTTTTGTATCATAAGTCATATGTTAGATAATGTTCCTTAGCATTTACATTATACAATTCGATAATACATATCATGTATGTACAATCCTTTCAATGATACATATTTATATTATGAACAATAAAATAATTATTTGTTATGGTATTGTTTCTATATTTTTAGGGTTTGTAATTATATCCTAGAAAGAAATCCTAAATCCAATTTCTCTTAATTTGTTCTTGGGCATCATTATTGGATTAATTATTTTATAATAAGCATCATACATAATGAAATTATCTCCTAGTATAATCATCAGAGTGGAGATAATTTTGTCACTTCTTGGATTGTTAGGATTTTATCCAATGATATATTCATGAAAAAATTCTCTAGTTTCAAATGCATTCTTAATTCAAATAATACTAGTGACCACAAGATTTTAAGTCTTGAGATTGGAGAAGAATTAAAATGAAGACTCCCTTCAGATTCAATAATGCTTGTCTGGAAAAGATGGTTTTGACGATTTTTTTCAAGAATGCTTGGCTGTTGAGTTTGATGGTTTTCCTATGTACATTATGTATTCAACATTCAAAGATCTTAAAAGACTACTTTCTAGCTTGAAAAAATACTATTGATTTTTCTGAAGAAGGAAGAAGGCTTGACAGACTATCTCTCAATGCTCAAATCAATGATTGTAGGAAGAAAGCTCACAAAGTTGTTATTTATAAGGGCCTCTATGCAGGCAAAAATCTAGAATACAATGGCTAAATGAAGGTGATTCTAACTTAAGTTTGTGTATTCGAATATGAAAGTTAGAAGAGATTCTAATCATATCAAAGCATTAATATTAATGGCTATTGGTGACTGAATGGTACTGAGATTAAGGAGCATAGTACTAGCTATTATGCAAGCATTTTTAACAATGGGCACAAATCTTGCATTGATTGTTTGTGTGAGTTAAATTTTCCAAAATAAAATGATGTGGAGAAAATGAATCTTGACAAATTTATTATTGTTACTGAGATAGAGAATGTAGTGAAGAATATAAATGTTGACAATGCCCTCGGCCTAATGGGCTCATTATTAAATTTTTCAATTGATGTTGGGATATCATTGGAAAAGATGTTTCCCTGGTCATCTTGTATTTTTTATAACTGGAAGGCTTCTGATAGAAACAAATCATACTTCCATTTATTTGATTCCTAAATCCAAAGACTCCTTTGAGCTAAAGAATTTGAGGTTAATTTCCATATGCAATTTTTTTATAAGATCAATTCTAAAATCATGACTAAAAGATTATAGGGGATTTTACCTTCTCTCATTAGCACAAATCAATGTGCTTTTATTGAAGGAAAATGTATAATATATGGCATCCTTTTATCTAATAAATTGATTCATAATTTCAATAAAAAAGGATCTAAACCAAAAATGTGTCTTAAAGTGGATTTGACCAAAGATTATGATTATATTTCTTGGGATGTTATGTTTCACACTATTGATTTTATGGACTTCCCTAAGTGTTGGAATGTATGGCTAAGAGAAATTTTCAACACAGCTATGTATGAAATCTTGATAAATGGGGAACCTTCTTCAACCTTAAAGTTGAGTAATGGAGTCAGACAACGGGACCCTCTTGGCCCTTATCTTTTTGTTATTCTGATGCAAACTATCACTCATATGCTTGATACATTTACTCAAGGGAAGCTTTATATGTTAAGAGTGCCTTCCAACCTTGTAGTATTGCATTTCATCTTTGTAGACAATCTTATGCTTTTTTCCCTAAAGTTGATAATATCAGTGCCTTTTTTTATTAAGAACATTTCACAGGACCTCTTCTCTTCCACATTCCTTAGGATAAATATTGAAAAGGGCTTTATTATTTTTAGCCATGGAGCTGATAAGAATAAAATCTCTCAATATGGGAATTAGTGAAGGTAATAGCCATGGAACTGATAAGAAAAAAATCTCTAAATATGGGAATTGGTGAAGGTAAGTTACCTCAAAGATACCTTGGTATTCCTTTATTTGTTGGCAAGCTTACTAGAGATCATTGCATTGCATTGATGTCTAAATCAGTAGTAGGCTTGATTGTTGGAAAGCCAAGCATCTTTCTATGGCTAGCAGATTGGAACTAGTTCTCCCAAATATCTCTCTGCAATTCATTTATATTGGACTTCTTCTTTCCCTTCTTCATGTTTGATCAGTGATGACATAGAGAAGTTGTGTAGGGATTTTATTTGGGGAAGGCCTGAAAACAAAGCCAATGTACACCTTATCAAATGGGAAAGAATTACCAAACCCAAGAAAGAGGGTGGTCTTGGTAGTAAGTGTGTTAGAGAAATGATTAAGGTTGGTACCATGATTCATGGTTGGGACATTGTGAAAAAGAAAGATAATCTCTAGATTTGGTGGATCCACAAGAAATATCTCTCTAAGACATCATTTTGGACTGTCAATGACAATGACTCATTCTCATGGCATTTCAATAGATGGTTAGTAGTTCTGAGAAGTACTTGGTTTGGAATGATCCTTGGCTTCCTAATGCTAAATTTCTTGTGGATGTGTTAGGAAACAAAAGTGTTATTCAATTAGAGATTGAAGCTAATTCTATGTTGACTTACTTAATCAAAGACAATAACTGGTATTTTGAACGTACTAGCCTGTATAATAGTCTAGATAATCTTCTTAAAAGCATCCCTTTTCCTAGTAGTCAGAATAATGACATTATTTAAAATGGAAGGTGTTCAATCCAGCTTAAACAGGTTTGGGACTCTATTAGAGTTAAAGGAGTGGAAATATGTTCTTTGAGTGGATCTAGAGATTCAAAGGTCCTAGGAGGTACCAAACTCATTTCTAGAAAGTGGGACATTTTAGACATCTGACATATTCCTATACAAAGCACTTTTGTATTCAACTTGCTTCCTATTACTTTCTTTGAAAATGCAATGAGGAAAATTTGGAACACATTTTGCATCATTGTGATTATCTAACTCAGATTTGGGATCTAGCCAAAGACTTTCTTTCTAATCACATTCCTAGATCACACGATGATCTCATTTGTTTCAAAGGTATGAAGGAGCACATAAGTTGCATTTGCATTATTTACTAGATTTGAGAGAAAGGAATTCCAGAGTGCATAATAATATTGAGCTTTCTATAAATAACCTATGGTCTATCATTCATTTGGACATTATTTCTTAGAGTTGGTGATTTTATTTTTTGTTATTTGGTTATATGTAGTTTGGTCTATCTATCTACATAGACCTCTGATTATATATCTTTGGTGATGGAAAAGTCCTTCTTCATGGTCTTTTCATGTGTCATGTGTTGGACTGCTCTAAAGATTTCTGATTTGGGTTTGTTTGTTGATGACTTGTTGTTGGGCTGCTCTAAAGATATGCTTTTTGGGTGGTGGTAAGTCTTTTTTCTTGGCCTTTTGTCATCTTATGTGATGAAATTATACAAAGTTTTCTAACCTCAAAACTATATGTTGATGCCTTAATGATGTTGTGCATGTTTAGTGGCTCTCCTATAGAGTGGTTCCTCTTTGGTAGAGGAGCTTTTTATGGAATTTTTTATTTGTTCTTTCCTTTTAATTATGTATACTTGTTGAGAGTGTTGTTTCTCTACCAATTGTATAGAAATAATTATACAAAAATTGTTAAAAAAGAAATATGGAACCTTAGGTTACAAAACAATATACACATCATACACATGAGTAGTTATTTCAAGGACAATTAAATATAGCCTAAAGCTATGGGTTGTGAAAATTTGAGATTATCTTTTACCATATGATTCCATACAAAAAAAATGTTTTAAATTGAGTATTTTGTAATATAGATTACAATATAAAGATTATATCAATTGAGTATTTCCCTTAAGTCTTCATTCAAATCTTAGGCTTCCCTTATTTACTTTTATTATTTGTCTAAGGATCGTATTTAAGCACTTAGTAAAATGTGTCCCATAACAAATAGAAATTCACAATATGTGTCATAGTATTAAAATCATATTAGTATGTAACACTAGGTATATAGTACCATGGGTATATTTCGTTTAATAGTTTATCTTCTTCCTGGTCCATGTTACAGGGAATCAAAGAAAGAGGTGGGCATTGGGTGCCTCTCTACGCACCAGGGTACTAGATGTGTCTCAGTGATCCGGCTTGCCTATGAGCATGGATTCTCTACATTGGTCAACATCACAGAAATCTTGAGGTGGGGATGGAGAACCCATGGTGGTGGTGGTCAGTGTGGTACAACACAGGCTGATGGTGCGTAGATCTAGGTAAGACAAGATATAGAAGGAGGCAACAATGTAGGAAATCTCATAGATAGGGAACTCAAGGGTGGTGTGATACTGATCTGAGAAAAAGGGAAGGTTAAGAGGATGTTTTTGTCTCAAAGTAAGGAGAAGAGGGTGCCACCATAGTTGATGCAAAGGTGTTTTTTCGACAACACAATTAGAGGGGCATTTATAGTCAATTAAGCTAGGGTTTACATTTAGTGTTTAGAGATATAGGCATTTCCAATTTTATCCAAGGTGGCCTGGCACATTGAAAGCATCTCATCGATTATTTCTCCTCCTGGTCTTTGAGCTTAATGGCTCTTAGTGTTTTGAGTCTTCTCACCTTCAATTGATGGTCGGGGTGGCTGGGAAAAAGGGAATCAGAGAAGGGGGAGTCAAATGGGTAGATAACTCTAACCCCTTACTTAGGAAGGGGACTTAGGAGCAAGCCATCAATGCTCATGCCTAGTTTTTAGATCATCCTGAACTTTGAGCATTATCTACTCATGCCATAATGATCACAACCAAGGTTGTATGTGATCGTATGAATCTCCAAATCCATCATAACACAAACCAGGAGGGCCAACTACAGCCAAGGCAAGTGGAGTCATATTGGAGATTGGCATCTAATAAACTCATGATGTGAAGGTTATGATGAGTGCAAGTCACTTGATCATCGACCCACATGAAGGATTTGAAGATGTATGTGTGTCACGCCTTATGGTGCAGACTTAGCCTTGTCCTAAGTTTCTGGCCATAATCAATTGAATTCATCCAGTTCATTTCCAAAGGATATGAATATTTCAAAACATTATCTATATCTTTGTAAAATCATGTAGATCAACAAAATTAATCAGTTTCTACCTAACATAGGGATATCTTTCCAATAGGTTTATCTCATGTTAAACCAAGTTTTGTATCAAAAAGGGACAGATAATTATATATTTCTTGCATGTCAAGTAAATACTTAGTTTAATTTCCTAGGTCACTAATAATCATATTATTATCTAAAATTAAAGTCAAATTTATCTTGTTTAGCCAGTATCTTGTGGGGTACCCAAGTTTTAGGTCAATTAGTTTTATATGACACCTGAAACTTGAAATCAAAGCAAGGACTATATAATTACTGAGTTGATTATCTAGGTAACTTATCACTCTATAATCTTCCACAAAATTTCTAATTATTTGAAACTAGTTTACTAATCCACTCACATGTTATTGTCATCGTATTTATGCACCAATTTCTAATTTCTTTAGCATATCTCCCAAATGGACTTATTTTCCACTTAAATAGTCCAATTGGGCTTGAATTGGATTCTAAGGCCCGTGGTTAATATCTTGGACTTCCAAAGGGTCCACAACTTAATTATCTATCTAATTATGAAATTAAGGCATTTCCATCATAATTAAGTCAATTGAAGGCTCACCATAACATATGTTCTTTACATCACTTTATTTACTTAAGTTGAAGAGATAAGATAGGTATAGGGCTTTAATTAATTAAAAAAGGTCATCATATTCCCATTATTGTCCTACTTTGATTATCACATCATATCCTTGTATTAAATATTAAATTATAAACTTTTAGGACGTTATAGATCTAGATCACACATGATCTAATTGACTTTTCCTTTATAGTGTTTCCCTCTATTTCCCACGTCTCATCCCAATTGTTTGGGATGGATCTCTATCATGGGAGATCTTGGGGAAGTTTAGAAGCATCAAAAGAAAGAATCTTTTTTGGATAACAATGAAAATTTCCATGGTCATCTTAAATCCCAAAGACTTGCACACTTTAATCTTGTTTCTTCCTTGATTAGTTTTCTTATCCCTAAACTAAAGCTAATCAAATTCTTTCCAAGAAACTTGAAAATTCGAATGCAATATTGAATATTCAACTGAAAGGGGGTGCTTAACACCTTCCCTAGTCAAATAGGATTGTCATTCATTATCTTATGGTAATGATTTTATTTATTTATATACCATCAATTGGAGTCATTCTTTTTCATTTGGCATTTTGTGTTTATTTTAATTCCCATATATAGTTTTACTTATATTCTTCACGAAATAAGGTGACAACAATTGTTGAGATTAGCATTTTGCATATGTTTGTCCATAGATAGAATAGTTTGGTGATTTTTTGGAGATTTCTAGAGAATCAAAGTTTTTGTTTTTCTCAAGTTTTCCTTATATGGTTTATTCTTCATTAAGGGTTCCCCTTTTGTTTCTTAGTTTGTTTCTAAAACAAGAAAAAACAAAATACAACAAAAATAAACCAAAAAGCAAAGTTACAACAAAGAGAGATCTTTGTGAGAAAGTTATTGTACCTTTGATTGCTTGCTTACATGATAGATTAATTTTGGGATGGTGGAGAATATTGCACATCATTTTAAGGTTGTCATGTTTTCTCTTCAATTAATTTATCCTTCTATTATGTTTTTTTCAATTGATGAAGTAAAATTTGTACACTTGCACTTCACACTATTACAAATCCATGAATCTATAGAATAGGTATTGATACTCACATTGGATTTTGGGTGAGGCATGTGGTGTTAGTGAATGCACTTGCACAATGCAATGTCGAACGTCTAAAGGCATTGAGCCCCCCCCCCTACTAGAACTAGTAACTGATTATGGTCATCATAGTCACAAAGTGTATTAGAAGTAGTACCTGAATCTGCATAACCCAAGTTACCCTTACCAAGTTCAACATGTCATGGAGAAGTTTAGGACCCCCCTCATATATATTTCATGTTACAATGAGGATATCACTCACATCAAACTCATGGGCTAAAAGTGGAAAGGATTAATTTTCTATGCTTACATCTTGAATTTTTTTATTTCTTTATTTCTTGATATTGTTGATATATTATTGGTTTCCTTCTAATGTGTTCATGTTTTGTGATAGCCACAATAAAAGAATCTATCTAGAATTGATCCAAAATTCTATCAAACAATCCTCCAAGTAAATATCTCATAGTCTACACCATGTCATTAGGTTGCCTAAATATTACCTAACTTTAGCCTACATCATGACGTAGGCTACCCGATTTGCATCAAACAGTCTTCCTAAAATTTCACAACTCATACCAAGTTTTTAACTCACCTTGAGTGGCTAAGATTTTTCTCTTGTATTCCTACTTCCAACTAGAAGGTTGTCAAAATCAACTCATAGTATTTTATGCTTTGACAACTCTTTCCAAGATATTCCAACAATGATTTACATTAAAAGGCAATTTAACTTTAGTTTAACCTTACCAATAGAGTTCATCAATCATGTCTATCCTACATAAACTCTTTGTCACCCACAAAACTTGATCAACATTTTCTTTTTACACCTTTCTAACTTAATATGTTAAAAGGTTGTCCAATACGTGAAACCCCTTCGACAAACCTTATCCACCCAAATGTCAAACTTCGAACCTTCGGTGTCATGTTGAAAGGTTGCTAGATATTACAACAACACCTACATGTTACGTTCTTTCATATATAAACTACATCTAGCTTTGCTCCATACCAACCTCATGTTTTAGACCTGGGCTATACATACATGTATGTCTTGGCCCACACCTGATTTTACAAAGGTACCCAATTGAATGACTTTGCAACTCAGATTGATCCTTTTTAAAGTGACCTCCCAATTATACTATAAGGATACACATTATCAAACTTGGTGATGACTTGCAAATATGAATTAATTTCCAGTTGGATCTCTATACTTATCAATTCATCTTGATCAAGGGATCTCCCACTTGATGGATACATTACCCGGTGGTACAATGAAACCATAATCTGACCCCAAACCCTAACTTAGAGCCCAAGTCAGTCATAATGGATATTTTGTGAACAGAATAGTAATTCTTGAGTGTTATACATTAATTACATAGTGATTTCTTGCATCTTCTCTTATTTAATTGGAAGTTAAGTCACCACTAAAGAAAGGTATGTGGTTACGCCTATGAATACTCACCTTATTAACTTTCATATTTGTTGAAGTTTCCCAAATGGATTGCAATTAAAATGGTTGATTGTTTATTTACTTCCTGCAATTTATAAATCCCCTATGAGTATCACCTTATATAAATATAACTTGCTCAAACCCTAAATATTTTTCTCTGGTGAGTTAAAGAGCATGGGATGAAATAATTCATCATGGGAATGACTAGTGATCAAGCCTGAAAACAAAGATCACCACAGGATAAGACTAGAAAGGAAGTCCTATATGAAACCAAGCCCAGAAAGGAAAGTTTTGAGATGTCCACTATAGGGACCAAATCCTAAATAGTGGGTTCCCCATAAAGAGGCTCCCCTAAAGAGAGGGGTACACCATAGAGAGTGAAAGGATAAGGGTCAAGGAGTTAGAAAGAAAATGCATGTTCAGTTTTGTAATGATAATTGTTTCTATGGATGATTATGTTGTTACACCTATATGAGTATATTTTGCTTCCCCAACATACTCAGTATATCTCGATTACTGATCGTATTTTTGTTTAATGCCAATTTAGTTCAAACTACAATTAATCTAAAAAATGGACATCGGGAGAAGAAGGAACCAAAAGAAAAGATTCTTAAAGTTATCTTAGAGGATTATAGATAGTTAGATTTACTTTATATTGCAAACATTAGTCTTCCACTCCATGTAACTCCCTTGAGGAGATTCTATCTTCATATTGTTGTCAAAATTCTTTTCCATTCCATGAATTTTTTTAATTATTATTGGTTATTTGCTAAAGATTGATCATGTAAATATGATAATGGTCCTTTCCATCTCGGTCCACCTTAATTGGGTATAACATGAGGAGGGGGTCGTTACATATGCAGCCAAGACCATTGGTGGTTGGTTCCCTAATCAAAATCTTCCAAGAAACTTCAAAATATCAAAATTCCACAAGTACTCAGGAAAAGGCGACCCACTTGCACATGTTAAATCAGATTGTTAATGTACAATTTAAGTATAGGATGGTGACAAGGTATTAATTTGTGGTTTCCTCATAACCATGTTAGGGCATGTCCTTGCATGGTCCAACAAACATGACATATCATCCCTTGCCACCTGGAGGTAGTCAATTGTAATATTTATCAACCAATATGTTTAGAACATCAACTAGGTACCAACCAAAGAGAACTTGGAAGTGCTACATTGAAAGAAAAAGGAAAGATTTTTTGTATTTCTAGGGAGATGGTGATAACTGGCAGTATAGAGAGAATTCAAACTAATAGACTTAACATGTTTATAATGGGACTTCTATATATAGAAATTCAATGCATTTGTTGAACTAATCCAAGACGCCTGCATCAAAAAAAAATTATCAAAAGAGGCATAGATCAAGAAATCAGCTTCACCTTCTAACCTCCAGCACAATCTTCAAAGACAAAACAAAATTCAAAATGGATGAATACAACAAATGTAAAGAACATTGATTCTAGTGTAGGGGGAATATTGATATCATACAATGACAACAAATGATAAGTGATACCAATCATCCAGCAAAGCAGCTTTGCCTTAGGCTTAGCAACTTCAAGTTAATATTGTCTCTAAGGATTCAATGCCTCAACCACGCATGTACTACTTACAAACTCAACCACATTATATTTGACTATAATATCAATATCATCCCACCCAATTTTACATATATGAACCACCATTATATCAGTCACCAGTGCCAGCACCCACTTTAGTGAATCCCCCGCCAAAAGGAGATGCACAAAAGAGGGTCACATCCACAAAATAGACTTTAAAGCCCAAAAGAAAGTTCACTCACATAAGAGCGTCCATCGCCACCATCATTCCCACTATCCAACAACTGCTTAAATTGCTTTCCATAAGGGATCCTTACCAAAAGGTTACAATTTTAATGTCCATTGTGACTATCATCGTAGAAAGGGACACAAAATAGACCCATCTCTCTCTTAGATATGATTTGGAAAACTTGATCTAGTCATGATAAGACAATATGGACGCTCCTTAAAACACATTATCATCATCTGATGTTTCAGCACCCTAACTAGTAGAAAATTTTCATACATGCTCCATTCACCCTCTTAAGGAAACCCTCGACTACTAGAACCAAATCTTAAATGTTATTTCCAATTTCCATAAAAATTATGGTGATTCCTAGGTTTGTCAAATGAACTATAATAGTACTAGGGGAACAACCACAAAAAAATATTCTATCGATCATGATTACCAAATAAAGCATGATACTAATATGATCACAAAGTCAAGCATCATACCACATTCATTTCAGTCCAAGGCAATTGTGCATATTGTAATATTGCAAAATCAAGAAAAAGGTAAGGGTACATAGATCATCAAACTTGAGTTGACATAGATTGTGTCCTAAGCTAGATTCCCTCACTCCCAGACATGGGGAAGATGAATATTATGACATATGAAGGGTCACTACTGATGCTCCAAAAGAACCTATAGAAAAAAATTGTGGGGATTGTCACTCCCATAATAAATCTCTAGCAAGTACCTCCTACTCCTGAGCTTTCCATACAAACTCTAAAGGAGGACAAGTGATCTCATTCTTGGGTGAACATGAAGGAGATGACTCACTCATATATATAATGCAAATCTTTTAGGACATCACAAGAATTTGATGAAACCCTCAAGGAGATTATGTAATCAAATAATTCAAACTAGATTCACTTGTTTCTACCATCGGGATCACCACAATGCCACACTTAATCTCATTCTTAGAAGAAGAAATAGAATAAGGGGAGGATCACAATAGGATATTTTTTGTTATAGCCATATACCAAAGCCTCAAGGTCTTATCATGCCTCATTGATAATGTCTAAGCCATAATGTATGCCCCCTCAAGATACTTATCTGACTAATGAGAGACCCTACAAATATATAAAAAATTACAAAGAAATCCACCACATTTGACGGTGCCTCAAGGATGTTCTGGGAGTGTTATGACCCCACCTCCCGATAACCCCCAATTAAGAGAGATCGAGAGGTTGAAGTCGCACACATAATTTCCGGATCAAAGGTTCGGCATTTAACCAAGAAAAATTATTAAATTTTAACAGACTATACTGGAAAGCTGTAAGAAAATAAACTTTTGCATATCTTTTGAAAATTTGGATCTCTAGACTTCTATCCATATATGAATTTCTACTCTAACTAATCCTCCTTGTATTTCAATTCATGGATTTCTCAATATGACGATTTATTGTTTGTCCTTTTGGCTTTGTACCTAAAATACCGACAAACAAAACGTCGGTCAGCCAAAGTTGGTATGTGGGGGAAACAATAATCGTGCAACTATGATAACAATGTATTGCAGCCAATTACCAATTAACAAACAATTTTACGTTTTAAATATAATTGTGTGATCCATGCATCCCCTATCCTCTATGTTGTCCCTGCAGTGGACCTGGATGTTACTTTCCTTATAGTAGATCCCCATTAAACCCCTCATGGTCCCACCTATAGGGGAACCAGTTTCTAGGGTTGAGTCACATGGCACTACCCGTAAGTAGCCACTCCTTAACTCATGGCATGCTAAAGGGTCTCATGGCACTACACTTGGTAGCCCAGTTTCTAACCCACGATAACCTAGACCTTACTCTAGGTTACCCCTTTTTAGCCTTTACAAGCCACAGAGGTGGATTCGGATCTAAGCCGGTTATATATATACATTCATAGTGATAATCATAGTCACTTTCTAGTTGCATGAAATAAAAGGCATCCCATAGTTATTTTCAAGCAACCGATAGAATCGTTCGGGAATCACCGTGAAACTAAAGTGATTATTCATAGACGTAACCACATACTTGTTCAGTAGATTTCTCAAGCTAATATCAATTCCAACCAAGAAAGCAATCCAAGCAAGTAATTCAACCACATCATCAAGAATCCTGAAAAACACATGTACTCTATTTACTACACACTTTATCAAGATTCTACTTTATTGACTTGGATTCACTTTCTAGGGTTTCTAATCCGAATTAAGGTTTCGTTAGTATTCATTAGGGTTTCGTAGATCAATTTCACAAACTTTATTCCATTTAGGTCAACAAACCCTAAAATACTCTTTCTACTCATATAAACCCTAATTGCTCAAATTATCTATTTTAATGGTCTTTTATACTCAAATTGACTTAGGATCATCATATCTCTATTTATTCATGGATTTGAACAATTAAAACAATCAAAAGACACATTCACCTAAATTAGGGTTTCCAAGCTCATTAATGCATATCCATGCACATGGAACCCTAAATTAAGCCATTCATATAAAAAGATCATCTTTTTAGATCCTATTTTCACTTTTATTAACAATAGGTTAATATTGGCTTGAATTATCCAAAGAACATCATTAAATCCATCTATCATCAAATCTAAGGGTTTTTCATTAATTAAATCATTAAAGATGATAACTTTATGTACTTTTCAAATTTCAAGCATATTTATGCACATAATCTTTAAATTAAACTAATTATGTGCAAAGTTCATCCTTTTCGATCTTAATGTACCTTTTTCAATTAACATGTTAATATCAACTTTAATCACCCATTAAACTCTAATAATTACATTAATCATCTCAAAGTAGAGTTTTTTAATCTTTAATTCATCAAAGTTGATAACTTACACTACTTTTTGAATTTCAAAAGGAATTGGCTTCTAAACATATTTTTATTGGATTCCTCTCGTTTTTTTTAGCAAAATGCATATATTATTTGTATTCATATGAGCTACCGATTATTAGATATAATTTTTGCAATAAATCACTTACTTTGGCCAATCAGAGGGCGTCATGTGTCCATTCCCATGCAACGTTGGTGTGGCTTGGTTTGGGAAGCATTTCAAAATGTCTGAATTACCCTTGGGTAAGTTACAACATCTTCAGCTCACAGCGGGGCATATCTGTCCAATGCACCTCCTTGCATCTTCAACCTTGAGCAACCCGACGGCTGCCGCCCTAGCCGCCGAGCGCAGCCCTAGGGGCAGCTCTTGCTCCTCGTTTTGGACCCGAAAGCCATGGAGGCTTCTTCCCTAACCTCCGTTAGGCCCCCGCGCCCCTGTGGGTGCCCTCAGCCTACGACCACGGTGGCTGGTTCAGGTTGGGCAGCCTGCACCATGCAGCCGTCCAAAGCAGCCATGTTGTTGTTGCTGCGTTCAAGCAAGGGTGGAGGAACATCCCTCGATCTCCCCTTTAGCGTCGCGATAGTGGCACACTTCCGTCGTAACTCCTCCACGGCCATGCATTGCTCTAGGATTCAAACTAGCCTCCTGCTAGGGTTTGTATGTACGGAAGAAGAAGGGAGAGAGAGGTGTGTGGGATCTCTCTGGACTCGGACCTGGGTCTTACCCCTAATATAGGGGAGGTTATCTATGCCCAAAGATGCTCATCCAAGAGGAAACAAGCCCTCTCCCATTAGGAATCCTATTCCTTTAATGAGAAGAAATCTTCTCTCTCTTCTTTATATATTTTTTTTATATTCTTTATGTACTTGAATATTTAGGAATATGAAAATTATTTCCCTTATTCTCTTTAGTCTTAGCTTTTAATTCATTGATCACGAAATTATGTTGTCCTTTAGTAAAAAAATACCACTTATTTAACAATACCTCATAATTCATTAATTATGTATTCATATTATCTTCTTATTTCCTATTATTGGTATTTTCTCTTTCTTTTTCTCCATTGGGGTTCCTTAGACCAAAAGAAACTCTAATATTTCGAAATTACTTTTTAAGGATACTCTTTATCCTTATAGATGCATCTATATTCATTATTTCTCATTATCTTGGTTATTTCTTATTAAAATAACTCTTTTTGAGGTTTTCTCTTTATTTCTCTTTTATTTTCCTCATTGGCATTCTATTTAACATTAGGAATCCTTTGGATATGAAAATCCCTTCGACTCATGTGGCGGCGCAGATATGTTCTAATGTTTCTCCAGACAGTTCAATTGTTGCTAAGTATGTTGCTGAACCTAATGATAGAAGGAGGAACATATTTTCTCCAGATCTTCAAGTTAAATATAGTACTGGAATTTTTCATAGGATTGCAGAGGAAAATTTTTCTCCGATATTAGATCAAGTGGAGGAGCTTCATGTTATTTCTGAAGATGCTGAGGCTGACAGCTCAACAGCCAAGGTATCCAAATGACTCCATCCATTTAATCTCTTCTTGGAATGTTAGAGGTCTCAGTAATAAGGTTGGACCTGTCCAACAAGAGCTAAGAAGGATGAATGGTGATATTGTTATTCTTGTAGAAACGAAAGTGAGAATAGAAAAAGTTAATGCCTTGATTTCTAGATATTTTCCTGATTATAGCTATACAACTAACCACAGCTCTCATTGTCTGGGTAGAGTGATTATTCTGTACAAAAATTGTTCTATTGTTGCTTTGAAGGAGACTGATCAGTTTATTCATGCTAAAGTGACTGTTAATGACTTTTCTTTTTTAATGTCTGCTGTGTATGGACATAATGGTGATGTGAAGAGGTCCAAGCTTTGGGAAGATATTGAAACTTTGTGTTGGTCTATTAATGAGCTATGGGTCCTGCTTGGAGACTTTAATGCAGTCAGATCTGAAGTTGAAAGAATTAGCATTCAACCTCCAACTAAGAAGTCTATGGAAGACTTTAATAGTTACCTGCTTAATACTGGACTTTATGATATGAACTTGGGAGGCCCTTTCTATTCCTAGGATAACAAGCAGAGTGGTGACAAGTTTATTACTTCTAAGATTGATCGGGTGTTACATAATACTCAATTCATTGCTAGTATTACTGATTTTTCTGGTGAGTTGGTTTCTACCTCTATTGGTGATCATAGGAGAATTGTGTTAAAGATTGGTAACCCAAGGATTATGAAAACTCCATTCAGATTTGTTAATGCTTGGGCTCAAAGATAGGATTTCATCACCAAGGTTAAAGAAGCATGGTCTATTGATGTTGTTGGTTATAGGAGTTATGTTTTATATAGAAAGCTGGAATCAGTGAGGAAGTCTCTTTTGAAGTGGAACAAAGATGTGGTCGGGGACCTTTATGAGAATGCTACCAAGATTATATTTCAAGAAAATGAGGCTCAAAGTGTGGCTGATTTAGATCCCATGAATGAAGGCAAAAGAGAGTACGCCAATATTCTTAGAAAGGAAGCTAATAAAGCTGAGTTGGCTGAAGAATCTCTTCTCAAACAAAAGTCAAGGGTTCAATGGCTGAAGGAAGGTAATGTTAACTCGAAGTTTTTTTATTCTTCCCTAAAGACAAGAAGACACAGGAACAACATGAAGAGCTTGTTAATTAATGATGTGACTATTACAAATTATGATGATATCAAGAAGGTTGTTAAGGACTTTTATATGAATCTGCTTAATAATAGTGAGTTTGTTGGAGACGTTTGGAGAGATTGTTGGAATGGGAACATTTTAACCATTGATCAAGCTAGGATGATCATTGCCCCTATTACCAGGAAAGAGGTAGATGATATTGTGAAAAACCTTAATTCTGATAAAGCTCTGGGACCTGATGGGTTTAATGGTTGCTTTTACAAGGCTGCCTGGTGTATTATTGGGGATGATACCTTTGAGGCTGTCAAGGAGTTCTTTTCTAGAGGAACCATGCTTAAAGAAGCTAACAAATCCTTTATTACTCTGATTCCTAAGGGACAAGATTCTTCTCATATTACCAATTGGAGACCTATTTCCTTATGCAAAACTTTCTATGAGATTGTTGCTAAAGTTTTGGCGAATAGAATTAAACCTGTCCTTCTGTCTATTGTTGATTGCAATCAGTGTGCTTTTGTTGGGGGCAGAACTATGAAGGATGCTATTCTTGTTACTAATGAGATTATGAGTGATTTCAGTAGAGAGTCTAATAGTATGTGCATTCAAGCTGATGTGACAAAGGCTTATGATTCGGTTAGCTAGAAATTTCTTTTCTCTATCCTTTTTAAGATGGGCTTTCCTCTTATGTGGATTAGTTGGATAGAAGCTATTTTTCATTCCACTTCATATCAGGTCCTTGTGAATGGTGAGCCTACTGAGGTTTTCTATCCTTCTAATGGGATTAGACAAGGAGACCCCTTAGCTCCTTATCTTTTTGTGATCGTGATGCAGGGGTTTTCTAACATGATGAAGAAAGGTGTTCAATCTAAAAAGCTACAACTGATTAGAGCTCATGGTTGTATGCCTATCTATCACCTCATTTTTGTTGATGACTTGATGGTGTTCTTGAAGGCTACTACTGATAATGCTCATTATATTAGCAAAGTTTTGAATGATTTTGGCATGATGTCTGGTTTGAAGTTGAATGTCAATAAAAGCTTTGTTGTTTTCAGCAAAAAGGCCAAGACTGAGCTGATTCTTGGGATCCTTGATATGCAAAAAAACGATGTTAGTGAGTTGAAGTATTTGGGGATTCCTATGTTTATGGGTAAGCTCTCTAAGAAACATTGTTATAGTTTGATTGACAAGCTGAAGAAAAGATTAGACTCTTGGAAAGGAAGGTTGCTGAGTTTGGCAGGGAGATTGGAGCTTATAAAGTCGACCCTTTCTTCTATGTATCTGCGCTGGATTATTTCCTTTCCTATCCCTTCCTCTGTTTCCGATTCTATTGACAAGATTATTAGGGATTTTTTGTGGGGTCAATCTGAAGGTGGAAGCAATGTTCATCTGGTTTCTTGGGATAAAATTTCTCTTCCCTATTCGGAAGGTGGTCTTGGCATTAGGAAATGCAAAGATTTGGTTCGAGCTTGTGTTCTTAAGAATGCTTGGGATTTGAACAGTTTGAAAGAGAGCCTTTGGGTGAAATGGATCCACGCTAAATATTTTAAGAAAGACACTTTTTGGAATATTGAATCTTCTCCCAATTACTCTTGGTTGTTTAACAAGATCTTAGCCTCTAAGTCTACCCTCTTGAAGTTTGTCAAGTTTAACATTGGGTTAAACTCTCAGTTTAAAGTCTGGAAAGTTCCTTGGGTTAATGGTAAGTTTCTTTCTGAGTGTGATGAGAAGCTTAATCCTATTAATATTGGGATTGGTACTGAAGCTAGTTTATGCACTATCATGAAGCTTGATAAGTGGTGTTTACCTAATTCTAGAGCTACTGGCCTCGTAGCTAAGGTTATTGATGATAATAACATTAAGATTGGAAATGTTGATTCTATTCTTTTTCTGGATAATTCTGAAGTGATTCTGAGTATTTCTTGGGAAGCAATTAGAACCAAAGGTATGGTTATTCCTGTTCTGTCGTGCCTTTGGAAATGTAAAGCTCCTAAGAATCACTTGTTTCATGCTTGGAAAGTGTATCTTAATAAGCTCCCCACTCATGATTATAGTAGGAGAATGGGCATTACTGTGGTTTCAAGGTGTCATCTTTGTAAGGCTGACTATGAAAATACTCCTCATATCTCTTTCCAGTGTGAGTACTCTTGTCATGTTTGGAAGGCATGTTTGGAGGGTGGTCTCATTAATGCTATTCCTTTTGATATGAATGATGTAAGTCGTGTTAGTCTCAAGTCTCATTACATTACCTACTTTGTGGTGATGTACTGTTTATGGAATGAAAGGAATAAGAGGGTTCATAATAATGTTTCTAGAGAACCTGATGTCCTATTTAAATTGGTTAAACAGCTGGTGGCAGCTATGAGTTGATGTGGAGTATGGTCTTTTTCTTTTGAGTTGCCTCTTGATCTTTGGCTTTGGATGATGTTCTGGTGTTGATGACTCTTCTCTGGAAGGTTGGTCAGTTATCTTTTCTTGGTGGCTTGATGGCTGCAGGGGGAGGTTGATGCTTGTTTCTTCTCCTGATGGGATGGTGAAGATCGTCTCCTAATCTTTGGATGTGAGGCTATCTTATCCTGCTTTTGTTCTTTGGTATGGGTGTTGATGTCGGCTGTGGTGGTCTACTGGGTGCTTCCTGATGTTGTTTGTTGAAGTTTTGGTTGAGCTGTGCTCTGCTGATGGATGTATGATGGTGTTGCTATTCTAGTTTGATGAGTCGTGCTCTGCAGTGATAGTTTCTAACTACTTTCTTATCTCTGATGCTTCACTGTCTTGGATGAGCCGTGCTCTCTGATGGATGCTTTGGAAGTTTTCTGTTTTATGATATGGTGAAGTTTGGGTTTTTTTTAAGACCTTCTATGTTCCTGGTTCTAGTTCTTTGGAATGGGAGATGCTGTCGATGGTGGTGTTTGGGTTCCTTTGATCACCTTGAAACCACAGTAATGAAAGGATCACCTTGCTTGTTCCTGGTTTGTTCTTTTTTGGTTGAGCCGTGCTCTACTGATGGATGAATGATGGTGTTGCTGTTCTAGTAGATGAGCTGTGATCTGCAGTGATAGTTTCTATCTGCTGATCGTCTCCTTCATCTCTATCTGTTTTTTCTGTTCTTTTCTCTGTTGCTTCACAGTTTTGGATGAGTCGTGCTATTCTGAAGGATGGGTGATGGTGTTTTCTCCCCTCTCACTTCTGTGAGGGTTGAGTGTGGTTCGAGATCTGGTGATTCTGATATGATATCTTTGTTGTTGTTAAGAGTGCTTTGAAGATGCTTCTTGTGGTTTGTTAGTGGATGAGTTGGGGAGCTTTGGTCCATTTTCTTTCAGCGGTTGTATAGTCCTGTATAGTCTTTTTTTTCTCTATCTTCTGAAGATGCCTCATAGTTTATCTTTCTCATTCTTCTGTATGTAGCTTGTATAGTCCTTTTATTTTCTCTATCTTCTTTGAAGGTAGGATGCATTGTACAGACACTATAGATAAAATACAAAAAAAGCAACACGAGTTTTTGCCGACCAAAAAAAAGAAAGAAATTGAAAATAATGGTAAAATGTGGAAAATAAGTGGAAAAGGTGGAATTGAGTTATCCTTAGTGGGATTTCGTATCCCAAGGATTCCTAATGTAAAAAGGAAAACCAATGAAGAAAATTAAAGAGAAATAAAGAGAAATCCTCAAAAGGAAATATTTTAATAAGAAATCAACATGATAATGAGGAATAATGCATTTAGATGCATCTAGAAGGATATTGAGTATC
Source organism: Alisma plantago-aquatica (assembly GCA_963693085.1). Taxonomy (NCBI): domain Eukaryota; kingdom Viridiplantae; phylum Streptophyta; class Magnoliopsida; order Alismatales; family Alismataceae; genus Alisma; species Alisma plantago-aquatica. Next base: position 1,168,541,537 of record OY856409.1, on the reverse strand, counting down.
CAATAAATAAGATTTCAAAATAATAAAGTTTCTTGGGATCCAAGGAGTCCCAATAAAGAGGAAAGAAAGGGAAAATACCAATATTACAAAATAAGAGGATAATGTAATGCATTATTAATGAATTTGATAAAAAGGAAGTAATCTCTATCAAAAGAGAATAGAAATTCATGGCCAATAGATTAAAATGCAAGAATAATGATAATAAGAGAAAGGATTTTCATTTTTACAATTATCCATGAAATAAAGCTTAACAAAAGGATAATGAGGAGAGATAAGAATGCTTCTCCTAGAAGGAATATGAATCCTTTTGGAAAGGGACTCTTTGAGTCATGTATAAGCCTACCTAGGGCTTATTTCTCACCCCTATATAAGGGGTAGAGCCCTGGTTCGGAGGGGAGAGAGAACCCCACGTTTCTCTTCCTTCTTCTTCTTCCTTTTTCATTCAAAACCCTAAAAAAGGGTGTAGACCTATACCTGGAGCATCGAGGGTTGGTTGGTGGTCCTGTTGAAGGCTCTAAGGTCCCACGACATCAACGGAGTGCTTGGCGGCCTTCCCTTGCACAGCCGCGGTCGCACGGCTGTAGTGACGGCCGCAGGTGTTTGGCCTAGCGAGCGAGCAACCGGCCATCTTGGCTGCGGGTTGTTGGCACCCTGTGTGCGCATGAGGGTGGCGGAGGCATGGGATATTTTCCGGTGAAGGTTGGGTCCAGATCGGGGAGTAGGAGCCATGCCAAAGCTGCGGGTCGGCGGCTAGGGCAGCTGTGATCAACCTGCCCAAGGTTGAAGAAGGGAGAGGCACGTTGGACGTTTCTGCCCTCTACTCTCTAAAGAATCTGGTCACTTAACCAGGGGCAAAACGGACATTATGTTATGTTTTCAACAAAGCTGAGCAACGTTGCATGGAGCGCACACGTGGCGCAATCCGATTGGCCAAAGGTATTCTTATTTTGCAAAAATCATATCTTGCTATTCGTAACTCCGATAACAGCAAATAATATATGTATTTTTCTTTAAAAAACGAGAGGAATCCAACAAAAATATAGCTAGAAGCTAATTCCTCTTGTTATTCGAAAATGTAGTGTAAATTATCATCTTTACTGAATTAAAGATTAAGAAACCCTATTTTAAAATGAATAAAGTGTTTAATAGGGTTTAATGGATCACTAAAGTTGATACTAACCTGTTAAATGTAAAAAGGGTACTTTAAGATCGAAAAGGATGATCTTTGCACATAATTAGTTTAAATATGCTTGAAATTTGAAAAGTACATAAAGCTATCATCTTTAATGATTTAATTAATGAAAAACCCTTAGATTTGATGATAGATGGATTGAATGTTGTTCAATGGATAATTCAAGCCAATATTAACCTATTGTTGATAAATGTGAAGATGGAATCTAAAAAGATGATAGTTTTATATAATTGTCTTAATTTAAGGTTTCGTGCATGAATATGCCCTAATGAGCTTGAAAACTCTAATTTAGGTGAATATGTCTTTTAATTGTTTTAATTGTTCAAATCCATGAATAAATAGGGATACAATGATCCTAAGTCAATTTGGGTATAAAATACTATTAAAATGGATGGTTGAGCAATTGAGGTTCATATAAGTAGAAAAGAGTATTTTAGGGTTTGTTGACCTAAAAGGGATAAAGTTTGAGAAATTGATCTAAGAAACCCTGATGAATATTAATGAAACCTTAATGCAGATTAGAAACCCTAGAAAGTGAATCCAAGTCAATAAAATAGATTCTTGATAAAGTGTGTAATAAATAGAGTACATAATATTTTCAGGAATTATGTGATGGATGAATTGCTTGCTTGGATTTCTTTCTTGGTTGGACTTGCTTAATGCTTGTGAAATCATCAAATCAGGTATGTGGTTACGCTTATGAATAATCGATTTAGTTTCATGGTGATTTTCAAATGGTTTTATCAGTTGCTTGAAAATAACTGTCAGATGCTTTTATTTCATGCAACTATAGAGTGACTATGACTATCACTATGAATATACATGTATAACTGGCTAGATCCGGGTCCACCTCTGTGACTTGTAAAGGCTAAAAAGGGGTAACCTAGAGTAAGGTCTAGGTTATCGTGGGCTAGAAATTGGGCTACCAAGTGTAGTTCCATGAGACCCATTAGCCTACCATGAGTTAAGGAGTGGGCTACTTACGAGTAGTGCCATGTTACTCAACCCTAGAAACTGGTTCACCTATAGGTGGGACCATGAGGGGTTTACTGGGGATCTACCATAAGGAAGGTAGTATCCAGGTCCACTGTAGGGATAAAACAGAGGATAGGGTACTGATGGATCGCAGAGTTATATTTTAAATGTAATCTTGGTTGTTAAATGATTAATTGAATGATTACATTGTTATCATAGTTGCATGTTTATTGTTTCCCCCACATACCAGCTTCAACTGACCGACGTTTTGTTTGTCGGCATTTTAGGTACAAGCCAAAAGGACAAACAATAAATCGTCATATTGTGAAATCCATGAAGTAAAATGCAAGGAGGATTAGTTAGAGTAGAATCCTTAAGTGGATAGAAGTTTAGAGATCCAAGTTTTCAAAAAATGTATGCAAAAATTTATTTTCTTATAGTTTTCCCATTTAGTCTGTTAAAATTTGATAATTATTCTTGGTTAATTGTCGAACCTTTGACCCGGAAGTTATGGGTGTGGCTTTGACCTCTCGGTCTCCCTTAATTGGGGGTTATCGGGACGTGGGGTCATAACAATATCTTTGTTTGTTCAATTATCTTTAATATGAGAAATTACATTTTTTAGCAAATGAACCCAAAAATTGGGGTTGTAACATCCTTCCCCTCTTATAAGAATTTTGTCCTCAAAATTCAATCAAGCAAACAAACAATTTAGGATAAGACTTTTCCATGTCCATCATTGGCCCCTATTTGGTTTTACCTTATCCATGGTGCTTCCAAGGAACCTTTATCATCGCATATTCTTTTCTCTGAGTTCTTTCACCTTGTCATCTATAAACCTCATATGTGACTCAAGTCATTTCAGCCTCCCTTGGGGCTCACTAGGTTCATTGCTTTGCACATGGTCTGGGTCCCTCACATAGTGCTCTAAATTGGACACATGGAACTCATCACACATTACTTTAACCTGAGTGGTACGGTCAAACATAACCTTCTCCACAAATCCATCTCAAATGGACCCATGTATCAGGGACTCAGCTTTCTTAGCTATAGCTCATAGGGGTCGGATTTTCATGTCACATATTCTCCCACAGTGAACTGCATGTCAGTCTACTTTGCATCAACTCACGACTCATGTCATCTCTAGGCTCCTTTTAGCCATTTCACGATCAAAGTGACTTCATCTACATACATTGTGGTCCTTTTCTGACCATAATGAGGTCCCTTCACCAACATCACCTTACTGAAGTGGTGACCGACACAACCTCCTTTATAGAGCTTCCTTACATCCTGACACTGGCTATGGTGGTTATCCTTACATTTTTTGTAAGACAAGAACTATCTCTAGATATCACCCTGATCGAGCACACATACTCTCATCAGACCCTTTAGTCTGGATCATACTAACCATTAGTTAGGGGTGATAAACTATACTAACATCAAATTCTTCATGTACCTACTTCCTCCTTATGGAAGTGAACCTATAGGTCATACCCAAGAACTTTTGAACTCGCATCCTGGTGTAGTTGAACCATCTCTCTCATATGTAGTTCAACCAGATCTATCCCTTGACAGTACTCTTTCTTTCTCATGTCATCTAGGTAAGGAGATCTCCCATAACCCATATTGCATCTGGACCTTCCTTGGTCTAGGGGAGACTTACGACATCCATAGTGATGAACTCCCATTCCCTCTTGGGAACTCTCTCTTTATCCATCATGTCAATGTACTGGGTTACTGGTGTTCGTCCTTCACCTCTTTTTATGCATGGAAACGTACCACATGCAACTTCATCTTAGGCATCTGAAGTACTACTATCACTTATTACCTTTGTAGTACCACGGTATATGGTGATCTTCAATCATGATTTCATGTATGTCATGATTCCTCAAGATCGATTCCTCAGAAACCCTAAACCACTCTAGTCGGGGTTTCATCACCTTCCTTTCCAAAGAAGTGCATTTAAGGTTCTACAACCGTCCTTTCACTGCATCAAGGCCTAGGCTGGCTAACCAAACAATCATTAACTTGCTCAACAGATCTCATTACATCTAAGTATTAGTCAAACATATCTCTTTTCCAAACTTAGGGTTAGCCTAACAACCTCTTCTAGCCTCTAGCCAAACTAGTCAGATATATCTCATCCAGAGCATCCATTACCACTTCACATCCTTAGGTATTAGGTAACATTGAAGACATACACTTCCATGTATTTCACTTATCATCTCAAACTCAAACTCTAAGTCTATATTTATCAAGAACACTCTCTGATTTCATTATCATGGTGATCAAACTCAACCTCGTATAACTTGTAAGTTCCACATAGCTTCTGCTAAAAAAAACATCCACATTTCTCTTACTATTTGTAAACCATTCATGTATTTCTTACTCCACTAGGGTACGTTATCATCTTTGTCCTTATACCTCGTAGTCGTGTTACAACTTACATCATCTTTTATCCTTAGTGTATGATATGCGTATTGTCCTATCTCTCACTCCCATAACAAGAGGAAATAAGCATTTGGCTGCAGTCCAAATACAGAGTTCTTCTTGTTCCAAGAGTAGAGATGGTACATTCCTCCTTATCAGTACACATTTAAATCTAAGTTGAAACGTTCCACATATGTCTTTGCATCACAATCATCTCGATATCAAAGTTACTCCCATGGAAAACTGGTCTCAAACCTACTAGGGTTTTTACACACATTCCTTGGTCATCTCCTCTAGGTCTATAGGGTGCCGGCATTTTAGGGGTCATCCCTCTTCCCTTATGCATCCAAAGAGTACCCTACTCATCTGCCCTTTGGATCCCATGAGTCCATGAAGGTGATCAATCTTCTGACCCATGGTCCTCAGACAATGATAGTTGTTACCTCCCGACCATATGGTCATGTGCAACTAGGGAGTTAGGCAACTCCTACTTCCATAAGTCTTATCCCTACCTGACCCTAGGATAGACTCTAGGATTCCATTATAGTACATGTCCAACTTAGAACCTTACCCAAGCCTTCATCATCTCTTTCTACATTCCTGGTCTAACTTTCACCCTTTCATAAGGGTCATGGATACCTACCTACTTTGGCCAGGCCCCATATCGATTACCCTCATGGTAACACAACCATATGCACTTAGAGGTGGATATTTATGGGTCTGCAGGTTCATTCTCATACCATGTACTTTTCACTTAGTTTTTCAAGATTCTATGAGACCTCTTTGGGTTCCCTCAAAACCCAAAAACACTAGTATACACCCTACAAAAGGGTCCCTCTCCCAGGATGGGAGGAAACTACACCTTGATAATAAAGGTCACAAAAGTCCTCACGTCTAGGGTTTACTTCCACATAAGCATGCTTAACCCTACCAAGCTACTAAGGCACAAGCAGACCACCTACCGAACCATGTTAGGTCATACGTATTTTCTTTCCTCAACATTAGATCAAGATCATACCTTTCCATGTCATCAACTTAGCTGTGAGGGGTTCATCTAACATACCTTAAACTTAAGGGGTTCCCTCTTTCCTCTATACATGAAGAGTACCATGCTCAAAACTATAGAACTCAATTCTCGTCATGAGCATTAGGTACACTATTTCCCTCTTAGGCCTAGGAACCATAGGTTCACCTGTGGGTCCCCAACTACATGCTCAATCTCTTAGTCATGAGTCAAGCATGCCCAAGGTTTGTCATGTACTCCTGTGATCCTTTTATTCAAGCAACACCTCAGAGTTGAGTCCTTCCTTAAGGACAACCAACTAGGTATAAAGCCTCACAACTGGTTACTTAAACCTCCTCAGGGTCTAAGGCACTCTTTATCTCATCTCAACAGGTAAACATCTATACCCTAGGCAGAAATCTCACCTCTTCTCTAGGGTTTGGTTCCTCTAAAGGCAACCAAGACATCCTCAGCATGAGGCAACCATTAACATCCACTTAGGTCGCATCATCCTCAACTCCCCATTGTTCCTCATATCTCGGGGTCCAGACCTCCAACCTTCTTGCATGGGTCCTGCTCTCTCTCTCTCTCTCTAGAGCTAACCCTTCAAACAACCAGCCTTATACTAAAGGTCCTCTCCTCATGAAGATGGATCCAGCTCACAAGCATACCTCCACATGGGTGAAGCCTATGTTCAAACTTATGTTTGCTCAAGGTCATCCATAGCTCTCATAAGCTATCCATCAACTCTCTCGGCTAGGGTTTCAACCTATTTCTCACACTACTGATACATTTTGGGTGCATATTATGCCCATATAAGCTCATGGGGTTTCCATAGGTTCTTCTCTAACCTCATCAATGAAGGAGCTATCCTTCACTTTAACATGCACGACCCTTCCCTGGGTTAGGTCACCAGAGGTACTAGGTCATCCAACCTCTCATGGCTCATACGTCATCCAAGGCATGTTCATCCAAACACCCAGTCTAACTCATCATGCCATCTCTATTTCTAACCTTCACTTAGGGTTAGGGTTAACATCATCCTCAGAGGATGTGCCAGGTCTCTACTTTTAATGGAGGTCCCTACCTCCAAGACTAACTCTCTTTACTCATCCTCCTGTCAAGGAGGTCTATCCTCAGGTCTCTCCTGAGGGTGATGACAACTCATGTCATACGACCTAAGCATGTATATATTCTTTAGTTTGCACTTAATCTATTAAGCTTATGTCCGTGACATCTTATTTACATGCTTTTCATTAATTTGATGGAGGATTCCTTAGACCTTGTTAACCTTACCCATACCTCAAGAGGGTGAGGAGAAGAGGGAAAACCCTAATCCCTAAGGTCCTTAAGTGAATTTGTGATGAGAAGGGATGAATAAGATGAGAAAGTCCTAAAGGTATCTTATTTCGATTCATACCCTAAGACTTTGGCCAGGCAATCACACGGATCCAGGAGTCCTCGTATTCCGACTAGCGGTACGGAGGAAAATATTGCCAGCCCCCGGTCGTGATCCTTTTCTAGACACCTCTGTCTTTCAGACAATCCTCTAATAACTCCCTTGGGTTCTATGGATTTTGTAAAATTTAATAATTATTAATGGTTAAGTGAGAAACCTAGGCTCTGATACCAATTGTTATGACCCCACCTCCCGATAAACCCCAATTAAGGGAGATCGAGAGGTTGAAGCCGCACACATAATTTCCGGATCAAAGGTTCGGCATTTAACCAAGAACAATTATTAAATTTTAACAGACTATACTGGAAAGTTGTAAGAAAATAAACTTTTTCATACCTTTTGAAAATTTGGATCTCTAGACTTCTATCCATATATGAATCTCTACTCTAACTAATCTTCCTTGTATTTCAATTCATGTATTTCTCAATATGATGATTTACTATTTGTCCTTTTGACTTTGTACCTAAAACGTCGACAAAAAAAATGTCGGTCAGCTGAAGCTGGTATGTGGGGGAAACAATAATCGTGCAACTATGATAACAATGTATTGTAGCCAATTACCATTTAACAAACAATTTTACGTTTTAAATATAACTGCATGATCCATGCATCCCCTATCCTCTGCGTTGTCCCTGTAGTAGACCTGGATGTTACTTTCCTTATAGTAGATCCCCATTAAACCCCTCATGGTCCCACCTATAGGTGAACTAGCTTCTAGGGTTGAGTCACATGGCACTAGCCGTAAGTAGCCCACTCCTTAACTCATGGGATGCTAAAGGGTCTCATGGCACTACACTTGGTAGCCCAATTTCTAACCCATGATAACCTAGACCTTACTCTACGTTACCCCTGTTTAGCCTTTACAAGCCACAGAGGTGGATTCAGATCTAATCCAGTTATATATATACATTCATAGTGATAATCATAGTCACTTTATAGTTGCATGAAATAAAAGGCATCCAATAGTTATTTTCAAGCAACTAATAGAATCATCCGGGAATCGCCGTGAAACTAAAGCGATTATTCATAGACGTAACCACATACTTGTTTAGTAGATTTCTCAAGCTAATATCAATTCCAACCAAGAAAGCAATCCAAGCAAGTAATTCAACCACATCATCAAGAATCCTAAAAAACACATGTACTCTATTTACTACATACTTTATCAAGATCTACTTTATTGACTTGGATTCACTTTCTAGGATTTCTAATCCGAATTAAGGTTTCGTTAGTATTCATTAGGGTTTCTTAGATCAATTTCTCAAACTTTATTCTTTTTAGGTCAACAAACCCTAAAATACTTTTTCTACTCATATAAACCCTAATTGCTCTAATTATCCATTTTAATGGTCTTTTATACTCAAATTGACTTAGGATCATCATATCTCTATTTATTCATGGATTTGAACAATTAAAACAATTAAAAGACATATTCACCTAAATTAGGGTTTTCAAGCTCATTAATGCATATCCATGCACATGGAACCCTAAATTAAGTCATTCATATAAAAATATCATCTTTTCAGATCCTCAGAGGATATCCTCCTCTGAACCCAAAAATTGGGGTTGTAGCAGGGAGACTCAAGATCTAGATCTTCCATAAGAATTCCCAATGCAATTCATGGTTATGGAGATGATTCAAACCTTCAATATTATCCTAGTAAGATAATGGATCATTTATGACAAGGTAGTGTCCTCATCATTGCAATATAAGCTTGCATAATAGATGGGTTCTATTATTATTTCAATTCATGGAGAAATTCCAAGAAGTACAAGAGCATGGTGGAAGAAGACAACCTCTAGTTCTAATTCAACATGTTATACATATCAACCCTATATTTAGAGTTACATCTTGTAATCTCTTAGGCTATATGGCCATTCAAATAGGGGTTAAAATCAACCCTATATTGGTCACACCATAATGAAATGTCTTTACCAAAGAAAGAGAAGGAGATTCAAGGCATGCTTAGTTGTCCAAAATAAATTAGTTGCTCCATGGCCAAGCTCACTTCTACATGTGAGCCCATTTTCAAAACTACTGAAGAAAGGCTTTGACTCTAGGCAGAACAAAAAATTTAATGAATCCCACTAAAATCTTGATGACTACCTTGGTAGGTTTTTGGTTGTGAAGCTTGTAGTGCCAGAAGAACATCCCCTTAGTATTTGACTATCTGTATGTGAAACATCAATGGGGGAGCCTTGAGCCAATAAACATCCAATGGAGAGAATTTTGTCTACTACCTATCCAACAAATTTAGTGACACCAAGGAACAATACACTAGTCTATGACAAATTTATGTCAATATATGATTATGATTCTACAAGGATTGGCCCACTTTGCTAACTATGTGAATGACCTTCCCGTATTGGGTGATGTGTAAATGGCAAGTGTTGTTCTCTAAATTTTACATCACTAATCTAACCAAGAAAGTTGTTGAAGCATAATTAATCATAGACAATATATTTTATTTTCTACTTCCAAAAGAACAACAAAATTGTTGGAAAATATGGACACAGAATAAGGCAGCGGAAACAAAAAATTTACCTACCTATGTTCTCATAATAGCAAGATCGCGTCAACTACTATGCAATAGAAAAGATGATTTAATGAGTTTATACCTAGTCCTGGAGCAAGTCTAGCAACTACAACTCATTGCAGTGCAACTTCTAGTTGCTCTTGGATGGTGTTTGAGCAACTTATGGTCTTCACCATGGACAACAGACTTGACAGCTTCTATAGTGGCTCCTGTGGTCTCGCCACGGACTACAAACTTATGTTCCCTCCTAGCAGCAACCCAAAGACTCCTGCCTCTAGAGTAGTCCACACGAACCAACTAGAACTCTTGTCATTGTAGTAGAATGGACAGGAAGGAGTTGTCTCTCATATTGTCATACTAGTCACCAACTTGCTCTACCACAAAAATGATCCTCAGTTGTTCTCTCCCTCACTATCCTTCCATTGTCAGGTAGGACTTGCTTGGGATCTCTTGGTTACCACAACTAGAGAAGACAACAATTGTCAGAGCAATTGATTCTCAATTGTGTATGTTGGGAAGACCCAGTATCCCTCTATTTATATGCAGGGTTAGGGTTAGGGTTAGGGTTCCCAATTGAAGTGAGAGTGGATGGGGCTGGAAGATCATGAATTTTTGCAACTTGTAAAATCTGAAACGGTCATTTCACAACCAAAATGATCGTCTCAATTGCGAACTGATCGGTTCGTAGCCCGAACCGATCTTTTCTCATGTTTATTAATCACACATGAATTTGGAAAAATTGTTTTTAATTAATGTGAACATTAATTCTTATACCAATCGAATTGAACAAGTGAAATGAGTATTCTTTCTCATGAATTTAGGAAAGTCACAAGAACCTTCAGCCGGCACAACCAAGTCGATCAATTCACTAGGTGAACTGGATGTCTCACTCAACTTGAACTGATCAGTTCACCCAATGAGTTGATCGATTGGTTCCTAATTCGTTCAGAACTTCAGCCAATTTAGTTCCAATCAACCTGGCACTCCAAATGGCCGTCTCATTGGGTGAGTCGATCATTTGATAGTCCAGTCAACTGATGTGTTGTGCGAATTGAGTACCTAAACACTTTAGTAATTAGTTCATTCATCATTCATGATTAAATTCCTCTTCTAGATGAGTTCCTATGTGTGTGACTCTATAGGTCCCATATCACATTGGCAATGTATGTCCATAAATAGCTTATGACATCACAAGCAAAGAGTGGTGCCTATTCACACATTAGTGCTAACCAAGTGAATGGAAAGTTGAAGAACAACTTCAACCTACAATCTGTGATAAGGTATTATAGTGATTGTCTAATTCCTTTATCTTGGATATCTGGAATGAACTCAAGGCATGGAATCATCATCCCCATAACATTCAATCCATGTTCCTTGAACCAAGAGCAGACTGTCTGAGATATATGTGACTTCAATATCATTTATTGATTCACATGTGCATGTGCATGTGCATGTGTTTCTCAGTCTAGCATATCAAGTAGATAGGATATCAAACTCCAGTAGGAGGGACAAATCCCATCTCTATTACTCACAATCAGTTCCCATGTATCACAGTCACCCAATCATCACCTTTATGACAACCCATGATTTAGGATTGCATTGGATGATGTCAAAGCATACCAAAAAACATGTGATGAGTGCAGTGATTTTAGGTCTAAGAATCATAATCACCACCTTCAATATCAAAGATGACTACGACCACCATTGATGGTTTCCATGTGTCACTCTCAAGGTGGGTCTATCTGATACATTGTTCTCTAACAAGTATATGTATTTGGTTTGATATGCCATATCATGACTAATGAGATTTTGTCATCAACCAACTGACACTCTAGTCTTTAGTGTTAGTGGTGTCTATCTACCTTCTACAGTAACAACTAACAAGAGACATAATAAGAGTGTACATACTCTTAGCATCCATATGATCCCATTCTTCCAAGTCATGTACTTGAAGACATACGTCATTGAGTATGTCACTATCTAGACATTCATAATGTTTCCTCATTATCTCATGACTGAGAAAAATTGAATGAATTGGAATCTTGCCTTTATTATTTATTATTATTCAAACCCTTTATATCATATGACATGTCAATCATCATATGATTAGCTCTCTGAGCATACCTTACCAACAGACTCCCACTTGCACTTAGAGTCAATAACCAATGAATCTCATTCTCAGTGATATAAACATGTACACCATGTTTCTGTTGTGCAAGTGCTAATCTAGTGGGTTAGCAACATTTTTCTATAGTCAGTATTTTGCATCTTTCTTATCTCCCTTCATTTTGAGATGAAACCATCGTAATATGGTATCTGATATTCCTTGCCTAACAAGTAGCTCCATTGTTTTCACAACATCACTACTGAGTCATCAATGGTTGGAACATATATAGTTCATCGTATAAAATTTTAGATCCATACTCTTTTCACTCCTATATTCATAACACCAGGACATACATATTTTTTATAGAATTAATATTTATGGCCTATAGTTTGAAACTCTTTCCAACTCAAAACTTTTTTCTCATTAAAATCAAACATATATTGCAATCATTTTATGCCATTTAGGAAGCTTGCACCAGTGTAACCCTTACACTCAACTCTTCCTTGTTTCTAAAATCTAGCAATATAATCCTTTAGTGCTTCTCTAGTACTAATGGATATGGCAATTTCCAATGACCCTCATTGGAATCTTAACACATATTGTCATGTCCAATACATACAAGATTATGGGATGGCATACATGATAGATCCAAAACTTAGTGCATATGGCATTTTATTCATGTTCCTTCCATTCTTCATAAGATCAGAACACTGGATTTTTGCCAATCTAGTCCCATATATATGGATAGATTCTCACCTTTAGAATCCTTCATGTTGAATTTTTTCAACACCTGCCAATATGTATTCATTCAAGTCATGAAACTTTCAAGAACTAATTTTATAGATCATGATCCCTATCACATAGGATGTTTCACCTAATCCTTCACAATTGAAGGTAATTTCAATGCCACATAACAATACTCATAGTATTCTGATGTCATTCCTCAATAGTATGTTGAATATTCATATATACTCCCATTAAATCTTTTGTAATACAGATTTCATCTTTTATCTTGACTTAGGTCAAACACTTTGATTGTTTTGCATGTTCAAAAGATTCCACGTATGATATGCTTACTTCAACTTCTTTGTAGCTTAAAGACTTTATATGCATTAATGAAGTTATAAAACCTTCAAGTTGTATCACATACACATCCTCTCAAATATTCTGATTAAGGAATGTGTTTATAATTTCTATATACCAAATCATAAAGTCTTAACAAGTTGCAATGGTAAGCAAGCCAATTGGTGAAGTGATTTCATCATGTTCAACACTTGAACTTGATTTGAAACCACTACAACAAATTTGTCCTTCATTTATCCATGTTGTTTTTCCACTTGAAAACCCAATTGCAGCTTATGGGTTTTATCCCTCTAGGTGGTTTGACCAAGAGCATATCTTGTTGATCTCATGGATTCTATACTGGACTTAATGGCTTTCATCCATTACTCAGACTATGGTCCCTCAATAGTTCTTAGTTGATGGTTGACTCATCATATGACCAACTCGTAACTTATCTGAGTTATAAGATTCACAATCTGTTAACTTCATATGTGTTGAACTATGAGTTTCGTGTTACATAATGAAGTTGAGGTTTCACAACAACTTGTGATTCTCATAGTTTCATGTTATACCTCTTATGGTTTAAATGTTTCTTGTTGGTCTCGATCTTTTTGAGTTCTACTTTTACTTCCATTGATTCTTTATGAATTTGGCTATACAACCAACAAACGCTTTGTTGTTAGATTGAGATAAGTAGTGTTCAACAAACTATCATTTGATTAAATCTTTTTCAAGAATCTATTTTCTTACATAAGTTTCAATCCTTAAGACACATCCGGACATTTCCATGCCATATCTCATATATTGTCTTATTAAACCATTTAGATGGTACTTTCATGTAGTGTTAAGGAAATTTGAAGATTAGATTTAAATGATAATAACATCATGACCCATCATGTTGTGACTCCTTTTTGACACATCATCATGTTCCAATTGAATTTGACTGTGATACACTATCATAGTCTATCTAGAAGATCCTCAAACTATTCCTACAAAGTATTTCATCATTAATCTCATTAAAGCATCTTAATATTTTTACTTCATACATGTCTTCATCTTGAACACTTCAAGAGATTTCTATTTTACTACATGCATATCACCATATCATCAGTAAATACATTGAAGTATAAATAATAGCCTTTCTCTAGAAGATCTTGATACATCCATATGTACAAGGTCTAATAGAACACTTGTTCTCCACTACACTTAGTGAGAAGTGGTATGTTGCTTATGTATAAGACTTGCAAGTCTCTTATTGGTTCAATAACCAAAAGAGTCTAGATGGCATCAATATGTTCTTAGAAATACATTTCTCACATGTGTGCTCTAGTTGACAGTGTTATAGATTGTTTGAGTAATCACATATAATACCTTGGTATAAACATTCATATTAAGATTCTTTCATATAAAGATCATTAAACGGTCAGGCATTGCCATACAAGATCACATCTTTAAAACAGAAGAAGCTTACTTTATTGAATTATCATCCTTGTCATACAAGATGTGAAGAGTAAATGTTCCTATTTATTGGCATAATGATATAGCAGTTCAACTAACTCTATTACAAGCACATTGGGCTATGAAAATTTTTAATGTAGACTAAATCTTTAGCAACTCTTTCTCCCTTATCCATCTTTTTCCTTTTACAAAGGCCTTTACTTCTTGTCAAATCTTGCACATTTGTATGTCAGATATATATATGGCATCATTTACCAAGATGAAGAAGTAATCAAATTTATTTTATAACGCATATAACTGAAGTGGATGATTCATCTCTCTCCTTCTTCTTCTTCAATTCCTCTATTGAGAGTGGGAAATTTCTTTTCCAATGTCCAGGTTGGTGACAATGGTGACAATCACCTCTCTTCTTTACTCCTCCCTTTGGCCTTGAGATCCAAAGACTTGGGCTTTTGGCTAGCTTTAGAACTCTTCTTAGCTTTGCCTTTGCCTTTATACTTTTCCTTTATCTTTTTTATCATCATCATAGACTTGGGTTTGTCTTTCTTCATATGTGCCTTAGCTGTTCTCAACATGCCCACCAACTCTATCAATGTTTTATCAAAGTCATTCATGTTGTAGTTCATGACAAACTAACCATATGATTCTGGAAGAGACTACAAAATCACATCAGTTGCCAACTCTTGACCCAAAGGGAATCCTAGTCTACCAATGTTCTCTACATACCCAATGAGCTTGAGCACATGAGGACCTACTAGATCTCCTTTTGTTATGTTGCACTTGAACAGTACCTTGGAGACATCACATCTCTCTTGTCTTTCCTGATCTTAGAACATGTTCTTGAGACGTGTGACCATCTCAATAACATCTATATTCTCATGTTGACTCTGTAACTCATAGTTCATGGAGCATAGCATCAGACACTTGACATCCACAACATCTTTAGTATGCTTCTTATAAGCATCCATGTCAACCTTTGGTGCACTGGGAAGGGGTTCATCTGGTTCGAGCATCTCCACGATATAGAGCTTGTGCTCCTATTTGCGAACGATCCTCAACATCTTGAACCAGTCATGAAAGTTGTTCCCATTTAGTTTTTTCTTCTCAAGGACCTATCACAGATTAAAGTGATCGTTGTTTTCTGTCTTTTGTTTCTAGAAAAGAATTTTTAATTTTGTTAAAAACTCATTTTGACTCGGCTTGATTAAAATTTTGGAAATATTAATTAGGTCTTTAATTGATTATCATTCTCATTATTTTGTTCAAATCGATAACCCTTGAGTATCAACTGGAAGTTTGCAATGTACAAACTTCTAATGAGACAAGATTCAAAATGATTCAATTATTACCCAGCCAACGCTATCATTCATAATCAACCATTAAGGTAGGCGACATTTTCCAATTGCATCTTATGAAATTCTTGCATAGATGAAATGCACAACTCTTTTCCATGATCGTCTGCATGCTTCTGGGCTTAGATGCTCTAAGAATCACCAGTTAAGCCTGACCCAAAATCCAACACGATAGTAATGCACCTTGCTTGGTAGGCCCACATTATTACCATCACACTTCCACAAGGTAGATGGTGTACCACCCTTGGGGTGACCACGCATGGTCGAACAAGCTTTTCATGTGTTTTGCAAATGGAAATAATCTTAGACTTAATATGTTTGTTTGAGGGATTTCATATATATCATATATATACATATATTGTATCCAATCACCATGTATATAGTCATACCATATACATGTTATATCCCACAATGTAAACATACAATATAAAACATTAGTGATGGTTATGGACATGTCTATTGTAATTCCTTGGATCCACAAGGAATTACTATCACCTATGTCATCATCACATCGCATGCATGAACATGTTATTGTTGTAGATTTGTGATTTCCAATTTGGGTTGACTTTGTTCAACCATTAAACTGATCGACTCGCCTCTTTGTTGGTCGGTTGGTTTCCTGGAACGGTCCTATAGCCTCCTATCCAACTGATGCCTAGATACCTTTCAAACAGTCAGTTGGGTCCAACAACCGGTCAAATCGCTCCTTCGTTCTGTTCTTCATGGTCCTCCAAATGATCAGTCGATTCCATGAACTGGTCATCTCATCTGGCGATGATCATCTTCTTCGTTGAAACTATCATATTGCTACTAAACTTATTACATTAGAGAGATAAACCTCAAATTATATTCAAGGGGAGCATAGGTAGGAAAGAATTAACTTTACATTGGAAATAAGGAGGTATAGGCTCAGTATAGAAACTGAGATAAATAGGAATAAAACCAAACCATCTAACCACACACTGATATTTGGGTTATTGACAACCATGCTACACATCCACCATCCAAACCACTTTTAGGACGACGTGTGTAAATTACATATTTATATCATATCATATCATATACATATATATAGTTTGGGATTATGTGGTGTTTGATTAGATACGCATATGAAACACTTTAAGTATTCGCATTGCATGCAATAAATAAATTATAAACCAAAAAAACTGATCATATCGATTATCCTAAAACATAGTAAATTGGCGTGGCTCAGATACCACTATTAGGAAATACGGGCATAGAATAAGGCAACAGAAACAAAAGTTTTATCTATCTATATTCCCATAACAACAAGATCGTGTCAACTACTATGCAATAGGAAAGATGGTTTAATGAATTTATACCTGGTCTAGGAGCAAGTCCAGCAACTACAACTCGTTGCAATGTAACTTCTAGTTGCTCTTAGATAGTGTATGTGCAGCTCCTGGTCTTCACCACAGATGACAAACTTGACATCTTCTGTAATGGTTCATGCGATCTTGTCGCAAACTACAAACTAACATTGCCCTCCTAGCAGCAGCCAAAAGACTCCTGCCTCTAGAGTAGTCCACACGGACCAACTAGAACTCTTGTCATTCTTCAACAAGTAGCATGTCACCTTCAAGTTTATGGTGATTCTCTCCTTGTTATCCCTCAAGTCAAAAACAACTGAGAGCCCTCCATCCAAATATGGTCCCTTACTAAGATTATATGTGCTTTCTTCTCCAAGATTTTGAACAAATATCCTTCAACTTCACGAAATGAGTGCATAATGCCTTTCCAATGTTTTGGAAACACTCGCCTCATGGATCCATATCCAAAGTGACCCAAGTTTTTCCTTTGAAATTCATACCATCTCACAAATAGTCTATTGCATAATTATTGATGATACAACTGATAATGAAGAAAAGATATGGTTCCATGACATCAAAGCATATCTCAAGAACTAGGTCATCCTTGAAGTTCCCTCCAAAAGATAACAATAGGCACTTAAACAATAATCCATGAAAAATAAAGTACGAGCATGACATCTTTATCTAAGATCATACAAGAAAACCTTCCTCAAGTGTGTTGACAATACAGAAGACAAATCTCTCATAAAGAAGGTAGATGGTCATGTGGCACATACATGAGTGGAGTTATACTCACAAAAAAGATATAGATTCTATGATACCACCAGAACACCATGGAGGTGGATTGTTGTCAATATGTCTATAAATATCTAGTATTTCAGATCCATAGTGACTGCATCCATGCATCAACTAACCATCTATACAACTTGGTCATGAATTCACCCTTCTCTACTTGGAGAATTGGCATGATTAGAAAGATACATCCTAAAGCCTCAATTGGGAAGTGCATTGTGAAAACTACTAGAGGGGGGTGAATAGAGTTTTATAAATATTTTAATAATAATCTAACTCAAACAACCACAATGAAAATATTGGACAAGGAGACACAGGGTTTAGAGTGGTTCCAACCTTAGCAAATACTAAGGAAGTCAGTCCACTACCCGGTTGCTTACCCAACCGGGATTTGAAAAGAAATTTATTTTATTACCTCGCAAGGACTTTACATAAAATACAATTTCTTTTCCCAAACCCTTCAAGCAGCCTTCACCTAGAAGTAATCGCCCAACCTTGAAGCAGCCTTCCCTTGAAGTAGGTGCACCAACTCCCGTTGCACCAGCCTTCTGAAGTAGCTTCCCGTGCGATAGCCTTCTTGAAGTAGCTTGAAGTCCCCTTCTCCACCTGAGAAGTCAACCCTCTCCAATCCGCAGCCTCCAACCCTAGGAGTAGCAAGGAGAGTACAAAGGATAAAAAGGAACAAGAAGGAAAATAGAAATTACAACTTATCCTTTGAAGCCCAAGGCTTGATATGCCTAGATCAAGCGTATAGATCTCCTAACCAAGTGTGTGAACTTGTGATTGTTGTGGTAGGAGATTCTAGCCTATAGGAAATGAATTTGAGCTAAGTAGAAAGTAGGCCAATGATCACAATGCTCAAATTGCTTGCAACAGATTGCTCAAGTATGCTCAAGTATTTCTCAAATGTAACAAGTGTATTTTTAGTGTCCTATGGCTTGTCCTATTTATAGGAATGGCCTAAGGATGCTTAAGGACTTTCTAGACAACTTCTAGGGGTTTCTAAGTGCTTAACTAGCCGTTAGGTACAAAGTTGTTGCTTTAACAACGGCTAATTAATTTATTCTGCAGTTGCTGTCAGAGACCATCTCGGTCGACAAATGGTCGACCGAGACACCTACTCGGTCAAACTTTTGTCGACCGACAGGCTCTCTGGAACAAGTGATTTGCAACGTCTTTCTTCAACTGCCAACTAACTTGTCTGTTGTGTCTAACGGCTACTTTCGATCTTTCTCGGTCGAGAAGATTGTCGACCGAGAGTGTCTCGGTCGAGGGGTTTGTCGAACGAGATTGATCTTGTTTCAAGGTTTCAATTTAGGCACTAATTATGTGTGTGAGTGTGCAAAAATAATCCTATTTGAATGGGATGACTTGTCTAACTGTGGTGTTTAGCTAGGGAGAATCTAACGCTTGATTTACATGCAATTCTAAGTACTTGTACATTATATTTTTGTACAAGTTTTTACAATAGTGATTACATTGCATGAAAATGTAAATATGTAAGCTTGTAGATTTTCCCTTGTTGCTTTGTCATCCTGCACACTCAAGTAGCTCGTTAGATTAATAAGAATGAAATGTTTGTCATAATCAAAACAAAGGGATTTTATAGATGTCCATTTAGCCAACAATCTCCCCCTTTTTGAAGATGACAAACATTTCCAAAATATAAATAAAGGAAATATAAAACATATGAGTTTCATACCTTTAGATTACCTTTTGTAGCTTTTTCTCTTGTGTATAAAATGTGTGCTTATTATTCCCCATGAATTATGGAACATGAAATCCAGATCATTTGGGAATATAGCAACTTTCAGTGTAAAGCCAAGAGTTTATTTATGAAACTCATTAATTGAGTTTGACATAATTACTAAATGTTAATTTTATATTTATCTCTCCCCCTTTGTCATTTCAAAAAGATAACCGTTAAGAAAATGAGAATGCATAGGTTGTGATTGAAATCGAGCGCACAGACCAATAGAAAACATAATGTCCGGTCTAGAAGCCGTTAAGTAAAGCAAACTACCAATCATGGCTCTATATAAGGAATCATCAATAGGTTCCCCATTTTCATCCTTATCAATTTTGACAGAAGTAGCCATAGGAGTAGTAGCATGTTTGCATTGATCCATTCCAAAACGTTTTAAGAGTTCTTTAGTATATTTTTCTTGGCTTATGAAAATTCCTGCAGGTGTTTGCTTAATTTGAAAACCAAGAAAGAAAGTTAGTTCACCCATGAGGCTCATTTCAAATTCTTTTTGCATAATATCACTAAATTTTGTGCACAATGAATCATTTGAAGCTCCAAAAATAATGTCATCAACATATATTTGCACAACTAGGAAATCAGATGTATATGTTTTGAAAAATAAAGTAGAATCCGAATTTCCAATAGAAAAACCATTATCAAAAAGATATGTTTTGAGCCTTTCATACCAATTTCTAGGTGCTTGTTTTAAACCATAAAGTGCTTTCTTAAGTTTATAAACATAGTCACCTTTTTCCGGTATTTCAAAGCCAGGTGGTTGGGCAACATAAACTTCTTCTTGAATAATGCCATTTAGAAATGCACTTTTGACATCCATTTGATAGAGCTTAATGTTTTTATGGGCAGCAATAGCTAGTAACATCCTAATAGCTTCAAGTCTAGCTACGGGTGCATATGTTTCATCAAAATCTATTCCTTCTTGTTGATTATATCCTTGTGCTACTAACCGAGCTTTATTCCTTATTACTTCTCCTGACTCATTTAGCTTGTTCCTAAAAACCCATTTAGTTCCTATTATGGTTTTATCTTGTGGTTTAGGAACTAAATCCCATACATCATTTTTAGTGAATTGATTCAATTCTTCTTGCATGGCTATTATCCAATAATCATCCTTACGAGCTTCGGATATCTTTTTAGGTTCAATGATAGAAACAAAAGCCATGTTTGCTACATCTTTGAAGGAAGACCGAGTTTTGACTTTATCATTTGGATCTCCAATAATCAGTTCTTGGGGATGATCCTTGATAAGCCTAGGTGTAGGTTGTGTTTCAACTTGGGGATTGGATGTAGTAGCTTTTTCATTATCATTTGGTATGGTTAAATTTTCGAATTGATTAGTGAGATCAGTAATTTCTAGATTTTCAGATTTTGACTCCTCATGAAAAGAAACATGAATGGATTCCTCAACTTTTCTAGAGATAGTGTTATATACTCTAAAAGCTTTGCTAGAAGTGGAATATCCCAAAAAGAATGTTTTGTGTGATTTAGAATCAAATTTGTCTCTATCATCTTTGGTATTTAAAATGTAGCATGTGGAGCCAAAGGTATGAAAATAATCAACTCTAGGTTTCTTAGAATGTATGAGTTCATATGGAGTTTTCTTTAAATAAGAGTGAACAGTTACTCTGTTTAGCACATAGCATGCAGTGTTTACAGCTTCAGCCCAAAAGGTTTTGGGTGTGTTATGTTCAAGCATCATAGTTCTAGCCATTTCTTGTAGTGATCGATTTTTCCTTTCAACTATACCATTTTGCTGTGGGGTGCGTGGAGCAGAAAAATTATGAGTGTATCCTTGAGATGTACAAAACTCTTCAAATGTATGATTTTCAAATTCCCCACCATGATCACTTCTAATGGTACATATTTTATTTTGTAAGAGATTTTCAATCTTTGAACAAAATTGCATAAAAACATGAATAGTATCATCTTTAGTTGCAATAAAATGTACCCATGTATATCTACTATAATCATCAACAATCACAAAGCAGTATCTCTTACCACCAATTGATTGTGTCCTCATTGGTCCAAATAGATCCATATGAATTAATTCTAATGATCTACTGGTGCTAAGTACATGTTTTGATTTGAAAGATGTTTTGGTTTGCTTTCCCATTGTGCATGGTTCACAGTTTTCACTTTGATCAAAAGATAAAGTAGGCAATCCGCGAACAAGATCATATTTTACTAACTTTTTGATAACATGTGAACTAGCATGTCCTAGCTTTTTATGCCATATTTGTAAGGTATTGTCATTTGCAAGCAAGCATTTTCCTACTACTATTTTCATAGAGTTAGGTTTAAGAATATAAAGATTACCAACTCTATTTCCTTCATAAACAACATTTGTAGTATTTTCTATTAATAACTTGCAGCAGGTTTTGTTAAATAACACATCATAACCACTATCACATAATTGGCTAACACTTATTAAGTTATGGTGCAAACCATCAACAAGTAGAACATTCTTAATTTCAAGGTTTGTACCAACATTACCTATTCCAACGATTTTGCCCTTACCATTGTCTCCAAAAGTGACTGTTCCACTTTTCTTTTCTTCAAAAGTTTGGAATGCATCCTTGTATCCGGTCATATGTTTGGAACATCCACTGTCAACCACCCATTCCTGCATTAAAATGTAGATTTTGGTACCCATGTGATGGTCTGATATGGTTAGAATCATTTAAATACAGATTTGTATAAAAGTTCTGAAACAGAAGTCCAGTCGGTCGACAATTGTTCGACCGACATATGTCTCGGTCGACAATTTGTCGATCGAGAAGGTTACTGTATTACAATCAAAGATACGCAGAACTTTGCTCGGTTGACCAATTTTCGACCGAAATAGGTGCTGTAAATTTTGATTTGTTAAAGTCATCCAGTCGGTCGACAATACTTCGACCGATCTAAAGCTCGGTCGACAATACTTCGACCGACAAGGTTTCTGTTTCAGTACAACAATGCAGAAAAATAATAACAATATGCATGACACCTTTTGTTTAGTTGAGATAAGACAATGTAAATAGCAAAATAAAGCATTTGGTCATATCTCAACTACATTCTACTCTACTAAGTTTGGGGTTTTGGGATCCAAACTAAGTCGGACTCCTTAGTCTTGTAGGGGCATGAAAAGGAATAGTGTCCAAGACGTAAGCAGAAATGGCAAGAAATAGAATCAACTTCATTTCTCTTTCTAGCCATTGTGTTCTTAGGTACAAACCTAGTTTGAGTTCTTTTGGGTTGATTTTTCTTTGGAGCATATCCCACACCTTTTCTTCCATTGTAAACAGTGCCAACTTTTAGTATGTTATCAAGTATATCTTTTCTTCTTAACTCATACAGTTATCTTTGTAACATAGCAATGTCATTCATTTTCTTGTGTAGATCTTTTCTTGCTTGATCTAAATCAGAAAATAATGAGTCCTTTTCCTTTACAAGATTATCATAGTCCGAATGGTTACACAAAATAGGCTGAGTTTGAAAATCTTGTAGTTTAGCTAACAATTCAGTCTTTTCTTTAGAAAGAAGATCAACATTTGTTTCTACAGTGAGTAGCTTTCTAGTACAATCATCTAAAGATGTTTTTAAAGATAGATTCTCAAGATCAGTGTTGTTCTTTTCAGAAGAAAGTTCATCTAATTTGGCAATGAGCTCATCATTTGATTTTATAGCCTTCTTTAGTTTCTTCTTGGCATCAATATATTTATCATGAGTTTCTTGTAAATTAGTAACTAACTCTTCTTTAGGAAGATCAATTAGGCTTACCTCTTGAGAGTCTTCATTGTCTTCTCTTGCCATTAGACATTCCACCTCTTCTCCGCTTTCACTCTCACTTGACTCATCCCATGCAGCTTTATAGGCTTTTTCTCCTTTCTTCTTGTGTGAGCTTTTCTTTCCCTTCTTTGCTTTGGGACATTCATTTTTGAAATGCCCTTTCTTCCCACATTCAAAGCACCTAGGAGGGGTAGAAGAACTAGAAATTTTGTTAGTTTTAAACCTTTTATATTTCTTACCGTTGACGATCAAGGCTTCTTCTCCTTCTTCTTCACTTGACTCCTCACTTTCTTGTGTGACGACTTTTGAAGCTTTGAGAGCCACATCCTTCTTCTTCCCATTTTGACGTTCACGTTCTCTTCTTTCTTCCTCTTCTAGATCTGCTTCATGAGCTTCTAAATTGCCGATGAGTTGCTCCATTTTGAGTCGAGTGAGGTCGTTTGCTTCTTCAATGGCTGTCACCTTTGGCTTGTATTTTGGAGGAAGTGATCGAAGGATTTTTGATACTTGATCTTCCTCAAGGACAGGTTTTCCTAGGGCACTTAAACCATTAACAATGATAGAGAATTTTGAAAACATTTCACTAATAGATTCATTAGGATCCATACGAAAATGTTCAAGCTTCGTTTTAAGCAAGATAATTTTGGAATTTTTGACTTGGACTGTACCCTCATAAGTTATGGACAGTCTATGCCAAATATCATAAGTTGTATCACAATTTGATATTCTATTAAATTCTCCTACTGAAATAGAACAATATAAGATACTTACAGCTTTTGCATTCATTTGGGCTAGTTTTACCGTGTTTGCATCCCATTCCGCAAATTCATTTTGAGGGAGCATGTATGGAGTAGACACCATTCTCCATAGATCCCAGTTGATTCCTTGGAAATAGAATTGCATCCTTCTCTTCCAATATTGGTAGTTTGTCCCATCGAACGCTGGGGGCCTAGCAACAAGTGTCCCTTCAATGTTGAGGTTGTTGAGAACTCCATCACCCATTTCTTCAAGACCTTGTTAGGGTTCCTTGAAGCCTCGCTCTGATACCAACTGAAAACTACTAGAGGGGGTGAATAGAGTTTTATAAAGATTTTAATAATAATTTAACTCAAACAACCACAATGAAAATATTGGACAAAGAGACACAGGGTTTAGAGTGGTTCCAACCTTAGCAAATACTAAGGAAGTCAGTCCACTACCCGGTTGCTTACCCAACCGGGATTTGAAAAGAAATTTATTTTATTACCTCGCAAGGACTTTACATAAAATACAATTTCTTTTCCCAAACCCTTCAAGCAGCCTTCACCTAGAAGTAATCGCCCAACCTTGAAGCAGCCTTCCCTTGAAGTAGGTGCACCAACTCCCGTTGCACCAGCCTTCTGAAGTAGCTTCCCGTGCGATAGCCTTCTTGAAGTAGCTTGAAGTCCCCTTCTCCACCTGAGAAGTCAACCCTCTCCAATCCGCAGCCTCCAACCCTAGGAGTAGCAAGGAGAGTACAAAGGATAAAAAGGAACAAGAAGGAAAATAGAAATTACAACTTATCCTTTGAAGCCCAAGGCTTGATATGCCTAGATCAAGCGTATAGATCTCCTAACCAAGTGTGTGAACTTGTGATTGCTGTGGTAGGAGATTCTAGCCTATAGGACACGAATTTGAGCTAAGGAGAAAGTAGGCCAATGATCACAATGCTCAAATTGCTTGCAACAGATTGCTCAAGTATGCTCAAGTATTTCTCAAATGTAACAAGTGTATTTTTAGTGTCCTATGGCTTGTCCTATTTATAGGAATGGCCTAAGGATGCTTAAGGACGTTCTAGACAACTTCTAGGGGTTTCTAAATGCTTAACTAGCCGTTAGGTACAAAGTTGTTGCTTTAACAACGGCTAATTAATTTATTCTGCAGTTGCTGTCAGAGACCATATCGGTCGACAAATGGTCGACCGAGACACCTACTCGGTCGAACTTTTGTCGACCGACAGGCTCTCTGGAACAAGTGATTTGCAACGTCTTTCTTCAACTGCCAACTAACTTGTTTGTTGTGTCTAACGGCTACTTTGGATCTTTCTCAGTCGAGAAGATTGTCGACCGAGAGTGTCTCGGTCGAGGGGTTTGTCGACCAAGATTGATCATGTTTCAAGGTTTCAATTTAGGCACTAATTATGTGTGTGAGTGTGCAAAAATAATCCTATTTGAATGGGATGACTTGTCTAACTGTGGTGTTTAGCTAGGGAGAATCTAACGCTTGATTTACATGCAATTCTAAGTACTTGTAATTATATTTTTGTACAAGTTTTTACAATAGTGATTACATTGCATGAAAATGTAAATATGTAAGCTTGTATATTTTCCCTTGTTGCTTTGTCATCCTGCACACTCAAGTAGCTCGTTAGATTAATAAGAATGAAATGTTTGTCATAATCAAAACAAAGGGATTTTATAGATGTCCATTTAGCCAACACATTGTTCTAGCCACACTTGACTACTGCAACAAATGGGTGTAAGATATCTACATCACCAATTCCTCAACTTACTAGATAATCAAATTACTCACAAACAACATCACATGTCATGGAAAATACCACACCAAATCGTCTCTAACAATAGCAAAAACATTATTGTCAAATATGTCAAGGAGTATCAGAGATCCTTGGTAATCAAATATTATCGAATGCCACCATATTGAGATCAATAGAGTTGTGTAGGATGCAACAAGGACCTCATAAAGAAAATTAGATCAAATGACAAATTTCATGAGCATCTTCCAAGGACTCTATGGGTGTATTCAACAATCTGAACATCCATAACAGCCAAGACTTACTCTGTTGTATATGATAGAGGGAGTGTCCTACTAGTAGAGGTCAATATCCCATCTCTCCACATTCTATAATAAGAAGAAATTCACGAAGCGGATAGGTCAAAGACAAAATTTATAGAATCAACACACTTGAAGAATGACAAATGAGAGATATGCACCATGCATAATGCTATCAATATAAATCATCTCAAGCATCAACAAGTGGTTTCATCCCAAAATGGTGATCTAGTACATTGTCTTAGTCAGAACAATGCTGTCAGGGGAAAATCCAATCCCAAATGGGAGGAGCCCTACATCATCCAAGAAATCTATGACTAGATACAATTGAAGATATACATCTCCACCACACAATTATAACCTCATCAATTGCTACTACTACTAACAAGCAAGCTACACTTACATTAATCCCTCAGTAATGAGTACCACATGGGGGAAATCCCACCTTTTAAAATACACTTAAGCCACTTATATACTCCATTCCTTCTCCTGTGGACTCCTAAAGTAGAGAAGGTCAAACACTAGAACTAAGGGTCTACAATGGAAGTGAAGTGACCATTATCCCATGGCTCAAAACATTTAGAAACCTAAATTCACATCTAAAATACACCAATCTCAATGAAAAATGGTAGTCATGGTTGTGTCTCAAGAAAAGAAAAATCCCATGTTTGAAATCACAATTTCCCCAAAGATACAGTGATGCTGAGAACACCCATCTATGATCATCATACGCCTCCTAAGAAAAAAGGTATGATGAAGTTATTAGTCCTCATAGGTGAGTTATAACTTATCAATAAAGTTGTAACATCCTTGTGCCTTTATAAGAATAGAATTCATCTAATTTCCATTATGACATGTGACATTTTTGTAGGTCACAGTATACATGAATGGCTAGTGAACTGGAATACATGTCAGGATCCTAGATGGATGTATATGTCTCATTCTTAAAAATAAAGTGAAATCAGACTTCTCATGGACCAACCTAAACACATATGTTGGGAAAGTCATTAATAGGAAAACCCCATTTTCTATGTCACCATGAAACTCAAGCTCCCATACTAACACTTGGATATTCAATATCTAATCAAAATATCAAAATCCCTGATAGGAAACCTACATATTAATCGATATCATACATAGACACCTTTTCATTTCAATCCGTACCCTAAGTAGGCACATTAAACCATCATTTCTGAAAACAACACTCCAAAAATCATATGCATGTTTGTGGTTAATTATTTTCTATACTACCGTAGGACTACGGCCAACCAAGGTGTCTTTGACACATGATATCTTAATTGAACTGGGTAGGGATTTGCCATTTGCATGCCAACTATATGACATATCCTTAGTCCCTAGAGATACATCTAGTGTAGTGCAACCCCTATCCATCTTCACCACATAGTTGAAGGATTCTCTTGTGGTAGTACAAGATAAAAAGATTTGAATGGAGGAATGACTTATGAATCGTAGAGTGAAACATTGAACAATCTTAATTATGACTTTGGATCCTAACCCTTTCCAACTCTATTAATGAAAAGGGAAAGAAGGATGACCTAGAAAAATGTCATTATCTATTTCTCCAAACTATATAACATGCACAACCATCCCTCTTACCTCAAACATGCAAGTTAGAAAATCATGACTAACCTAGGTTACATGACTATAAAAAAAAGACTATAGAAACAAAGACGTCAATATGAACTAGTTTTGAGCAACAAAATTAAGGGATAAATGTGATGAACATCATGAAGGAAATTCCCTAGTCTAATTTGCACACCATGATCAAATATCCTTTTATAAAGATTCATTTACAAATTTCAAAACAAATTTCTTACAAAGATAAAATGGAAAAATGTCACCATTCTTATAACCAATAAATAGAAAAGAAAAAAACTTACAAAAAATATGAGGAAGCAAGCAACATCACTTTGGACTGATCCACTCCCCATCAAATCAACAGGTTACCAATATTGAATGAAATGAACCTATTTGTGCCAAGTAAACTCAAGAGTATAATACTTACCAAAATGATACACTTCTATAGTATTCTTCTAATGAACAAGCTACATCCTTGTTGCCATCTCTTGGACCTTACAAAAACCATAATAATCCTCTAGTAGAAGGGCATAATGTCCCCAATATCATATCTACACTATCAATGGTCTGATTACGTAAATACATACATGAGGTAACTAGAAACACAATGCTCTAGCCCTAGTAGAAGGATCATCCATTAAAACTCAAGTATCACTATAACACAACCCAAATTGTCAAGATAGAACTTTACCATGTCCCATCATACATCTTCACGTGTCAATGAGCTAGCCACCAAGATATCTCCCCACTTCACTAAACAAGACCTCCTACTTTCATATTCTTCAATAAATCCTCTTATGCATGGGTATGATGTGGATTTTCCATCCCCTAAAATTTAAGAGGACCAATATTGTAAGACCGCAATCTTCTTGACCCTAATCTTGTTTGTTTGTTTTAATTACATGATTAATCAAAATTTCATGTAGTTGATAACAAGGTAACTCAAATCAGATGATAAAAATGAATATAGTTGCTTCATCATGTGTTTCAGATGTCACATTGAAGTTTACAATCTAGCACACATGTATTTGTAAATATTTGTCTTGCTTATCTTTGAACTAGGGTTACTCACCTTAATTTTATAGAGGAGCTTAGTGGGCCTTGAACTGGGCTAGATTTATTGATATTTGGGTTCTATGGGTTGGACCCGAACCTGACCAGGTTTTGGTGAACCCATATGGGGTTTAGGGTTGGTTTGGTTCTAGAGAGAGAGGAGTGTTTTTGGCTAAGGTTAATGGGGGTTGGCTTGATATGGATTTAAACATAGGGTAAGATGGTTGTGGAGGTCTAGTTCATGAACCCAATCAGGCTAGTGTGAACCCAACTAGGCTCATACGAACCTAGGGAGGTTTGACAAGAGGATGTTTCAGGTTCACTTTGTAAAAAGGTGGGGAGTTTTGACTAAATTTGATGTTGAACCATACTGGGTTGAGGTGAATCTAGTCAGCTTAAGTTGAGTTAGTTTTTGGGTTGATTCTCCTCAACATGGAATGGGGTTCTCTGAATCTGGATGGATTTATTGCACTAAGTAGTTTGGTTAAGGATCATCAAAGGACTCTATTAGTGGGAAGACTCAACCCTCTGTCAATCAACATAAGACCCCCAACTTGAATCAATTTATCTACTTCTTTAGGTTGAAGCATTTATTAAATGAGGAGATATCCTAAGAGTGAAACTTGACCTTGATATTGCTTGTGTCTGATCTAGCTTGGATCTTGAGCATCTAAGGAAGGGGCTTCTTCTAAAGATCTTTGTACCTAATTTCATGTAAGAATTTCATGTTTTCTCACCTTTTACTTATTCTTGTCTTCTTTATACCTTCTTGGCTGTGGTTTTTAGAAAACCATGGTTGAAATGCCTTCTAGCAAAGTTTTCATATTTTCTTCCATTCTGTCCTAGCTCGAGCTAGATATTACTTAGGTGAGCATTGAGGGAGGTGGACCAGGTCGATGCATGTGGGGTCTTAGTGTATGACCTTCATTTAAGGTAAGTTCTTCCCTTTTCAATTTGTTTTTCATCACTCTTCTCTCTTCCTTAGTTTGGTGCTCATTTTTTTGGATGCAGCTAGAAGATCCCAAGTTTCTTCCTTATTGTACAATATTTTCTTAGTTCTTGGCTAGGACCAAGGTAGTAGATTGTGTTGTAGAACTTGTTGGCACTCAGTTATCTGTGGAAAGGTCATTTTACTTCTGTCTAGGGATGAGGATCATGGATAAGGAGGTTGATTTGAAAGTGATCTCAAGGAGGAGATTTTAATGATTCCATGTGGGTTGCTTTCTCCCTTCTCGATAGAGACACATGAAATGGATAAAACACAATAAATCTAAGTTCTAAGCTTATTTGTTACTAAATATTTGATGTTTAAGGCTGCAACTCTATCCTTTGAGATGTTGATAATTACTAATCAATATATGATTTTCCTTGCTTGAATGAATGATCAAGTGATCCCTAAGCCTAAAAAGAGAACCTTGAATGCTTTCATTTACTTTATTGGACGATATAATGATATAAAAATACTATCTATAGAACTGAAGATGACTTTTTCTCACTAAGAAGAACTTTTATTACTCAGATTGACCGATGTATGACCCATGCCTACCGGGTTTTTAGGGTCAAGAGTGACTTATACCAAGAGTGTACTATTCTTGCCTAAATGAATGCTATCAAGATGTCAAAAGCTTAACATATATCTAGAAATGAGTTTTTATCCCTTTAAGGTACATCGCAAGTGTAAATATGTTGTTTCTTGATCCTTCTAATGAAACATGTTGTCACAAACCTATTTGTTACCTTAGGTCCACACTCCTAAGGGCTACATAGCCAAATCAAGTGGACTTGGGTGTCCGTCTGTAGAATGGCACAAGTATTTCAAATAGGCAATATATATGTAAAAGTAGTAACAACAAGAGATAACAAGATACTATACATGGAGATAACATATATGTACCCATTTCTAGATTTAAGTAACCCGTTGGTGTTTCATTTTTTATCTTAGAGTCTTGATAAAAGTAGATCTTCATTGGCAACTACAACTTTGATAAACAAAATATATCAATGTGAGTGCATTGAGTACGCTATGAAAAACATGTAGCCATAGTTTAAGAGTACTATAAAATTTTCTTCGCTAGAAACATTATAATAAGAAATAAGTAGAAAAAGGGCATGAAATGCTAAATGACGTTCTTTTATAGAAAGTGTGTTTTAAGTGTATTTTCATTATAGTCAAACATGTACAACCCTTTTATCGACATGGTTCACCTTATTTGGACATCTCCAGTAAGGCACCCAACCTTGCACCCTTACCCCAAGAATACAGGAAGGAATACAAGTTTTGTATAATGGACAAGTTCAATTATGTTCAAGGTTTGTTTGACATATTTCAAGCAAAATATGTTGGTATGTATGCCCTGAGAGCCAATCATGGGATGATTGGTGGGATACATTAAGATTGATTTGATAAACATCAAAGGCAAGCTTCCAATTCTTTCTGGTTCAGTCATATGAGATAGTGATAGAACATATTGAATGTCTAGAGAATGACAGTACTCAATAACGTATGCCTTCAGGTTCATGACCTGAACGATGAGATCATACGGATGCTAAGAGTTTGTACATTCTTGTTATGTCCCTAGTCGGATGTCATTGTGGAAGGTAGATAGACAGCAATGACACACAAGACTAGATTGTGGTGTTGGTTGATGATAGAATGTCATTAGTCATGATATAGAGATATCAAACCAAACACATAGGTACTTGTTAGAGAACAAGTGTACCGGACAGACCCACCGTGAGTTTGACACATGGAACCATGACATGGTAGTCACAGTCAGTACTCACAATGATGGTGGTGAGTGTGATTCTTAGACCTAAAATCCCTACACTCAACACATGTCGTTGGGCACACTTTGACATCATCAAACGCAGTCCTAAAACATGGGTTGTTATAAAGGTGATGATTGGGTGGCTTTGACACATGGGGCTTTTGAGGGGTGAGTGATAGATATGGGATTTGTCCCTCCTGAGGGAGTTTGATATCCAAGGCCACTTGATGAGTAGGATTGAGATAGGCATGCGCATGCATGTGTGAATCAGTATGTGATATTGATTTCATACATATCTCGTTCAATCTACTCTGAGATCAAGAAAGTGAATGAACGTTGACATGATGACTGTTCCATGCCTCGAGTTCATTCGGGATATCAGTGACAAAGGAATTATGCATTCACTGTAACACCATTCACGGATTGTAGGATTGAGAGTTGTTCTCCAACTTTCTACTTTCACTTGGGTAGCAATGATGTGTGACTAGGCACCGCTCTTTGCTTGTGAAGTCATAAGTGTTATGGACTTTCACTGCCAACGTGAAATGGACCTGTAGGGTCACACACATAGGATTTATCCTGGAAGAGGAGTTTTGTCCACAAACAATGTTTAGATTGATTACTAAAGGAGTTTAGTAGTTCAATTAAACACTCAATCAATTGATAGCTCAATATCATATTGTTCAAGGTGTTGGACATATTGATTGGAGTATTGAATTGATTGAAATCACATTTGACTAATTCTGCACAACCTGTACTCCCAACCGATCGGTTCAAGTGTTTAACCGGTCGACTGAGGTTGTTGAAGCGGTCGGCTCAAGTGTTGAGTCGATCGGCTCATGGTCAGAGTGAAACGATCGGTTCAAGTGTTGAAACGATCGGTTCAACTGGTGCAACCGAGCAAGTTGGGAAAGTCAGGTCGGTGAGAATTTTCCTTGCATTTCACTTGCCCAATTTGATTGGAACAAGGATTGGTATTCGATACCAATTAGAAACAAAAGAAGGAAAGTCAATCGGGAACTGATCAGGACCACGAACGGACTGGTTCAGAAGTGAACCGATCGGCTCGTGGGTCCCAACCGATCGGTTGAGGTGTCAACCGACCAGTTCAAATCCCCAACTGACCGGTTCACTTGTGAACCGATTGGTTCAGGTTGCGTGTTGGTTGTTTTTGGTGGAAATCTCGAACCCTTCTACTCCTGCTTTTAGTCTCGCATTGCCCGAGATGGAGAACCCTGTCCCATGACCCTCCTATATATAGGGGTATTGGGGGCTTCTCAAAGTAAAACTCAGTGCAACCAGTTGCTCTGCAAAGTTGTCATTCTCTCTGGTTTTGGTAACTGAGAGAGAGCCCGAGCAAGTGCTTCCCGCAAAGGAAGGTGCAGCAAGGGAAGGACAACTACAGTTGCAACTGGAGGCAGGAGAGTGTGTTGGCGACTAGTACGTCAACAGGAGGGTGCGACTCCTTCCACTTCCTTGTGGGACAAGGAGTGTGGAGTTCTAGGTGGTCCGTGTGGACTACTACAGAGGCGGGAGGTTTCTGCCGCTCAGGAGGACAACTGTCATCCGACAGTCTGGTAGGAGGAGGATTCGTCAGTCCCGGTGTGACCATGAGCTGCACAGACACCATCTGAGACCAAAGGTGAAGACCGCGCAAGGCACGAGGTATTGTCGCTGAGCAAGCCTCGGGACAAGGTATGATTCCACAAACCATCATTTCCTATTATATAGACATTGACGCATTTCCTTGTTCTGAGTTTGGGGGAGAAAAAATTTTGCTTCCGCTGCCTTCTCTGCCTCCCCTAAAACCCAACAGTGGTATCAGAGCCACGTCAACTGTTCTATATTTTAGGAATATCGATATGATCGATTTTGGTTTTCCGCCTTTATTTATTGCATACGATGAGAATAAAATTGGCTTTATGCATGTCCAATCCTAAATCCACAAATCCCAATTACATATATGATATGTATTATTAATGCACTCGATACACGTCATCCTTAAATGAGTTTTGTGGTGGATGTATAGCGCGGTTATGGCCAATAAACCCTATTTGTGATTGGTTGTGTGTGGTTCCTTACATCTCGGTCTGTGCACCGATCTTCCTTCTCCTATTCCTGATGTAACTCAAAATAATTCGAGATTCTTTCCTACCTTTACTCCCCCCCCCCGAATGTAACTCGGGGTTTCCCTTTTAAGCAATGTAATATTAGGATAGATTATATTTCCTGTTATGAATGGCGGACATCTGACGATAGCTGAGACGATCGGTTCAAGGCATGAACTGATCGTTTGACGTTCCAGACGATCGGTTCAAGGAGTGAACCGATCGGTTGATGACCGGTTCGAGGAGCGAGACGAGCGGGTGGCGACCATGATGAGATGCACGACGACCAGACGAACCGATCAGTTGGAGGAGCCAACCGATCGGCTGGTTGCACCCAGACGACCAGCCAGAGAGAGCAGATCATTCATGGGATGAGTTGATCAACTCAGATGGCAAAGCACAGAATTCATCTTGTACAGGTTGCATGTGATGTAGACCTAGATGACCGTGATTCCTCTTGGCTCGAGGAATCACATTAGGATGGCCATAATCATTGCTTTTATCATTTGTGCATGTTTCTGGGGGATATAGCATGTATATGATACGTACTATGTATTGTGGTGATTGGATATGTATATGTATATAAAAACCAAATCCCTCATTAAATATTAAGTTTTATATGCCTTCTAAATGTGACACACGTGAAAAGCTTGATCAACCAAGTGTGGGCACGCCCTAGCGTGATGCACCATCTATCTCGTGGAAGCGTGAAGGATGAATGTGTGGGTCTGCCCTAGAAGGATGCATATTCATCGTGTTTGCTTTGGGTCAGACTTAACAAGGTGATCTAGATGGGATCTAGTACCTTGAGGCATGGAGATGATCATGGCAAGGAGTTGCATATGACATCTTATCAAGAGTTGCATATGATGCAATTGGCAAAAGTTGCCTACCTGAGAGATCTATGTTGTGGGTGACAGCCCTAGTTGGTCCATGGATTAGAGGATTTTAGGATCTTGCCCACTAGAAGGTTGTACGCTGCAATCTTCCGAATTGATGGTGAGGGCTATCAATTTGAAGTAATATAGTGGGAGCGATAATTAATTAAAGGCCTAATTTTATCGTCAACTTTTCAAATCAATCAAACAAGTCAAAAGAGTTTTGGACTAAAATTGCATATATTTCCTTTTGTTAAAATAAA
The DNA here is from genome assembly GCA_963693085.1 of Alisma plantago-aquatica. Classification (NCBI taxonomy): domain Eukaryota; kingdom Viridiplantae; phylum Streptophyta; class Magnoliopsida; order Alismatales; family Alismataceae; genus Alisma; species Alisma plantago-aquatica. The sequence goes on along the minus strand of OY856409.1, from coordinate 1,168,506,823 downwards.
TGGTTAATCAACAATAATCACTTTATTTGCGATCAGTCTTTGAGACCAACAAATTAAATGGGAATAATTCCACGATTGGTTAGGACGATGAGAAGTGTTCTCAATCAAAGAGTAAAAGCTTTAAGTCCTAGTTATACCAGAACCAGATGAACTCGATCCCACCACATCAATGGCTGAAAGTATGCTTATGGAAGCATACTGAGGATGACATTGATGAGGAGTGCTTGATGTTGTGTTCTCTGAACTATGAGTTGTAGAGACAACATGAGACATATGATGTCTCCAAGACACTGTCCTAGTATGTCATGACAGAAGGAGATCCAGTAAGGTATTCACACACTCAATGTGATTGGGTATGTGGAAACCTGACTAAGAAGGATTCCATGTGAGACAATAGTTGGCTATTGGTATGCTACTGTAAATGTTGCGAGAATCATACAATTCATGATAAGCTACAACATGAACAACTTTGACAAGCGTTGATAGAGTTGTTGGACATGTTGAGGATAGTAGAGGCAAAGATGAAGAAATACAAACCATAATCTTTGATGTGATCAAAGAGAAAGGCAATTCTTAAGGGCAAGGATAAGGGAAAAGAAAAGAAGTGTTCTGATGCTAGCCAACAATCCAAGCCATCTTCAGCCTCAAGGCACATGAGAAAGGGTATATGAGGGATTGCCCTCTATATCTGGAAGAACAAAAGAAGATGAAGGAGGGGATGGAGATCTCCACATAAGGTATCATGAAATGAACCGCTTCTTTATCTGAGGTATATGATACCAAGATATGGATATGTCATATATGATATGCAAGATCCGCAAAGAAGTGATGGCCATTGTGAAAGGACCAGGAAAGAAGTACCCATCATTGGAGCAAGTGTTGCTGCCATAGATAGGAGTACCTTTCAGTTTATTTCAGCCTAAAGGGCACGAAATAGAGTTGAGAACTGCTATTTCATATATTTCCAATAGATAGAAACACTTTATTTTTGCATATTGTATGACAATGATGGCAATTAATAAAGTTGATTTTTCAATCTTAAAGATATGATCTTTGTGGGAATGCCTTGTTTATCTTGTGATACATGGTATGCATAAGATAAAATGATACCTAAAGTTATTGATAACTCAAACAATCAAATTAGCATCAATCATGAGAAATTCATTTCTAGTTTCCATATGATGGATAAATCTAGACTCTTTTGGTTAGAGAACCAGTAAGAGACATGAATCTCTTGTACATGATTAATCAATCTTCACTAATGGTAGTGGGAGAATGATTTTCCTATTAGGTATAATACATGTGATGTATTTACATACCTATTGGAACAAATGCTAGTACTTCAAATGGTGTTTAGAGAAATACCAATATGAATATCTTGAAGTGTTCAAGATTATCATAGATGAAGTAAAAATTTGGTAGTGTTAATTCTTGATGAGATCAAAGAATGAAATACTTGGACCAAATGTTTGAGATCCTTTTGAGTGATTATGATAGTGTATCATAGTGAACTCATGATTAAGGCATGGTGATGTCTAAATCAAGAAGGAATCATACTCTAAGGAGTTAGAGAATGATTATCAAATAATTGAATTCTTCTTAATAAATGAATACCCCACACTAATAAAGGACATTGAGAATCACAAGGAGTTGTGAGTTCTTATATCCTTGACAGATACACCTCAATTATATATGTGATGAGTTGTTCATGTGATGAGTCAACTATCTAGATAAATATGAGGAACCAAATTTTGAGTTATGGTTTATGACCATTGCATCCTAAATGACATCCATGTCAACCATAAGGTGTGACCTTGATGGTAGCACTCATTGGATGAAATCCATAAGTGCAAATGAGTCTTAAATGTTAAGACACATGGATAACATTTGAGAAGGATGATGCTTGTTGATTGAAACTTAATGACTGATACATTTGGCATATGGATACTAAAACCGCATTCTTATGAGGAATAAAACAAGGATGTGTACGTGACACAACCTATAAGGTTTATGAATCCACTAATGCAAAATGAAGTCTATAAGTTACAATGGACTAATCAATGTGATTGATTGAGTACAAGAAACTCAGAATTGGATCTTTACTTTGATGATATAGTCAAAGGGTTTGACTGATATGTCAAAGATAAAGAAGGGATCTGTGATTTAGTGGGAGTGTATTCACATTTCACATGTTATTGTGAAATGGAAATGTTCTAGAATGGAAATCCAAAAGTGGAAATTATCTTTAAGGAAGATAGATATGTTTCCTATGTGATAGGAATAGAGATCTATAGAGATAGTTCTCGAAAACCTCTTGACCTGAAAAGAGAAAGCATACATTGGCAATCTGTACTGAAGAGTTCAGTATGCACAGATTCAGTGGGAGAAAACTTTTTATGTTACATGGAGTTAGTATCCCAAGGCCAAGTGTCCAATTCTTATGAAGAATGGGAACACTAAGAATAGATATGGATCTATCATGTATGTAATCATCTCATTATCTTGCATGTATCGACATGGCAAGAACTAAATGCATTCATCATCTTATATGTAGGACATGGCAATATGATGTGCTCATCCTGATAACTCGTATGTGGGACATGACAAGTGGATGTCTGTCTACTTCCAGTAAGTGTTACTGGAATACCATGAGAACTTGATATGTACTTGAGAAGTACTGGTTCTATGGAGATAAGGAAGAGTTCAATGTAAAGAGTTACATTGATGCAAACTTCCGAAAGGACAGAAAATTAATCGCAAAATATATATAGGATATATAAAAGTGAAGGTTTGTTGATGATTGGAAGTGTACCAATAAAACCATTTAAAAGGAAATTCCAAGTATCTATGTGTTAGAGAATAGCAGTGGATACTATATGGATCTGGGAGTTCATAAGATGAACTTATAGATATTCCGCTCATTGATGACAAGTATGGAATCCTTGATCATGCAATGTGGATAAAGGTTAGCAAAGGAATACTAGATCACATATTACGGCAACTCCGTCTCATACGTGTGACGTATAGTGAAGAGATGTGAGACATGCAGTTTATACCGACTTTGGCAAGGTGTTGCCATTACTCACTATGTTGGCACTAGAGCACAGTAACATGTGGGACATGTTTGAAAATCACTATGAATATGATTCAAGGGTGATTGGCTCGCAGTGCAAGTGGGAGTATGTTGGTATCTATGCCCTGAGAGCCAATCATGGGATGATTGGTGGGATACATTAAGATTGATTTGATAAACATCAAAGGCAAGCTTCCAATTCTTTCTGGTTCAGTCATATGAGATAGTGATAGAACAGATTGAATGTCTAGAGAATGACAGTACTCAATAACGTATGCCTTCAGGTTCATGACCTGAACGATGAGATCATACGGATGCTAAGAGTTTGTACATTATTGTTATGTCCCTAGTCGGATGTCATTGTGGAAGGTAGATAGACAGCAATGACACACAAGACTAGATTGTGGTGTTGGTTGATGACAGAATCTCATTAGTCATGATATAGAGATATCAAACCAAACACATAGGTACTTGTTAGAGAACAAGTGTACCGGACAGACCCACCGTGAGTTTGACACATGGAACCATGACATGGTAGTCACAGTCAGTACTCACAGTGATGGTGGTGAGTGTGATTCTTAGACCTGAAATCACTACACTCAACACATGTCGTTGGGCACAATTTGACATCATCAAACGCAGTCCTGAAACATGGGTTGTTATAAAGGTGATGATTGGGTGGCTTTGACACATGGGGCTTTTGAGGGGTGAGTGATAGATATGGGATTTGTCCCTCCTGTGGGAGTTTGATATCCAAGGCCACTTGATGAGTAGGATTGAGATAGGTGTGCGCACGCATGTGTGAATCAGTATGTGATATGGATGTCATACATATCTCGTTCAATCTACTCTGAGATCAAGAAAGTGAATGAACGTTGATAGGATGACTGTTCCATGCCTCGAGTTCATTCAGGATATCAGTGAAAAAGGAATTATACATTCACTGTAACACCATTCACGGATTGTAGGATTGAGAGTTGTTCTCCAACTTTCTACTTTCACTTGGGTAGCACTGATGTGTGACTAGGCACCGCTCTTTGATTGTGAAGTCATAAGTGTTATGGACTTTCACTGCCAACGTGAAATGGACCTGCAGGGTCACACACATAGGATTTAACCTGGAAGAGGAGTTTTGTCCACAAATAATGTTTAGATTGATTACTAAAGGAGTTTAGTAGTTCAGTTAAACACTCAATCAATTGCTAGCTCAATATCATATTGTTCAAGGTGTTGGACATATTGATTGGAGTATTGAATTGATTGAAATCGCATTTGACTGATTCTACACAACCTGTACTCCCAACCGATCGGTTCAAGTGTTGAACTGGTCGGCTAAGGTTGCTGAACCGATCGGCTCAAGTGTTGAGTCGATCGGCTCATGGTCAGAGTGAAACAATCGGTTCAAGTGTTGAAATGATCGTTTCAACTGGTGCAACCGAGCAAGTTGGGAAATTCAGGTCGGTGAGAATTTTCCTTGCATTTCACTTGCCCAATTTCATTGGAACAAGGATTGGTATTCGATACCAATTAGAAACAAAAGAAGGAAAGTCAATCGGGAACTGATCAGGACCACGAACCGACCGGTTCAGAAGTGAACCGATCGGCTCATGGGTCCCAACTGATCGGTTGAGGTGTCAACCGGCCGGTTCAGGTCCCCAACCGATCGGTTCACTTGTGAACCGATCGGTTCAGGTTGCGAGTTGGTTGTTTTTGGTGGAAAATCCCGAACCCTTCTACTCCTTCTTTTAGTCCCGCATTGCCCGGGATGGAGAACCTTGTCCCATGACCCTCCTATATATAGGGGTATTGGGGGGTTCTCAAAGTACAACTCAGTGCAACCAGTTGCTCTGCAAAGTTGTCGTTCTCTCTGGTTTTGGTAACCGAGAGAGAGCCCGAGCAAGTGCTTCCCACAAAGGGAGGTGCAATAAGGGAAGCACAACTGCAGTTACAACTGGAGGCAGGAGAGTGTGTTGGCGACTAGTACGTCAACAGGAGGGTGTGACTCCTTCCACTTCCTTGTGGGACAAGGAGTGTGGAGTTCCAGGTGGTCTGTGTGGACTACTACAGAGGCAGGAGGTTTCTTCCGCTCAGGAGGACAACTGTCATCTGAAAGTCCGGTAGGAGGAGGAGGAGTCAGTCCTGGTGCGACCAGGAGCTGCACAGACACCATCCGAGACCAGAGGTGAAGACCGCGCAAGGCATGAGGTATTGTCACCGAGCAAGCCTCGGGACAAGGTATGATTCCACAAACCATCCTTTCCTATTATATAGACGTTGACGTGTTTCCTTGTTCTGGGTTTGGGGGAGAAAATATTTTGTTTCTGCTGCCTTCTCTGCCTCCCCTAAAACCCAACAAAATAAATGTACTAATTAAATGGAACAAGTATCTCAAACAAGTAATTATCTAGCCAAGCATTCATACAAGCATACACACAAGCAATCCAATAACATAGTAGGGTTAAAAGATTAAGTGTACCTTAAGAGTTATGATTTTTAGTAGGATTCCTAGGGATGATCCAAACTAAGGGAGCCTAGCAAAGAAAATATATAGCATGGTGTCTTAGATCAAATGGGTTTAGTTAATATAAACATGAAACATGTCATGTGGATGTTCTCCTAAACCTAGGTATCAAATAGTTCAAGTGGGATCCCATCTTGTTAAACATGCAAACATTGATTTAACATAGTCTATACATTAACACTAAACCTTAGGTCTAGGTGAACCATCCACATTAGGAGTACTAGGAGATGAGGATAAACTCTTATTTATAAGTTAGGGAAGCATGATATTTATATTTCCATCAATATTCAACAATGTAAGATCATTATTGGGAATATTGGATCGATATCATGCATTATTATCCAAATTCTATATCATATGATCATAATGGAGCATTAAGGTGAATGGGAAATTTATAGGTATTGTATGATAGGACTACTGATTTAAGTCCTAAGGTAACATGGCAATCATTAAAGGATCATTCATGCAAGATTAGTGTCAAACAAACAACATGTGTATTCACACCACATTAGTTGTCATATGTAAAACATGAGTGCATATGAGTATGTTACAAGGCATTTCAAGAAACAAGTCATCTAAGGTCTAATTTGGGAGTGGATAGAGAGATTTAGCACAAGAATTAGGGGTTCTATCACATAAGTAGCAACCATCTCATATTAGGGCACAAAGTGTACAAAGGTGAGTCTTTGAGCTACTCATGGAAAAGAGGTACAAGATTTCAATAAAACAGGACACAAAGTATATCTTTGCTTACTGATTATGAGATTACATGGTTTCATGAAGACAAGGTAAGCTATAGTACCAAAGTTGATCTAAAAATATCATGTGTGCACATACAAGGACCAATTTTAGGTCAAAGACATTAGATGGTCATTCAGATGGTGCCATGCATTGAAAGAATCCAATATAGAATAAGTTTACTATTGTAAGGCTAAGATAGGATTGTGTAGCATATAAGAGAAGCCTTGAGCATTAAGTAGGTTGAATCATGTAAAATGGCTTCAACATTATCATTTTGAGAACATCAGTGGAACTATGAGAAGAAGTAGCTCATGAAACTAGCACCATTAGATATATCTCATTGAGAGGATCAAAAACCATATATAATATGTCATATTTGGCCAAAGGATGTGAGAGATCAATTTTTGAACTTATGCAATCGTGATTAGGAAGTATAGGGTTTATAGGAAGGGTGTTACACATCATGCGAAGGTGAATCAGGGTCCTTGATTTGTCATCTGATGCTGGTCACTCACATGCCTTCTCTCACAGTGCCCAATCAATGATCGGGTCACAGCTAACCACTGGAAAACTCTTGTGGCTCATCCAGGGACCACGCTTTGCCGCCCGTCCAAATGGCATTCTGTGCGAAAGAGGGTGGGGAGTGGAGAGACATTTCATCCCTTTGATTGGCATCGTGTATCTTGGCGTCATCCTCCTGAGTCGACCCTTCACCCACATGGATCAAACTGCTCATGGTGGTGCGGGGACGGTCTTCTCGCCAAAGCAAAAGAGGCACAGAATCTTTGGGGTTCTGGGTGCCACGCTAAGTTGCCACCTCCACACGGATTGGCGGAGTGACCCTAAGGATCCCATCAATTTTTCTGAGCTAACAAGGTGGGAAAATGCCCCAAACATCCTCCAGGGCGGCGCCAAGGAGAACAGGTGTGGAGGTGAGAAGAAATTTGGGTGTTAGGGTTAGCGAGAAGGCAAGAGGAGTGAGGAAAATGGAAGGGAAGAGAAAACGGGGCCAAGTGAGGTGTATATTGCACAAAAGAGGCAAGGAAAAGAAATGGAGCACATGTGTCTTAGAGCCATTATCTCCAATAGAGTGTACAGAAGTAGGGGAAGGTCTCTCAACCATTGGATGGGAGCCCAGATCTGAGGGTGTGAGATCGAAGGGTCCAAAAAGCTTATTCTTGGATTCAAGGCATATGATTGGTTAAGGGGAAAGTCTTTTGATCACCAAGAAAAAGGGTTAAATGGGTCGTGTGCACCTAAATTTTGGCTCAAAAAGGGGTTTAGAACGATTTAAATCAATTAAATAAGTGGATAAGAGTCAAACTTTGAAAGGCCATAACTTGGGCTATATGGTCTGATTGAGGCAATTTTTGCATTGTTGGATTTCTAATTAATCTTATCACCATCAAAAGCATTTTATAGCAAGAATATTCATTTAATGATTTCAATTTGGATTTAAAGTTGGTGATACATAAAAGTCTTGACACCTAGTTCAAAACTCAATTTAAATTCATGTATAAGTACAAAGTGATGTTTAATCAAGTTCAAGACTTAAATTGGGAATCAAATGACTCAAATTCATAAAGTGGAGGTGAGGGAGGTTGTTGAGTACATTAGGGAGTCAAATGAGTCAGGATGTTATGAATTAGATGATAGAAGAAAACCCAAGTTATCACATCCTCCCCACCTTAAAAGGAATTTTATCCCCAAAATTAAATCAAGTCATCAATAGAGATTGAGTTTCCCATTCAATGCCAAGATCATCCTAGTATTCTCATAAAGTATCAATTCTAGTTACAACCATCTCATTCTAAAATCAAGCAATCGAGCATCATGGTTAGCATATAGTTACATAGATCATCAATTTGGAAGTATTATCACATGAGTCATAAATCGGGAGGGATCATCCTATAAATCACAATTTGGAGAGATCGCATTTTTAGGTCAAACAAATAAAGCTCTTTGAATCAAGAGTAAAGAATGACTTTCGTGTCTAACATTTAGGGTCCTAGCGTCTACATTTGCCTAGGTGGGGTTATACATCAATGATCAAGAGTTCATATCTCCACAATTTGATACATACATTATATTTCAATATCGTGATTTTGTGCTCAAAATGAATGGAAGGTCCCAACCTGGTCCATATGGATCTCACCCTTAAGCCATAAATCGAGCGAATTAACATAGTTAGAATTTCACATTTTTAGGTTAGGGAGCATGAAAGTTGTCTGTCATATATTGAAGGTGATCTCAAGATCCAAATAGGGTGATCATAGGGGTCAAGTCAATAATCAATAGTCAAGATTTCATATATACATATTGAGAGTCAAGTTTGGACATCAATGTCATAAGTATAAACATTTAGAAGCCAGGTTTTAGATTCCTATTTAGAGCTTAGGGGTGATCATTCATCCATATAAACTAATCGAGCAACAATCAATCAACATTTTGAGCAACATTTCGAGCGACATTCAATATACGAGTTTAAGACATCAACATCAAGTTCATTATCATGGTGTCAAAGGTTGATGAAAGATCCAGACCTAGGTCTTTCTTGGAACTTCACCTCTATCTATAGTCAACCTCATTATATTTGAAGATCATCATCAATTTGAGATTCGAGATTGAGTAACAATATCGTCTTAAATTTGACCTATTAGGGACATAGGTCCAGGAGTCAAAATTGGGTGGAAGGAATTTTCCTTCCCAAACTCTAAATAATCAATAAGATGAGAATTTAGAGGTGGTCATAATGGGGATGTGACCTAGGTTAGGGGAGTCATAATTCAACTACCACCCCAATCTAGAACAAAAGTCAGCATTAATTGTGAGCCGTCAAGCGTAACCAAATAGGGAGAGTATAATTATCACATTATTCTTCATAGGTTCGTGATACCAAAGGTCAAGGTCATAATTGTGTTCCCTTCCTTCCATGATCAAGGTAAGGGTATATTTTAGAAATCGAGAATCAAATTGTGCACTCCAAGAGTAGAGCATAATAGGGCAAGAGTGAGATGCACGTCCATCACATTATTCAAAATTGAGATTACTAAGAGGCATGGAAATCAATAGGAAGGATGCCTCATGTATCAAAGTCTTTCATCATGATTTTGAGAATCAAAGGGCTTAGTAATTCCATGGCATGACCGTGGTACATATCAAACAGGGGAAAGTTTCCTTAACTATGTTTGAGGTTTAATCAACAATAGAGCAACAAAAATTTAATCAATAGGGACCTCATCAAACATTAGGTGTAAAACATGAGTTCCACCTAGTTTCACTATATCAAGAATTCACCTCAAACATAGAAATCACTTGGTAACATTGAGTTTGTATGAATACATCACTTTCAAGAGTACTTTCTTACATCAAATAGGGTTTTCAATTCAAGATCAGATCATGGCATTTTCACCTTAGTCGACTTTCATAATTTCAAATAGTTTTACTTTTCCCATTCATAAGCTACCCATAATCAAGATGTCATGTTATTAATAGTCATGAGAGGAGATTCGCATGAGGATATGAGAATCCTAACTAATCATCATCTACATGGGTTGCTTGGGTAGTCCTTAGAGAAGAGGTGAGATACCATAAGACTCTATAGTATTTAAGGGAAGGATTTTAGTCCTCCTAAGTTCTTAAGATGTGTTATGCCTTAAACAAATATAGAGTCCTATGTGTATAGCTCTGCCATTTGTCATAGAACTATTTGTTACCCTAGATCCACACTTTTAGTGGCTACATAGCCAAAGGCGAGTGGACTTGGGCGTCCATCTACATAAGGACACAAATATTTCATACAGGAAATATATATATATATATATATATATATATATATATAAGCAGTAACAACAAGAGATAACAAGATACTAAACATGGAGATAAGAGATATGTACCCATTTCTAGATTCAAGTAACCCATTGGTGTTTCATTTCTGATCTTAGAGTCTTGAGAGAAGTGGATAGTCATTGGCAACTACAAATTTGATAAATTAAATTGATCAATGTGAGTGCTTGATTACACTATGAAAAACATGTAACCACAGTTTAAGAGTGGTATAAAAGTTGCTTGGCTAGAAACATCATAATAAGCAATAAGATACTCAACAACATATCATGTTCATTGACTAGCTTTCCATTGGAAGGGTTCGTAAGGGTGCTCAAGATTAGCTAACCCTTTTATCGACATGGTCCACTTTATCTAGACATCTCTGGTAAGGCACCCAACCTTGTGCCCTTACCCCAAGAATATAGGCAGGTGCACAATTTTTATATAATGGACAAGTTCAATTATGTTTGAGCTTTTTTCAACATATTTTAAGCAAAATAAATTTACACATCATAGGAAACAAGTAGCTCAAACAAGTAATAATCTAGCCAAGCATTTATACGAGCATACATACAAGAAAGCCAATAACATAGTAGGGTCAAGAGATTAAGGGTACCTTAAGAGTTATGATTCTTGAGTAGGATTCTTAGGGATGATCCAAAACAAGGGAACCTCACAAAGAAAATATATAGCATGGCATCTTAGATCAAAGGGGTTAAGTTAATATAAACATAAAAATGTCATGTGGATGTTCTCCTAAACCTAGGTATGAAGTAGTTCAAGCGGGGTCCCATCTTATCAAACTTGTAAACATTAATTCAACATCGTCTAGGCATTAACACTAAACCTTATGTCTATGTGAACCATCCATATTATGTGTGATGACCCAGAATTTTGGATTTTCATACCAAATATAGTATATTAAGACCATGAGTGTTACACGGATGAAGGATACCAAATTGAGGAATTGGTTGTTCAATTATTGACTATTTTCCCTTAGAAAGTGTAAACAAATATGCAATTGATGAATAGGATACGAATTGAGATCAATTATGATGAATATATGTGTATATTAATTGATTTGGATACTTATGAGTGAAAAGGGGCCCATTTAACAGTCTCAACAAACTCAAGTGATAATTTGATGAAATTTGAGGTCTGTTAGGATCATAAAAGGTATTTTTTACTTGTTTGATCAAGAGTTGAAGTTCAAGTGACTTGTATTTATGGTATATACAATTATTATGAGACTATTTGAGAGTAAGTTTTGATGGTGAACTGTTGGACTTTCAAGTTCAGACTTGATAATGTGAGGATTTAGGTGATGAAGAACCTATGGTTCAAATATCATGGAATTTCGATTAACAAATTGAGAGATATATGAGATTGAATTCGATCAAATGAATACTAGTTCATTGATTTTAGACATAAGTTTGATTCTATATGATGTGTCGCAGGACCTTGTAAAATCAGTAGAAAATAACTCTCTTGGCCTATAAATGCCCCCAAAATACACATGGACTCAAAAAAATATCCACTTTATTATTGGACCCCTATATCAGCCCCTTGAGCCACTTTCAATGATGATGTTTAATTTAGAGTATAATGCTCCTTTTAATGGTTTATTGAATGGTCCGGCCAGAGTAGCTCGGCTGGTTGTGGCTCGGTAAGTCTCAATGAAGGATCCGGGTTCGAATCACGTCGTAGACACTTTATGAAAAGTAACTGAATTTAATTGGGCACGGGAGGGGGTGATTGGACTGCTCACTACTCATGTCCCTTGGGTATACATTACTAGGGTGGGGTCACCGAAGTGGCTCCTCATCGGGGGTGGTTCCCAAGTAAATAAAAAAATAGTTTATTGAATGAAATAAATAATATCCAGTTGATATTAATTCTTAGAAAATTCTCCTAGAATCCTAATGATGATTTGAATTCATATTTTCACTCTAATCTATGTAATATACCTAAATAATTGGCCATTTCCTATTATTGACTGATTAAATGCTTTTAGCCTCATTAAATAGACCAATCATTAGAAAATTCTGAAAATTGAACGAGAGTCTAATTATGACCCCCTGATCAGTAGAAAAACATCATACATAAGTTAAAGATTGTTTGAACCTAGATTTGGCCAAACCCTAATTTGGACCTAAATATCAGGAATAATGGTGAACATTGTATTATTGATGATTAATTATTATTAATCAGGTGATGACCAGAGATGTAGATGATCCAGACTATAAATAGGAATCTCTGAACTCAGGTACATGGGATTTTATTAAGTATAAGACTAGTTTTTATGGATGCATAATGATATGATGTACTTTGGATGTTTTATTTGCATATAAATTCTTGGATGCATTTTAGTAGTATATGCTTCGCCAAATATAAAACAACATAAAATAATATTGATGGTTTGTAGCTACTAAGTGTTTACATTTTCTCTCTCTCTACCTCTCTCTATATATTTCTCTCTATCTCTCTCTCTCCTAAATATAAGATCGTCGCATCCCCATAGCCCGAGGGGTGGGGATCCCCACATCCTAAGGGGTGGAGAAAATATGAAGTGTGACACCACTTAGTAATAAAAATACATCAAAAGACATCTAAAATTATGTGTTTACCTGATTATCGCATTAAATAATTTTTTTACCTTTTCTTTTTTTTCAAAAAAATTCCAAATATGCAAGCACAATATATATGTATCTTTCACCCACGCACACAACGCATTGCGTTGATTCACTATTTCATGTATGTTTTAGGTTCAGAGATAGCATGGGAGAACAAGATGGGAGTGAACATTTGTACAAGTGGTACTTATTGTGCTTAGATCATGTTAGCATACATGTTCAGACTTGTGTAAAATTATCTTTCAATATATAACTGTAGTTTGTAATAATTCATCTTGTAATAAATTTACATGTTGAATGTTGACAAATGTTACGGTGTATGTTATAGTTGTTTGTTCACGTATGGGTATGTTGCTTTCGTATCGCTCTCTAATATGATTGTTAACATTTTCGGATTTGTCCTCTCAGTACTTCTAAGTCTCAAGACGGCAAAATCCGAAGACATTACACTATGAGTACTACAATATGAGGATAAACTCTAATTATAAGTAAAGGATCCATGATATTTAGACTTCCATCAATATTCATCCATTTAAGATCATAATTTGGAATATTGGATCAATCTTATGCATTAGCATCATAATTCTATATCATATGATCATAATGGAGCATTAAGGTGCATGGGAAATCTGGATCTATACTATGATAGTACTACTGATTTTAAGTCCTAAGGTAACATGGTAATCATTAAAGGATCATTCATGCAATATTAGTGTCAAACAGACAACATGTGTATTCACACCACATTAGTTGTCATATGTAAAACATGAGTGCATATGAGTATGTTACAAGACATTTCAAGAAATAAGTCAGTTAAGGTCTAATTTAGGAGTGGACATAGAGATTTTCTTAATAAGAATGCACTATAGCACAAGAATTAGGGGTTCTATCACATAAGCACCAACCATCCTATATTAGGGCACAAACTGTAGAAAGGTGAGTCTTTGAGCTACTCATGGAAAAGAGGTACAAGATGTCAATAAAACAAGACACAAAGAATCCCTTTGCTTACTAATTTCAAGATCAAATTCTTTCATGAAGACAAGGTAAGCTATAGTACCAAAGTTGATCAAACAATATCATGTATGCACATACAAGGACCAATTTTAGGTCACAGGTAGTCATTAGATGGTCATTAAGATGGTCACATCCATTAAAAGAATCAAACCTGGAATAAGGTTACTATTGTAAGGCTAAGATAGGATTATGAATCATATAAGAGCATCCTTGAGCATCAAATAGGTTGAATCATGCAAAAATACATCAAAGTTGTCAGGACATCAGTGGATCTACGAGCAGAACTAGCTCATCAAACTAGAACCATTAGATAGATATTATTGACAAGATCAAAAATCATATATAATATGCCGTGTTTGGCCAAAGGATGTGAGAGATATCAATTTTTGAACATATGCATGAAAACATCATGAAATCGTGATTAGGAACTAGAGGATTTATAGGAAGGGTGTTACATATCATGCGAAGGTGAATCAGGGTCCTTGATCGGTCATTCAATGGTGGCCTCTCACATGCCTCCTCTCACAGGTGCCCAACTAGTGGTCGGGTTGTAGCTGACCGTTGGGAGACTCGCGTGGCTCATCCAAGGATCGTGTGTCGCCGCCCGTCCAAACAGCATCTTGTGCAAAAGAGGGGGGAGTGGAGAATCATTTCAGCCCTTCTGTTGACATCATGTAGCTCAGGGTTAACCTCATGAGTCGAACCTTCACTCATGTGGATCAAACCCCTCGCGTCGACGTGGGGACGATCTTCTCACCAGAGCAAAAGAGGCATGGAATCATCGGGAATTTGGGCACCACACTAAGTTGTTGTCGTCATGCGGCTTGACGGCAAGACCCTGAGGCTCCCATTGATTATTCTGAGCCGACAAGGTGGCGATATGTCCTAAACGTGCAACATGGCAGCACTGCAGAGAACATGTGTGGGGGCAAGAAGAAATCTGGGTGTTAGGGTGAGCGAGAAGGAAAGAGAAGTGAGGGAAATGGAAGGGAAGACAAAATAGGGCCAAGTGAGGCATAAATTGCACAAAAGAGGCAAGGAAAAGAAATGGAGTAGGTACATCATAGAACCATTATGGCTGACAGAGTGTACATAGTTAGGGGGAGGTCTCTCAACAATTGGATGGGAGCCCAGATCCTAGGGCGTGTGATCAAGGGTCCAAAAAGCTTATACTTGGATTCAAGGCATATGATTGGTTAAGGGTGAAGGCTTTGGATCACCAAGAAAAGGGGAAAAGAAAAGGGGTAACTGGGCGGCGTGTGCGCCCAGATTTCAGCCCAAAAAGGGGTTTAAAATGATTTAAATCAATTAAATGAAGTCGATAAGAGTCAAACTTTGAAAGGCTATAACTTGGGCTATGATGGTTTGGTTGAGACCATTTTGGCATCGTTGGATTTCTAATTGAATTATATACACCATGAAAAGCATTTTATATCAAGGAGAGTTCATTGAATGGTTTAGATTTGGATTGCAAGTTGATGATACACAAAAGGCTTGACACCAACTTCAAAACTTGATTTAAAGTCTTGTATAAGTACAAAGTGATGTTTAATGAAGGTCAAGACTTAAATTCGGCATCAAATGACTCAAACTCATCAAAGTAGAGGTGAGGGAGGTTTTTGAGTACATTAAGGAGTCAAATTAATCAAGATGTACATTAATTAGATGAGAGAGGAAAATCCAAGTTATCACACATGCCAAGTTCGTAAGAGGGGAAATGACATTTTTATCATTGTGCTATTTTCCTATTTAAAATGAATAAAAACTTAATGCATCTTAACCTTGTTTTTTTATTGAATATACATGTTTTTTACTCTAAAAAGGTTCAAATGAGTACTAAAGACTTGATTACTTAGATATGATATGCAAATGGAATCAAAATATATGTTTACACTTAACTTGGGTTAACTTATGGATTTAGCATTATGAATAGATGCACACAAAAGTTTTTGCTAAGATCAAAGTGGGAAAACATGAATGAAGGTTATTTGGGGAACTTCTAATCAAATATGATCTTCTGTATAAAAGTTGGCAGTTCTTTTATGAAAGGAGATGCATATAGGGATTTTTCCTTCTTCATATGAAGATTTATCCTTTATCCTCCTTTCTTCCTATAATCTTTATGGATTTGAGTAAATGTGATATAAAACATGGAACTATAAGACATATCTTCATATACTGATTACACATGTAGGCTTGATATAGAGGTGGATTCCTTGAGGGCAATTATTAGGGTTGGGCAAGAAACCAAACCAGGCCATCAAACTCAACTAAACCAAACCAAACAATTTGGTTTTAAAGGGGTAAATGGTTTGGTTTGGTTCCAAACATTTAAAACCATGAAACAATGGTTTGGTTTGGTTTGGTTTGCTTTGCTTTGCTTTGCTTTGCTTTGCTTTGCTTTGGTTTGGTTTGGTTTGGTTTGGTTTGGTTTGGTTTGGTTTGAGGGTGCACTTTAACCAAACCAAACCAACATATATCTATATGTGACTAAAGTATATACTTATATTGTGAAAAATTCTTATCAAAAATATTTTTTTGATACTTAATAAGTTCATATATGTTAATATGTAAAAGGAATCCTAAATAAATGAGATTAAGGCTTACAACATTTCAGACTATGTGGTACAATGCATAGTTATTTGAAGATTGTTGGACACTATCTACTTATAGTTTATATATGTGTTCTTACATTACCAATTTCTAAACAATATTTTTCCAACATGGGGTTTATTTATTATGCTAGATGCATTGATTAAGATGATAAAGATAGTTGAATTTTTTATAGTCAAACTAAGTATAAATCTTTGTAGTTTCTAATTTAATAGTTTAAAACCAAACTAAACCAAACCAAATCACAAATCAATAGTTATGTTTGGTTTGGTTTTGGACTATTGAATGGTTTGGTTTAGTTTGAAAATCTTACAAACCGATATGTATGGTTCGGGTTGTAGTTTCTGTGGTAAATCAAACCAAACCGACCTATTCCCACCCCTAGAGATGATGTTGGTTCCCTCATGGATTGATGTCAAGGGCAAATATATAAGGAGTTACTTCTTGTGGGAAATGACTAAAATATAAAATGGTGGGATATATCGTGTAATGCCTATGGGATGATAATATATGTAGGTATTGATATATTTACCTTCAAAATGAGGTATGCACCTTTTAATAATTAAGTAGTCCCAAAAAATGTAATGTGATGATGATTAGATACCCCTAAATTGGACTAATGTTAGAGGTAATTTAATTTTATAATCCTTCATAATAATGATGTGGTTTATTATCGCACTAATAAATTCACTCAGGGTTGAATTCCCAGAGTTTTTATCAAAACCTTGTGCAATAATACTACCCGCAAGCAGACGACTCTTATTGTAGTATAATTAAGGATTGAATCCCAAGGGACAATGTTTTTAAGAATCGTAGCTAGTCTAGTCTGGTTCAAGTAAGACTAATATTTAGAACAAAGGTTGATTTGAGGTTAATTAAACTAAATGCAAGAAAGTAAAGAGAAGAATTAAAGTTGATCTAGATTAATGATATAGAATCATTGGGATGGTACCAAGTTTCACCACCACTACACATGCAAACACATCCAAACATCAAACATCCAGGCAAGATATAACTATCCAAATAGAACTGTTGTGAACCCTCCCAGAGGGATGTTTAGGTTCACGTAAGCATCACCTTAGGCATCAGATGTCTCATCGCCATATGGATCATTCACTTACGACTTTGAAGATATAGATATCCAACTAAAGTTGTGGGCCCCTTATACAGGCGTTAGGCACATAGAAGCGTCATCGTGGACTAGATGGCTCGTCCCCTCACGGATCATACATTTACGACCTCAAGGAATCCCTTTCTATTTCTAGTCAGGGAGTCAACCGTGCTAATCGACAAGCAAGTAGGTGATAAATCCACAAGAAAATATCGATGATTAACAATGAAGATACAGATATCCAACTGAAGTTGTGGCCCTCCCTGAGGGATGTTTAGGCACATAGAAGCATCACCGTGGGCTAGATGGCTCGTCCACTCACAGATCATACACTTAAGACCTCAAGGAATCTCATTCCATTTCTAGTTTAGGAGTCAACCTCATTAATTGACATTCTACCCTACATATAGAAGTTCTCGCAATATAGGGAGGAACAAGATAAAACCAAGCAGATAATCAATCCACAAACATTAACGATTAACAACAAAATGAAAAGGTATATACATTGTCATAGAATGTTTAACAAGACAACATGCTTGCATGAGCAGCGGGGCTAGTCCGCGCACCCCAGCGACAAGGAACTACTCGCTCATGATGCAAGAAACAAGAATAATAAGAGAGAGGGAAGATTCCGCCATGAGCATAATGCAGAAGGTGGTCGCAGCTCGGTGAAGATGATGCGGTCTTCTATGTCATGTCGAAATAGATCTAGATGAGGAGTGAGGGACACCAAGACAGACTGGGTAGTCTTTCTCTCTCCACCTTCCTTCTCATCTCATCCTCCTTGCTCGTAGCAGGAGGAACAAGTTGAGGATACGCAGGTGGAGTGGATAATGGGCAGATGCGCAAGCCTGCCGCTTAGCTTGGTTGTGGATATTGTCCTCCACTAGGGGTCGAGTGCTTCTTAGGCACAGCCTGGTAGTGGAGTGGAGGATGAGGAGAAACGGAGGCGGAGGAGCTTTCCCAGGGGTCGAGCATGCTAGGTGCAACCTGGTGATGGTGTTGTGGTAGATCAGAGGGAGCAGGGGTTGAGCTCGTTAAGGAGCATACTGGCGGTGTCCCGAATCTGATACCTCAAATGAGGACCCTGCTGATCCTATTTATAGGCTTGGGTCGGGTCTTGAACAGTTTGGATGTGAGTCCACTTCACATGGTTTTGAGTTTAAATGGTTTGGAGTTTAGTGCCTCCAACTGATCTTCATCTTAACGGTCTTACAAAAAGTCTGCTTTAATGATTTGGAAACTGATCAGCAGTCTTCACGGTCTTGTGGATCATTTCCTCTCAACCAGTCTTCATCTTAACGATTTAAGACTCACGTCCAAACGGCCTTGCTCTAATCAGTTTTGATCATCCAACTGATCTTCGGCCTCCAAATGATCTCAGCCTTAACAGTTTGGGTCTTAACGATCCTGGGCAAACGGTCCTTTCCTTGCGGTCTTGAGTGTAAATAGTTTCAGTCAGTCCAAATGGTCTCGTAGATCAATGGCCTCCCATCGGTTTAGAGACCGATCACTGCTTAACGGTATGTGCCTCTCGCAGTCTCACTCATCTGAACGGTCTCGTGGTCTTCTTGTCTAATGGTCTTGAGATCGTGTGCCGCCAAACAGTCTTCGACATCCAAATGGTCTTTGTCGTCCAAACGGTCTTCGTCTGATCAGTTTTGGAGATTGATCGCCCAAACGGTTTGGAGACTATTTGCTTCTCACAGTTTGAGGACCGGTTGGGCTTACGCGGTCTCAAGACCATTTGATGGTCGCGAGGGGGATTGTTTAGGTGAAAACGTTTGGAGAAAGAAGAGAAAATTGTGTGGATGCAAACCGAATGGACCAGATTGTTTGGTCAAGACTGTTTGCTGAGAGGATCTTGAGTGAAGGTGAGTTCCAGTTGATGGTTGAACCTCACCTTGACCTGCATGATTTGCATGAAATTCATATAAAACTAGTTAATAACTTGATAATCTAATCAACCAAGTAAAATTGCATATTGTAAGATTTAAGGAGATGAAATTGAATGTATTTAGTCGAATTGGGCCCAAAATGGCGACTGAAAATTCTGATGAATTTGGATTCATCTGAATACCCCAAACTTAAATGTTGCTCATCCTCGAGTAAAACAAAATTTGAAATAGTTGCCAAATGAATACTTTCAGATCATGTGATTGCTTCCTCTTCACATCATGATTGTTTCCTTTCTGCTCAGTATAACTAAGCATATCAACTTCCTGAGATCACTGAACACATCTTACCACATCTTCATTCATTCCTGAGTTTGTTTTCTAACATCACTTCCTCCTCACTTTTTCCAACAACAAGCATTTCTAAGAGTTTTGTAAGAGTCCAGAGATACCCACAAAACAACAAGTGTACACCTGATTTGACACTAGTGTATTTCAGAATAGCGGAGGCTTTCATTATGCCTTTAGGTAGAAAAGGGAGTGAATTGTGGTATGGAAGGAAGAAATAAATCTCTCCTCTATTTGACTCGAGATTTTTATTTTATGATTGCAATTTCATTGATTGCATTTTTTGTGTGAATCTCTCCTCTATTCCTCAAGATTGCATTTTCTTTTTGTGTGCATATTGGCATCTTTTCTTGGTGGTACGCCCCTTTTATTAACAAGGGGGTGGAAGAAGCGGATATAGAGGGAGGTGGTGTGCCACCCCGAACTTAGGGTTTGGCACTATTTTGTCTATTTGTGTTTGTTTTTGATGGACAGAGGGGTATGAAGATGATAGAAGAAGTGTAGAAGACAGTTCAGATCAGAATGCAACTTGATTTACAATTCAGTGCACCAGGTGGTTCTCTTTATCATACTCTGCTCAAATAATGACTTAATGAGGATCTGGTGGAGATTCCATGTTATTGTTCCACTTATCAGTTAGGAAGCACGACGTGTTTGATCCCTATCAGTTCGACAGACACTTGTCATTTTTGCAGAAGGATCATGATGTTAGGATTCATAAGATTCACAAGATGATTTCAATCAACAGACTAGTTTTCATAAAATGGCCCTTTTCATGGATCTTCTTCAAATAAGAAGGGTATAATGATGCAAAGAAAAGCATGGAGAGAAAAACTATCCAGCTAGGTAATGTCTATTATTGAAATGAAAAGCGTCAAAACTTCATCAGGTTTCTGTTCAATTTCTTTGAAAACATAAAGATTTTGAAATTTTTGATCAAAATCACAACGATGAGATCTTAAGTCTGAAATGGATGTTGGTGGAAAGTGAAATACGTACCACCCACCCTCCACCCCAAACTTAGAAATTTGCTCATCCCGAGAAAACTCTAAATCTGAGATGGAGGGGAAAATTTATGCCGGTTGGAACATCAGATGTGGTTGTGTTCCAATCAGCGTGTATCCTCCATCTAAAAATCTCAAAAATGAAGACTAGTCAGAACTTCATATAGCATCTCGCGATGTGATTTTTATTTAGTGAAAAAATTTCCAAAAAAATAGAAACAAAATTAAGGACGTTTTCTAATTCAAAACCAAAATTAAAAATGAAGTTATTGATCGGGTTGCCTCCCGACAAGTGCCTTTGTTTTACGTCGATGGCTCGACGTGGATACTATCACCATGGTGGATCTCTGGGTGGAGCTTGAGCAGGATTGACATATTCTCTTGGTGGTTTCTTTCTCAGCCATTCATTAATCTTTGATATGATTCTGGCCTCTTGTATTCATCCCCATACAGAGCGCGCATTGTCAGGACACATAGGGAAATAATTTGAGTTGTGTTGAATTGTTCTCTGTTGCTCAATCCAAGGTGGAGAATAGTTGTAGGGGATCTGAACAGCTTCATTGATAAAGTAGTGTTGTTGATGCTCGGAAGAAAATTTCCTTTGTTGGTGCACTATCCCTTCATCATAGCAATGTTGGTCATTGATGTCAATTCGATATGGATCTGGGGGATGTTCTCAGTAGAAACTGCAATCCAAATCTTGTTGCGGAGGGAAGATGAAATCGATAGTCTCTGTCTGTTGGGCTACTGGTTCATTCCAGAGGATAGTTGTTTCTAGATGAGGAGGCTTATGGACACCTGTAAAAAGTTCGGTATGTATAACAATAGGATTGAGAGGTGTCTCCTCCATAGTTGACGATGTTTCTTTTATCTCTACATAGACTGGTTCATTCTCAGTCGTCTCTTCATCATGGCCTTTTTCTAAGGGAATATCATATTTTGAGGTAAGAAATTACTATTGCATCTGAGTAAATTGATTAACACAGTCGACAAAATATGCTTCTTATTCTTCTTCAGTGTGTTCTTTGGCACTTTTAGATGAATAGTAATTAAAAGATTGGTTTCCCACCCTCAGTGTCAACACTCCAGCTTCAACATCGATTAGAGATCTAGCAGTTGAGAGAAAAGGTCTTCCAAAAAGGAAGGGGTAGCGTGGATTCTCCCTGATATCCATAACTACAAAATCACACGGGACATACAGATCCCCAAGCCTTATAGGAATGTCTTCTATAATGCCAACTGGCTTGATCATTGAAGAGTCAGCAAGCTCTATGGACATCCTAGTGGGAAAGAAGTTGGTGAGGCCCAGTTTGTTTCATAGGCCAAGATGAATGATAGAAATGCTAGCTCTGAGATCAGCTAGGCTGGGTCGGTTGACGGAATCGCTTATCGAGCAGTTAATTTCGAAGGTTCTTGGATCCTTATGTTTGTGAGGCATCCTATCCATCACTAAATAAGATGATGTTTCTGCCAATTTCACCATATGATGTTCTTCAGTTCTGTGTTTCTGACTGAGCAGGAGTTTGAAAAACTTGGACCATTGGGGCATCTCAGCCATGGCATCCAAGAGCGAGATATTGACATACAACTTTTTCATGATTTCCTTGAATTTGTTGAAGCTAGTATCTAGCTGTGTATAATTGAGTCGACTTGGAAATGGCACACGAGGTTTGTACAGTGAAACAACTGGCTCAGGTGTATCTTCTGCATCAACAAGAGTAGATTCCTCAGAGCTCGCCTTGTCGGTCTTATCATTCTGAGTGGCACCTGCACTATGCTCAGCACCTTGGACATTTGTCACGGTGACAGGAGTCGTGGGTTCTGGTAAGATTAAGCCTGAACGAGTTGTCATAGCTTTAAGTTGTTCCACGTACCTCGGATTGTCTTCTAGTTTCCTAGCTAAAGCTCCAGCAGGTGGCTTGAGGCTAGCTGCAAGTTGAGCTAGTTGAGATTCAATTGCCTTCTGATGGGCTTGTTGGTTAGCTATCAACGTCTGTTGTGCCTGTAGCATCTTATCAATGACCGACAGTTTGTCATCCGAAGAAATGGGACTGGCTTGATATTGATAAGGGGCTTGGTTTGGATCTTGGAATTGATTCATGTTCTGGAAGTTACTTCTGAAGTAACATTGGTTTACAAAGTTCTGTTGTAGGTTATATTGGTAACCCGGTGGACCTCGTTGTTGATTATTTGAACCAAGTTGATGCAATTTTACTTCTCCAGAAGGATTTCCATACTAAAGACTGGGATGGTTCGTATTCTTACTTGGATTGTAATAACTTTGACCAGGGATAGTGTTGACAGCATTCAGGCTTTCCATCTGGCCATTATCTCCTTGTCCATTGATTTTTCTTGAAACAACATCATAAAGAACATTATAGGATAAAGTAGAGTGGTCATTACCTTTAGAGGCTTCACAAAATAAACAAGCATATTTGACTTTCTCTTGTTGTTGAGGGGGTGAGCATCTTCTTTCGTAGGAAGCAAGAGACGATTCGAGATGGTCTTGCTTGGCAACTAGAAGCTTGAGAGACTTGGTGATATTCTTGTACTCAGGATTAGCTCCAGTCATAGCTACCTTCAACACTCCTTTACCTACAGATCTACTCCAATCAGGTTGATTTTTAGCTCGAAGGGTAACAACTTTCCATGCACTATCATAGCTTTGACGCATGAAGTTTCCTCCTGATGAAGAGTCTAAGAACCTCTTGATGTTGTCATCCACACCCCTATAGAAGATCTCGATGAGTTGATTCTTAGGAATGCCATGGTGTGGACACTTACGTAGAAGTTGCTTGTATCTTTCCCAGGCTTTAGCAAGGGATTCCCCAGGGACCTGAGTGAATTGAGTTATACGTCCCCTAATTTTGTAGGTGAGAGAAGGAGGGTAGAATTTTTCCAGAAAAACATTTTGAAGTTGTTCCCAAGTGATGATGGGTTCACATTGCAAGGAATTATACCAACTTATAGCTCTATCATCAAGAGAATACTTGAAGAGACAGAGTCGGATGGAATTATCTGTGACTCCATTTTGCTTTGTCATAGCACATAGATCTATAAATCTCAGAAGATGTTCCTGACTATCTTCTCCTTGCTTACCATAGAATGGGTTGTTTTGGAGTAAGGTGATCCAATGTGCACGGATCTCAATATTTGGAGTGTTGATGGGAGGAGGTTGCACTGGATGATGAACGTCGGTAGCTTTAGGGATTGTGAACTCCCTAAGGTCCTTTTGCAATTCTACTGCTTGTGCTGCTCGGATCTCTATTTCAACTGCAGCTCTGGCTTCTTGCATAAGCCTATCTCTTTGTGCAGCAAGGGCGTGAGCAACCCTTTGGGCTATTTCCTCCTCTTAATCCATCCTTGCTTGGTTTTCTCTGTTCTAACGATGGAAAATTCTATCTATCTTAGGATCAAAGCTAGCAGTGAGACCGGGACTGTTTGAGCGGTGCATGCACTAGTCTTTGTTGGTACCTGGGATGGAAAGATTTTTCAGAAGTGAGATTGATAGAATAGAACCAAATTCAAAGATGATCAATTGTATCAAAAGAAAAAGCAAAATCCTAGATTAGCCTCAAAAGAACTAGATTTGACTAACTAATTTCGTTGTCCCCGACAACGGTGCCAGAATTTGACGTGGTTTATTATCGCACTAACAAATTCACTTGGGGTTCAATTCCTAGAGTTTTTACCAAAACCTTGTGCAATAATACCACCTGCAAGAGGATGGGTCTTATTGTAGTATAGTTAAGGATCGAATCCCAAGGGACAACATTTTTAAGAATTGTAGCTAGTCTAGTCTGGTTCAAGTAAGGCTAATATTTAGAACAAAGGTTGATTTGTGGTTAATTAAACTAAATGTAGGAAATTAAAGAGCAGAATTAAAGTTGATCTAGATTAATGTTATGGAATCGCTGGGATGGTACCGGGTTTCACCACCACTACACATGCAAATGCATCCAAATATCAAACATCCAGACAAGATATAACTATCCAAATAGAACTACTACAAACCCTTCCAGAGGGATGTTTAGGTTCGCATAAGCATCACATTAGGCATCAGATGTCTTGTCGCCATCCAGATCATTCACTTATGGCTCTGAAGATATAGATATCCAACTAAAGTTGTGGGCCCCCTATACAGGCATTAGGCACACAGAAGCATCACCGTGGTCTAGATGGCTCATCCCCTCACGGATCATAAACTTACAACCCCAAGGAATCCCTTTCTATTTCTAGTCAGGGAGTCAACTATTCTAATCAAAAAGTAAGCAGGTGATCAATCCACAAGCAAATATCGACGAATAACAACAAAGATACAGATATCCAACTGAAGTTGTGGCCCTCCCTGAGGGATGTTTAGGCACACAGAAGCATCACCGTGGGCTAGATGGCTCGTCCCTTCACGGATCATACACTTACAACCTCAAGGAATTCCATTCCATTTCTAGTTTGGGAGTCAACCTCATTAATCGACATTCTACCCTACATATAGAAGTTCTCACAACATAGGGAGGAACAAGATAAAAGCAATCAGGTCATCAATCAACAAACATTAACGATTGACAACAAAATGAAAAGTTATATACATTGCCATGGAATGTTTAATAAGAGAACATGATTGCATGGGTAGTGGGGCTAGTCCCCACACCCCAGCGAAAAGGAACTACTCGCTCATGATGTGAGAAACAAGAAGAACATGAGAGAGGGAAGAATCTGCCATGAGCATGATGCAAAAGGTGGTCACAGCTCAGTGAAGATGATGTGGTCTTCTACGCCATGTCGAAGCAGATCTAGATGAGGAGAAAGGGACACCAAGACAGATCAGATAGTCTTTCTCTCTCCACCTTCCTTCTCATCTCATCCTCCTTACTAGTAGCAGGAGGAGCAGGTTGAGGATGCATAGGTGGAGTGGATAACGGGTGGATGCGCAAGCATGCCACTTAGCTTGGCTGTGGAGATCATCCTCCACCAGGGGTCGAGTTCTTCTTAGGCACATCCTGGTGGTGGATTGGAGGATGAGGAGAAACGGAGGCGGAGGAGCTTTCCCAGGGGTCGAGCACGATAGGTGCAGCCTGTTGATGGTGTTGTGGTAGATCGGAGGGAGCAGGGGTTGAGCTCGCAAAGGAGCAGCGTGGCGGCGTCCTAAATGTGATACCTCAAATGAGGACCATGTTGGTCATATTTATAGGCTTGGATCAGGTCTTGAACGATTTGGATGTGAATCCACTTCACAGTTTTGAGTTTAAATGGTTTGGAGTTAAGTGCCTCCAACTAGTCTTCATCTTAACGATCTTGCAAAAAGTCTGCTTTAACGGTTTGGAAACCGATCAACGGTCTTCACGGTGTTGTGGATCGTTTCCTCTCAATCGGTCTTCATCTTAACGGTTTAAGACTCACGTCCAAACGACATCAGTTTTGATCGTCCAACCGGTCTTTGGCCTCCAAATGATCTCGGCCTTAACGGTTTGGGTCTTAACGATCCCGAGCAAACGGTCCTTTCCTCGCGGTCTTGAGTGTAAACGGTTTTAGTTGATCTAAATGGTCTCATGGATCGATGGTATCCCATCGGTTTGGAGACCAATCACTACTTAATGTTATGTTCCTCTTGCGGTCTCGCTCGTCTGAACGGCCTCGCGGGATGCTTGTCTAACGATCTTGAGATAATGTGTCGCCAAACGGTCTTCGGCATCCAAACGGTCTCAGCGTCCAAATGGTCTTCATCGGCCAAACAGTCTTTGTCTGATCGGTTTTGGAGATTGATCACCCAAATGGTTTGGAGACCATTTTATTCTCATGGTTTGAGGACCGGTTGGGCTTACACGGTCTCAAGACTGTTTTCTGGTCACGAGGAGGATTGTTTAGGTGAAACCGTTTGGAGAAAGAATATCAAACCATGTGGATGCAAACCGAATGGACTAGATCGTTTGGTCAAGACCATTTGCTGAGAGGATCTTGAGTGAAGGTGAGTTCCAATTGATGGTTGAACCTCACCTTGACCTGCATGATCTGCATGAAATTCATATAAAACTAGTTAATAACTTGATAATCTGATCAACCAAGTGAAATTGTATATTGTAAGATTTAAGGAGATTAAATCGAATGTATTTAGTCGAATTGGGACCAAAATGGCGACTAAATATCGTGATGAATTTGGATTCATCAAATAACATGTATACTTACACAGTGTTGCTTAAACTTGTTACATGTTATGCATGATTCTAAATGATGATTATGAGTATTCTTAAACATGAGAAAATGGTCAATCTTATGTTTTTTCAATATAAATATTGAATATAAATGATAAAAATGTAAATACATCATATTTATGCATTGTTTGAGGTTGATGTTGAAAACTATGGCATAAATGGCATGTGTCCCATGTGATATGCCTAACTGGAAGCTCCTAGTGAGCATAGTGATGACTAAGGGCATGTGGTCGATTTATGAGGATAAATGAAAATGAAGAAAATGAATGACTACATGACATTTATTGTTTGTTATATATAGCTCTTTCCATTTCATGTTTATATTTTATGTTGCTTATTATTTCAATTACTCACATTGCTTTTGTATGACAATGATAAGAAAAAATCTTTGTTCAAGTCAAGCTAAGCAAGATGATTGTTATTGTATGATATATATATATATATATATATATAGAGAGAGAGAGAGAGAGAGAGTCAGGCTAGTGTACACTCGAGTGTACCGGAGGCACCGTACACCTCAGTCATTATTAAAGATGTAGTAAATTTTTGAAAATTCTAAACCATTGATCTTCTTAAATATCTTAAGAACATACTATATAATAAATTTTAGCTCATTTGCATACGTATAGGTCATGCATCTAAAGGAGGCAAGAATCATGCATTTCAAAGTAGTTTTGTGTGTCGATTTTTTTGTCCTTGGATGAGTGACTTACACTCATCAAAGCTCAAATTTTATATGTGGTCTATTATTAATGTAAACTTGAAGATCAATGGATTGGATTTTGGAAAGATAAGGTCTAGATAGGCAAACACCATTGAGGTGTACGGCGTAATTTGTACACTCGAGTGTATTCTAGCCTGACTATATATATATATATATATATATATATATATATATATATATATATATATATATATATATATATAGTCAGGCTAGAATACACTCGAGGTGCATGTTTTTCATGATACTTTAAAGTGGATATATATAGTGCATTCGAGATTTCAACTCAAGTGCTTATGGCAGTCTTGACAATGATATGATACAAAGATATGAGAAATGTGTGATATCATGAGATATTTATACTGGTGGTCCTATCCATCTGATAGGTGTCTGCTTGCGTACATAGGACATACCAGATTTGTTATGTAGGTTTCTAGTCATTGTGTCCCTACTTATTACACTCACACCAATCGAGGTGTGGAGGGATCTTGATGATACTATATCCTTCTTGAATCCATTTTTGTGGGCTTAAGAACTTCATAGTCGTGAGATTTAATTTTAAAAATATGTTCCAAATTAACCAGGGAAAGAGCCTAATATAATACATATTAAATTAGGTTATAAATAATAACGAAAATAATGATATTTGTAGGATGAAAGGATCATCTAGGGCACTATAAGTGATGCTCAATATATGACAATATTGTTACAATAACCTAAATGTAGTGTTTCTAATTTTAAAGATACCTTGTTCTTAAGTGTAAAATTGAGTGGATCATTGGAAAATGAACTGAATAATAACATCTTTCCTAATTCTTGCAATTTATTTGATATTTTGGCAATACATGTTTATATATATTGGCTGCAGGGGATGAACCAGGGGCATGCCCCCTTCCCAAAAAAAATTACAAATGTAGCATATATATCGGTATGTATACATATGTTTGTAATGATTTGTTGATAATATATATTATTTATAATCCATAAAGGTCATAGACACATAACCGGTGTGGTGGTTTGCAACTGCAACCATATCCAAGAGGTATTGGGGTCGATGCTTGGTGCAGACATTATATATATTTCACAATACATGCAAGATGCAGTTGCTATATATATTCTCCATGACATAATAAAACATGTATTTAGAGTTGGTGTAGTGGTTAACATGTTCGTTGTTGTACTTGATGTCATGATTTCAAATCTTATATTGACCGTTTAGTTTTTTTTTACACTCCCAGCCACCAATTCTTGGTTCTGCCACTGCTTGGCGGGATTAGTCTTCTTGTTGGGATTGTTTATAAGTCCCATGTGGTTTTCCCATGGTATTATAGGTTTAATGACACAATACAAAGGATATGATAATTACGACCTAACCAAAGATAGCATAGTTAAGTCTATATTGTCCCATTATTCTCACTTTCCTAAGTGTTGTGTGAGTAATTATTGCTACATCTTGTATTCTATATTCCTTGGTGTTTTCCTATGATTATAAATTGTGGATTGGAATATTTTGCATGATGATCTCTATTCAAGAATACATCTATTATAATAAACCATATATTGAGATTAATAAAGAGGATTGTGTTTCTTTTTCTTATCATACTTTACTTTTTGAAAGATTTTTTGCTAAGTTCTATGCTCTTTAATGACACCATTCATATTCAGAGCGTTATAGACTTTGTTTATTCAGATTTTGTATTCAGCCTTTGTTGATTTCTAGCACAAACTTGGGTTTTGTTTGGATATTTTGTTCATATGATCATTTGGGGGTTATTAGTGGGACGGCCCTCACAAATATACATTCCCAGAAAAATATACCAGATCTTCAAAGGTTCTTGCATCCTCCCAGTCAGCATGGCCTCATTCGATCACTGATACATCTCGTTAAAGATCAAGGGAATGGTCACCCCATGCCACATAGATGCCATGGTGCCTGATTTTGATGTCATTACTTGACCAACTATATCAAAAGTTCAATTTAGCAAAAAAGATCAAGGTATAAGCTCAATGACAAAGCATATCCTGAGACTGTGTCACCCAACACGCCTCATTATTGAACAACTCTAAAAGTGGATCCAACTTGATGGAGTGACCATCAATAGAAAACCATTGAGTAGCTCTAGGCTTCTTCATGCCAAACAGATTAACAAGCTAAGTAGCCCAACTTGAATTCTATGGGAAATCACTCAGTCATCATGGTGATTCAGATAAGTTATCTTGGCAACATACTCTAAAGTGGGTGACCACAATATCCCCAAAGTGGATTATGTGACTGAGAAGGTCCTGGAAATGGAAGGCATCTGACATCAGATCCCTCATGGTAGGGACATACACAAGATGGTGAAGGTGTTGAGCTGTGATGAAGCTATCCATCTCCACCTCCTCCATATTAATTAAACGTATTTATGATCCAGCACCTAGACAATTACATATTTATTGAAGGACTTGTCAAAAAAAAGAACTCTAATCATATATAGATCCATGAAGAAAAATGTTTAAATTCCAAAGAAAAAATGGATTTAAAACAATGAGGCAATCATGTCATTTGTAATAACATGGGTCGAAAAAACATCATTCATGAGGCTCTAAGCCAAAATTGTGGACAGATTTTGAATCCTTCCTAGTGCACCAATTGAAATTAAAAAATGGAATTTTGAGTCTCAATATAGGATTTTTTGTCTAAAATCAACTTCACAGTTTGAAACAAAGCTTTATTTTATTACCAATCATGTTTAAAATGTATTGATGCATGGTATTCTTGCATGATAAAAGAAGTACAACAATGTAGAAGGAGGTTGGCAAAGTGTTTCAAAATATTCTCATTATCCCTTTAAAAGAATATGTGGCAGAAATGTAAAGAATTTCTTGATTTTTAGGAAATTTCATAAACATTCAAAATTTATTAAAATTTTAAAATACTCACAATTTATAAAATATGAAGATCTCAAATTTTTCGTAAAAGATAAAAAAATTAGTCTTATGAAGAAGATTACATCACTTGATTTTGCCCTAAGATTGACCACCTTTAGATCATGAATCATGTATTGTGGTCCAAATTACTTCATCTCAATCATTTGATCTCGACCAGACTCTAAGCTTTGTTCTTTTCAAATCATGTAATCAAAATTATTCATGATTCTTATGAAATTCAAAGCCCAATCATAGGTAGGAATCACCATTTCTCCACCAAGGTCTTGGACCGTGACCTTAAACTAGACTACAAATCATATCCAAAATTGGCATCTTATTTTCAAAACCCTACATATGGTAAGTCTTTTTCACAGGTTCATGAAGCAAGACCTTAAAGTAGACCACAAGTTGTATCTTCAATAGGTATATCATTTTCAAAACACTATGCCTGGTAGGTACTTTTATATGGTCTTAGACCAAGACCCTAAACTAGACCATAAGCCCTATCTTTGAAAGAGGCACCTCCTTTTTAAAACCCTACACTTTATAGGTACTTTCATAGGGTTCTACATCATGACTTCAAATGAAACTATCTACAAGCATAAAATCTCTATCCCGTATAGGAACCTCAGTTGGCATAAATCCCTATCTTGAATAAGCACCTCATCTGGCATAAAGCTCTATCATGTGTAGACACCTCGTTATCATAAAGCCCTACCCCAGTAGCAAAAAAAAATTACTTTAGCATTCAAGTCCTGCTTGAGTATGCTAAAATCTACATTTGCATTAACCCTTAGTAGGAAAACCATTTTCATTCAAGCCCTACCAAATGTGTAGACTATACCATTCAATGTGTATCGAAAAATCATTCTGCATCAAATGCTATCCCACAATAGAAAATAATTTAACATGTAAACCCTATATCTTGTGGGTACGTCATTTTCAGTAGCCATCATGTGATCCGTCTTAGGACCTATCTTGAGTAGGAACTTTTCATTTCATAAATCCATATGCCTCATAGGTGATTCCCACATTTCACCAATTTAGGGTTATGACTCTTACATCTCATGTCTCTGTGCTTGACCTAATTCACTCAAAAATCAAATCACATGATTTTCGAGTAAAATATTTTTTTTCAAAATCAAGCATATTTGATGATTTTCACTGTCTAAATAGAGCATCCCTTTATGAGTTTCATTTTTTCCCATCATGACCTAAAATGGGGGTCAAAGTTTGCTCAAGCACGCAACTCTTGCTCTTAACTTGAACCTTGTGGGATGAATTGTTAACACCTCATTTTTGGTCATACAATCAACAATTAGAATCAATGGTGCTCTCTTAATAATGTAGTTTATATTATTTGTTGCACATTTTCTTTCTAATATTAGTCATTTCATCCATTTGTCATGTGTCAAGGGTTCACATATAGAAAATCATTTCTATGGACTAAAGTGCAATTTTCTTATTAATTGATCTTTTTACTGGCTATTTCCAAATCTCTCCTAATTGCATTATTAATGAAAAATATATGTATCCTATCCTAGTTGGAAATTCAATTGCCACTCTTTATCTTACTTAAAAATCCAATACCATTATTTTAATTGAGAAGATATTCAATTCAATTTGATATCTTATTGACAATGAATAAGAAAATGGAAAACATGTCCTTCATTTATTTATCACTCCCTCTTCTCTTTGTTAAACACAATCTCACAATCAAAATGAATTTCCTACCTGAGATGCACTCATAACCTTCCAAAAATTCAGAGACTCCGATAAGGAAAGCATGTTTTTCCTACTCGGGGACACCCTAGAGAAATGTCTATTTCTTTCAAGGTGCATCTGGAAGAATGTGGTGTTCCATCAGTGGAACATCCCACAAAAACAAGATTTCCATAGGTCTCCTCAGGGTGTCAAATCCCAATATTTATTTCCTATTTGTGATGTGATAGAGGCAACTTCATTGAAATTATTTCTCAACAGTGAACCCTCTAAAATTCACCAACGAGTATAGATACCCACCCCATATTCACCATCAATCAATTACCCTTTTGACTCTCTTGAATCTATAGAGAAACTATATTATCTTTATCAAACTCAAGACTAAAGATTGTCTAGAAGATCCTTCAATCACCAAAAAAGGAACAATGTGTGTGTGTTAGCATCCCTTGTCCAAATAATGGAGAAATACACCTTGAAACTTAGTAGGTGTGGTCGTACTTATATCCAACTTTTAAAAAATTTAATTAAGATCCTAGTGGAGTGCCATTAGGGATTTAGATGTAGGAGAATTTCTTTAGAACTAACAAAAATTTTGTTTCCTTATCATGTTTGGATAATTGATTGTTTCTTGTTCTTATAAAGTTTCCTTACTAAATTCCTTTAAGTGTTTGTCTCTATTCACCCGCCCATACTAGGGCATTTGATCCCACAGTGCATCCCTCAAGGTCAACTCTCCTAGTAACGATCTCTAGATTGACATGTTATTCTACATGTTACAAAAGGTAAGTGTGTTCCTCTACTAAATTGACTAGAGTTAAGATGTATACATGGAAATGAGATATTTGTCCATTGCTATAAAACTAGACCAAACCATTTCAACTTTATTTAAATGTCATTTCATTTGACTCAGGCATTTAAACTTCTCACTTAAGGTGTGAAATAGCACTCCATGCTACATCATGTAAGGTGTTGATGAAAATAATTAGATAGTGCATTTGGTGACGTGTAACTTGATTAGGTGTCTAAAAAATGATCGAAGTATATACATCAGAATATAATCAAACTAGTTGTTGATTGATGTTACCAAAAAAACTTTAGAATCCATCTTTGGACAGGATAAGCGTCTAATTTAGATGGGTGCACAAAAGATATAATGTGAGAATGTTAGTAAAGATGTCTTGGAGAAGACCAGAGAGGGACTTGGTTTAGAAGGGAGATCCTATTGGATGGAGATCATCACTTTCGATGTCAAAATGCATCATGAATAGCCTTGGAACCTATGTAGTATGTCATTGTTAGATACATTTAAGACTGGCTACACTAGCAGTGGGTCAAAATACCTGCTACTCTCCAATAATAATAATTTCAGAGTCGATTAGGACCTCCCTTGAACAATAGGATTGTTTAAAACATATAATTTACCCATTTGGGGTGGAAGATCATACCCTTGATTTAGTGGCGTAACCGAACCAAACAGGTGTCCTACCTTGTTTAAAATCTAAAGATTAGTATATAATACACTTGAGGTATAATTAGAAATAGGCATAAACTTGTGTAATACACAATTGTATATGTATCTCTCTCTCTCTATATATATATAGGCTATTGTTTTAATACCCATGCGGGTAGCCTGGATTTTGCTACCCAGCAGCAAAAAAAGAATTGTTCTGACCAGAAAAGTAGTTTTGCTATAAACAAAAAGTAACTATGTTGATCAAAAGTAACTATACGACTAAAAAACTAATCCCATACAAAATACACAGCAGATATATATATGTAACCATGTTTTAAAATCTGTTGTTACAAACGCAATTATCTATGAATGAAACTCAACAGTTTGCAAGGTAAAGTAACCCTCTACATGTCAAAAGTAACCAACTTGAAAAAAGTAACTGAAATGGGGGGCGGGTAGCTACCCGTGAGGGTATTAAAGATGGGCCCATATATATATATATATATATATATATATATATATATATATATATATATATATATATATATATATATATATATATATATATATATATATATATATATACCCATGCAGATAATTAATTTTTGTGGATATATTTTGTAACAGGAAGGCACCTAATTGTAATGAGACAACTAAAATTGTAACAAAAAACACTCATTTTGTAAATACAGTGTGAAATTTTTATTCTCTCTCTAACAACAGTAAAAATGATATTTATGACAAAAATTTATGTAGTATTAAAAAATGAGTCTTTGTATAATAATCTTGGTCATCTCATTATAAATATGTGTTTTCCTATTACAAAAGAGATAGGTAACTAACCTTAGTTATTTGCATGAGTAGTGAATGAATGGTCATATATATATATATATATATATATATATATATATATATATATATATATATATATATATATGTGTGTGTGTGTGTGTGTATGTGTGTGTAGAGAGAGAGAGAGTTAGGCTAGAATACACTCTAGTGTACCGGAGACCGAATACACTTAAGCCATTTTCCATCATTCAACATTTATTTTGAAAATCTAAATTATTGATCTTCTTAAATATCATATGAACATACTACATATAAAATTTGAGTTCATTTGGACACTTATAGATCATGCATCTAAAGGTGATAAAAATTATACAATTCAAATTAGTTTTGTGCGTCGGTTTTATTGGTCATGAATGAGTGACTTAGAAAAATCCAAATGAGCTCAAATTTTGTATGTAGCCTGTGTTGACTTGAGAGTTATACATTTCCCATATTTGATAATGACTTAACCATTCCATTCATGTGTATCTAATATGTTTGTTCAATATTGATTTCAGGCCTTAGGTACATGAGAAGGATAAAATTATAAAAGCCCTAGCTTGTTCAAGCTCAAGTGTAATGCAATGCAAGTGTGCATTTTGGGAAATCACTCCAAATGACCTTATATGATTTTTGTAATTACTTGTATTGATGATATGACTTGTAACTAAGATGAGAAAAAATTAGGGACACAAAATTCCTAGGTTTAATCACTCAAATGTCAATTTAGAAAATTTGTCACAGGTTGTTTATCGGTCGAGTTGGAAAATCGATAGATCCAGTGATAGATTTTCTAAAGATAACCCATCGATCGATTTGTACACTCACAGAACTCGACTGACTGACTCACTGAGCAAAATTGATTTTAGCTCATCGGTCGAGTTTCCTAGAACAAACTCGACTGATAGTTTGAAAATTGCCTTTGTCATTTAGTATATCGGTCGAATTACTTTTATTGAAACTCGATCAAATGTACTGTACAGAAAATGCAGAAAAAGTGATTATAACCATTGGTGAGTTGTTTTGGGTGAGAATAGATTTGTTGTAACTTGGAAAATGGTTATATTTCGACCTTAAGTGATCCCACACTCAAGGGAACACCCCCATCTATAAATAGGACCCCTCAGAGTTCATTCCAAGTTTGCTCATTCATGCTATTCTAAGTCCTTGCTATAGTTGAGTGTGTTGTAACTCCTTGAGCCCATTTCTCTCTCTAGTTTACACTTCATTTCATGATTATGAGTGAGATAGGCCAGTTATAAGAGAGAGATTTCCTTGTGTTTGTAAAGCTCTCATTCCATTCCATCTTCCCTACCCCTTTCCTCCATGAAGAAAAGGTGAATCAAGCTACTCGGAGTGAAGGTGGAGTTTTTGTTGCTCTTCTTCAAGGTTGAAGAAGAGGTGAAGATCTTCTCCAGCTGAAGGAGAAGGCAAAGGCTGAATATCCAAGAAGAGTGGGTAAACCCTTGAAAGTTGAAGACTTGTGCAAGAGTAGGTAAGTCCTTGGAATAAGGCGGAAGACTCTTACAAAGTGGGTAAGTCCTTGGTAAGGTGGAAGACTCTTGGTGTTTGGATGGGTAAGTCCTTTGGTGGTCTTGTGTTGTAACTCTTATTGGTGAATATATAGAGAAAAACACTTGCAAATTCCTACAGGTTGACCTCTCTAGGTACTGGACTGACTCTCTCCTGGTTTGGAGAGTGGAACCACTCTAAATGACCTTGTCAAGTGCTTGCTTTCATTTTCTCTCATCCTTGCTATGCTTGTTAGTTAGGACTTCAAATTGCACTTTAGATATTGGTTTTGATTGATATAATTTGAAGGTCTAATATATCTTGTGAGAAATTTTGACTCTATTCACCCCCCCTCTAGAGCCCTAGATCCAACAAGTGGTATTAGAGTCAAGGATCTTCTCCAACAATCTCCCACGAGACGAGAATATGGGCAACAACCTACTTGGTTCTCTCAACCTAGAGGGAGGCTTCTCCATGCGTCCTCTGAACTTTTATTACACCAACCTCCTCTATTGGATGAGGCACATGAAATTCTACATTCAAGGCATGAACTTTGACATGTGGAAGGTGATGGCCACACCATTCAAGGAGCCAACCAAAGATGTTGCAACATGGAGTGAAGATTCACTCAAAGAAGACCAACTCAATGCCAAAGCCATAAACATCCTCTATGCAGTCCTTACCCCGACGGAGTTCAATCGGATCTCATCTTGGGACCGCCTGTGAGATTTGGGACAAATTGTGCATCACTTATGAGGGCACAAAGCAATTCAAGGAGGCTAAGATATACATGTTGAACAGCCTTCTAGAGAACTTCAAGATGGGCAAGAAAGAAGGGATTGTGAAGATGTACTCAAGACTCAATGTCATCATCAATGGGCTGGTTGCATTGGACAACACCTTGGATAGAGGTATAATCAACTCTAAGATCTTGAGGACTCTACCAAAGATATGGGAGTCGAACATCACCTCCATTGAAGAAGTGAGGAGCCTTGGTGATATCCCAACCGAAGAGCTCATTGGAAACCTCCAAGCTCATGAGACAAGGCTTGACAAGCAAGAAGAAGAAGCCAAGCAAGAAGAGAAAGAAGCCAAGAAGATCAAAGATAGTGCTTTCAAAACACAAGTGGAGGCGGTCATCCTTCAACAACAACTTGCTTGCCGGACTTCTCCTTCCTCCTCTATTGAATATGATGGCCCAAGTGAGCATGAAGCCCACTACATCAAGGGAAAACACTTCAAGGGAAAGCAAGCCTCCTCCTCTACTCCTAGATGCTACAAGTGTGGACAAAAGGGGCACTACAAGAGTGAATGTCCCAAGTCAATAAAGTCACACCACAAAGGAAGCTCAAAGAAGGAAGAGGAGTACAAGAAGGATAGAAAGTACAAGAGGAAGGACAAGAAGGAGAATAGACACAAGAATGCAGCTCATGCAACTTGGGAAGCTTCATCCTCAAGTAGCTCAAGCTCCAAAGAAGATGGAGAGTGCCACCTTTCTCTTATGGCCTCTACTAGTGAAGAAATTGGTGAGGTAAGTGAGGTAAGATTTCATGAGTTATCTAAGGAAGCTATTATTGACATGCTTGTTGCTACCCGTTCATCTTTTGCTAAATGTAAATCTAAAAGAAAATGGTTAGGAAAAATTATTGATGATTTGTATGTTAAACTTGAAATTATTGAGCTTAATGAGAAAACTCATCTTGAGAGCATTGATATCTTGTAACGCCAATATCTTGATCTTGAGATCCAATACAATGGAGTTGAAGTAGAGAATGGTATGTATCTTAAGAACATTAAAACTCGTAAGGAAGATAACCAAAAATGTCTAAAGGAGCTTGAAACTCTTAAAAGTGAAAATGTTGAATTTAAGCTTCTTATTGGTGCTCATAAGGATGAGAGAGATGTTTATTTTAAGGAAGTTCAAGTGTTTAAATATGAAAATGCTAGGTTACTTGGTCAAGTTAATAATTTATCTTCTAGACCTATCTTGTCTAGTAATGATATTGCTTATATTTTTCTTGAGAAAGATTCTTATTTGACTAAAGCCCTCTGTCTTGAGGCCGACCTTGTTCATGCTAGAGATGATATTGCTAGTTTTTCTTCTACTATAATATCTCTTAATAATGATAATCATATATTAAGGGCTTCTCTACAGAAATTCCTCAAAGGGAAAAACTCCCTTAATGAAATCCTTGACCATTCTACCAAACAAAATGGTACTAGTGGTTTGGGATTTGTAGGGGGAGATCCAAAGGGCAAGAGCAAAGCCAAAGATAAGAAAAATAGCAATGAGACCTCTTTATTTATAGGAGAGTCTTCCGTCACTAAGAATCCTATGGTTCGTTCTTATTGCAAGTTTGATGATCAT
Organism: Alisma plantago-aquatica; assembly: GCA_963693085.1. Lineage (NCBI taxonomy): Eukaryota > Viridiplantae > Streptophyta > Magnoliopsida > Alismatales > Alismataceae > Alisma > Alisma plantago-aquatica. The sequence goes on along the minus strand of OY856409.1, from coordinate 1,168,468,313 downwards.
TACTTTACTTATTGTCCATATAAGCCTAAGGGGACCAACCCAAAGATGAAATGGGTCCCCAAGCTAACACCGGATCCCAAAGTTTGAGTTGGGAACTGACACCCTCTTTTCTTGTAGGAAAAAGGAAGATGGATTGTTGATAGTGGCTGCACTAAGCATATGACAAGTGATAAAAGTCATTTCAACAACTTCACCAAAAAGAAAGGAGGTTCGATCATCTTTGGGGACAACAAGAAAGGTAAAGTCAAAGGTGAGGGTGATGTAGGTGAATCCTTGTGTATCAAGAATGTTCTTTTTGTGGATGGCCTACATCATAATTTAATTAGTGTTGGTCAATTATGTGACAATGGTTACCTTGTGTTATTTACTTGCTTTGAATGCTTGATTCTGGATTCCCTCACCTACCAAGTTATATATAAGGGAACTAGAAGTGGTAATTGTGGGCTCTGATCTCTAAAACACAAGATAAACGTAGCGGAAGCGGTTTGATTAACAGCGGAATACGAAAAATCACGATAAATTAAAACCTTTCGAAAATGAGATCTCGAAAACTTGAAACTCCTTTCATAAAAGTAAGATGAATTGTTTACATCTCTGATAAATCACTTCTCGAGTGATTATATACATCATGATACAAAATCTCAAGACTTCAAAATTTTCATATCAACAAACTCGTAGGACCTGAGTGTACAGAGACGACATAAGACTATTCTATCTACAAGACTAGACAGCATAATGTTTCCACCTGAAATCACTGCTGCTCCTGGTTTTGCCGTTGCTGCTGCTGTCCACCTGCAGATCGGTTCCTTCGACCTCGACGTCCACCTAAAGGTAGAAATCTACGGGGTGAGACAATTTTAAATAATTGTCCCAGCGAGAGTTATAACTCTCCGCCAGAAACTTTGTTAAAAGTAATCAAAGGAATATCATGAGCAGGTAACTTTAGATTATTCACAGCAGGCTTGATAACAATTACTCATCTTTATTAAGGAATATGAAGAACATGTATACTAATACTTGAACGGGATATTAAATGCAAGCAATGTAATATCAATCAATGTTCCTCGTAGTTCAACCTAAGCAGTTATGCTACGCGGTTGATTATGTTTTACAAACATCATTATGCCCTGTGGAGATGAGGTATACCGCTCATGCTCCAACTGATCACTAGTAAGTCGCATCGGTATCATACTAGGTCATCGAAAGAGCCGGATTCTCATGACCTTCATCTACCTCAGTCAGAATGAGGATAAACATGCAGGACATCTAATGTCTCTGCTAATATAGCTCACCAGGGTATTCTGGTACTTCGCTATTAGAGTCACAGTGGCATTCTGCACTCTCTTCGCTATCGAAAGATTTCATGTTTATCTCTCATCAATGCGGTATAAAAGATTCCCTTGGGAGAATAGTGTTACATCATCATGGTATAAACATATAGTGAAGGGTTGATGGATTAAGATACATCCACATCAACTCCTACACTAGGATGTAAGGATATACACATCCATATTCCCCCACATACTCTAAAGTATGTGATCCAGGAGTTCCCTTAGGAAAACCTGTTTCACCATCATTTAAACTCTGACAATGATGAATCTATGATCAGGGCTCTACATGATATGATTAAACTTGGTTATTAGGTACATTTCAGTATTCTTTTAGCATCATACATGTTTCCAAACATTCAAGTACTAAACATGGCTATAACAGAAGAATACTAAATGTAACAGGTATTACTCATATCGGTTATCAGATGGATATCAATTCTTAATCATTTTATCACTATGATTTAGGAACATGGGTGCTCACACCCTTATATCATCATAACACTTGCTATCCAATGACATGTCAGCATCAAGTCATCTATTAGCATAACCTTGATGTCATTCATGGCCCTTAAGGCATATCAGTTTCATATGATGCCACTTGCATCTAGGCAACATAGTTATTTCTGTTCATAAGATATTGACATGCTTTCAATGAATATGATGTCATGATCCTTTCCTGGATATGATTATTTTCTTATAAGAACATGCATGATTAATTCAATTGATAATAATCAACAATTCATAATCAGATCAGCAGTCAATAAGACAGAATTAACCCTTCAATTCAAAGGTTATACTTTTATGTCCTTACAAAGGGTAAGATTCCCTTGTTTACATCATTTAGGGTTATTCACCCCTTTCATTATTATTGGGAATAATAATTCCTCATCTCATATCTTGATCATACAATTCATGCTTAAAGGAATAACATGAGTTTAGAGTTTATTGTTCATTTCAACATATTACTATGAACTAGGGTTTACTATTCACATTACTCATGATTACCCTACAATTAGGGTTTACTATTCACATTACTCATGATTACCCTAGAATTAGGGTTTACTATTCACATTACTCGTGATTACCCTAGAATTAGGGTTTACTATTCACATTACTCATGATTACCCTAGAATTAGGGTTTACTATTCACATCATAGTGAAATGAGCTCATAGCATCATCATGAATGAGAAACATCATCATTGATGCTTTCAAATTAGGTTAAGACTCATCAATTATCTTAATTAGGGTTTTCATAATCTCTCATAAGTGGATCATACCCTAATCCTGCATATTCATATACATTGAAGGTACTTTATTTGGGTTTTAGCCATAAATGGTACTTTCTCTCTCTCCTTACTAATGGATGGTGATTACATCACTCTAGATAGGGTTGGGTTAAGTCCTTATTGATTAACATAAAGCAAATCACCACTATCATGTCATTAGGGTTTGCATAAAACAAGGTATCCTTTAATTGAACCCATTTAAGCTTAAACGAGTGTGGACCCACTTGAGCTTAAACGAGTGTGGACCCATTTGAGCTTAAACGAGTATGGACCTGTTTGAGCTAAAACGAGTGTGGACCCATTTGAGCTTAAATGAGTATGGACCTGTTTGATTTTAAACCAGTGTGGACCCATTTGAGCTTAAACGAGTGTGAACCCGTTTGAGCTTAAACAAGTGTGGACATGTTTGAGCTTAAACGAGTGTGAACCCGTTTGAGCTTAAACGAGTGTGGACCTATTTGAGCTTAAACGAGTGTGAACCCATTTGAGCTTAAATGAGTGTGGACCTGTTTGAGCTTAAACGACCTTGAGGTCGTTTGGATCCAAAAGGGTTCAAACTGCATGGACATAAAAGGTGAAACAAAGGTTATTTTTGAATAGGATTTCCTATGTTGAAGCCTTCAATTGGCCACTCCCTTGTTAACTATTTACAAATTGAGTCAATTAGAATTATCCTTAATCAATTGGACACCAAATTGATTCTCAATTGAAAGCTAATTGGGGTTAAATCCCACTCAATTAGGGTTTTCAATCGGCTAATCATCAATTTTCAACAATGTGAAACAAATTGTAGTTGAACCCATCAATTGAGCTCCAATTGGGCCCAAACTTGGCCCAAACGGTCTTGGGATCTTTTGGATATCCTCCAAACGATCTTGAGACCGTTTTCCCAAAGTTTTATCAAAAACTAAATCAAAATGATAAGGATTGAACTCTAACTAGGTCCAAAATCAACATTTTTATCAATTCATCAACCTATTGAAATTGGACCCTCAAAACATCAAATTTCCTTAACCCTAGACCTCCAAACGGTCTTGGGTTGTCACCAAATGGTCTTAAGACCGTTTGAGTGAACCCCCAAACGGTCTTGAGACCTTTTGGGTCCTTCAACCCAAAGGTCACCAAAATCTATCATTGAAAAACTCAATTCAACCCGATTAGGGTTTAAGGAGTTGAAGTGCCCTCAACTTGTGATTGGTTTGGAATTGGGTTATGATTCTTTGTAGGAATTAAATTCAATATGTTTACAATAGTTCCTTAAACGGTCTTCCCTTGGTCAACCTTATCAAACGGTCTTGAAGACCGTTTAGAACTAAACGATCTTACAAGATCGTTTGAGATCAAACGGGTTGAGCCCCTTTTTGATTTCAAACGGTTGCAAACCGTTTAGACCTATTGGTCCAAGATCGTTTAATAAAGTTGGATAAGGACCAACATAGGTATTAACGCCCTTCATCTTCAACCTTGAAACCAAGGTCTGTTCTTCACGAAAAAGCTTGCAAGAGTACAAAGAAAGATGGGGAAGAAGAAGAACTAACTATTATTTGCAAGAATAAAAGTATGCATAACAAAGCAAGGTGTAGAGTTATAAAACCCACCTCAAACGTTGTTCCTAGAATTCCAATCTTCCAAGCTTCGAAACTTTAATGGTGGCTTGAGCTCCACAGGTCATCCAAGGTTGTTTCTTCAAGGAAAAGTTAGGAAGGATCGGCTAGGAAGAGAAAACTAAGTAAGATAACCATGAAACCAACCTTGTAACCTGGTTTCCTCCATGAATTCGAGCAAGATGATGATAAAAGCTTACCTAGATGAACTTGGTCGTCTTCCTCTACTCCTGAGCTCTGTCCTAAGTCGGTCTAAGCAAGGGAATAAGAAGGGAAGAAAGGAAATGTTGCCTTTGGTTGCAAAGGAAAGGATCATATATACTTTGAGGTTATTTTCATCATAAGGACAACTTACTCCTCCTTTTCACAACTAGGTCCTTCCTTTCTTTTAGGCACGTCCCTCCTCTTCATATATAAGGTAAAACTTCTTCTAAGACCAAGGACTAAAGGCAAGGAAGGTCAACTTGTCACTATGGTGCACATATACATATAAGGGTCTCCTTTACTTACAACTTTGGTGGTTTAATTACAAAGGTATTTCTTATAATATGATTATTCAAATGAAGTGTCTCCTTCATTATTATAACTTTAAATGATGTCAAAAGTCATAAAATATTTTCTAGAAAGTGTATATCACAAGTTGCACCCCTCATTTTGGGTAAATTGCACTTTACACCAAAATTAGGGTTTTAAGCACAAGGATTGCTCCACAAGCTGCACCTTGGTGCCCAAACTTGGGAAATCCATCATAACTCATCATATTCATTCATATGATGTCTCTTTGTTAGAGGAACATCTTAACCTGTGTAATTTGCAAGTTAACCCCTCTAATTGGGTAATTTTCACATAGGTCCCTGTATTACCAAACAATACTACAATCATTGTTTTAAAAAGGTCAGAATTGAAAATGTATGTTCCTTAGGAACTTAATTACATGCCAAAAGATAATCACAAGAATTTAATTACATATTTAGGCAAAACACCTAGGGTTAATTCATAACCCAGGTCAGGGATGTTACAAATTATCCACCCCTTACAAGGATTTCGTCCCCGAAATCGATAAAACATATTAAGAGAAAAGAGCAGGGTATTTCCTTCTCATCTCTTCCTCTAGTTCCCAAGTGGCTTCTTCAACACCACGGTGATTCCAGAGGACTTTTACAAGACTTATATCTTTCTTCTTTAGCTTTTTAATTCTGTTATCAAGGATTGACACTGGTCCTTCCTCATAAGTTATATCTTCATTCAATTCTACTTCCATAGGTTGTAGAATTGACTCGGTATCGGGATGACATTTCCTTAACATAGAAATGTGAAACACAGGGTGTAGTTTTTGTAATTCTGGTGGTAACTCTAGTCTATAGGCTACCTTTCCTACCCGTTCAATGATTGGATAAGGCCCCATAAATCTAGGAGATAACTTCCCTTTCCTTCCAAAGCGAAGGACTCCTTTCCAAGGCGAGACCTTGAGATACACTCTGTCTCCAACCTGGAACTCCAACGGTCTATGACGCTTGTCAGCATAAGATTTCTGCCTATCCTGTGCAGTCTTAATCTGTTGTTGTATTACTTTAATCTTCTCCGTAGTCTGATGTACAAGATCAGGACCTAACAACTGATGTTCACCAGTCTCATACCAGCATAAGAGTGATCTACAACGTCTGCCATACAAGGCTTCATAAGGTGCCATATCAATACTATGTTGATAGCTATTGTTATAGGCAAACTCTATCAAGCTTAGGTGCAAATCCCAACTTCCTGTGAACTGGAGAACACATGCTCTCAACAGATCTTCCAAGGTCTGTATAGTCCTTTCTGACTGTCCATCAGTCTGTGGATGAAAGGCTGTACTAAACCTTAACTGGGTGCCTAGTGACCTATGTAGTTGTTCCCAAAAACGACTTGTGAACTGAGGACCTCTGTCAGAAACTATGGTGACAGGAACTCCGTGCAAACGCACTATCTCTTGAACGTATAACTGGGATAACCTTTCAGCATAATAGGTTGTTTTGACAGGTAAGAAATGCATTGTCTTAGTCAACCTATCAACAATTACCCAAATGGAATCATGTCCTTTGTTTGTTCTAGGTAGGCCAACAACAAAGTCCATGGTTACATGATCCCACTTCCACTGTGGTATGGGTAAAGGTTGCATTGTTCCTGCAGGCTTCTGGTGTTCAGCTTTAACTTTCTGACACACCGGACACCTCAAAATAAACTCAGCTACATCCTTCTTCATCCCAGGCCACCAATACATATCTTTCAAGTTTTGATACATCTTGGTGCTCCCTGGATGCATAGCATACATAGAAGAATGAGCTTCCTCCAGGACTAACTTCCTCAGGTTATCCACATTTGGCACTATCATCCTCCCATGATAGCATGCCACTTGATCATCTGATTCATGAAAACCTTCTCGCCTCTCATCACCATACTCAGATCTGATCTGCTGAACTGCAGCATCAACTTGTTGTGCCTCCTTAATCTGCTCTCTTAGGGTGGGTTTGATATGCATCTCATCCAACAACCCGGCAATCCATGACACCTTCATCTGTACATTGTCTTGCCTTAAGGAGATAAGCATATCTCTCCTAGGGCATACTAAAGAGTTTAATTGTGCCCTATCAGAGGATGATGTTGCTGATTTCCTACTCAAGGCATCTGCAACTACATTGGCCTTCCCTGGATGGTAATCTATCGTACAATCATAATCCTTGATTAACTCCATCCAGCGACGTTGCCTCATGTTAAGGTCATGCTGAGAGAAGATATACTTAAGACTCTTATGATCAGTGAAAACATGGAATGTTTCTCCATATAGATAGTGTCTCCAGATTTTCAAAGCATGAACCACAGCAGCTAACTCTAAATCATGTGTCGGATAATTCTACTCGTGTTTCTTAAGTTGTCAAGAAGCAAAAGAAATCACATGCTTATCCTGCATCAGCACACATCCGAGTCCATTCTTGGAGGCATCACAGAAAACTATGTATCCTTTGCCTTGCTCAGGTAACACAAGTACAGGTGCACTTGTCAACCTTTCCTTCAACAACTGAAAGGACTGCTGACACTTGTCACTCCAAGTAAAAGAAACATCTTTCCGGGTCAACTTCGTCAAGGGTAGGGCTATAGAACTGAAGTTCTTAATGAACCTTCGATAATAGCCAGCCAACCCTAAGAAACTACGAATCTCTGTTGGTGTCTTCGGTTGTTCCCACTGTAGAACATACTCTACCTTTTTAGGGTCAACACGAATTCCCGAGGCAGATACCACATGTCCAAGAAAAGATACCTCCGGCATCCATAACTCACACTTGCTAAACTTAGCGTATAATTTATGTTGTCTTAGCAAAGTTAGAGTCTGACGAAGATGTTGTTCATGCTGCTGAGCATCTCTACTATAGATCAGGATGTCATCTATAAAGACAACAACACACTGATCGAGGAAATGTCGGAAGATTCTATTCATAAGCTCCATAAATGCAGCTGGTGCATTAGTTAGTCTGAACGACATAACTGTGAACTCATAGTGACCATACCTTGTCCTGAAAGCAGACTTGGGTATGTCACTGTCCTTAATACGAAGTTGATGATATCCATACCTCAAGTCTATCTTCGAGAAGATGGTTGCACCACGCAACTGGTCAAAAAGATCATCAATTCTCGGCAGAGTGTGCTTATTCTTTATCGTTACTTTATTTAGTTGTCTGTAATCAATGCACAACCGCATTGATCCATCCTTCTTTTTAACAAACAAGACCGGAGCACCCCAAGGTGAAGTACTTGGTCGGATAAAACCTTTCTCAAGTAACTCTTGAAGCTGTTTCTTAAGTTCTGCCATCTCAGCAGGTGCCATCCTATACAGTGTTTGTGCTATAGGTTGGGTATCTGGGATCAATTTGATTTCAAAATCAATTTCCCGAGGCAGTGGCATACCTGGAAGTTCTTCAGGAAATACATCTTCGAATTCCCTGACTATAGGAACTTCAGCAAGGTTAGGACTCTTCATGGTGGTATCTATCACATGGGCCAAGAATGCATAACATCCTTGCCTCATCAGCTTATCAGCAACCATAGCAGACACAAGACAGGTGGGTAGAATATTTCTCTCTCCTTGAAAGATCCATGTGTTGCTCTCATCAGCAAACACAGCCTGCTTGGATTCACAACCCAAGACAACTCTATACCTTTCCAAGGTATCCATCCCAAGGATTATATCAAATCCTTGCATATCAAGTGGTATAAGATCCACTTGAATGCGATGATCAGAAAAGAAGAGAATTCATGGAGAGCATACCTCTTGCAAAATAGCAGAACCTCTCAACGGAGTCTCAAGCAACAAGCTATCTGCCCTATGACTAACTGTCATATTGCAGTTACGAATCACTCTTCGAGTGATAAAAGAGTGCGTAGCACCCGGGTCAATCAAAACAGATACAACACAGGATTTAGACATATCAGAATATAAAAGTTCCATCTGACCTGCCACAACCCGTGGATTGACCATTGCTTCTGGTGGGTTCATAGCATAGAACCTCATTGTCGCCTGAGGTTGAGTTGGTGCTGACGATCCAGCCTGAGACGCTTGCCCACGTCCTCTAGCTACTCCTTGAGACTGCCTTCTCTGTGATCCCTGTTGATTCTGCCTCAGAGGTTGTGTCACACTGACAGGCCTAGACCTGCAGTCCTTCATCAGATGTCCCACCTTCCCACAGTTGTAACAGCTTCTTTCCAGTTGTTGTGGTCTTGGTGGTCCTGTGACCGACATTGATGCTGAACTGTGAGTCTCTCGTAGTGGTAAACCTCGTCCTCTACCTCTACTTGGGGACCACTGAGTCTGAGAACTAGATCTGGGTGGTGGAGGTGTAGGTGCAGAGAATCTAGGCTTCTTAAAGTCTCTAGATGAAGATCCCTGGAACTGTGGATATCTCTTTTGGGTTTGTCTTTTCTTGACTACGGATCTCTCTATCCTTCGGACTGACTCAACGAAGGTAGAGAATCTCTCCTGGTTTTCTAGTGCAGACACGGGAGTAGTCATGTCGACATTCAAACCCTTCTCAAACCTCCTAATCCTTTCTTCATCTGTGGTAGCCATATGCGGACAGAATCGCAACAACTCCATGAACTTAGCCTCATACTCGCTAATGTTCATCATACCCTGCCTCAGTCTCTCGAACTGAGAGATCTTCTCATCCAGGAAGGTCTTTGGAAAATATCTGTGGACAAATTCTCGACGAAAGTCTTCCCACGAGATCTCTATTCCAGGCCTCTTCTGCTCTTCCATGGTCCACCAGTGACCAGCACTACCTTTGAGAAGATAGACAGCATGTCTAACCTTCTCACCTTCGGGGATTTTGAGGATTCTGAAAGCTTTCTCCAACTCAGTTAACCAGAGGTCGGCATCTGTCGGATCATCTGTTCTAAAGTATTCGGTCGCTCCGACTTGTCGAAGTCGCTCGAACGTCTTACTGATACCTTGTCCTTCAGGTTGGGTAGGTGCCCTAGGTGCAGGCATAGGCATTCTATCTGTTATGTGTGTCATGGCAGTCATAAACTTCCCAAACATGGTCTGAACAGCTGGGTTTCCCATGTCAGCTGGGTCAAACTGAGGTGGCTCCATAGGTGGCTGAGGTACATGTTGCTCTATTTCTAGGTTCCTTGCACCTTCTCGAGGTGCAGCAACACTACTTTCTGCCTCGTACTCCTCCTGTGGTCCAGACATCCTTAATTATCTTCTTCTCCTGAGGAGCAGAAGACTCTATTAGATAAGAAAGAAGTACTAAGGATAGACTTGACATTCTAAGTCCTATGTCTCTATAGATTCAGCGAACCTAGAGCTCTGATACCACTAATTGTGGGCTCTAATCTCTAAAACACAAGATAAACTTAGCGGAAGAGGTTCGATTAACAGCGGAATACGAAAAATCACGATAAATTAAAACCTTTCGAAAACGAGATCTCGAAAACTTGAAACTCCTTTCATAAAAGTAAGATGAACTGTTTACATCTCTGATAAATCACTTCTCGAGTGATTATATACATCATGATACAAAATCTCAAGACTTCAAAATTTTCAGATCAACAAACTCCTAGGATCTGAGTGTACAGAGATGACATAAGACTATTCTATCTACAAGACTAGACAGCACAGTGTTTCCACCTGAAATCACTGCTGCTCCTGGTTTTGCCGTTGCTGCTGCTGTCCACCTGCAGATCGGTTCCTTCGACCTCGACGTCCACCTAAAGGTAGAAATCTACGGGGTGAGACAATTTTCAAATAATTGTCCCAGTGAGAGTTATAACTTTCTTCCAGAAACATTGTTAAAAGTAATCAAAGGAATATCATGAGCAGGTAACTTTAGATTATTCACAGCAGGCTTGATAACAATTACTCATCTTTATTAAGGAATCTGAAGAACATGTATACTAATACTTGAACAGGATATTAAATGCAAGCAATGTAATATCAATCAATGTTCCTCGTAGTTCAACCTAAGCAGTTATGCTACGCTGTTGATTATGTTTTACAAACATCATTATGCCCTGCGGAGATGAGGTATACCGCTCATGCTCCAACCGATCACTAGTAAGTCGCATCGGTATCATACTAGGTCATCGAAAGAGCCGGATTCTCATGACCTTCATCTACCTCAGTCAGAATGAGGATAAACATGCAGGACATCTAATGTCTCTGCTAATATAGCTCACCAGGGTATTCTAGTACTTCGCTATTAGAGTCACAGTGGCATTATGCACTCTCTTCGCTATCGAAAGATTTCATGTTTATCTCTCATCGATGCGGTATAAAAGATTCCCTTGGGAGAATAGTGTTACATCATCATGGTATAAACATATAGTGAAGGGTTGATGGATTAAGATACATCCACATCAACTCCTACACTAGGATGTAAGGATATACACATCCATATTCCCCCACATACTCTAAAGTATGTGATCCAGGAGTTCCCTTAGGAAAACCTATTTCACCATCATTTAAACTCTGACAATGATGGATCTATGATCAGGGCTCTACATGATATGATTAAACTTGGTTATTAGGTACATTTTAGTATTCTTTTAGCATCATACATGTTTCCAAACATTCAAGTACTAAACATGGCTACAACAGAAGAATACTAAATGTAACAGGTATTACTCATATCGGTTATCAGATGGATATCAATTCTTAATCATTTTATCACTATGATTTAGGAACATGGGTGCTCACACCCTTATATCATCATAACACTTGCTATCAAATGACATGTCAGCATCAAGTCATCTATTAGCATGACCTTGATGTCATTCATGGCCCTTAAGGCATATCAGTTTCATATGATGCCACTTGCATCTAGGCAACATAGTTATTTCTGTTCATAAGCTATTGACATGCTTTCAATGAATATGATGTCATGATCCTTTCCTGGATATGATTATTCTCTTATAAGAACCTGCATGATTAATTCGATTGATAATAATCAACAATTCATAATCAGATCAGCAGTCAATAAGACAGAATTAACCCTTCAATTCAAAGGTTATACTTTTATGTCCTTACAAAGGGTAAGATTCCCTTGTTTACATCATTTAGGGTTATTCACCCCTTTCATTATGATTGGGAATAATAATTCCTCATCTCATATCTTGATCATACAATTCATGCTTAAAGGAATAACATGAGTTTAGAGTTTATTGTTCATTTCAACATATTACTATGAACTAGGGTTTACTATTCACATTACTCATGATTACCCTACAATTAGGGTTTACTATTCACATTACTCATGATTACCCTAGAATTAGGGTTTACTATTCACATTACTCATGATTACCCTAGAATTAGGGTTTACTATTCACATTACTCATGATTACCCTAGAATTAGGGTTTACTATTCACATTACTCATGATTACCCTAGAATTAAGGTTTACTATTCACATTACTCATGATTACCCTAGAATTAGGGTTTACTATTCACATCATAGTGAAATGAGCTCATAGCATCATCATGAATGAGAAACATCATCATTGATGCTTTCAAATTAGGTTAAGACTCATCAATTATCTTAATTAGGGTTTTCATAATCTCTCATAAGTGGATCATACCCTAATCCTGCATATTCATATACATTGAAGGTACTTTATTTGGGTTTTAACCATAAATGGTACTTTCTCTCTCTCCTTACTAATGGATGGTGATTACATCACTCTAGATAAGGTTGGGTTAAGTCCTTATTGATTAACATAAACCAAATCACCACTATCATGTCATTAGGGTTTACATAAAACAAGGTATCCTTTAATTGAACCCATTTAAGCTTAAACGAGTGTGGACCCACTTGAGCTTAAACGAGTGTGGACCCATTTGAGCTTAAACGAGTATGGACCTGTTTGAGCTAAAACGAGTGTGGACCCATTTGAGCTTAAACGAGTATGGACCTGTTTGAGTTTAAACGAGTGTGGACCCATTTGAGCTTAAACAAGTGTGAACCCGTTTGAGCTTAAATGAGTGTGGACCTGTTTGAGCTTAAATGAGTGTGAACCCGTTTGAGCTTAAACGAGTGTGGACCTGTTTGAGCTTAAACGAGTGTGAACCTGTTTGAGCTTAAACGAGTGTGGACCTGTTTGAGCTTAAACGAGTGTGAACCCGTTTGAGCTTAAACGAGTGTGGACCTGTTTGAGCTTAAATGACCTTGAGGTCGTTTGGATCCAAAAGGGTTCAAACCTTATGGACATAAAAGGTGAAACAAAGGTTATTTTTGAATAGGATTTCCTTTGTTGAAGCCTTCAATTGGCCACACCCTTGTTAACCATTTACAAATTGAGTCAATTAGAATTAGCCTTAATCAATTGGACACCAAATTGATTCTCAATTGAAAGCTAATTGGGGTTAAATCCCACTTAATTAGGGTTTTCAATCAGCTAATCATCAATTTTCAACAATGTGAAACAAATTGTAGTTGAACCCATCAATTGAGCTCCAATTGGGCCCAAACTTGGCCCAAACGGTCTTGGGATCTTTTGGATATCCTCCAAACGATCTTGAGACCGTTTTCCCAAAGTTTTATCAAAAACTAAATCAAATTGATAAGGATTGAACTCTAACTAGGTCCAAAATCAGCATTTTTATCAATTCATCAACCTATTGATATTGGACCCTCAAACCATCAAATTTCCTTAACCCTAGACCTCCAAACGGTCTTGGGTTGTCACCAAACGGTCTTAAGACCATTTGAGTGAACCCCCAAACGGTCTTGAGACCGTTTGGGTCCTTCAACCCAAAGGTCACCAAAATCTATCATTGAAAAACTCAATTCAACCCGATTAGGGTTTAAGGAGTTGAAGTGCCCTCAACTTGTGACTGGTTTGGAATTGGGTTATGATTCTTTGTAGGAATTAAATTCAATATGTTTACAACAGTTCCTTAAATGGTCTTCCCTTGGTCAACCCTATCAAACGGTCTTGAAGACCGTTTAGAACTAAACGATCTTACAAGATCGTTTGAGATCAAACGGGTTGAGCCCCTTTTTGATTTCAAACGGTTGCAAACCGTTTAGACCTATTGGTCCAAGATCATTTAATAAAGTTGGATAAGGACCAACATAGGTAATAACGTCCTTCATCTTCAACCTTGAAACCAAGGTCTGTTCTTCACGAAAAAGCTTGCAAGAGTGCAAAGAAAGATGGGGAAGAAGAAGAACTAACTATTATTTGCAAGAATAAAAGTATGCATAACAAAGCAAGGTGTAGAGTTATAAAACCCGCCTCAAACGTTGTTCCTAGAATTCCAAGCTTCGAAACTTTAATGGTGGCTTGAGCTCCACAGGTCATCCAAGGTTGTTTCTTCAAGGAAAAGTTAGGAAGGATCGGCTAGGAAGAGAAAACTAAGTAAGATAACCATGAAACCAACCTTGTAACCTGGTTTCCTCCATGAATTCGAGCAAGATGATGATAAAAGCTTACCTAGATGAACTTGGTCGTCTTACTCTACTCATGAGCTCTTTCCTAAGTCAGTCTAAGCAAGGGAATTAGAAGGGAAGAAAGGAAATGTTGCCTTTGGTTGCAAAGGAAAGGATCATATATACTTTGAGGTTATTTTCATCATAAGGACAACTTACTCCTCCTTTTCACAACTAGGTCCTTACTTTATTTTAGGCACGTCCCTCCTCTTCATATCTAAGGTAAAACTTCTTCTAAGACCAAGGACTAAAGGAAAGGAAGGTCAACTTTTCACTATGGTGCACATATACATATAAGGGTCTCCTTTACTTACAACTTTGGTGGTTTAATTACAAAGGTATTTCTTATAATATGATTATTCAAATGAAGTGCCTCCTTCATTATTATAACTTTAAATGATGTAAAAAGTCATAAAAGATTTTCTAGAAAGTGTATATCACAAGTTGCACCCCTCATTTTGGGTAAATTGCACTTTACACCAAAATTAGGGTTTTAAGCACAAGGATTGCTCCACAAGCTGCACCTTGGTGCCCAAACTTGGGAAATCCATCATACCTCATCATATTCATTCATATGATGTCTATTTGTCAGGGGAACATCTTAACCTGTGTAATTTGCAAGTTAACCCCTCTAATTGGGTAATTTGCACATAGGTCCCTGTATTACCAAACAATACTACAATCATTGTTTTAAAAAGGTCAGAATTGAAAATGTATGTTCCATAGGAACTTAATTACATGCCAAAAGATAATCACAAGAATTTAATTACATATTTAGGCAAAACACCTAGGGTTAATTCATAACCCAGGTGAGGGATGTTACAGTAATCTTTATGTTATTGTTCTTAACTCTATTAATCCTATTTTTGGCAGATGCCTAGTAGTCAACTCAAATGATATTTCTCTTTGGCATCGTCAACTTGGTCATGTAAATATGCATTAGTTGAAGAAGTTGAGAAAAAAAAGACTTGGTCAAGGGACTTCCCAAATTGGATTTTGAAAAGGATGAGAAATGCCAACCTTGTACCCAAGGAAAGCAAACCAAGTCCTCCTTCAAATCCAAAGGAGTCCTTAGTACCAAGAGAGCTCTTGAACTTCTTCACATTGATCTATTTGGACCAATGAGAACTCAATTGCTTCGTGGTTCCAAGTATTGCCTTGTTATTGTCGATAATTTCTCTAGATATACTTGGACCTTCTTTCTCATTTCTAAGAGTGATACACTTGATGTTTTCTCGAGCTTTTATAAATGAGTTGAGAATGAAGCCTCTTGCCGCATAGTTTCCATCTGTAGTGATCATGGGGGAGAATTTAAAAATGACCTTTTTGAACATTTTTGTCAAGAATCTGGTTATGCACCAAACTTCTCTTCACCTTGAACACCTCAACAAAATAGGGTTGTAGAGAGGAAGAATAGGTCACTACATGAGATGGCTAGGACCATGCTTCTAGAGTATGATACTCCAAAGAAGTTTTGGGTTGAAGGTGTCAGTACCTCATGTTTTGTGCAAAATCGTGTTTTTACACATCCTTCTTTGAAGAAAACCCCCTATGAGCTATGGCGTGGTAGGAAGCCCTCTATCGAGTATTTCTATGTTTTTGGATGTCCTTGTTTTGTTTTGAATACAAATGATTCTCTTAACAAGTTTGATATGAAATCTTACAAGGCTTTCTTTCTTGGCTATAGCACTACTAGCAAGGCCTATAGAGTATTTAATGTTGATCTTGCTAAAGTAGAAGAATCCTTAAATGTCAAGTTTATTCAGACTAACCCATCTATTCCCAAAGATATTGTTCCAAATGATGATGTTGCAAGTGAAGTAATACCTATTCTAAAAGTTCTCAACATCACCCAAAATGGAAAGAGGTGGTCACTCAAGAAGAAGAGAAACATTAAGAGAAGAAGGATCCAACTCCCCGATTTGCAAAGAACCATCCAAAAGAGCTTATTCTAGGTGATCCATTTGAAAGAGTGAAGACGTGGGCTGCACTCAACAAAGAACAATCCAACATCGCCTTCATATCACAACTCAAGCCTAAGAACGTCAAGGAAGCTCTTAGGGATGATGAATGGATCCTAGCTATGCAAGAAGAGTTGGAGCAATTTGAAAAGAACAAAGTATGGACCCTAGTGCCAAGACCAAGTGATGGAAAGATCATTGGCACCAAATGGGTCTACCGCAACAAGCTTGATGAAAGCGGAAAAGTAGTAAGGAACAAAGCAAGGTTAGTGGCTCAAGGCTACAATCAACAGGAAGGTATAGATTTTGATGAAACATATGCACTTGTAGTTAGACTTGAATCTATTTGTATGTTACTTGCCTTTGCTAGTTATAAAAACTTTCTTCTTTATCAAATGGATGTTAAAAGTGCATTTTTGAATGGTACAATTGAGGAGGAAGTGTATGTTGCACAACCACTGGGATTTGAACATGATAGTTTATCTAACCATGTTTATTTGTTGAAAAAAGCTCTCTATGGACTCAAACAAGCACCTAGATCTTGGTATGAGAAATTAAAGAACTTTTTGTTAGATCATGGGTATATCATGGGCAAAGTGGATTCTACCTTATTTCTAAAGCACACTTCTAACAATTTTCTTATCATATAAATATATGTTGATGATATCATTTTTGGTGAAACTAACCTTGATCTTTGCAAAGAATTTAGTGATCTTATGCAGAGTGAATTCAAAATGAGTATGATGGGTGAGCTCATGTTCTTCCTTGGCTTTCAAATCAAGAAAACAAAAGATAGGAACTTCATCAACCAAGGCAAGTACACAAGTGAACAACTCAAGCGTTTTAGGATGGAGAACACCAAGCCGATGGACACACCCATGTCAAACACCGCCAAACTTGACAAAGATGAAGAAGGTGAGAAGGTAGATGAGAAACACTATAGAGGTATGATCGGAAGTTTACTTTACTTAACTGCCTCTAGACCTGATATAATGTTTAGTGTTGGATTGTGTTCTCGCTTTCAATCAAACCCTAAGAAATCACATCTTATAGTTGTGAAGATGATTTTAAGGTACTTAGCCAAAACCCAAAATTTTGGACTATGGCATCCCAAGTCAAGGGACTTTACTCTTACTGCTTATAGTGATGCAGATTATGCAGGGTCCTTGGTTGATAGAAAGTGCACAAGTGGCACTTGCTTTCTCCTAGGACCATGCTTGGTGTCTTGGCTCTCCAAGAAATAGAGCACAGTGGCATTATGAACCACTGAGGTTGAATAAATTGTAGTCAGGGTTTGTTGAGCTCAAGTCCTATGGATGAAGCAAATGCTCCAAGACGTTAACATTCATTTTTATGCTTCTCCTATCTATTGTGATAATACTAGTGCAACTAACTTTTCATATAATTCTATCTTGTATATAGAGGTTCGCCATCATTTTCTCCTTGATCATATTGCCAAGAAGGATATCTATATCACGCATGTGGATACAGTAAATCAGTTGGCGGACATTTTCACTAAACCTCTAGCTAGAGAGAACATTAACTTTATTAGATCTAAACTTCTCATAACTACTTTGAATGAATTTGATATTCCTTCTAGCTATTTTTCATCTATCCTATATGATTTGCCTATGTTTTGATCACAATTGCTTGCTAATATGCTAAAATTCAATTTTTCATGTTCATTTTGCCTTGTTTTTCTCTTTTTTGGGTTATTTTTGCAAACACTTGTTTTATCACAAAATAGTACCCAATGATGAGTGATATGTGCCTACGTATGTTAAAAATACATAATGGACTTGAAAAATAAATTTAATTAGCACTCTAATGGCTAGAAATTAGGATTTCTAATTTTAGGTCAGGTTGACCATCGGTCGAGTTACCAACTCGACCGATCAGAGGCCGAGAGCTTTTTTAAAGAGCGTATCGGTCGAGTTTATGAGTCACAGAACTCGACCGATGGCCAGGCTGGAGCAAAATTAAGATAGGTTCGGCCTACTATTCTCCCTCTCAACAAGAGAAAAATCGAGGGATTCAACCTCCAGCTCCCCTAAACTCTCAACCCTAGCCCCAACCTTCCTGTCCCTAGCTCTAGTTTGACCTAACTCGACCTCCCTTGACCTTCCCCCTCGCTAACCTAGGTCTGTGGATGAGTTTTAGTGGTGATTCCTTAGCTTTTTCTCTCTCCTTCCTCTCCTTTCCATCTATATGACATCCAATAGGAGGAAGAGGGTCACCTCTGCTAATGCACCTTCATCTTCATCCAACTACCGTTTGATTCCTTTTGATGATACCTTATTTTTCTCAAATGAGGCTCTTAACAGGCATAAGGAGCTCCTTCCTAGGAACCCTTTCCCTTTTCATACCTTATTTGAGCCTAGACCACAAATACAAGAGGTCATAGATCAAGTAGCAGAGTTTCTTTATGATCACCATCTCTCTGCGTTGGTTGTTGAATGTGTGTGCTATAACAACTCCATCACAAGAACCAAAGCGGTGCACGAATTCTACACAAATTTGCTTTGGAATTACGACACTCTTGTACCCCCGCCAAATACTCAAGTAGTCTTCACATCTATGATAGTCGGGAAGAAATTTCAAGTCTCTGAGGATACCCTGAACATCTTCTTTTTGGGTATTGAAGTGATGGACACCTGGCGTAAGGACTATCCAGAGTATTTTGATCTTATTGAGCCTGAGGCCTTCTACAAGCAATATGATCTTACTCTCCCTGATATTCATAAGTTCTTGAAGAAGCCTCAATTCTGGTATACAAAGAAGTGCACCCTTCCCTCCTCTTCCTTGGACCTCAAGAGACACATCCTTGTCCTAGTCATTAACTGCTATATTCGCCAAAGAAGAATCAGACTGAGATTGCAGAAAACATTGCGGTAATCATGTATTGTCTCTTGAAGAACATCGAAGTCAAGTGGTCAAGATATGTTCTCCATCATATGACATGCTTTGACTCAGGCAAGAACACACGTGGCACCCACCCACCCTACCCTACCCTGATCTGTGATCTATTCTAGCTTACTACTGGAAAATCTCTTTTCCATGAACTTCACTATAAACCTGTCCAGAAAAGAGTTTGCATAAGTAAGACCGCTATTCAAAAGTTTGTGCCTATCCTATCATCTACCACACCTGGTGCCTCTACCTCTGCCTCTACCCAAGCACCTCCACCACCTCATCCTACTCGACCTGCCCGTGCCTCGTTCCATGTATCTAATGAAACCCTTATGGGTGACATGATGCATCAATAGGCATACATCCTTTAAGTTCAGGAGCACCTACATCAGGACCTATGTTCCATCATGTCCAACATGAACATGTCATGTGCACACCCCTACCCTGCCTATTAGCCCTTCCTAGGAGGTGACTATGCATCCTATGCATATGATCACCTTTACCCTGCCCCTCCACCTACATCTTTCACCGCTACACCCTCTAATGTTGGTGGATCTACCCCTGGTGTGATGCCTCTAACATCTAGCCCCTTGGCCACTCTGCTTGCTAGCCTCGGTAGTTATGCTCTTTCCTTCCCACAGGCCAATGAGCTCCATGCTCTTAGTATGTCTTGAGATGAGCAGAATGCACATTGGCCCGGCCGAGTTTTTGGTTCTCTTGCTGATTATGAGATGCCAGACCAGGCTAATGAGGAGGTTGATGCTGACTAGGAGGATAATGATGATGATGGTGAGGCTTCTGATGATGGCTCTGATGGCTTTGTTGGTGTCTCTAATGATGAAGGCCATGTTGTTCTCTCTACTGCACCCTCAGATGGAGATGATGACTATGAGCTCGATGCTTCTGATGTTGATTATGATGATGTTGTGGACATAGATATCTTAGATGTTTAGTTGTTCTACTTTTTAGTCTAGTTGTTGATCATATATATCTTTCTAGGCTATTTTGTATTAAAAACATATGGGCTCATGTTCTGAGTTGTACTATTTTTATCATCTAGCTTTCATCGTCTTGGCTTGTAGTTGTTTTCTGAGAACTTGCATTTTGGGTTGTAATATTAATCCTTTATACACTTACTCTTTGATTTACTATATCTCATGAGTTGGTGTCATGTTTTACCATATTTTGATTATGACTTAGATTGTTTGTTTCTTTCGTCTCTGTTTGGTGTATGCTTTGAGATTGCATGTTGTGCATGTATGTTTGGTTGTGCTTGAAGAAGACCTATTTCTATGCTCTTCTACCCCCCTTCCTTTGTGATAATGGCAAAAGGGAGAGAGAAGTTCAACGTTTTGAAGCTCAACCATATATTTTTTAATGCCTATGTGATCATTTTCTTGTTCATTATATGTCTCACCATGTTACTTGCTAAAGGACCATATAGTAAATATATGTCATGTTGTTTTGTGTAGATAGACTAACTATCCAGGTTAAAGTAAGCATAGATTGAGGGGGAGCAATTCACATTGTTCAAATCTTTAATCCCCTTGCAATTCACAAGGCAAATGTATAACTGTACATATCCTTTTTAATATGATTGAGGAATGGTTTTTCATTGTCAAAAGGGGGAGAATGTTGTATTGAGATTTATACATTGCCCATATTTTGATAATGACTTAACCATTCCATTCCTATGTATCTAATATGTTTTTTCAAGATTGATTTTAGGCCTTAGGTACATGAAAAGGATCAAATTATAGCCCTAGCTTGTTCAAGTTCAAGTCAAATGCAATGTAAGTGTGCATTTTGGGAAATCACTCCAAATGACCTTAGATTGTTTTTGTAATCACTTGTATTGATGATATGACTTGTAACTAAGATGATAAAAAACTATGGAAACTTAATTCCAAGTTTTAATCACTCAAATGACAATTTAGAAAATTTGTCACGTGTTATTTATCAGTCGAGTTGGAAACTCAACCAATCCAATGATGGATTTTTTGAAGATGACCCATCGGTCGAGTTGCACACCCACAGAACTCGACCGACCGAATCACTGAGCAAAATTGATCTTATCTCATCGGTCGAGTTTCCCATAACAAACTCGACCGATAGTTTGAAAATTGGCTTTGTCATTTAGTGGATCGGTCGAATTATCTTTATTGAAACTCGACCAAATGTATTATATGGAAAACGCAAAAAAAGTAATTATAACCATTGGTGATTTGTTTTGGGCAAGAATAGATCTATTGTAACTTGGAAAATGGATATATTTCGACCTTAAGTGATCCCACACTCAAGGGAACACCCCCAGCTATAAATAGGACCCCTTGGAGTTCATTTCAAGTTTGCTCATTCATGCTATTCTAAGTCCTTTCTATAATTGAGTGTGTTGCAACTCCTTGAGCCCCTTTCTCTCTCTATTTTACACTTTATTTTGTGATTATGAGTGAGATAGGCTAGTTGTAAGAGAGATACTTTCTTGTTCTTGTAAAGCTCTCATTCCATTCCATCTTCCCTACCCCTTTCCTTCATGAAGAAAAGGTGAAGCAAGCTACTCCAAGTGAAGGTGGAGTTGTTGTTGTTCTTCTTCAAAGTTGAAGAAGAGGTGAAGATCTTCTCCAGGTGAAGGAGAAGGCAAAGGCTGAAGATCCAAGAAGAGTGGGTAAACCCTTGAAGGCTAAAGACTTGTGCAAGAGTAGGTAAGTCCTTGGAAGAAGGCAGAAGACTCTTACAAAGTAGGTAAGTCCTTGGTAAGGTGGAAGACTCTTGGTGTTTGGATGGGTAAGTCCTTTGGTGGTTTTGTGTTGTAACTCTTATTGGTGAATATATAGAGAAAAGCACTTGCAAAGTCCTAGAGGTTGACCTTTCTAGGTAGTGGATTGAATCTCTCCTAGTTTGAAGAGTGGAGCCACTCTAAACGACCTTGTCAAGAAATTGCTTTCATTTTCTCTCATCTGTGTTATGCTTGTTAGTTAGGACTTCAAATTGTAATTTAGCTATTGGTTTTCTTGATATAATTTGAAGGTCTAATCTATCTTGTGAACAATTTTGAAGCTCAATTCACCCCCTCTAGAGCCCTAGATCCAATAGCCTGTAATTGTTATAGCAATGAATATCGATGGTTTGGATTTGTCAAAAAAAATGTCTACATATGCAAACACCACTTGAGTGTATGGTGTGATCTGTAGGGCTGTCAATGGGGAGGGTATGGGTAATTCCCCACTTCACCACTATCCTTACCCTCCCCTTATCCTTACCCTCTTACCCATAGGGTAAACGGGGAGGGTAAGGGTGAAGTGGGGAATTGATACGTCTTTAAAAAAATATACCAATAGGAACAATAATGGCATGCTCAATAAGTTTATACATTTAAGTGAAATATGAATATGCTCCAAAATGGCTATAAATTATTGAAAATTCCTATAAGTAATCTTCTACAACATTATACACATGGCTTTTATTGTAAAAATAATAAAGTCTAATTATTTCATACATCTGTCTTACACCTCCACAATGGTGTTGTATACACGAAAGAATTATCTATATAAGAAGTAGATAAGAAAATTATGTGTTGTATTAAATGATGACCATATAATGTTGAATAACCCATCGACTCAAACAACATAATGGCTATGACTATATATCTAATATGATATACATAAATATTAGCGGGTAGTAGGTTAGAGGGTATGGGTAATGGCTTACCCTTACCCTTACCCACTAAGGTAGCAGGTTAGAGGGTAGCGGGTAAAGGGTAAGAAAAATCTTTACGTTTACCTTTCCCCTACAGGGTGCGTTGATAGCCCTAGTGATCTGTACACTCAAGTGTATTCTATACTGACTCTCTCTCTCTCTCTCTCTCTCTCTCTCTCTATATATATATATATATATATATATATATATATATATATATATATATACAACCCACATAGGTAACAAAGTTTTGTTATCTGTGGATCTATTTTGTAACAGAAAGGCACATAATTGTAATGAGATGATCAAAATTGTAATGGAAAGACTCTATTTGTTAATATAGCATGAAATTTATTATTCCTATGAAAATAGTAAAAATTATATTTATGATAAAATTGTAAACAATTTACCTTGTATTATAAAATGAGTCTTTCTATTATATTTTTGGCCATCTCATTATAATTTTGGCTATCTCATTACAAATATGTGTCTTCCTATTACAAAATAGATGTACGGGTAACTTACCTTAGTTACATGTACGGGTAGAGAATGAATGATATATATATATAGAGAGAGAGAGAGAGAGTTAAGCTGGAATACACTCGAGTGTACCGGAGACGCTATACACCTCAATGGTTTTTCATCATGAAGCAAATATTTTTGAAATCTAAATCGTTGATCTTCTTAAGTATCTTACTAGCATACTATATAATAAATTTGAGCTCATCCGGACACTTATAGGCCTTGCATCTAATAGATTCAAAAATCATGCATTTCAAATTAGTTATGTGTGTCGATTTTGTTCCCCTTGGATGAGTGACTTACACTCATCCAAATGGGCTCAAATTTTATATTTGGTCTCTTATTATTATAACAATGAATATCAATGGATTAGATTTTAAAAATATATGGTCTATATAGGAAAACACCATTAGATTGTATGGTGTGATCTATACACTCGAGTGTATTCTAACATGACTATATATATATATATATATATATATATATATATATATATATATATATATACACACACACACATATATATACACAGATATATATTCGATATGTGTTGGAAAGGGATAGCGTGTTGGTGAATTCAGGAGTTGTCTAATGAAGGGACCTAGGTTTGAATCATTGGTGTGCATTTTTTTATTTTATACACCCCTAGGTATCCAACTTGCGCTACAGATTATGGGAGAAAGGGGAGAAATCATTCTCTTAATCCCATATATATGAGATATGTATCTCTTATGAATAAAATTATAATTATAATTTATATAAATTCAGT
This sequence comes from Alisma plantago-aquatica, assembly GCA_963693085.1. NCBI lineage: Eukaryota > Viridiplantae > Streptophyta > Magnoliopsida > Alismatales > Alismataceae > Alisma > Alisma plantago-aquatica. Next base: position 1,168,444,275 of record OY856409.1, on the reverse strand, counting down.
TCAACAAAATAGATGTATCTTTTGAAAGTCTTCATTTTATTCGTTGTATAAGAATGCCAAAAATTTATATTTTTTTATAATGGTAGGGTATAGAAGAAAACTTTTTGGCCTTATTCTAGACATAAATTTGACCGCCGACCTAGTTAACCATATAGATTTTAGCATGAGCCTTACATATCCTTGTATGGCCTAACCCAATGCTCATACCAAGGTGCATTAGAATCTATGAAGATGTGTTACATTCTGGATAATGTTAATATGATTATGGAGGTTATCTCTTTGGCTCATTTTCCAAGTATAAGTCACAACAACAGATTATATACACATATGTCATTCAGTATTCTCAGCTTATTAATAAATATCTATACCCACCATTTAAAATACCCTTATGACACCTAGATGAGGTCTGGTAAGTTAATGATTCTTGAGCGGTTTCTCCTTTTGGTGGTGTTTTTTAGAGATTGACTTCTTGGGTCCATGTTTTATAGCTGAAGGGGTGTTTGGATTAGGTTTTAAGGATTGGTTTGGTTCTTTGTTTGTTTCCCTATCTTTTTTTTCTTCTTGATGGCATAGGGGTGGTATATAATAATTTCAAATAGGCACATACTTTAGTGTGGGGTGGATTTAGGGGCAACCGGGGCCTAGCCCCTCCCAAATCCAAAAGTATGTATATATACAAATACAACATAGCCAAAAATTGTATATATATATGTCTTTGTCAGATATAATATTAGATAAATTGTTAGCTGGAGTGGCATAAGTGTCTTCTTTCTAATCAAGCATCCCTAGTTCAAATCCTACTATAAACATATTTTTACCGCCCCACTATTTTAACTCTCTGGATCCGCCATTGCTCGGATTATTTCCACTTGGATGTATAGAGTAGGTGCCTTGGCATTGTACATGTATGGTTAAGAGGGCACGAGGATTTGGAGAGGTTTTGCTCTTAAGATGGTTATAGTTGATAGTTGTTTTAGATCCTTTGGTTGGCATGTTTGATGGTGCAAGATGAGTAAGATAGACCCCTCTATTAATAAAACTAATAAATAATATCATCATGAAAATACTTATTTATGTTATTATCATCAGAAGTGAATATTATGTATTAGTTAGATGTTTGTCTTCAACATTGATTATAAAAAGAAAGTGTGGATGGTGCACGTGGTAGAGCATGAGTCTCATTCACAAAGGGTCTTAGTTTCAATATGTGGTCAATGTGATCCCGAATGGTACTACATTGGGCTAATTAGCATGGAATGTAAGTGTCATGTCGCCATGTGTCAACTCTGGAGAGTTTACCCTGTTGGGTGGGTCCATTAGTAGCCTTGTCTAGGAGGGATTCCCTCATTAATCTAAAAAAAAAAAATCAAAATAACTCAAAAGAGAATTTGATGTGAATACCTCATGCTAGGAATGTTCTCAAGTTCATACAAACTTATTCTTCCAAATCAAAGAATCCTAGTAAAAAAAATCATTTCAAACTAGATAGGAGACAATATCTCAGGAGAACTACATCTCTTTTACATAGTATAAGTCGATGTTTGGCTAAATATAGTTATATATGTCATGATATGAGTATCTTGGTTTAGAGTTTGTTTATCTTGTCATTCCCGTAAAAATCAATGTCGATATCCTTGATCCAACCCACCTTTATAAATAATATGAAGAGTTTTGAATCGGATTATCTGTGTCAAGACATCAAGACGTCGTCTAAATCTGACCAGATTTGATGTTCAACATATGCATATAGCCGTCCAACATGGGACACCTCAATTGTTAGAAACTTGGTTTGTTAGCAGGAAGTTTCAGGTTCATGCCTGGCGATAGTATGAATAGAATTGCCATTTTTAATTATAAAAACATATGTATATCTCCCTCACGACTCTTCATAGAACCTACCCATAACAATAAAAATAATATCTTCACAACTTTTCTAGAATAAAAAGACCTGACCGTAATTATAAAAATAATGACCATAAATTGCTTCCCGCCACCCTCATAGTATATGAAAAGACCAATCCATATCAATGAAAAAATAATCCTTTGTAACTTCCCGCATATAGTACCCGTACGACCTTTTTTTCTGCACCGAGGGTTAGCGTCTTCTCATATTTGAGCTGTTAAATTATACGCTCCCCTCCCCAACTCTCAACTAATATTTCCTGGCTCCGCCACTACTTGGTGCACTATGATCCAATGCACAGATAGCGGAAGAACTCAAATTTGCATATTGGTCGAATGATCAATTACACATGAATGATAGTTTATTGCTGAATATAGTGCCTGTCACACAATATACGAGTACCCTACAGTGCAAAACTACTTACGAATCCATTCCTCAGATAGAATTGTCCTTATTAAAGGCATGTACCAATCGCCATGAATAGAAACAAAGAAAACTTGAAATTTGAATTCCATTCCTCCAAGGAAGAAGCATTTAAGATCTGAATGTCATTGGCAAGTTTTTTCATTCAATACAACTGCATACATGAAGCGTGTCAAGTCTAGGGACAGCTTTGTAACTTTTGGTATGAAGTTTAACAAAGTTTGGTGGCGCCTTGAAATTGGATAGTTGTATTACATTTTTTTTCAATACAAGTTCTGAGCAGTTGGCTCACCTCTAGGTACAAAAATCCTCAGATGGAGACGTCAGTATTTTTGCTATATACTCAAGTGGTTAAGTCAACTGATCTCGGAATGAAGGTTGTGGACTTCATATTAACAATGAGACCTTGAACAACTCCAAGCCATCTCCAAAGCTCCCCGTGTTTACTTCTTGTGAGACAGTATTTTCCTTGGAAGAAAACATGCATGAATACTGGCATTCCCAGATCTAAGATCAAAAATACAACATCCTCTATCCATTGTGCACATTTGAATTTTGGTTATCTGCCGCACCATGGCAATAGACTTCTGCAGTTGTGAAGGAGAAAACTGTTTCCACAAAGCCATCCTCCACATGGTGGCAGCACTTACGCATTAGCCGGTGCCCCATGAAAGAAGCCCCGTTTCGAGCTGGCAAGCCTGAGCGCTTCATGTCAAGACTGCTTGGGTTGAAACGTATATCGATCAATTCACAGCTTTAAGCTAGCATTGATTTGATATTTGAACCAAATCCCAAGTGCCTTTTAGTTCAATCATGTGCAGTAGATTTTATAATACTTCGCATCTGGGAATTGTCTGACTGTGCAGTGCGCTGCATATGAGACTGCATCGAATACTGCCGTTGTAAATCTCTCAACTTGTCTACCAACTCTAGGAAAGTGGGCCGGTATTGTGGTTCACTGCCAATGGCATAAGAAAATCAGAGGAATAATGATCAATTATAAACATCTAATTCTAATTTCTTATTTAAGGTGATCAGACAAACCTGAGCCAACAACTCTCAATTACAGACACCCATTGTGGATCCAAGTCCTTTGGAAGCTCTAGTCTTTGGTTCATGAATCCTACAGCACCAATCACCTGAAATACAGAAAAATATAAATCAGGATAAAATTTTGTTCCCAAACTTGACAAGCTAGAATAATGTTCTTAAAGTGTTGACACGGGCAGACTACATCCCCACTCCAAGTGGGGTTTGGCTGAACCTTGTTGACCCCCCCCCCCCAAAAACCCCAACCCCACAAAAAAGAAAAGGGTGGAATCAAAATACTAGTATTTATAGGTTCCATTATATGTTTTAAAAGCAAGATAAGTGCTTAACAATACTTCCTCCGGATAAAAACAGGACGGACGAAATGGAATGCAAGAAGTTGTCAGAAAATCCCAACTAACCTTCATATGACTGATCATGCGTCTAGCCCAAGGGTGAAAACATCCAATTTGATGTGATTTACAATGGATCAGAAATAATGACACTGTCAAATTTTGATGTTTATGTTTCTGACAATTTTGGCACCAAGATGAAGGAAATAACTCACAAGTTACAAGCACGGTCTACAGCCCAAAATACACTAATATATGCAATAATTCACATATTTGATTTGGGGAAAGGGGCTCTTTGTGAGTGAACCAAACCCATCTGTTTTATTGAGGATTTCAATGCTAATTTCAGTAGTCTAGGCATTGAGTTGTTAAAGCCAGCAGACACAATATAGACATAAATACAGCACTTTCTGCAACAATAAGTTAATAACTTATATTGAATATGCAAAGGGGCACTTCAAGAGTGTAGATATACTTATATTACTATTAGTTTAGACTTTGGTCTAATATATCTAGATTTGAATGCCAAAGTGAATGATAAACTAATCAATGACAACCATAATGAATAGACACAAAAATATTCATTTGAGAAATGATTTCATATATTAGTTCTAAAAGGAAAATATAGGGTATGAAGGGGATCTTTGTGTGATTAAAGGAATGAGTGAGTCTATGAAGGACTAAAGAAATTACTATACAATTTAAGTTTTAAGACTTTAAAATCCTCAAATGACATGGAATGTTATTAATGTAGGAGAGACTGCTCATCTAGAGTCTGGCTAGGGTTTTGTGCATCTTTATTAGAGCGTGTCATAATTGTCTTCTATTCGTGTTTGTCTTCCAGTCGGCTGTCTTTTATTTTCCATGGGGTGTTATTAGCAATTATTTCAGTATCCGGAATTGGATGTAATAACTGGGACTTGCTTGAAAGTTCTCAATTAGTTAGTTTTTGTTTCTTAATTCAAGAAGGTCACGAGCAAAAATGAAGCCAATTTGGGATTCTCGTGTGTTATCTATAAATAGTCATGACGAGGGGTATTGTTTGGTAGTTGAATCAGAAGAATGAATTTGGTTTTGCAAATTGAGTATGCATCAGTTGGTCTTAGAGCCTGAGATCTAAACTCTAGCTCGCAGTTCCATAGGATACAGACAAAACTCTAGGTGCGGCCCAACCCGCCTACACTCCCAATGGTCAATCTTCTATACCCTTAGTCTAGGAGTCATCAATACCCTCCATTGAACTCAAACCTATGTTCGATTCAATTCTATCCACCAAAAAAATATTGTATGTCGTGAACAATACATCGTCTTATTGCTCATCGCCCCTTTTGTCTCCTTCTAGATTCCCTCCTTCCCGCAGATCACCTTCTTCCTTCAGACAGCTTCCCCCTTCTACCACCTCAGGCCCTCATCTTTGTTTTCCTTTTTTTCTTCTTTTTTGTTTCCCTCTTGCACAAGACACAATAGCATTTTGTTGTCATGTAAGAGAAGGGGCAACACGCCCCCTAAGACAACTGCCATCCAAATCGTCATTGGGAAATCCTTCCCTAGCCTCCCAACAGCCTCCACCTGCATCGCTAGGGCGAACTGATCCCCACAGTCCCTCTTGTTGTCGCACTTCCTTGTCGCTTTATTGTTGGGTGACCCAACCAACAAAGCAGGTCCCCAACGTCGCACCAATCACCACCCAAACTAGAGGTGGTTGCAATAGGAGTGTCGAAGAACCCTTTCAATGTCCCCAGCGGCCAATAGCTAGGGGTGAGAAAATCATGGCCCGGACCGCAAAACCGAACCAAACCGGTCAGTTCGGTCCGGTCTACGTTTTGGAAATTCGGTCGGCGATCTGGTCTGGTCCAAAACTGGTCAGACCGTGGACCGGGCCATGGATCGTTTTATATGTAAAATGTGTTTAAATATGAAATTTTATTATGTCAAAAGTACAAACAAATCACATAATGTTAAACAATTGTTAGAAGTAATTAAAATTATCAAAGTTTTACTATTAAAAAAGTTAAGAAATGCTAAAAAGTTCTGATTAGGGTCCAAACGGTCCGGTTCAGCTTTGAAATCAGCCTTGAAACGATCCAGTCCCAGTCTGGCCCTACTTCGAAATGGTCTGGTCTACGGTCCATACTTTTGCACAATACGGTCCTCAGTCTGGTCCAATTCGGTGTGGTTCTTGACTGATGCTCACCCCTACCAATAGCTCATCGTGCTAGGAGAAAAGGAGATCTGTAGTAGTTGGCCAAGAGCTCCCATTACAATAGTAGCGGCCCAACATGGTTGTCTTGGCCGCAAATAAGCCCTAATTTGAGTTTTGTGGGGATTATGTTCTTCATTGTGCCTCGTTAATTGCTTTGAGGAGCCTTACACGACAACTTGAAACTTTTAAATTTCACATTAGACGCAGTGCAATTTGAACATACTTGGAAACCCCCCAGAGTCTAGTTTTTTTTCTAGCCAACTCACGACGGTTCCGGGGGTTGAATCGCACTTTTGCAGTGACAAGAAACGTCATTGACTTGAACCATGGTGCACAATGACGACTTCAATGCCAAGATGATTGAGCATGACACTCCTTTTGCAGCCCACGAAATGAAGATCAAGGACATGGTTGCCACTTTGACCCGACAGATAGAGTGTCTTCTACAACAAGATAATATATAGGTCAGAATCTACAAGGCAATAGACATCCACCATTAGTGAATGCCCCCTCGCAACCTCAGCCAAATTGATCACTCAAGGTTGACGTTCTTAACTTCCATGGCCTCGACGATGCTAACAAGTTCTATGACTGGTTGCATAGCCTAGAGGCATTCTTCACCTGGCATTAATTGACAGAGGAGAGGAGGGCTAACTCTTGTTTGTTGAAACAAAGTGGTGAGGCATAAATCTTGCGTGGTAGAATAGATTTCATCATGTGAACACATGGACCAACATGAAGGAGGATACATAATCCTTCTTCATCATGATAAACAACAAGCAACAAGTCTGCCTCACATTATAGGATTTGAAGCAGGACACAAACTTATTTGATGATTACACACAAATTCTACAAGTTAGTCTACAAGTAGAGATCCGCAAGGATGAGACTACCATGATCACAATGTTTTGCCGTGGCCCGATCGTTGCCACCTTAGCTACCTCACACATCTCATGCATGGATGATGTATTGATGCTATACACGTCACGACCAAAAAGAGCATGAGCAGCAACGCCAGACACCCCTGGCAATGCCACACTACATCTACAATGCCAGTGGGCGCTACTTTAGTCACATCAGACACCCCTAGGTCATCATCAAAGTCTGAATCAATACCTTTCAAGGTGTAGTGCTTCACGTGCTAGGGGTTAAGGACACTGATCCAGCTAGTGTCCCAACTGAGTGATGATTGCAACAACTAATGCCAAGAAAGAGGGTGGCGTAGATCTAATTCCATGTATGAACCTAGTGAGCAGGAGGATGTGGACAAAGAATGAGATACCGACGATATCGGTGGTATACCACTCGAAATACCGATACCGACGCCATCGGGTAGGGAAACATGCGTGTGTACCGATAGGCTCGCAAATATTGGTATACCAGCGGGCATACCGCCAATACCGACACATTTCGATCATTTCAGTGCAAAATACACTACTGTCTTCACAAAACTTATGGAAACAACGGTATACCAATGGGTATACCGATTTTTGCGAGAATGATTGTTGTTGATGCTTAGGAGAAAAGGCGCATTTGGGTGATTTTTGGCAATGAGGACTCAAATCAACCCAATTCAAGGTAAGTTTAACTAATTTCTTCCATTTTCTACCATTTGCAATCTCTCCATCTCTTTTTCCTACTAATTTCTTCCACTTTCACCTACTTTCTACCCCCAAAATCTAGCAGTACTCCAAAATTGATATGTTTGATGCTAATTATACATACATCTATAAGCATATTATGTAGATCTACAATATTATCATCATGTAATTACCTAATTGCTAGTAATAATCCAATATTACTTTCATAATTAGTTACTAATTACTATGATTGAATTACTATTAATAATGTAAGATGTGTAATTATCTAATTACTAGTAATAAGTAATAATACTAGTAATAATGCAATATTATCTAATTACAAGATGTGTAATTCTCTAATTACTAGTAATAATACTTATACAAGATGTGTAATTATCTAATTCCTTGTAGTAAGACAATATTATCCATGGTTATCAAAACTGAACCGAACTGGATGGATGAACTGAGAACCGATCACTCTACCGGTTCGGTCCCCTCCCAAAGCCGGAAATGAAGTCTGACCGGCATCAAACCGGTGAACCGACCGGTTGAACCGGTGAACCGGCAAACCAGTCCGGTTTTAACCCAATTGGCCGGTTCTCTAACTTAGCAAATAAATGTATTATTGTTATAAATGTTAGTATATAAATGTCCATGAATAGAATAATATTTGTTATTTGGTATGTTTATCAAGTTATTGTAAGTAGTTGTGCTATTATTCATGTTTCATAACTTTTGCAGGGATGTTTTCCATGTGTATCAAACATTTATATATTTCTAAACTATTAGTCACGTCATGTTGACGTCACTGGTTGAACCAGTCAGACCACTGGTTGAACCAGTGAACCAAGAACCAGAGGCCTCACTGGTTCGCTGACCGGTTTGAGTCTGACAACCTTGATATTATCATTAGATCTAGATAATTCCTACACTATTAATTACTATCATCATGTAATTATCTGATTACTAGTAATAATACAATATTACTTTTATAATTAGTAATACACTTATATAGTATTGTACTTGACGTGTATGAGCAACATATACCTTCATATAACCAAGCTTACATAATGTATATGTCATATGAGCAATATGTCTACCATATGAACTCAATACTGCATAGAATACCAGCGCGACGCCTGACATACAACTGATATGAGCTAGTAAGTTACTATGACATTAGTGTGTTGTTAATTGGATATCATGCATAAGTGTCTATTTAAGTTGATAGACTCCTTCATTTTGTCATCGAAATCCTTCATCAAAATCCCTAGGAAACAGGATAGACTCCTTACCTCCCACATGATGGACCCCCTAGACTCCTTACCTCCCACATGATGGACCCCCTACACCCACATTCCTAGTATAGAATTTTATTGCATAAAATGATGCATTTAGGTGTAGAGAATAAACCTGCAAAAATTCATGATTTAATTCATTCATTTTGGCATCGAAACGACCAGGATCGCATCTGTCAAAATTTCCGTCGGTATACAAGTAAATACCAATTTCCAAGTCGTTGAAACGGCATCGGTATCGAATACCTCGTTCCTTGGAAACCACATAGTCAGATTGAATAACCACATGCACGAATCAAGATGAAGCTCCAGATACCAAGCTCTTTGTTAATATATCTCTTTATATTATGATTTTGTAATTTCTATTTATTGTTGGACCTCTATGTAATTTCTCCAGTTCAATTAATAACAGGGTGAGTGGTCTTGAACCCTCACTCAAGCTGCATTGCAAGCAGCCTTGCAACTTACGTTTCACATGGTATCAGAGCAGAGCTCCTAGGGTTCCAATCTAGGGCGTGCTGCTTCTCCCCTCCCTCTTTCTCTCTCTCCCTCGCGCCGTCGCCACAGGGCAATGCAGTCGTCGGCCACCGCAAGGCAGCAGCGCCGCGTCGCCTGAGGGCAACGTCAAGGCAGCAGTGCCGCACCGCCGGGCAGCACAGCAGCCGCCAACGGGCCGCACATCCGCGGCGCCCCGCTGGCAGCAGTCACTGCTGCCTAGGAGGGCAGCCGTTACCGCCGGCCCAAAGGGGCAGCCGTCGTTGCCGATTTTGCGGGCGTAACAGTCACCGGCCAGGACCGCGACGTAGTCGCCGACTCCGGACAGGCCCACCGCCCGTCAGTAGCCTCTGGTTCCTCTCGTTGACTCCGAAGGAAGAGTCTACATAAGACGGCTCGCTAAAACTCAGACCTCCGTCTGTATGCAGCAAATTCCTAATCACACCTCCATGTGTGATTAGGGAATTTTTCGATTGGGGGTTGTAGATGTGTCAGAAACGCATCTAATCTTCTGACGTGACATGTATCTCTCTGTCACTTTCTCTTCTTTTGTGGCATGTATCTCTCTGTCACTATCTATCTGTGAAATCATGGAGGACACCAAGGCATCTACTATCTACAACGAGATGTCGTCTATCCCCTCCATCAAGCTTAACGGGAAAAATTATCTCTTGTGGATGAATGTTGTCCATACAGCGTTGGAATCCTAAGATAAAGCACGGCATGTTGATTCTGATCTGCCTACTTCTATTGATAAAGGTTATGCTGAATGGAAACGTCATAATAGTTTGTGAAGACCTGGCTATGTGGGAGCATGGAACCTGCTATTGCTGCTAGGTTCATGTTCTACAGTACTGCCAAAGACATATGGGATGTTGTGAAGAAGCATTACTCTCAGGAAAAGCATGCATATGATCGACTCTTCGTTGAACGACAGGGAGACAAGCCTTTAGAAGAATATTTTGGAGTGATTTAAGGTATTGCTCAGGAGTTGAGCTTCTATCATCCAGTGACTGTCCAAGAACAGGTCAAAGACAGAGATGACTTGATTACTGCAAAGTTTCTATCGGGTCTGAATTCGCCTTGCAGTTCGGCCCGCAGCGCCATCCTTGCTTCTGACAAACTTCCCAGCCTGGAAGAAGCCTACTCGAGAATTCGACAATCAAATTTTGAACCAGTTGATTCTACAACATTCTCGCCTTCTGGAGACTCCATGCATTTGTAGTCGCTGCAGTTCGAGGAGGTCGTACAGATATGGGACGAGGACGTGGAGCACGTCGCAAGTGCACCTTTTGTGACTAACCTGGACACACCGTTGAGAAGTGCTGGAAGAAGCATGGAAGACCTGCAGCACCACCTGTAGGGGCAGCAAACTATGCTAGTACTGTTGAGTCTTCTGAGCCATCTGCATCAAGTTATGGGTCTTCTAGCATCACTCACAAAAGAAGAATATGATAGATTTCTTCTGGCTACACTACACATGAGTGTGGGATCCTCTTCTTCAACTGCAAATCTGGCGTCTACCACTGGTAATCAGGCTACCTCTCTACTGACTTCTGGTTCAACTTCTTCATGGGTGGTTGATTCTGGAGCATCCCATCATATAACCAGTATGAGGAGATTACTTCACTTCATTGACTCACATATTCCACACAAATCTTTGACCATAGCAGATGGTTCAGTGAGGAGAGTGTTAGCAAGTGGATTTGTCTCTCTGAATCCTAAAATTAATCTTAAATCGGTTCACTATGTGCCTGCATTTCCTTTTAATCTTCTCTCTGTTGCAAAATTAGTTGATATTGTAAATTGTACAGTGACATTTGGGCCTTCTTGCTTTGTATTACAAGATCTCAAGAGTATGAAGACCATTGGCGGGGGGGGGGGGGGGGGGGGGGGGGGGCCTAGGAAAGGTGATCTCTACCTCTTCCACGATGATAGTCTGCCTCGCCAAGTATCTGCTCCTGCTCCAGCTATCCTTTTGAGTGGTTCTCCCTTACTGTGGCACTACAGATATGGACATTCGTCGTTGGAGAACTTGAGAAAGTTAGAACCTAAGTTGTCCCAAGTGTCTTCTTTAGAGTGCCAATCCTGTCAATTGGGAAAACATCATGGACTGTCTTATCCCAGTCGTGTCAATGAACAGACATCTTGCCTTTTGAGTTAGTCCATAGTGATGTTTGGGGTCCTGTAAAGAGAAATAGTAATAATAGTTTTTGCTATTTTATTTCCTTTGTGGATGACTTTTCTCGCATGACGTGGATTTATTTATTAAAGAGTCGAGAGTCTGTATTGTCCATTGTCAAACATTTTCATTAAGAAATAAAAGTTCAATTTGATTGTAATATTAAAATTCTTCAATCTGATAATGCCTTCGCATGACGTGGATTTATTTATTAAAGAGTTGAGAGTATGTATTGTCCATTGTCAAACATTTTCATCAAGAAATAAAAGTTCAATTTGATTGCAATATTAAAATTCTTCAATCTGATAATGCCTTAGAATATGTTCAAACTGCTATGGCTGATTTTTGTAGCTCTGTTGGGATGATTCATCGCACGTCTTGTCCTCACTCCTCAACAAAATGGAGTAGCTGAGTGCAAAAATCGTCATCTTCTTGATATTACCAGGACTATTATGTTTCAATCCAATGTCCCTAAGAGGTTCTGGTCTGATGCTTTACTTACTGATTGTTTCCTGATCAACAGGCAACCCTCTTTGGTGCTTCAAGGACGTACTCCTTTTTCTGTCTTACGTCCAAAAGATCCGCCTTTCCTTGTTCCTCTCAGAGTGTTTGGGTGTACTTCATTTGTCCACAATTTTGATCCTAAGGCTGATAAGTTATCTCCTAGGTCTATTAGGACTCTCTTTCTTCGGTACTCCAACACTAGCAAAGGATACAAGTGTTATTGTCCCAGTCTCCGCCGTATGTTTGTGTCTCGGGATGTAACTTTCCATGAATCCACACCATTTTTCTCTAGTGTTCCCAGTAAGGGGGAGCAATTGTGTGAAAGTGAGAGTGCCACCATCAGACATCAGTGAGAGTGCCACCTATCATTCCTGACTATACTATCATATAGGAAAAGCAGCCAGCAAGTGATACTTTAATTCAACAATATCAACATGTTTATACCAGACGAGGCAGGCAGGATCCAGAGGAGGTAGCGACTCCAGTCTCTAAGCCTTCCCCATCTTCCTCTACTCGAGATTTCTGCAGATACATCTGACCTTGATGTTCCCATTATTGTTTGCAAAGGTACTCGTTCATGTACTATTTGACATCCTATTGCAAATGTGTGTTGTTTGTCAAAATTATCCAAGCAGGCCCGGTCATTTGCTCTTGGGATTGATTTTGTGGTTGTTCCAAGAAATCATCTTGATGTTATGAAGGATACTGGATGAAAATAGGCGATGCATATGAAAATGTCTGCTCTTCTACAAAACAATACCTGAGATCTTATTGACTTACCTCCAGGGAAAAATGTTGTGGGTTGCAGATGGGTATTCACAATAAAACATAATCCCGATGGTTCAGTTGAGAGGTTGAAGGCTAGACAGGTGGCAAAGGGTTATACTCAGACATATAGAGTTGATTTCTTTGAGACCTTTTCACCAGTGACTCGTCTGAATTCCGTGTGGATTCTTATTTCTCTGGCTACTACCTTTGCCCGGCCTCTATTTCAGCTTGATGTCAAGAATGTCTTTCTTCATGGTGATCTACAAGAAGAGGTATACATGAAGCAACCTCCTGGTTTTGTTGCTCAAGGGGAGTGTCAGAAGGTGTGTAGATTGAAGAAAGCCATCTACGGGTTGAAACAATCTCCTAAAGCTTGGTTTGACAAGTTCAGTGATGTTGTGCTACAAATGGGCTTCTCTCGTTCTGTAACTGATCACTCTTTATTTTATTCCAACTCTTCTGGTGGGTCCATCATTATTGTTGTATATGTTGATGATATAGTTATCACGGGCAGCGATTCTACAGGCATATCGCGTGTGAAGGAAGGATTGCAGAGGCACTTTCATACAAAGGATCTATGGGCAAACTGAGATATAGTCTGGGCATTTAAGTACTTAGATCTCATGCAAGTACTAATTTGTCTCAGAGGAAATATGTGCTAGATTTACTGCAGGAAGCTGGCATGAGTGAATCCAGGCCGGTGTCTACTCCTATGGACTATCATGTGAAGGAGATGATTGATGATATTGATTATCCAGATGCAGACTACTACATGAAAATTGTTGGGAACCTGATATACCTGACAGTTACTCGTCCTGATATTTCTTTTGATGTAGGTGTGGTGAGTCAGCATATGAGCTCACCACAACAGTCACACTGGATGGCAGTTTGTCGTATTCTGAGATACCTGAAGAGTGCACCTGGTAAGGGGATCACCTACTATAGACCCAAGACTCTTGTGTCTACCCTTGTTCTTACTGGTTATGCAGATGCAGACTGGGCTGGTAATCTGAATGACAGGAGGTCTACTTCTGGGTATTGCACATTTCTGGGAAATCACCTTATCACCTGGAAAGTAAAAAGCAAAATATTGTGGCTAGATCAAGCACCGAAGTTGAATATCGAGCAATGGCTCATGCCTGTTGTGAGTTGCAGTGGATTCAGTCTGTACTTTGTGAATTAAAGATATTTGTTTCGTCTCCCATAGAGCTCAGATGTGACAATCAGGATGTTATCTACATTGCCAAGAATCCAGTCTTCCATGAGCGCACTAAACATATAGAGGTTGACTTCCACTTCATCAGAGATCAGATCAAGAATGGTAAGGTGGTGACTCTGCATGTCAAATCTAAAGATCAGCTTGCAGATGTCCTCACAAAGCCATTGAGTCCAGCAACTTTTCAGAGCTTTTGCAACAAGCTGAGCATACACGATGTGTACGCTCCAGCTTGAGGGGGAGTGTTAATACATCTCTTTATATTATGATTTTGTAATTTCTATTTATTGTTGGACCTCTAATTTCTCCAGTTCTATTAATAAAAGGGTGAGTGGTCTTGAACCCTCACTCAAGATGCATTGCAAGCAGCCTTGCAACTTACGTTTCACACTCTCGAAGAAGCACATATAATAACAATGAAGATCCACAAATATATATATATATGGAGTAGCAAGAAGATCTACATAGATAGAAGTAGAAATTTTTCTCTTCATCTCATCTCTCTATCACATTTTTGTCCTCTAGTTTTCCCCTAACACCAAGCACACAGAATAATAGTGGTTGGGGTGGACAATGGTAAAGAAACACCTTGGGGGAAAATATAGGTTCGGTTTGGGGGCGCGACCTCCCAAAAAAAGGTCTACAGTGGTTTTTGAATGAAAAATTAAGCACGAATATCCAAGAAATGAATATCATGACAGCAAAAATCCCTCCAACATTGCTTTACTGAGTAACAAGAAATGTGTGGTTTCTTCCGAAAGTTAATAAGCTCGACAAACACCTTCATGGAGCAAAGCAGGCCTCATAAACCAGATTACATCCTCAGAACAATGTCTGGGCATAAGAGGATTCTCCGGTGGACTGGGAAATTAACGCACAAACCTGAAATACCGATATGGCCGCCACTCCCATCTTCCAAAAATGACGATCGAACTAGAGGGGTGGCGGGCTTGAATCTTTCGATCAAGGAGAAGCCAATGACGGCTGAGGGGAGTGTAAATGTAAATGTAAAAGGAGAGTGTAGGTCGCAACAATGTTGCCGTCATATGATTTTACAAAAAGGGAATCAGGCGGAAAGAAGAAAAGGAAGGATGATTGGGGGGAAACTGGAATGGAATCACAATAAAGAAAATAGGAATGGAACTAGAAGGATGGGAATAAGAATTGACCATAAGAAGAAAAAAAAGGAAAGAACTAGAACTAATGTTGATAGAGTATGTACAACGGCAAGGTGAAGGGTTAGGTGAACGTGAAAGTGAGGGGGAAAGAAAGGGGTCAGCGGAGATCATGCAGAAAATTCTTTTTCTCTCCTCTTAGCTTGGGTTAGGGTTTAGGATCTCTGCTTTGATACCATGTTAGAAAGCAAGTGACGGCTAATTGATGTTTTGTATTAGAAAATCTTGCTCCTATATATAGAAGGGGGGCACACAGCATAGACTAAACCCTAATGGGCCAAGACACTAGGGCCCATATTACAAAAAGACTCAAAAAACTGAATTAACACGTCTCCAACAATAACCATATCAAATTAATTTGCAGTCCATGCATGGCTTAAACAAGCCTCAAATAGCTTAAATTAATTAGCAATGCATGCATGTCTTGAACAAGCCTCAGGAATATTGTTAATGCATGAGTGCCAACTTTAATCCAATGGTTAAAAAAAGTAAATTTCGTACAAAACTTGCGAACTTTCACATAGTATTTCATTTGAGAAATTACCAATCAGTGTTCAGAAAAGTGGTATTCAGTGTACTGGCGGACGGGGTACTGAATAAAGTATATGCGGTATACGGGAGTATATGCGGCTTTGAATTTCTTTTAATAAATTAGTTATATCTATATAAATATATAATATAATTATATTTTACATTGAACAATTACATATGAGGACAACAAGAAGCAAAACTTCATTTGGAGTGTTGGCAAAGCATGACATCAATTTGATTAACACAAGTTAAACAACCATTCTTATGTTATGAAATGTAAAGTCTGCCATAATCAATAAACATCAATAAATAAATAGAGGAAACTATAAGCTATCATATTATATGCACCATGCAACTATCAAATTGCAGTATGAAATGATGATAGCGCTAAACAATTTCATAGATTAGTATGGTATACTTTAAACACATTAACAATTAACAACTAGTCAATGCTCGGCTGGTTGCGGCTCGGTAAGTCCAGATGAAGGACCCGGGTTCGAATCATGCCAAAGGGTGCTCTGCGAAAGGCACTCCACCCTAACTAGGCGCGGGAGGGGGGTGACCGGACCACACCCTCTCATGCCTCGAGAGTTTACGCTGTCTGGGGGGGTCACAAAAGTGGCGCTTCTACGGGGGCGGTTCTCTCGTAAATCAAAAAAAAAATTGACAACTAGTCAATAAGAATTGGAAGAACAAGAAGAGGAATGTATGGAAAAGAATTTAAATTATAATAATTTTGAGAATTGAAGACGGGAAGGGGAATAAGATTGGAGAATAAACCTATTGTTGTTATCAAAGAGAATGAAGAAAATGAGAGAGAATAAATGAAGAACGGTTCAATAGCATTGGAGGAATTCAAAGGACGGTATGAAGAAGAAAAAATAAGAGCAAGGAAATGAGGGCAGCATGCTGGAATTAATAAGAAAAGGGGAAATAGAAATGATTTGTTTGTTGTTGCAACCTAACAAAAAGAAGATGGAAGGGGAAATAGAAGAAGAAAGGGAATTTATGAACAAAGAAATAAAAGACAGCAGCAATATCATACAAAAAATGAAAATAAGAAGCAAGGGAGTAGTAATATTGTATAAAAAAGAAATGCGAGACAGCAGCAATATCATATACATTTTCTGTTCCTGTGAGTTTGGAAAAGCCATACTTGTTAAGGCGGCAAGGCGACACGGCGTTGGGGCCAGACGCCTTGCGCCTTGGCGCGACTAGGCGACCTTTAAAAATAATAATTTATGTATATATTTTATGTATATATACATGTGTCATGGTTTTTCCCCACTCATATACACACATTGTGTAGTTATATATGTAGTTATCTACATATTTATAGTCGATCCCTCCATATATATATATATTTTATTGTATGAAAAAATAACCAATTACATTTCTAATATATTATCATTTGACAATAATGTCAAGGACACGAAAAGAATTATTGTAAAGAATGTAAGAGTGATCAACATATAAATATATATTTATTGTCATACATAGCTACAAATATTAAGCAATGTAATCACTATCCTTCATAGCATAGCTACTTAGTACAATCTGAATTGAAGGTGCAAACTAAGAAAAATCAAATGTGTACTAAGAGTATTATATCCAGTCAAACAAAAAAGAGTATTAGATCCAGTCAAACCCAAAAAAGAGTATTAGATCCAACTAAAAAGTGATATTTGGCACATAAAATAGGCAACACTATTAATTTTGAGCATTGGTGTAGCCACATCAAACATTAAAATAAGTAAATATACAACTAGACCCACAAAACTAGGTAACTGTAGCATTATAATAAAGCGTCCTCGCCTAGGCACAGCCCTGGGGCGCCTTGACAAGTATGGGAAAAGCGGTGATTAAGCGGTTGCATAAGCGGGTAATCGGCAGCATAATCGGGCCTGGTCTGGTTATTGCTCCGCTTTGACATATGTGGGGCTTAAGTGGCCACAAATGTTGCCGCACATACCAATTTCCTAAACATTGTTACCAATGCAACACATTTAAATGGTAGAGCATACTCATTCAAAGAAATATACCTTCCATTGATCCTTTCCCCCTCTTTCCTCCTATGTTCCTCTTTTGTGATAGTTGTCGTCAGATATCACTCAAGACTAGTCTCAACCCACTCCTCTCCCCCCCCCATTTTTCTCAACTCCCTCTTCCCTTCATATCTCCTTGCTTTTTTGATACAAACAACAAAGAACGGAAACTTGAAAAAAGGAAGAACAAGAGGAGAGGGAAGAGAGGAGTCGGGCCTTGGTCATGTCATTGCACTATTACAACACTATTTGCGAGTCTCCGACTATCAACCCCATTTGCATCGCACCATTCATTAACATGGTTTTAAAAAAGTTCCTCGAGGCAAGGTGGTCTCCCGTATACCTTGGGGCTTAAGCCTCAGTCTGCCAGTGAGAGTCGGGCGCCTAAATTTTTGAGAGGTGTGCACCTCAGTTTGTGAGAGGCATGCCGAGGCGCTGGAGGAGCTGAGGCGTTTATGAGGCGTAAGCCTCATACTCTGTGTCTAAAAAAAGACTATATTATCCTATTTCGGGCTTAATAGGGGCCACTCTTACCCAAAATTATATGTATATAGATATATGTATGTGCATATATATCTATGGGCATGTTAATGTTTGTTGACAACTATAGATATGGTACATACTTATATCGTTATATGTTGCATGTATGTACATACACTCTTGTGTGTGTGTGTATGCATGTGTATGCTTATATCTATGTGTGTATGTATAGATATGTACCTATATATGTGTGTGTTTGTAATAGAACATATATAGGTCATATATTTGTCATCCGGGTCAAGTAACAAACTTTTTTTATCCGTGAATCTAGTTTTGTAATATAAAGGCACCAAGTTGTAATGAGGCGACCAAATTTTGTAATACAAAGACTCGTTTTGTAAACACAGTGTCAATTTTTTATTATGTTTATCGAAAATAGCAATAATGACATTTATGAAAGAAAAAATCTCCACCCCGACTGTAACCAGGAGTCAAAGTTTGTAATCAGAATGCCAAACCTTAAACAAAAACACTTCCTCATATTGTAACCAGAATCACTGGGTAACTAATTTATGTTACCCAGTTGGGTAATAAATACATCCCTTTACATACATATATATATATAGATATATATATATATATATATATATATTCTGGTTACAGATTCATTCGTGGTTACAGTTAGGGGAGGAGATATTTTTCTACTATTTTTGGTGAACACAATAAAAAAACTGACGATGTGTTTACAAAACGAATCTTTGTATGACAAATTTGGTTGTCTCATTATAGTTTGTTACCTTCCTGCTACAAAACTGGATCCACGGGTAACTAAAGTTTGTTACCCGACTCGAGTAATGAATATATGGCCTATAAATAATATGATATATATATATATATATATATATATATATATATGTGTGTTTCTATTTTTATGTATACATGGCCTATATATAATATGATATATGTGTTTCTATTTTTATGTATGTCTACATGACTATATTTGTGTCTATGTAGTATATACACGTATATAGAGATAAATACTATATATATACATATATGTATTCATATATATGGGATTATATATATATATATATATATATATATATATATGTATGTATGTATGTATATATGTGTGTGTGTTTATACATGTACATATACATATATATACATATATATACATATATATACATATATATATACATATATATATATATATCTATATAGAGTCAGGCTAGAATACACTCGAGTGTACGGATCGCACGAATACACTCAAGTGTGTTTGCATATCAAGACGATTTTTTGTGAAATGTAAATCGTTGATCTTTAATGTCATACTATAACTAGGCTACATACAAATTTTGAGCCCATTTGGATGAGTGTAAGTCACTCATCCAAGGGCAACAAAATCGACGCGCGAAACTAATTTGAAATGCATAATTTTTGCGGTCTTCATAACATGAGCTATACATATCCAAATGTGCTCAAATTTTGCGTATGAGTTGTTCACGAGATGTTTAAGAAGATCGACAGATTAGATTTTCAAAAACAAATATTGCATCATGAAAAACTACTTGAGTGTATTCCTCTCTGGATACACTCGAGTGTATTCTAGCCTGACTCTATATACATACATATATATATATATGTATGTATGTATGTATGTATGTATGTATCTACGCCTTGGTACAATGTGAGGCTTACACCTCAACCGACTTGAGGCTTACGCCTCGCCTCACTGAGACGAAAACGCCTCGATGCGCCTCAAGCACTTAAACACTTGGTCATCAAAGAACTAACACGGGCTTGCCCGTTCATTTTTAACTCTTTTTCTTCTCCCTCTTGTCCTTCACCACCTCATGATTGCACACTAATATCGTTATTAATAATGGATGGATACGATGATAAAGAAGAAACATGGTGAAAGGGAGGAGAGAGAATAGAGCAATGAACAAAATTTTGGTCAAATACATGTGTTTCAACCAAATTATAGATATTAATACCATCATGTAACAATATAGGTGTGCATACTAATAGCTTGCACAGCTCCATATTTATGTCAATCTACTACGGAATTTAGGTGATACTGATGTAAAATGCCCAATTTTACATACAACAACGGTAGATGCATTGTGTTGATATATATGTCTCTTATTGTTGTTGTTTTGAGATGAGAGGGGTGAGCACTGGAACTCCAATTGACGTAACCTGAGGTAAGAGTTTTTGTATTCTCTACTATTTCCTCTCTTTCCGTCCCCCGTAATCTAATCAAATACCATTTCACCCAAAAATTAAGTTTAAATGAAAATTTCCCCTTATGCCCCAATATATGCTTCTATATCCACATGAATAACGGTACCTCACTACAAACAATGTAATCTCTTAGATCTACATTACAACAGACTATCTACTTAAATACTCCATTATATACAGGTGTGCTCAAGCTTTTGCGATTATTTTCAATCTCAAAGTGTAGAATTATCCTAGTTACTAGAATTATTTCAGTTTAAGATAAGGAATGTACAAATTAGTAAAGAAGACCAATAGTTTCTTGTTAAGTCAAATATGTTCCATGACTAATATTACTCAAATATAATAAAACCAATTTCCTGTTGTTATGTATGTCTATAAACGGAACGTAATCATGTATGATGCCTCTAACATTACATCATAGTACCTTAAAAGAGTTGCAAATATATTTTTACTTCTAAATATTTAAATAAACCACAAATACTGTTTTCTGAAATTTGAGAAAAAAATAGGGTTGGATTCTTCTGTAATGGTTATCACCATTGTAGAACTGTATTATCTACCTTTCTCTATAGTAGATTCTCCCTTGGTTATCAATCATATCATATGTCGGTTCCATTCAATAGATAGTTTGTCCATGCCCAAATTGGCAATCTTGGTTAGTCATCCTATTATTCAAGAACGATAGCCAAGGAGCATCAGGCAAAGTGATTTAGTTGGAAACTACTGCCTTCTTCCTTGTAGATTATGGATTGCTTAGTATCCTCTTAGGCCACTTTTGAAAATAAGGGTGGACGGAGAGAAAAGCCTAATAATGATTTGAAGTGCTAGAAAGAGGATTTATGAGCTAAAGATATACCCAGTTTAAAGTGCAAATCCCAAAAGTACATCAGCATTGCATATGACCACTATTTTCATGCAAAACAGCCAAATATGTTTCAGCAGAAAAATAAACTGAAGTCAATCTATCATACCTGCATTGAATTGAGGTTTTCCCAAGGAATCTTCTCAGTGACTAGCTCCCACAAGATAACTCCAAAGCTATAAACATCAGACCTATATGTTGACAATACAATCATGTAAAATTTTATATTATAAGTTTGCTGAACTCGCAATTCGTCAAGATAGAAAATTTTGATAACACATATGATATACGCACTTCTCATCAGAAGGTTCGTTACGGAGGACTTCAGGTGCCATCCATTGAGGCTGCAGTAGGGAATTTTGATCAGCACACTAAGAATCATAACATATTGCATACTGAATAATAGCTAAAACATAGGTGTTAACAAAGTATCTACCGTTCCCTTTCCAGACATGCTCGTCAGATAAGTTTCACGCTTTATACGGGAGAGGCCAAAATCTCCTACCTGTTTGGCAATAAATAAGGATAGCATGTAAACATCTTTACATTCAGAAGCAAGAAGTGTGTAGAGCATTCTTTTTCTTTAATTTTGCAAGAGATGTAGAAACACATGGGATACCTTGACAGTCCAATTTTTATCTACTAATAGATTTGATGATTTCAGATCACGGTGGATGATAGGTGGATTACAATGATGAAGATAATTCATCCCTCTTGCCTGTAAAGATTAAACAAGTCAGGGTTCACGTAAGGAAATTACATTGAGTCAAATTTGTTAATCTTTTTTAGCAAGCTATCCTATTCGAATTGTATCTGGCTAGGCAATAAACACTACAAAATAAACTACATTGATATATTTTTCAAATTTGTACTCACAATATCTAAAGCCATATGAACCCGTCTTCGCCAGTCTAGTCTTGTAGCACTTCGTTGTAGCAATCGGAATAAACTTCCACTGAAAAGTTAATCGATTGTTAATTAACAAATTTCAGAAAATAGATAAAGCAAATCTTTTCTGGAGGAAAACAAATATGATATTTTTGTGCTTAATCAAAATGTTTTTCTCAAAATATGATACCTTAACTACATATTTTGGGTCAGTTTACCTCAATTATATTAATAAATTGTTGGTTAGGTTTGTAGACTGTTGTTTGGACATCAAATTTTATTACATTCTGCTTAACTGCCTTTTAAAATACCAGCTCTGCGCTTTTTACCAGTGGACAGAATGTTCATATTGAGAGGATTTGGATATCCACTGTGGTGTTTAATAGTTACTGCCAGGCAGAATTGTCAGAGTTACTAGTATTGTGCGAAACTGAGCTTCGATTCGGAGCATATTTCTTGCATGTCAGTCAGTTTTTCAAGATTCAAGATTAAATAAGACAGCGAATAGTAACTAGTAAGTATTCATAGGCCATTAGGCATTTAGGCCTATATACTATCTGTAGAAGAACAAACTTAAAATAATAACAAAAAGAAGAGAGCATTTACATGGTTGGACATCTGAAGGTGAGATCCTAACCCACTGGAGGAAACCCTAGAGAGGCATTTTACACTTTCTTGACTTTCTAGTGTGCAGAAGAAATGTTACGTAGAAGAGAGCAAAAAGTAACAATTGTAAATATGCCCCAGAAGAATAAAGAAATAAACATCTAAGGGTCTCTTCCTCCCCCTCCCCAAGTGTACCCTCCTATCTGCACTCCTCTATTCATACATATTAAGCCTGAAGAAAAGAATTCCGGATATTGCATGTCATAAGTCTTCAGCAGACCTTTTGTGAGAACGTCAGAAAATTGATCACTGGACCTGATCTATGGCACCCAAAGTTGCCCCCTATTCAGCTTCTCCCAAATAAAGGGTTTAATAAACTCATACATATCATCCCATTTATACGATATGATTGTTGACCAGATTTGCAGCCACTATATTATCACGATAGGGCATCATAGGTATGTTGGCAGAAATGGCAAAATTATTCAGTAAAAGTTTAACCCATATCCCTTCAAAAAAAAAAAAACTCGACCCATACAAAATAAATGATACCCGAGCCTTGGGACAGAACTCAACCTTAGCATTTGATCTGGCACCAGCAGATTGTTTCTTTTGCATACCACCAATTTCACACCTACGTAAAGACAGTAAAAGTGATTTCTCACATGTAGCATCCTACTGTCACTGTTTGTATAGCACTCAGGAGACAAAGTTGTCACTTCTTTTTTCGTAGCCAGTTTACTCAAGGTTCTTTTGATATACCACGGCATCTTGTCCACAACATTCAATTCAGTAGCAGTATTTAAGTGCGCGAGTTGGCTAATGATACAGCATGCATCATATCAAGACATGCTAAAGAGAGAAAAGATTCTCAGCCAGCAACTGGTGCTCATCCGTTACACGGCAAGGAACAGGATCCGCTAGAACTACTGCTGCTAAGGCCATGACTTTGTTTCATAGAGCATGTTGCTGACTTTGCCCATCCCCCCCAGAATCAAGGACCAGCTTCCTTGTACATATATACACACCCCTGTGACCCTGTCCATCCTAAGCACTAGACTCCCCTGAAGTGTCTTAGGACACTTTAGGTGACACTTCAGGTCCTTTATTTCAATTGCAGGAGCTATACATTTTTTCCGAGACTAGCTCAGCATCATCCTTCTAAATTTATAACCACAGCATCCAAAAATACATTAATCATCACAGCCTTTCCGTTTCCGTCATGTTAGAAAGAAAATGTGGCAAACATGCCATACATGTACTTTATCTTGTAACAATGCTGAATTATCAAATCCAGATCTAGGTGATGGTTTAAGAGGGTCTCTTTTAGATTGCTGCATTTCCCTTTAACATCAGATCCAAGGTGGTGTGACGTATATCCCTTCCTGGAGATATCCATCCCAAAGAGCATCTTTGACATATAGCTAATAGATATTCAAAGAGTTTTAAAAAACCATAGTTGTCAAGGAGTGTGCATGGGTACACAGTCATTTGGACACAGGGATACCTGAAAGGGCTGCTCTTGGCATAATTGCACCTTAGATCTTTTGTATAGGTGATCAAACCTATTTTTGGGTATTAATGACTCTTTTTAGGTCATACAATCTCGAAAAAAAGATTGTTTTTCGTGACAGGTGCCCTTTGCTTGAGTCCATTTTTCAGGTTTGCCTTGGCCTAAACCTTGAATTAAATTTCAGTATTGGGGAAAATGCTTTGGAGTGTCCCCTACCTAGAAACAAACTGCATCGGCACCGAGGCACATTGATAAATATTCAAGGGTTTGATGCCCGGTTGTGTCAAGGTACTAACAAGGGTTTCTCTTTTTTAGATTGCAGCATTTCCCTTTAGCATCAATTCGAGGTGGTATGATGCAAATCCCTTCTCGAGATATCCATCCAAAAAAGCATCTTTGACATATAGCTGATAGATATTCAAAGAGTTTTAGAAAGCCATAGTTGTCAAGGAGTGTGTGCATGGGTAGACAGCCATTAGGACATTGGGACACCTGAAAGGGTTGCTCTTGGTATATTTGCACCTTGGGTCCTTTGTATAGGTAATCAAGTCTATTTGTGGGTATTAATGACTCTTTCTAAGGTCATACAATCTCGAAAAAAGATTGTTGTTTGTGATAGGTGCCCTTTGCTTGAGTCCATTTTTCAGAATTTCCTTAACCTAAACCTTGAATCTTTTTCAGTATTGGGGAAAATGCTTTGGAGTGTCCCTTACCTAGCAACACATTGCATCGGTACCAAGGCGCAGTGATAAATATTCAAGGGTTTCAATGCCCGGTTGTGTCAAATTACTAGCAAGGGCTTCATTACCTTGGACCGGTGTGGGTAAAGAAGCTAGTCTTGATGCATCGTTGTCCACTTGTAGTGAAAAATGTGCAAGGACGACATTTTTTACAAAGCCAAATAAAGAAGCAAGTTCAAGAGAAAAGGAATGAGTGGGATCTTAGAATATTGGCTCTTTGACAGGAAAGTCTTTGGAAATAGTGGATATCGTGATAAGAAGAAAAGTCAATATAGGTTGCTTGTAGGATACCAAGTGGATAGAGTAATGTTGTAGAGAGATTGGAGACTCGGGCTACAAAATCAGATATACAGATATTGACAAACATAGAAATGGTGTGAGATATTGTTGATAATATGTTGAAAAAGGATGTTGTGAAGATCACAAGGATGGGTGATAGAATCAAAGCTATTAAGCTTGTAGAGTGTAAATGAAGGAAAGCAATGGAAAAACTACTTTAATAACCTTTTCAATGGGCATACTTTGAATAATGTAAGAGACTTGTGTGATAGAATAGAAGAGATATTAGTTACACACAACGCGTTTCACTATCTAAGGTCAAGATTGCTTTGAGAAGGATGAAAATGGGAAAGGCCTGCAGGCCTGTGTTGTTCCCATTGATGTGTGGAAGAGCTTATGGGGATGAAGGAGCGATGTGGTTAGTGACCTTCTTAAATAAGATTATAAAGACTATGAAAATGATGGATGAGTGGGGAAATAGTATCATAATCTCCATCTACAAGAACAAAGGAGATGTTCATATATGCGATAACTATAGAGGTATCAATTTGATGAGCAACACTGTGAAGCTTTGGGAGAGGATTATAAAGCGAATGCTAAGATCTATCACGCAGATATCAGACAACTAGTTTGGTTTCAAGCTTGTAAGATCCACAACAGATGCTATTTTTCAGATAAGGAGGCTCATGGAGAAGTATAGAGAAAACAAAAGAGATCTTCGCAAGGTCTTTATTGATTTTGAAAAAGGCATATGATCGAGTACCTAGGGAAGTGATATGGAGGGTTTTGGAGAAAAAGGGTGTGCCAATCCAATTAGGGAATGAAATTTTGTTAAAATCGACAAAATTTCGCTCAAAATTTTGATTTGAACACCATCAGATACAATATTCTACAAGTGTATCACTAGGATCGCACATATCCATGTATCGATGGGCATAGTACCAGATTTCGCCTGATGTCAATAAATTACAAAAAAAATTACCAATATACCAAAAGATTTACCAATTTTTGAATGTGTGGGCCTATTTTGTTGTTTCATAGGAATTGGTAGGACCCAAAGTTAATACTCAATAGCAACAAGACGAGATATAACCGAAAGAGCTAGGATGAAACTATCTTGTATAGCACTTGAGTCATTAACATCTTCAGAGTAGTGGACCATAAGACCCCTCACTCCAATAAGTAATAATTCACAGTCCCACTACTCCCAACTCCCTATCACTAGTATCCCTCTCACTGTTTATTTCTTTGCCATTTATCTCACAAATTTTGACAGAAAAGCCAACAGTAGTCATAAGGATAGAAAAAACTCTTTTTCAAACACTCTATGCAACTCCCTGTGTAGAGAGTTGTCTTAAGAGAAATAAGAGAAGGTAGCATCCTTGGTAACATCCCTTTCCTATATTTAGGAAAGGCACTTACACTTTTGTTGGCTAGAAGAATTTGCAAAAACATACACTTGATAGCTTTAAGTACAACGTGGAGTGTCCATGGTCAAAGTATCACTAAAGGGAAGAAACCTAAAGACTCAAGAAGAATATTGACATCAGCTTAGCAGGATACAATGTTGAGATAGAAATTATGTCAAGCACATAGGGGGGTTAATGGCATCCAATAAATGTTGTATGTAGCAAGGAGAATAACATTACTTTTATGACGCAAAAAAGAATATCACTTGAAGGGAAAGCAGCAAAACCTCATTGTTATTAATTCAATATTAATTCTTTTTTAGCAATGTTGTTTTGTTTTGGGGCCAAGGCACAAGGGGCTTAATGAGAAATCCATTGGATCTAGAAGAAATATTTTGCTGATTCAGAGAGATATTCTACAATGACCGAAACCAATAGCATACATAATCTTATAGACAAATGGATGCTTGTCATGAAATGGAACACATGCCTCCTGAGAACATCTGGTCCTAGGACTTTAACAAATAGCCCGGGTATAGTGGGAGCATACATCAATAAAAGTAAATAAAATACTGAAAAACATCAGAAGATATAATCTAACAGACCCCAAACAAATATAGCACTACATTTTATCTTCAGGATAAGGATAACATAAGCAAGTTTGTTTCACTATAACATTAATTTTAGACATGTCACATTAGGATCCGAAATGTTTACAATAAGCAGTGATTGCGTTCAAACTTGATTTTTCATATTGGAAGAAGAGCACATCTAATCTTCTGAATTATGCTTTATGATCATTCTACTAGACTAGTAGAATGAAAAATGTTCTGTGCGGCCGCTTAAGCGGCCGCTTAATCGGTTCAGCAGTCCAGCCGTTTAAAATACCCCCTAAGCGCCCGATTAATTTTTTTCAAAAAAATGGACGTTTTTTTTCCCACTTAACCCGCTTAATCAGCCGCTTAATCGGCCGCTCAGACCCGTTTTTTTAAGAAAACTGCTGCAAGCCTGTAACATTAAGTGATTTTTGAAAGTAAAATAATTATTGACTGTAATATATTGAACTTATATACAATACATGTTCTATGATAAGCCTTAGTTAATTTAATATGCATACTTCGTATGTAAGACAGTAATCGGGTACTGCTGTATATCCAAGTAAATTACATGTAACTAATCATGACATAGATTTTAGAATGCATACTTTGGTTAAATGTACTGCTGTAATTTTTTATCAAGTGATGATATGTAAATGTAGCAATAAGTATCAATGATAAGTCTGCTGTAATGTGATGCAAAATAGTTATTGTATCATGCATATATACTTAAAACTTTTTTGTTTTATAGTTGTATAGGGTGTTTTATGTGTGACAAGTCTATTGTTTAATAGTTTAGCTATAATCATTGTTTTATAGTTGTGTTATAAAGTATTTGGGTGTTTAGTATGGTTATTTAGGGTGTTCAGATATGTATAAAGGTTCCAAAAAGTATAGTATATATATGCATACATGTGCATTTTTTTATAAAATTGTATAGAAAATCAAAACCCGTTTTTTCAAAAATCGGCCGCTTAATCGGCCGCTTAACCAGTTACAAGGTGTTGTCCGCACGCTTACCGCTTAACGTTTTTTTAAAACATTGCTACTAGTACTTCCCAAGTCCATATTCAACTTCTAATTTGTTGCCTCACCCGTTACTCTTGAAATTTGCTATAAGAGGAGGAAAATGAGACAAAACATTGAAGACTATTTGTAATGCCAACATCAGAGAGAGACTGACTCATTACGTTAAGGATATGACACAAGGATTTCAAAATAAGGCCTCGAGGTAGTTTAATAACAAATTCTCCAATAATTGAAGATTTAGACCAGCTGCAACCGAGATTTTCATGGACCACATTCAAGCATATAGGAAAATAAGAGGACAAGTAATAGACTAGTATCATTGATGACTATTAAGAGATAAGTCTGACACTAAGGTTTTAAGTTGAGAATAAATTGTTTTATATATGAGTAACATGAGAAAGAGAGAGAGAGAGAGAGAGAGAGAGAGAGAGTCGGTGCCATCATCGTAATTGATCAAGTTTGTGCGCTTTCCCTTACATAAAGTGGACTTCATTTTGAAACAAGGCATTGCCTTATGTGCTCGTCAAGGCAATGAATATTCTATTGTTCAGCATAATTTTTACATGTATATTCATATCTAATTGCAAAAATAAGATACCAACATAGTTTTCTATGGGGTCAGGCGTTGGCCATGAACGCCCAATCCGCCTAGGCATTCCTAGACATTTTTTATTTTAAAATTTTATATTTTATATTTTTATATATAATTATATACATATGGAATATATGCATGGTTATATCTTATAAACACCTAGACACTTAGGCAGTAAGGATGAGGGGAAGGAGGAAGAGGAGGCAACATGAAGAGGAGGGGTAGATAAAGAAGAAGAAGAATACTATTGTTGGCTTGCTACCAGTGCATGTAGCCAGGAGCATGAAGAGGAGGGGGAGGAGGAAGAGGAGGGAGGAAGGACGAATGGGACAGGGAGAGGAGGTAGGATCAAGAGGAGAGTAAGAGGAGGTAGAGAAGGGGGTAGGGGAGGAGGGTAGGATGAAGAAGAGAGTAAGAGGAGGCAGGGGAGGAGCACAACAGTTAGAGAAGGGGAAGGAGGAAGAGCAGGGGAAGGAAGTAGAGTAGGAGGAAGAGCAGGGTAAGCAGTAAAAAAGGGGAGACAACGATAAAAAAGGGAGAGGATGGCAGTAAAAAAGGAAGAAGGGGAAGAGGAAGAGGAGGAAGGGGAAGAGGGGGCAAAGAGGCAAAAAAAAAAGAATTTACTTGGTTGGCAGCAAGCAGCAGGCAGTGAAACCACATCGCATGAGGGGGGTCACGGGGAGGATTTTCTTTTTTTTTTTACTTTTTTATTTAAAGCCCACCCACCCAGGCCCATTTCCCGCCCAGGCGGGCCGCCCAACTGACCATCTTGGCTGAGGGCGCAGTGCCTGGAGGCTAGAGGGCCGCCTGGTCCGCCTGGGTGGGCGACCATACAACTAGGAATGGCAAGGTCTTTAATTTAGGCATTTGGAAATCTTAACGTGTGCATAAAGGCCTAATATTTTGCTTCCTAATACAAGAAAGGCAATAAAACCAAAACACATTCATAGTCAACGCCCCTTAATTGCTCTTCTACATAGGCCAACACCGGAACATCCATGAAAAAAATTCAACCATGTGATTCTCCCCATATAAATGGTGGCAACAACTTTTTATTTTCTCTATATCACGTAGACGCTCGTCTCCAGATGTTTCAGCCAACGCAGAGTACTTATTACTGCCTCTTTTTGCCCTTCTCAATAACAATTCAACGTCAGACTTCCTATATACTTGCCAAGAACCATTGGACAATATTTGTGATCTCAAACTCTCTTACGCAAGCTTTAAGACAAAAACAACCTCAAAAGTCTGAGCTTTTTTAAAATGTTCTTTACTTTTTTTGGTCCACTGCACATATTCATTCATGAACATAACAGTACGTCCAAATCCTCTGTTTAGATTTGAACCATAGTAGTAGAAATGACTAGTCTACTAGGGGTAGCTTACTAATTTCATAAGTCATCTTATAGATTTTCATGGCATTCTTCTTTTAGCCATAAATGTTCTTTAAGTAGTCCATATGTTTTAAACAGCCCTTTGGATTATCACAGCTTAAATTCCTCAAGACACTACGATTCAAGCATCTTTTTTCAGTTGCATTTCTAGTTATTCAACCAATTTTTCCCTAACCAGCAACATACATTTCAGGCTCAGCAGCAACAAACCGCATTAAAGTATTCATATATATAATTTTACAACTGTTATCTGCATCTTATGATGAGTAGGATTGTTATCCATCAGTAATTGGAGTGTTACTACTAGAATGGCATTGAGAGTGGCACATTTATCGCCTGAACAGTTCAAAATCTGAGACAGATTGTAAACAGAAAGACATATTTATGAGAAGAGGGTTTTGGCCTTCATTATATGATTTTATATTCAAGAACATTGATGGAGATGGGATAAGAATTTCAGAAATGATTATTTCTACAAGAAAGATTCCAATTAACATTGTCAATGCGAAACTGGAAGAGGTTAGGACTTAATGTTGCAATTTCATATTAATAAGAAAAATTAAACCAAGATAATAGCATTTATCAAGAATAAATCAATGATACTATTTACATTGTCAGCCTAGTAGTTTACAACCGTTTGATGCAGCAGGAAGGTTTGGCTAGTCATAAGTTATAAGACCTTCATACTATCAACAAAAACTGTGCATCAACTTCTTTCTTAATTAGGGAAAAGGCCTAGAGTTTTGAAAATTTAAAACAATGAAGATGCATGAAGTTATTTTGAAGACATAGGACACTGTGCCTAGGCCTATATACTTCAAAATCTTTATTCACTGCATACTTTTCAAAAAGACATACCTAGTTCTACATATATTATTGTTTCCTTTTTTTCAGATACAATCCTGAAAACAGGATATACCTCAAAAGTATCAACATTGACAATAAGAAGAAACAACGTTGAGACAATACAGACACTGGAACATAAAAAAAGGATGTGCCGGAAAACTAATTGATTTAATATGGTGATATTATTAAGCTACAATGTGAAGTGGTGCTACAATTAATAATGCAGTTGATATCCCAAAAGGAATATACAGTTTAGTACATCATCAGAAAAGTTGAGTTGTTAACCGTGGAAGGAACTCGGTGACAATGCAGAGACGCTGCGGAGAAGTTACAGCACCCATGAAAAGCAGTATATTTGGATGGCGTAGTCTTTTCATGAGCAGCACCTAAGTATATCAAATAAGTTAGTCAATTAATATAAGACTGTAAGTTGAACAGAATAGGAGAGACTTAATATCTCGCACACTTAAGATTTGAGAAGGAAATACAACTATTATAAGACAAAAAATGCGTGCATTCAGATCTGATGGGAAAAATTGACAAGATAGGACTTCGCAACATGTAGAATAATGGTACAGTAATAATGCAGTGTTTTATCGTATTCATAATATATAAGCTAAATAAAAGAGAGATATCTGAATTTGCAGGAGAAAAATGATCCATAGTTCCTAGCACAGCCTCAAATTTAGGGTTCCTAGTTTAAATACTGATCTTAAATCCAAAGAAATGCCAGCATTAAAGTTCAAAAATTCCATAAAAGCGAATATTAGTATAAGAAATCGTGGATAAGAGAAAAATCTAATGACTGCATGTCACAGGGCAAAGGTGAAACCATAAGACAACTAAGAAATACAGCTGAGGGGGGAAAACATGTCGACGTGAGTATTTGCAGGGGAGGAATGCGGTACTAGATTTCTACTGATAAAAAATTTACAGAATTTTGATGCATGTTTTTATAAACAATTTAGAAGAAGGGGGCGAAAAGAGTGTGGCGTGAGGAGGAACGGAGAGCAAACGGTAAATAAGAGTATAAGACAAGCAGTCAAGACACCTGCGACTCCAGCTACTTACTTGGCTTTCATCCCATCCGCCACAGGGTAAACCATCGCCTCTCATAGGAATTCATTACAAAATGTCATGTGTGAATTATAGGATAAGTAAATATGCAAATTGAAGAAATCATTTGCATTTCGTAACAATATTTTGTATGATATACAGACAAATGGGCATTACATTAAAGTTTAACGCTTATTAGTGTGCTTTGATAATGAAGAAAAATCATCATCATCATCATTATCTAAGCCTCAACCCAGGTTAATTTAGGACTGCCACTTCTTTTAATTGTGTTTGACTTGATAGCATTGCTTCTTATAGCCGTGTTTATCAGCCTGTGTTGCACATGTCCATGCCATCTCAGTCCGCCCTTGTGGAACTTGTCCTCTGTACTCGCCACCCCGACTTTGTTCATGATATAGTCATTTCTCAAGCGATCTTTCCTTGTCTTCCCACACATCCATCTCAGCATACGCATTTCAGCCAAATTCATCTTACTGAGACCTTGTAATGGAGAACCTAATGAATAAAATCTAAGACTAATTATCAAGATCTAAACTAACCTAACATAACTAATCAAAAGGAATAATATTCATCAAAAGACTTCATTGATCAACTCTGTTTTTATTTGAGTATTTCAAAGACCATATATAGGTGTTTAAACCCAACTCACTAGACAACTAGCCAATGTGGGACTAAGTCACTAAACCACAGGCTTTACAAGACAAACTGGGAAAATATCAAATAACCCCTAAAACACAAGGAAACTGATGAAACATTATAAAAACTACTAAAAAGACTATTTAAAAGGCTATGCTCATCCTAAATCACCTTGTTTCTTCACCTCCCAACATTCACTCCCATATAGAATTTTTCAATATAGTTAGCTTTTCTATCATTTAGTTTGTGTTTTTAGTATCTTGTCTTTTATCCCATATTGGTGAACTCTGTAATAGCTAGCCTCTCTTATCCTATATAAGGAGAGGGTCTATGCTTGTTTTATTCATCTAACAATACAGACCTTTTAGATTTCACATGGTATAGGAGCCCTTTGATCCCCCCAAGCCTCTCCTAACCTTGATGCTTCCCTTCCCTCTATCCAGTAGCCATCTCCCCTTCTCCAACCGCCGCCCCCTACCTCTTCCGCCTTTTCTGCCGTCAACCCAGCTTGTTGTTGCAGCCAACCACAACTCCATGTCCAACCCGCTAACCCCCCCCCCCGCCAGATCCAAAACCCCATAGATCCCTCCCGCCAGCCCACCCAACCCCTTCAGGACGCCCCCCCCCCAAATCACCCTCGCTACTGCCCATAACCCCGCTAACCCACAAGCCCCAAACCTGCAGCCACCCACCCACCCCACAGCCTATCCGTACTACCACCTCCCATCACCCTGTGAACCCATCTACTGCACCACCCTTCCTCCACATCTACATCTCTCGTTGAACCATTTTTCATCCACCCTTCCAGGTTGTTCTTGGTATGAACACCCCTACCTCAGTTCATCTTAAGACTTAGGGACAGACTTGTCCCCTCTCTTCTGCCTCCGTGACATGACTGTCTAAGTGATGGTGTGACACTGGTACCTTACCCTTCCTTTACTACCCATGTATTGAGTTTATCAAAACTATTGCTGCTATTTGGGGTGATGTCTCAAATCCTTGTTTTCTGATATGTTGCTTTACCACACCTTTCTAGTGTCTTGTGTGGTTTGAGCACGATCTAGATTCCAACATGGCCTCTACTGATAACTTCAAAACACTTTGTGTGACCACAGTAAAATTGGATGGTCTAACTACCATACGTGGTCGGGATCTTTTGAGTTGTACGTCAAGGCTACAAGGCTAGTACTCTCATCTTATTATTGGTGCACCGCCTACTCCTCTCCGGATTGCAGTCTTATGAGTTGTAGGTCAAGGATGACTTGAGAATAATCACATGGATAGTAAACAGTGCAGAAACCAAAATAAGTCAGTCGCTTCTTTGAATTTGGACTGCTAAAGCCATGTGGGATCAGATATTTCATCTTTATTCACATCAAAAAAAAACTAAAAAAGTTTTTGAAATCTTTAAAAATTTGGCTAGAAGAGAATTCTTTAATGATAATTCTTTTGAATATTGTTATAACCAATGATGCGCCCTTTGGGATGAATTGGAGGTTTACCATCCTCTGTCGTCTGACATTACTGAGATTAAAAGATAGCTAAATGAACTGTAGCTTGTGCACTTTCTTTATGGACTGCCGACCTCCTTTGCGGGAGTCATTGATCAAGTCTTATTTAGTGATCCTCTACCCAAACTATGTGATGCTCTAAAGAGAGTCCAATGCCTCCCTTCTGTTTCTTCTTCACCTACTAGCTCTCTTAAAGCATCGGCTATCGCAGTCCGTTTTGGTGACTCAAGTTGTGGCAGAAGCTATGGCCGTGGTAGAGTCGTAGGGGACGTGGTCACCTTGGCCCATCTGTACTTGGACGTGATCAGTCCCCTTCTGAACCCAGACGTGGTCATCCCTCTACTAAACCTAGCAACACTCCACCTCGTGGATGAAGACACTGTAACTTTTGTGGTCAAAATAACCACACTGAGGATCGTTGTTCGACCAAACACGGCTATCCCAAGACATGGCTAATCAGGCCTCTACTGATTACACCAAGGACAAGTCTGTCCACGTCTCCGCTTATGCTAATTGGATTCGCTCTGAATTTGAAAAATTGCTCTAAGAGAGATTGTCTGCTCAAAATGCTTCTTCGCACGCTAATGGTGATTCTGCTTGTCTACTTCCTCAGCTCCCTATGATAAAAATAAATAGGTCCTCGACTTTGGCACTTCTGCACATATCTTTGGTAATTCTACACTCTTTTCTGATATGACTGCTACCTCTACTACTTCCTCTGTTACTATAGCAGATGGCACTCAATCCCCAGCACTTGGGATTGGCAATATTCATACAACGAATAATTTTTTCTCAAGTCGACCTTATATGTTCCCCGATTTCCAGCACATCTACTTTTTGTTAGAAAATTGTCAAACAACTTCAGTGATCCGTTATGTTTGACCATGATGGATGTGTCTTTCGGGATCTTTACACGAGGATGAGGATTGGTCCAGGTCATGAGGGACCATAAAGCTTATAGTATCTTGATGCTCCACAAGTTGTTGCGTTGCTTTCTTCATTTGTTTCAAGTCTTCAGTGGCACTATCGACTAGGTCATCCATCTGCCGCAAAGCTCAAGCACTTAATTCCCTCTTTATCTAAGACATTTGTTAATATATTTCATATTTATTCTATTTTGTAATTTCTATATCATGTTGGACCTCTATGTAAATTATCCAGTTTCTTTATTAATAAAAAGGGAGAAGGCCTATGGCCTCTCTCAACGCTGCATTACATGTTGCATTGCGGCACCACATTTCACATGGTATCAGAGCAAGGTTCCTAACCTAACCCTACCCAGGCGTCAGCAACCCAGCGCCGCCAGTCGCTGCCACCCAGCGCCGAAGGCAGCAACAGCCGCCGGCCAGCAGCAACGGAGGGCGCCGCCGGTCGGCCGGCCGCCGCGTCGCCGCCCTAAAAAGGACAATCGCTGCCGGCCCAAAGCGGGCGGAGCAGCCGTCCCCCCTTCTCTTCTATCTCCGGATCGTCAGGTCCTTCGATTGATCCAACGGATTTCTAAATCACAAACCGGAGGGTCCGTCGATACGTAAGAAATTCCTAATCACATCTCCTCCATATGTGATTAGGGAATTTCAGTTGGGGGTTGTGGATGC
This sequence comes from Alisma plantago-aquatica, assembly GCA_963693085.1. NCBI lineage: Eukaryota > Viridiplantae > Streptophyta > Magnoliopsida > Alismatales > Alismataceae > Alisma > Alisma plantago-aquatica. The sequence goes on along the minus strand of OY856409.1, from coordinate 1,168,408,267 downwards.
GTCAGATACGCATTTGATCTTGTGACGTGACGTGTATCTCCCCGTCACCCACATCTTCTTCTGATGTGTATCAATCCGCCACTCTTCTTCTCGTCAAATCATAAAGGATACCAAGGCATCTACCATCTACAGTGAGATGTCTCCTATCCCCTCCATCAAGCTAAACGGGAAGAATTATCTCTTATGGATGAATGATGTGCATACTGTATTGGAGTCACGCGACAAGGCGAGACACGTTGATTCTAATCCTCCTGTACTTACTGACAAAGGCTATGCTGAATGGAAGCGCCATAACAGTCTGGTGAAGACCTGGTTGTGGGGGAGCACGGAACCTGGGATTGCCTCAAGGTTCATATTCTACATTACCGCCAAAGAGATCTGGGATGCAGTGAAGAAACATTATTCTCAAGAGAAGAATGTGCTTCATCAGTTCATGATATATGATCGTATGTTTGCATAACGATAGGGAGACAGACCTTTACAAGAATATTTTGGAGTGATTCAAGGTATTGCACAAGAGTTGAGTTTCTACCATCCAGTAACTGTCCAGGAGCAAGTCAAAGACAGAGATGACTCGATTACAGCAAAATTCTTGTCTGGTTTGAGTTCTTCGTGCAGTTCAGCCTGCAGCGTTCTGATAAACTTCCCAGCTTGGAAGAGGCCTATTCAAGGATTTTACATGCAAACTTTGAACCTGTTAATCCTACAGTAGTCTCATCTCAGGGAGATTCTCATGCTTCTGTAGTTGCTGGAGTGAGAGGAGGACGAACAGGTATGGGCCGAGGAGGTGGAACTCACCCTAAGTGCACTTTCTGTGACAAACCTAGACACAGTTGAGAAATGTTAGAAGAAGCATGGTCGGCCTGCTGCACCACGTGGGAGAAGCAAACTATGCTACCACTACTGAGTCTACTGAGCCTCCTACTTCAAGTTCTGGTCCTTCTGGCATTACACTCACCAAGGAGGAATACGATAGATTTATTCTGGCTACTCAGCATCTGAGCTTGGGATCATCATCTTCAGCCAACTTGGTGTCCACCACTGGTAATCAGGCTACCTCTTTATTGTCTTCTAGTTCTACTTCATCATGGGTCGTTGACTCTGGAGCGTCACAGCATATGACTGGTATGAGGAGACTTCTTCATTCCATTGACTCACATATTCCTCACAAATCTGTAACAATAGCAGATGGTTCAGTGAGGAGAGTGTTAGCCAGTGGATCTGTTTCTCTGACTCTTAGAATTGATCATAAATCTGTACATTATGTGCTTGCTTTTCCTTTTAATCTTCTGTCTGTTGCTAAGTTGATGGATACTGTGAAATATACGGTAACTTTTGGACCTTGTTTTGTATTACAGGATCTCAAGAGTATGAGGACGATTGGTGGGGGGCCTAGGAAAGGTGATCTCTACCTCTTCCACAGTGACAGTCTGCCTCGCCAAGTGTCTGATCCTGCTCCAGCTGTCCTATTGAGTGGCTCTCCCTTAATGTGGCACTACAGTTATGGACATCCTTCATTAGAGAGCCTGAGAAAGTTAGAACCAGAATTGTCTCAAGTATCGTCTCTAGAGTGTCAGTCCTGTCAACTGGGGAAACATCATAGAATGTCTTATCCCGGGCATGTCAATAAACGGGCGTCATGTCCTTTTGAGTTAGTCCATAGTGATGTTTGGGGTCCTATAAAAGACCATAGTTATAATGGTTTTCATTATTTTATCTCTTTTTTGGATGACTTCCCGCGTATGACTTGGATTTATTTGTTGAAAAGTCGAGAGTCTGTGCTATCTATTGTCAAACATTTTCATCAAGAAATAAAAGTTCAATTTGATTGCAATATTAAAGTTCTTCAATCTGATAATGCCTTGGAGTATGTTCAAAATGCTATGGCTGATTTTTGTAGTTCAGTTGGGATGATACATCGTACATCCTGTCCTCACACCCCTCAGCAGAATGGGGTAGCAGAGAGGAAAAATCGTCATCTCCTTGATATTACCAGGACAATCATGTTTCAATCTAATGTTCCTAAGCGTTTCTGGTTTGACGCCCTTCTTGCTGCTTGTTTTCTTATCAACAGGCAACCTTTTTCTGTGCTTCAAGGACGTACTCCTTTCTCTGTCCTACGTCCCAAGGATCAACCTTTCTTTGTTCCTTTTAGAGTGTTTGGTTGTACAATTCTGATCCTAAGGCTGATAAGTTATCTCCTAGGTCAATTAGGACTATCTTTCTTGGGTACTCCAACACTAGCAAAGGGTACAAGTGTTATTGTCCAAGTCTTCGTTGCATGTTTGTGTCTAGAGATGTGACTTTTCATGAATCCACTCCATATTTCTCTAGTGTTCCCAGTAAGGGGGAGCAATTATGTGAGAGAGTGCCACCATCAGATGCTAGTGAGAGAGTGCCACCACCACATCAGAGTGAGAGAGTGCCACCTATCATTCCTGACTAGACTATAATTCAGGAAGAGCAACCAGCAGATGGCCCACCAATTCAGCAATATTCACATGTTTATAGCAGACGAGGCAGACAAGATCCAGATAGGTAGCGACTCCAGTCTCTGAGCCCTCCCCATCTTCCTCTACTCAAGGGATTCCTGAAGAACCATCTGACCTTGATGTTCCCATTGGTGTTCGCAAAGGTACCCGTTCATGTACTATTCGGCATCCTATTACAAATGTGTGTTGTTTGTCCAAGTTATCTCAACAGGCTCGCTCATTTGCTCTTGGGATTGATTCTGTGGTCATTCCAAGAAATCATCTTGATGCTATGAAGGATATTGGATGGAAACAGGCTATGCATGTTGAAATGTCTGCTCCAGTGTTTCAAAAAGCGGTATGCGTTATGCGTTCGGAGAGGTCACCTTGTAGAGTATATGCGGTATGCGGGAGTATATGCGGAAGTATATGCGGTTTTGGATTTTTTAATTAATTATTATATATATATATATATTAATCATGATTTACATATTTAATTTGTGCAATTGTGTATCTAAATGGTACAATTAAAAGAATAATGGATGCAATTATGCAAATATGCAATCATCACAACTTAAATAAATACAATCATACACTATAATCTAAATTTAAACAAACATAGATGAATTTAAATGTATAAAAAAAATCAGAACATCTCTAACTAAAAATCGGGGTATAATCGGCCTTGTATGCGGCCGTACCACCTATTATGCGGCTTGGTCCGCTTTTTGGGCCGATTTCTGTTATGCGGATTTTTGGAGGACCGAACCTTGTATGCGGCCGCATAGGCCGATTTTTAAAACACTGGTCTGCTCTGTTACAGAACAACACCAAGAAACTTGTTGACTTACCTCCATATAAAAATGTTGTGGGATGCAGATGGGTAAATACAGTAAAACATAATCCAGATGGTTTTGTGGAGAGATTGAAAGCTACACTGGTGGCAAAGGGGTACACTCAGACATATGGGGTTGATTTCTTTGAGACCTTTTCACTAGTGGCTCATTTGAATTCTGTGTGTATTCTTATTTCTCTGGCTACTACATTTGACCAAGGAATGAAGGTTTCGGCAAAATTGGCGAACTTTCGCCCAAAATTTTTGATTTCGATGGGATCTGGTACCGAAACGTGCGACTGTATCGATTTCGATGATTTCGATGAGTTTCGCCAAATTTTGATGATTTCGATGACTTTCGCCAAATTTCGATGAATTTCGGCAAATTTCGATGAAAATTTCGATAATTGCAATCCATGTTGTTATTGTTGTTTTTTGAAGAGGAGCAAAGGGGGATTGGAGTTATTTCACCATTTAGTACTTATACATAGTATATACTTAGTATATCATAATTGCGTTGCATTTCCCTAATGTTTGCTATTCAAATTATTAAATACTTATGTGATGCATGCTTTTTTAGTTTCTACAATGTGGACGACATGTATCCTAGTGGTGGTTTATTAGACAATGAAGGTGCTAGGAAGCCAACCACACCAACAAATAATGATTTAGCTTGGAAACATTACACTAGTGTTCTTAGGACCAATGAAATGATTGACTATTAAGTCAATATTAACAACAAACTATCAAGTATCAACCCAAGTAAAATGTGTGGGGATGCCCTACATATCCAATATTTGATATTATAACACAAATAAGTACATGCATGTATATAAATCATTCTTGCAAAATTGCATAACTTAATTCCTACATTTTCTCATCGAAATCCTAAAGAAACAGGACAGTTCCCTTACCTCCCACATGAAGGACCACCCCCCCAACCTATCCCCACATAAAATTTTATTGCATAAAACGATGCATTTAGGTGTAGAGATCACGCCTGTAAAATTTCATAAGTTAATTTGTTCATTTTGGCGTCGAAACGGGCACGGTTGCATCTGACGAAATTTTTGTCAAAATTTCAAAAAAAATCGGTTTCCATGCCGTCAAAACGACATCAAAATCGGATACCTCGTTCCTTGACTTAGGCACTTTGTTTAAGCTTATCTTTGTCATTTTGACCACATTAAAATTAGGTTGTCTAGATTGAATCAGAATCTCAATATATCACAAACGAGAACCACATGTACAAGCTAATTGGAAAAAGTTACCTTCCATGTAAAGTGTTGGAAGTTAGGTTCAAACATACCGGCTCATTGCTCAAACATGACGTGAATCGAATAAGTTGATCGATAGAGGAATTGATGTAAATCTCTCAAACTTTGGTTCAGAAATTATATGTGGGAGACTAGTAATATATAATTTGTTGAGCAAACTAAGCCTATGACTTGCTACTGATAGAGACCTATGATAATTTATCAAGGCTCCTGCCTAGGCCCCCCTACGCTCTAAGTGGGCCACCTTAAACTGGGTGCCTAGGCTTTCAGATAACTTAAGTGGATGCCCAAGGCCTTTTAGGCCCTAATTAATACACCTAAGGACCAAATTAGCGTGGATTAGATCTGAATTTGGTCAAATTAGATCAATTCTAGTGGTTTTAGGGAAGAAATGGGTCTGATTTAGGCCAAATCAGATCTAATATGGGCAGATTAGGTCTGATTGGGGGGGAGGTCTGATTTGGGGGAAAACATGTCTTATTTGGGGGAATTAGGTCTGATTTTGCCAAATTAGTGCTCCTTCAGGTCAATGTAGGACAAACTAGGGGAAGTTACATCTGATCAGGTCATGTTATGCCAAAATAGGTCTGACTTAGGCCAAATTAGGGCAGACTAAGTTATATTAGTTCCACTTTAGATCATGTTAGTCAAATTAAGGCCGAATAGGGCTAGCTTAGGTCATGACATGTGTGATATAGGTAAAGTTATGGTTGATTAAGCTTATTAATAGCCAATATAAATGTAGATAGTGATGTATATATATGAATATAGCTAAATGTATATGCAAAATCATATATATATACATGTAAAATATAAGCAAATACGAAGAACTCCTTGAAATGCCTAGGCCCCCCCAGGCTTCCCTTGGGTGAGAAGGACCATCTAGTTACCTAGACAAGTATGAGACCAATGCAAAATGATATTATGGAACTCAATTCTTTTTTGTTGGAAACTTTTACAATTCATTCTAATATTTGATATTTTAGATGTTATAGAAAGACACATCATTCAAATGCATATCTTACAACATGTAGATAAATAACTATATATATAATCTCCTTGGTCTAATATTTATAGCCCTCTCATGTGCTGATTTGAGTTTATCTGGTGGAATATTTGGGCTATCTCATCTTGAAGGAGGGCCTCACTTTTCAAGTTGAAAAGGCTCTATTGTATTTCGAAGATGTCCTTGAGTTTAGTGATACTTAAGGCATTAAAGGGATAAACATTTAATTTGTTGCTTCAGAAACTCTCTATTGTTTTTTATGTTTACATTTATAAACCAAAAAGTAGATTTGATTTCCCACAAGTTGCAGGTAGAATTGTTTAACCGAGGTTGTATAGGCAACCAGACGTTCCCTGGGGCGCTAGGTGTTAGGTTTCGTGGATGCGGCAAACACAACGGAAACAACAACAAAAAATTCTCCACGTATTCTACTAGCAGATTTCGTTGACAACAACATATTTGGAAAGAGGGTGCGCAAGGTATATCTTGTTACAGAGCAAATCTGACAATGTCCCTTCGTGCGGTGGTGTGCGTCGCTCCTCGCGTGCACAGATGGTCCTCGTCGACGTCCTCTGAATGTTGGCGCTCAACGCTCTACTTTGTCCACGCAGATGGACTGAAACTCCTCGTCGCGTTGTCTGAGTCGGCGGGAAGGAGCAGCCTTTCGCTTGACAACGTGTTAGCGTCGCAGTCGCTCTCCTCTCTCTCTCTCAGGGACGATGATGGCTAGGATTTGCGTACAAGAGTGTGTCTCTCAAACCCAACCGTTATGCCCTTATAGAGGAAAGGAAGTAGGGTTTTCCAAAACCTCTGGGAAACAAAAGGCTGCGACCGCATTAAAATGGGCCGCTCGTAGATTGTCAAAAAGATAATTAGAATATTTTAGAATCAATTAATTACCCAATTATAATTAGTTTTCCGTCACCCGACTCGTCATTGCTCGAGATTAACCGGTCGGCTTAACAATTTATCCAATTAATTGGCTTAAACATTTTAACCAATTAACTTAGATTGTATTCCAATCTTATTCTAATAGATTACCAAACATTTTAGTAATCAATTTGATTCGAAACATTTCCATTCATGTCCACAATTATATTTTTATTCCAACACATCATGTGTGTGACCATGTAGGCTCCAAATTGCGTTGGCAGTGATAATCATCATCACATTATGATTTCACAAGCAATGATTGATATCTATCAAGATTCATTGCTACCCAAGTAATTGGAGAAGTTGGGGAACAACTTAACCTAGTATTGTGAGCCAGTGATACAATGATTATATAATCCTTTTGTCTCTAATATCCATATTGAATCTGAGGCATGGAATCATCATCATCTTAATGTTCAATCTTTGTTCTTTGATTTAGAGTAGACTATTGAGATGCACATGAGCTCAATATTATATATTGACTCACATGAGCATGGTCATGCATTTTATAGTCTTACTCATCAAGTGACCATGATATCACTACAATGGGAGGGACAAATTCTATCTACATCACTCACAACAATCCACATGCGTCACAACGCATCTAAGCACTACCTGTATAACAATCCTTTTCAAGGTCACGTTGAGTAGTGTTAAAACGCATTGAACAACATGCAATGATTGTAGTGACTTCAGGTCTAAGGACCACAATCACCACTGTCACATTGAGATGTGATTCTAACCGCCATCCTTGGCTTCCATGTATCACACTCAAGGTGGGTTTGTCCAGTACACTTGTTAAAACAAGTGCTTATGTGTTTGATTTGATATCCAATATCATGACTAATGAGACATAGTCATCAATCAACACACATACTAGTCTTGATGTATTGTTGTTGCCCTAATATCCACAATAATATTCGACTAGGGACTAAGTCAAGAATGAATGTTCTTAACTTACTGTTAAAGTGTCTATATTAGTCTATTAGTTAAATAGGCCAATTAGTTTAGTGGGCCTTTTATATTCCGGCCCGTCTAGTTTAGATTACTTGGGTCTTAAGTAATAGGGCGTCTCTCCTCCTCCTATATAAAGGAGAGGCCACCAGTCTTTGTAATCAATCTATTCCTATTCAAGCCATCTTATATTCTAACATTGTATCAGAGCGGGTTAGCTCTTGAGAGAACCCTAGCGCCGCCCGGTTCCCTCTCTCCTCATCGGCGCACGCAAGTACCCTAGCCGCCGGCCGCCGCCTCTTCGAGAGAGCAGCCAAGGGCGAGTGCCCGCCTGCGGGCGGCCGCAGCCGCCATCACCATGGCTTGCTCGGCTGCCCGCTAGGCATATCCCGGCCTCCATGGTCATCTCTATTCTCTATTCTTTCATTCTTTCCATACAACACCTCCGCTTCCAATCATAGCAGTCGTCCTCCATCATCATCCGCAACAGTCGCCGCCGTAGGCATCCACCGCGGTAATCTCCATCCGCAATCCATCAGCAGCAGCACCAGCCGGCGCCGCCGCCGCAGCCAACAGGAGCAGCACCGCCCCTAGCAGTCGCCATCTCTAGCAAACAACCGTCATCCAAGCCGCCAAACCCAAAGGAACAGTCGCCGACCATCCGTGACGCAACCTGCATTCCCGGTGTCGATACTATCGACAGGAGGTCGATAGTATCGACTTTATCACAGCGACAGAAGAGTGTCGGCGTCAATACTATCGACAGGAGGTCGATAGTTTCGACTTTATCACAGCGACAAAAGAGCGTCTGTCGATACCATCGACAGTCTTGTCGATGGTATCGACAGTTGGTCAGTGGCGATATAAAAAGGATACACCTATCAATCGGCACTCCATCTCATGAAGTCTTCAGATCAGCCTTCATCGCCGCTTTGGAGAGGGTCCGCCTTGGCTCCGCATGCATCCTCTTGGCATGCAATATCTCCGGAGTCACACAGGAGACCCTTTGTCATCTCCTATGTTGCGACAAAGCGCTTCATCAGTCGAGCGTCATATCCAGCCATCATCCGCAAGTAGTTGCTCCTCCACTTCATCATCATCCCGACGATCTTCATCCGCAAGTTGCTGCTGCGTTGTGCGTCATCATGCTACTGCCGTCCCTACGCCATCACCTGCTATCTTAATCATCATCAATCCATCATCACCTCCCATCTATGTCTACTCCATATTCATTATACCCTCTATTGCTATTCGGATCATTAATCGGTCCTATCTTTTGCTAATCGGATCCAATTTAACGGGCCAACAAACCCCCTTTTCGGGTCGAGACTAGATCCATTTATTTTTCTACCCGGATCTCATGTTGACCCATTTAGTATACTCTCTTTGGCTATCGGTTTCATTCTCCACATATTACCCATCTTCCTTTCACCATTTTCTTTCCCACCCACCCATATTATGTGAGCATCCCTTTTCCACATTACGGGGGGGTCATATATCCAGTTCTCCACACCAAACACTCACTCTTGTCGTATTTGGTGTGCGGGGGGATAGAGAGGAGAGAAAGAGATGAGAAGAGAGAGAGAGCATGAGAGCATATGAGAGAATGTATGAGAGAGAGAGAATGAGATGAGATGAGATGATGATATATGTATTCAGATTATATATATTCCAGGCTATCTTCATGGAGCTTCATATCGTTCAGCACACCGGTTCTCTACTTGAGCCAGCAGTGAAGATCCAGCGTCGACACCATATCCGTTGTTGATGATGTATTCCTTCAGCTGCATTCACATGAGACAGATGGGTGCTTCTTCAGAAGCTCAGAGTTTTCTCTTCACCGAGCTGCTTCATCACGTCTTCTCCGAGACACATCTGCTGTATCGACATCGTTTGTAGCTGATCCTCTTGGGACTTTCCTTGATGGATGATATCTACTTTCCTGTCAAGCCCTCATGGTTCCTACATCGTATCAAGCAGCAGATCGTCCGTCCGCGTTCGTGTCGTGTTAAGCATGTATTCCAGTGGCGAGTTGCTATAGTATCAGGACCATTTGTCGACACTATATCCGCGGTCGTGCCGCATTAAGCACGTATTCAAGTGGCGCATTCTTCAGCCTACAGAGTATCTTCAGATGTCTTCATTTCAGATGCACTTCAAGGAAGACCTTCTTCAAAGCTCAAGTATCTTCAGCCTGCAGAGTTATCATCACTATTTGATTCAGGGGGAGTATTGATTAAGGGGGAGTAACATATTTTGTATGGGAGTGATATTTATCTTCATCTTTCATTTATCATTTCTTTTTATCGAGTCATGTAACTCTCCAAGCTTGGACATGTGTTTCACCCATGCTCCAGCTTGAGGGGGAGTGTTAAAGTGTTTATATTAGTCTATTAGTTAAATAGGCTAATTAGTTTAGTGGGCCTTTATATTCCGGCCCGTCTAGTTTAGATTACTTGGGTCTTAAGTAATAGGGCGTCTCTCCTCCTTCTATATAAAGGAGAGGTTGTCAGTCTTTGTAATCAATCTATTCCTATTCAAGCCATCTTATTTTCTAACACTTACACATGATCTCATATTCAGATACTCAACCTGAACTCACATGTCATTGAGTCTTACATTCTAAGGACATTATTATAATTATTCATTATCTCATATCGAATCAAGCATAATAATCAGAATTATCTTTATTAATAATCAAATCAATAACAAGATGTGTCTATGATTGACTCTGAGGCAAGGAATGAGGTTTCGGCGAAATTGGTGAAATTTCGCCCAAAATTTTCGATTTCGATGGGATCTAGTACCAAAATGTGCGACTGTGTCAATTTCGATGATTTCAATGAGTTTTGCCAAATTTCGATGATTTCGATGAATTTCGCTATATTTCGATCAATTTTTTGCCAAGTTTCGATGAAAATTTCGATAATTGCAATCCTTGTTGTTATTGTTGTTTTTTGAAGAGGGGCAAAGGGGGATTGGAGTTATTTCGCCATTTAGTACTCATACATAGCATATACTTGTAATATATCATAATTGCATTGCATTTCCCTAATATTTGCTATTTAAATTATTAAATACTCATGCAATGCATGCTTTTTTAGTTTCTGCAATGTAGACTACATGTATCCTAGTGGTGGTTTATTAGACAATGAGGGTGCTAGGAAGCCAACCACACCAACAAATAATGATTTAGCTTGGAAACATTGCACTAGTGGTCTTGGGACCAATGAAATGATTGACTATTGAGTCAATATCAACAACAAACTATCAACCCAAGTAAAATGTATGGGAATGACCTACATATCAAATACTTGATATTATAACACAAATAAGTACATGCATGTATATATCTCATACTTGCAAAATTGCATAACTTAATTCCTACATTTTCTCATCGAAACCCTTCATCGAAATCCTCAAGAAACAGGACAGCTCTCTTACCTCCCACGTGAAAGACCACCCCCCAACCTACCCCCACATAATTTTTTTATTGCATAAAATGATGCATTTAGGTGTAGAATCACGCCTGTAAAATTTCATAAATTAATTCGTTCATTTTGGCATCGAAATGGGCACAGTTGCATCTATCGAAATTTTCGTCGAAATTTCCAAAAAGTTCGGTTTCCATGCTGTCGAAACGGCATCGAAATCGGATACCTCGTTCCTTGCATTTGATTGGCCTCTATTTCAGCTCGATGTGAAGAATGCCTTTCTTCATGGTGATCTACAAGAGGTGTACATGGAGCAACCACCTGGTTTTGTTGCTCAGGGGGAGTGTTAGAAGGTGTGTAGACTGAAGAAAGCCATCTATGGATTGAAACAATCTCCTAGAGCTTGGTTTGACAAGTTCGGTGATGTTGTGCTAAAGATGGGTTTTTCTCGTTCTGTGACTGATCACTCTTTATTTTATTTTACTTCTTTTGGTGGATCTATTATTATTGTTGTGTATGTTGATGATATTGTTATCACTGGTAGTGATTCCACAGGCATATCTCGTGTGAAAGCAGGCTTGCAGGGGCACTTTCACACAAAGGATCTGGGAAAACTGAGATATTTTCTAGGCATTGAAGTACTTTTTTTAGAGCAAAAGGATCGATTCATTACTTGTTGGCCATACGACATCTACATTTGGGAAGAAAGATACAAACAGAACAAACAAACATCAAGTTCAGTAACCCAAGAGCACTACAACTCATATTGGAACGAGAGTGAGACATTTCTGCATTGATTCTTCTTCCTTGAGGCTGTCTCAAGCAGCTTTTCATGAAGAATTCCTTCAACCTGAGCATTGAGTAGTGGTAGAGGTGCTGGAACAAGACGGTATTCTGCTCGTATATCAACTCAAACAAAGCCATACAGCTGAGTAACAAGATCAATCCAAAGCAACAAGGAGATCTAGTTGTAGCTACAGATCTCATTGTTCTCCCGAAGAGAGGTCACAGCAAAGCGCGACAGATAAAACGCTGACTAGCGGCGAAAAATAAACGCCGACAAGCGGCGACAAACCAGGCAGATAAACTGCCACTGACCGTACTATATAGAAAAAAAAGAAACAAACTGATACGAAAGAAAAGGAAACACAGAAAAGGGGAAGGAAAAGCCAGCGGCAGCAGCAGGATCGGTATCCCTGAGGTACCTCATGTCGGCTCCAACACCCCTAACGAACACTAGCAGCAACCAAAGAAGAAACCGCAGTGTTTGGCTCCCCTTCAGAGCACCTGTCGAAATCGGATCTAAGATCCAAAATTCCAGCCGCCGCAGGTAGGGGCGCGAAGTAGAAGGAGAGGAGAACAGTCGTGAAGCACCTTCAGAGATGCGATCTGACTGCAGACCGGCTGGGATGGCCCTGGGGGAGCAGGTTGGCGCACCCAGGCCGTCCTGCCCCCTCCCCCAGGATCGGCGAAGCTGAGCCCTAGTCGCTCTCTCAGTCGCACGGGAGCGGGAGCCGCCAAGTGATGGGCATTGAAGTACTTAGATCGCATGCGGGTACCAATTTGTCTCAGAGAAAATATGTGATGGATTTACTACAGGAAACTAGTATGAGTGAGTCCAAGCTTGCGTCTACTCCTATGGACTATCATGTGAAGGAGATGATTGATGATACTGATTATCCAGATCCAGGATATTACAGGAAAATTGTGGGTAAATTGATATATCTGACAGTCACGTCCTGACATTTCTTTTGTTGTAGGAGTGGTGAGTCAGCATATGAGCTCTCCAGATGAGTCTCATTGGACATCTGTCTATCGTATTCTGAGATATCTAAAAGGTGCACCTGGTAAGGGAATCACCTATTATAGATCGAAGACTCCTGTATCCACACTGTCTCTTACTGGTTATGCAGATGTAGATTGGGCTGGTAATCTGAATGATAGGAGGTCTACGTATGGATATTGCACATTTTTGGGGAATCATCTTATTACCTGGAAAAGCAAAAAGCAAAATGTTGTGGCAAGATCTAGCATCGAAGCTGAGTATAGAGCAATGGCACATGCATGTTGTGAGTTGCAGTGGGTTCAATCTGTAGTTTCTGAATTAAAGATTCCTGTTTTGTCTCCTATAGAACTCAGATGTGACAATCAAGCGGCCATCTACATTGCCAAGAATCCAATCTTCCATGAACGTACTGAGCACATTGAAGTTGATTGCCACTTTATCAGAGACCAGATCAAGAATGGAACTGTTGAAACTCCACATGTCAAGTCTAAAGATCAACTTGCAGATGTTCTTACGAAGCCATTCAGTCCAGCAGCTTTCCAGAGTTTTTGCAACAAGCTGGGTCTACACGATGTGTACACTCCAGCTTGAGGGGGAGTGTTAATATATTTCATATTTATTCTATTTTATAATTTTTGTATCCTGTTGGACCTCTATGTAAATTATCCAATTTCTCTTATTAATAAAAAGGGAGAAGGCCTATGGCCTCTCTCAACGTTGCATTGCACGTTGCATTGCGGCACCACATTTCACAACATTGTTCAAACGTGAAGCATGCCAAAGGAAAACAAATTAGATGCTTTTTCTTGGAACAACAAATCTTTCTTCAAAATGTGTTTGATATTGTGCATGTTAATATATGTGGATCATGTTCTGTAACGAATGTGGGTGGATTCTGTTACTTTAAGACATTTATTATTGATTGCTCATAGGCTACTTGGTTGTTTTTGCCTAAGGACGGGACACATATTCTTGACACAATTACTACCTCTTTTGCTGAAATTCAAACTCAATTTAATAAGCCCATAAAAATCTTTCGGATAGACAATGCCCTTGAATTCATGCAACACTCTGTCAGAACTTTTTGTATTTTGTAATAAGGGTGGGACCATTCATCAAACTTCATGTTTCCACACTCCAGAATAAAATGGTGTTGTCGAGAGAACGAACCGTCATCTTCTAGAGGTTGCTCGGAGATTATGTTTCACTATCATGTTCCTAAGCTTTTTTGGGTTGATGTTGTTTCCACTACCTGTTTTCTGATAACCTGAATGCCCTCCTCTGTTTTAAACAACCAAGTCCCATATTGTATTCTCTACCCAGAGGCTCCTCTGTTTTATGTGCCTCGTAGAATTTCTAAAAGTACTTAGTGTACAAAATCTTCAGTCTGAGTTAACAAAACTTGACTCGAGATCTACAACATATACCTTCTTGGGGTACACCAAAATTCAAAAAGGGTACAGATGTTATGACCCGACGACTAAGAAATGGTTTGTTAGTACGGATGTAGTGTTTTTGAAGAGACACCGTACTTTTGTGATACGGGTCCGACTCCATCTACGGATTTGCTAGTTGATACCCGTCTTCCTGTACCTATTGAGCCAGATTCTCCAGAGCTTGTTGTAGTTCCTTTCAAAGTTTACCAAAGACGCCGCAAGACTACAACTCCCTCGATGACCCCTTCCTCAACCAATTGACCATCTTTGTCAACAGATCACGACACTGATCAGGTACCTTCTGACTTGGATATTCCGATTGGCTTACCAAAACGGGTGTACTCTTGTACTTACATCATATAAGCAATTTTTGTTCTAATGCTAAACGTGGTTCAAATTTTACAAATTTTACTGTTGCTTTTTCCACTGTCTTGGTTCCTAAGACTACGGCCGAAGCCCTGACACATCCTGCCAGGCATTGTGCCATGAGGTAGAAATGGATGCCTTTTAGACACAACATACATGGGATTTGGTAGATGCCCCTACTCATGTCTCTCATGTGGGTTGTAGATGGAATTTTACTGTTAAATATCAACTTGATGGCATTGTTGTGCGTCTTAAGGCTCGCCTTGTTGCTAAAGGCTATACACAGACTTATGGAGTGGATCATTTTGAGACCTTTACTCATGTTGCCCGTCTTAATTCTGCTCGTGTAGTTATTTCTCTGTTTGTCAATAAATGTTGGCATCTATTCCAATTAGATGTCAAAAATGCTTTCTTGTATGGTGATCTGCATGAGGAGCTATGTTGGCATCTATTCCAATTAGATGTCAAAAATGCTTTCTTGTATGGTGATCTGCATGAGGAGCTGTATATGGAGTAGCCTACCGATTTTGTTTCTCAGGGGGTGTTCTAAAGTTTTTCGCCTAAGGAAAGCCATTTATGGACTAAAACAAAGCCCAGAAGTATGGTTTGATAAATTAAATCAAATTCTTGCTATGTTTGGTTTTAGATGCTCGCATTGTAGTCATTCATTGTTTGTGAAAAAAACTAATGATGGACTAGTTATTTTGATTGTATATGTGGATGATATAATCCTTTTCGGGAGTGACCATCAAGGTTTCAGGCTACCAAGGAATATTTAAGCAAACACTCTATCACTAAAGATCTAGGAAAATGGTGTTATTATCTGGGAATTGAAGTATCACATTCCTCTTGTGGAGTATGTCTATCCTAGCGCAAGTATATCCTTGATCTACTACGGGAAATTGGCACGTTGGTCGTCAAGCCAATGAGTACACCTCTTGATCCCAACACGAATTGGGATGATGACTCTTCTCCTTCGTATCCTGATAACAAGCAATATAGAAGACTAATGAGTATTGAACCATGGCTCATACTCTACATGTGAGTTGATGTGGGTACAAGGCTTGTTAAAAGAATGTGGAATATGTGATTCTAAGCCCATACTTTAGTATTTTGATAACAAAGCTTCTATCTTCACTGCAAGCAATCCCACATTCCATAAGGGCACCAAGCATATTGAAGTAGACAGTCACTTCGTCAGGGAGTCTATTGTCCAGGTGCATATCCACTCCATACATCAGGATTTAGGATCGGCTTGTTGACATCTATAGAGATATGTGTTTTCTTGAGCGTCATGTGCTTAGCATGTGCTCCACTTATTCTATTTCTTATGTTGTTTAGTCCCATATGGGTTGCATCTTAACTAGTCTCTTTTTCTGTTTGCTATATAAGAGACTACTATGTACACTGTTTTATTCATTCAATAAACAAGAATTCTCCACTTTACATGGTATCAAGAGCAGGCCTCCATTTTCTCCCACCCTAATTGCCCACCCATGACCTAATCCCCCCCCCGCCGGCGGCAGTCTCCTCCTGCCTGCTCTTCTCATCTTCTCTCCCACCTTCCCTCACCCTAACCCTCCCTAGCTGCCGCCCTCCTCCCCCCACACACAACAGCAGCCGCCCGCCGCCCACTCCACCCCCTGCCGCCGCTACTTCCAGTAGCAGCCACCACCAAACAGCCACCACCACCAGCCTCCACCACCACCCCACGCCCTCTCCTCCTCTATCCCATCTACCCATCCATACCCTCTTCCACCATATTCTCCACCAAAAACAATTTCTACACTCCTACGTAAGTCCTGAACACTTTCTAATTTTTTACGTCTACGACCGGGCTTACGTCCGTTCTTGTTCGGGTGTCCGCTGGCCATCTAAGTTGAGAGTCTTCTTTGTCCGTGGGTATTTCTGCCTGCGCCTCATGGGGGAACGTTGAGTTTCTTCTCATGCAGGTGTAGGTTTCTATGCATATTCTGTCCGTTTTCGGGTTCTTCTGATCTGTTGCGTCAGATCCCTGCTATCTCTGCTCGTTTCGGGTTCTTCTGCTCTGCCCATTAAGGGTCTTTACTGCTTCTACGGCGTTGACGTCTACTGCTGCTATGGCCTACTCTGAGCCCCCCAGATCTCTGTGTGTCACTACGGTGAAACTCGACGGCGGCTCCAACTACCATCTATGGTCAGCGTCGTTTGTTCTCTATGTCAAGGCACAAGGTCGATATCACCATCTTACGGCCAATCCTCCTGATGCTCCTACGGCGGATTCTGATGACAAGACTACACAAAGCTACATCCAGTGGTTCAAGGATGATTCGGGCGTCATGTCTTGGATCCTCAACATTTCTGAGCCCCGGATCAGTCAGTCTCTTCTCTGCCATCATGATGCCAAGGCGATGTGGGATCATTTGGCACATGTGTACTCACATCAGGAGAATCCAAAGCGGGTCTTCGAAATCTTCAAACAGCTCGCCAAGAAGGAGTTCTCCACTGACACGTCTATTGACGATTTCTATAATCAATGTTCCGCTTTGTGGAATGAATATGAATTGTATCACCCTCTGACTGCTGATATCAAGATTGCCCAGAAACAAAGAAATGAACTTCAACTTGTGCATTTTCTGGCTGCCCTTCCTGCCTCCTTCTCGGGGGTTGTTGATCAAATTTTGTCAAGCGATCCACTACCCACAGTTCGCGATGTCCTCAAAAGAGTTCAGAGACTGCCTTCTCTGACTCCCACACCTGCTCCTGAGCATCCTGCACTAGTTGCGCGCTCTACTGACTCTAGTCGTGGCCGTGGTCGTGGCCGTGGTCGCGGTCGCGGTGGACGACCTCCTCCTTCTGGCGGCCGAGGATCTTCTACACCAGGTCGAGGTACTTCTCAAGGCCCACGTCACTGCAACTGGTGTGGTCGCGACAATCACACTGAGGACCGATGTTGGATCAAGCACGGTAAACCTGCTTGGGCTAACCAAACCGCTGATGATGCTGCCGTTGCTGACTCTCCTGCTGAAATATCACCTGCACCAACCAACACTGACTGGCTACGCTCAGAGTTCGAGAAAATGTTTCAAGAGCGCCTTGCACAGCTACCCTCTACATCAGGCTCATCTGCCATGCTCGCCTCATCATCTTCTGGTACCAAACAGTGGTGCATCGACTCAGGTGCTTCCACTCATATGACTGGTGCTCTTCGTTTATTTTCAAAACTTAGTACAACAACTCCGATATCATCTGTCACTGTTGCAAATGGATCTAAAACTGTTGTTCACGGCACCGGTACAGTTCCCCTTTCACGAAAGCTGCATCTAAATTCAATTTTATACATTCCGAAATTTCCTGTTAATTTGCTTTCAGTCGGAAAAATGATTAAACAACTAAACTGCTCTGTCAAATTTGATCCCTCTGGTTGTATTTTGAAGGATATCCGCACGAAGACGAGGATTGGTTTGGGCCGTGAAGGACCTGATGGGCTGTACTACCTGGATGGACCACCTGCTCCTAAGGCGATGATCACTACCTCTGTGACAGGTCTACAGTTGCATGTTCGAATTGGACATCCATCTGCGGCAAAATTGAAGCATCTTTTTCCGCACTTATCAGGCGATAGTTTTTCCTGTGAAACCTGTGTTCTGGGCAAACATTCTAGATCTGTTTTTCCTGCTAAAAAAGTTATTTCTTCTAAAGCAATTTTTGAATTAGTACATGAAGATATTTGGGGACCATGCTCTGTGCCCAGTCATTCTGGTGTGAAATACTTTCTGACTTTCATTGATGACTATTCTCGTACCACTTGGCTGTTTCTGCTCAAAGGTCGAAATACTGTGTTAGATTGCATTCGCACTTTCTTTGCTGAAATTAAAACACAATTTGGCCAATCTATTAAAACCCTTCGCACAGACAATGCTCTTGAATTTATGCAACAAGCTGTTACTTCTTTTGTGTGTCCCAAGGAACTATCCACCAGACTACGTGCCCATACACCCCACAACAAAATGGCGTAGCGGAACGGAAGAACCGACACCTTCTTGAGGTTGCTCGCACCCTCCTCATTCATTATAAAGTACCTCATTGTTTTTGGCCTGATGCTATTTCCACCGCATGCTACCTTATCAATCGCATGCCATCTTCTGTTTTGAAAAATCAGGTTCCGTACGCCCTTTTATTTTCTGATAAACCTTTGTTCTCTGTGCCGCCTCGTATCTTTGGGTGTACATGTTTTGTGAAAAATCTTCGCCCCGGTCTCACCAAGTTAGATGTTCGGTCTGTGAAGTGTGTGTTTTTAGGGTACTCTCGCACTCAGAAAGGCTACCGCTGTTTTGATCCAGTTACGAAACATTGGTATGTTAGTGCGGATGTGATATTCTTTGAACATATGCCCTATTACTCTGCTACCGGGGAACACTTGACTACTGATATTTTGGCTACCACTCCACTACCGTTGGTAGAATATCTGCCTCCTGCTACTATGCCTCAGGAACGTCCTCTACAAGTATACAAGCGAAGACCGAAGCCCGTCACTGCCCCGGCCAAACCAACTCCTCTGTCTGCGGATGATCCACCACCGGCTGAGGTACTTTCTGACTTGGATATTCCTATTAGTTTACGGAAGGGTGTTCGTTCTTGTACTCAGCATCCTATTAGTCGCTTCTGCTCATCTGCCAATCTCAGTGATAGCTTTGCCTATTTTACATCTGCTTTATCTGCTGTGACTATTCCTAAAACCGCCAAGGAGGCGCTTTGTCATCCTGCCTGGAAACAGGCTATGGAACAGGAAATGCAAGCTCTGAATGACCAACATACCTGGGATCTGGTTGACCAACCATCTTCCTGCCAGTCTGTGGGTTGTCGTTGGATCTTCACCATTAAATATCAGCCAGATGGTACCATTGAACGTCTGAAAGCTCGTCTCGTGGCAAAAGGATATACCCAGACCTACGGAGTTGATTATTTTGAAACCTTTTCTCCAGTGGCTCGTCTCAATTCTATTCGCATTCTGATATCTGTTGCAGTCAATAAAGACTGGCCTCTTTTCCAACTTGATGTGAAAAATGCCTTTTTATATGGCGATCTACAGGAGGATGTCTACATGGAGCAACCCCCCGGATTTGTTGCTCAGGGGGAGTCTGCTTCAAAAGTCTGTAAACTTCGCAAGGCGATATATGGCTTAAAACAAAGCCCACGAGCATGGTTTGACAAACTCAGTAAAATCTTACTTTCTTTTGGCTTTCGACGGTCGCAGGCTGATCACTCTGTTTTTATACAAAAAAATACAGCAGGGCTTGTTATTCTCATTGTGTACGTTGATGACATTATCTTATCTGGCAGCGATAATGCAGGGATTCAAGCAACCAAAAACTATCTAGCACAACATTTTATCACTAAGGACCTTGGTAAATTACGATACTTTCTGGGAATTGAGGTTGCTAGGTCTTCTGCAGGATTGTGCCTATCACAGCGGAAATATGTTCTGGATTTGTTGCAAGAGACAGGCATGTTAGGCTGCAAGCCAGTCAACACACCTCTGGATCCCAATATGGATTGGGACAGTGAATCTTCTCCTCCATATGCTGACCGACACCAGTTCAGGAGACTAGTAGGCAAACTTATCTACCTGACTGTCACTCGAGCCGATTTAGCTGTTGCTGTTGGGTTTGTTAGTCGGTATCTTGATAAACCACGACAATGTCACTGGGATGCTATCTGTCACATTCTTCGATATCTCAAAAGTGCTCCTGGGAAAGGTCTATTATACAAGAAACATGGCCATTGTGATCTATCTGGTTTTTCAGACTCTGATTATGCAGGAAGTAGATCTGATAGAAAATCCACATCTGGATATTGTACTTTTGTGGGGGGAAATTTGGTTACATGGCGCAGTAAAAAGCAAACGGTTGTTGCACGATCTAGTGCTGAGGCAGAATATAGAGCAATGGCTCATACTACATGTGAGCTTCTATGGGTCCGCAGTCTTCTGAAGGAATTTGACATCTCTCCGTCTAGCCCCATCCCTATGTTCTGTGACAATAAGGCATCTATTTTTATTGCGAGCAACCCTACTTTTCATGAAAGAACCAAACATATTGAAGTCGAATGCCACTTTGTACGAGAAAAGGTTATGTCTGGACAGATCCACACTCCATATATCAACACGGAGAAACAACTTGCAGATATCTTCACCAAGGTGCTACCCAAAAATCGCTTTCAGACGCTGATTGACAAGCTGGGCCTCTTCGACATCTACGCTCCAGCTTGAGGGGGAGTATAGAGATATGTGTTTTCTTTAGCGTCATGTGCTTAGCATGTGCTCCACTTATTCTATTTCTTATGTTGTTTAGTCCCATATGGGTTGCATCTTAACTAGTCTCTTTTTCTGTTTGTTATATAAGAGACTACTATGTACACTGTTTTATTCATTCAATAAACAACAATTCTCCACTTTACAACATCTTTATGGAACCATTGCCAAAGACAAGATTCATCTCGATGGTGGAAAAGTTGGGCATGCATGATATCTATGCTCCAATGAGGGGTTGTTAATATATTTATTTTTTCAATTATTTTACTTTGTGTTTTTAGTATTTTGCCTTTTATTCCATATTGGTGAACTGTGTAATAATTGACCTCTCATATCCTATATAAGGACTAAGGAGAGGGTATGTGCTTGTTTTTAACATCTAATAATACAAACTTTCAAATTTCACAGCATGGCTAGCCGTATAGTAGTTCTATAAAACTTACTTTTTAATCTAAGAGGGATCTTCCGGTCACATAAAACTTTAGTTGCACTCTATTTCAACCACCTTGTAGTGATCATGTCATAAATATCATCTTGGACATCTCCATCTATTTAAATAATAATACCTAGGTAAAAAAAATTATCACATTTTGGTACATCCACTCCGTCCAACTTGACTCCACCATTCACAATTCTTAATTGGCTGAAATCGCAATTACATATACTCAGTTTTGCTCCTAATAATCATCAATCCATTTGATTCAAACGCCTATCTCCAAAGCTCAACTCTATCATTCAACCTATTTTTAGTTTTGTCAATCAACACAATATCATCAACAAATAACGCACACCGAGGAATATCATCATGAACACGCTTTGGCAACTCGTCCATAACAAAAAGGAATAGATATGAGATGAGTGTTGATCCTTGATGTACCTCAATTGTGATAGGAAATGTTGTCGTCTCTCCTCTGGGAGTCTTCATACATGCATTTGAGCATTCATACATGTCTTTAATCGAGTCAAATATTGGATTGGCACACCCTTTTTCTCTAAAACCATTCACAACACTTCCATGGGTACTCGATCATAAGCCTTTTCTAAATCAATAAAAATCATACGTAAGGTCTCTTTTGTTATCTCTATACTTCTCCATAAGCCTCTTTATCAGAATTTGGCATATGTTGTTGAGCTTTAGGCATGAAACCAAATTGGTTGTCTGATATATGTGTTATAGATCTTAGCCTTTTCTCAATAATCCTCTCCCAAAGCTTAATAGTGTGACGTGTCAACTTAATACCTCTATAGTTTGTCCAGCTCTGAACATCTCCTTTGTTCTTGTAGATGGGGACTATAGTTTTATTTCTCCACATATCCGGCATCTTCTTGGTCTTTATAATCTTATCAAAGAAATTCGTTAACCACATAGCTTCTTCATCACCTATACTCTTCCATACATCAATGAGAATATCATCTGGTCCGCATGCCTTTCTAGTTTCTCCAAGTTTCTTTCAAAGTAGTTTTGACCTCATGTAGTGAAACTCATGTGTAAATGATATCTCTTGTATTCATGTCGCACGTGTCCTTACATTATTCACAGTGTCTCCATCGAAAAGCTTATGAAAGTAGTTTCTTCATTGGTTCTTAATATCATCATCCTTTACCAGCACCCTACCATCTTCATTCTTGATTCATTTTACTTGACTCGTAAGTCTTTTCCCTTCTTTTCTCTTATATACGAGCCATTTATATATATCTTTTTCCCTTATCTTGTATCAAGCTTCTTATAAATCTCTTCAAAGTATCTACTCCTTGCCTCTTGAGTCTTGAACAACATTTTTAGCTTTTTTCTTTGCTTGTTTGTATCTCTAAAAAGTTGCATCATCTCGAGATTTGGGCAAGCTCCTATAAATTTCCGTTTTGAGTTTAATAGCATTATGTACCTTATCATTCCACCACCAAGTCTCTTTTTGTGGAGGCCCACGTACTTTAGACTCCCTCAAAATCTATTTGGCAAATTTGGTTATGCATGAGTTCATAGTATGCCACGTAATATAACATTAGACTCCAAGTTCCAAGTGCCCTTCTTGATGAGTTTATCATAAAAAGCTGATTTCTTCTCTCCTCTAAGAGACCACCACTTGATCGTGCTATCTTGGTTTCTGTTATGCTTGCCTTTGTTGACCTTCATGCTAATATCCAAAACCACCAACTGATGTTGGGTGGTGAGTTTTTCGCCAAGGATCACTTTACGATCCTTGTATATTTTACAATTCACCCGCCTTGCAAGGAAGTAATCAATTTGACTACAATTGAGCTCACACTTAAAAGTAATCTTATGAGAATCTCTTTTCTTGAAATGGGTGTGTTAAAGTGTCTATATTAGTCTATTAGTTAAATAGGCTAATTAGTTTAGTGGGCCTTTATATTCCGGCCCGTCTAGTTTAGATTACTTGGGACACAAGTCTCAGGGTTTCTCCCTTGCTCCTATATATAGGACAGGGGAGTCCAGTCTTGTATTCATCAATCTATTCCTATTTAATCAATCTCATATTTTAACATGGTATCAGAGTCGTCGCTCCTGAGGGAACCCTAATCCGCCGCCCCGCTTCCCTCTCTCTCCAAGCTGTCGTCTTCTCCCTTCAAGCCGCCGCTCTCCTTTCTCCAAGAGGACAACCGGGCGAGCGCCCGCCTGCGGGCGGCCGCAGCTGCCATCACCATGGCTTGGTCGGCTGCCCGCTAGGCATATCCCGGCCTCCATGGTCATCTATTCTTTATTCTTTCATTCTTTCCATACAACACATCCGCTGCCTATCATAGCAGCCGTCCTCCATCATCATCTGCAACAGTCGTCTCTGTAGGCATCCGCCGCGGTAATCTCCATCCGCCATTCGAAAACAGCAGCACCAACCGCCGCCTCCATCAGCAGCAGCACCAGCGGGCGCCGCCGCCGCAGCCAACAGGAGCAGCACCGCCCCTAGCAGCCGCCATCTCCAGCAAACGACCATCATCCAAGCCGCCATCCCAAAGGAACAGCCGATGACCATTCGTGACGCAATCTGCATTCCCGGCGTCGATACTATGGACAGGAGGTCGATAGTATCGACTTTATCACAGCGACAGAAGAGCGTCTGTCGATACCATCGACAGCCCTGTCGATGGTATCGACAGTTGATCAGTGAACGATGTGAAACGGATACACCTATCTCATGACGTCTTCAGATCAGCCTTCATCGCCGCTTTGGAGAGGGTCCGCCTTGGCTCCGCATGCATCCTCTTGGCATGCAATATCTCCAGAGTCACGCAGGAGACCCTTTATCATCTCCTATGTTGCGACAAAGTGCTTCATCAGCCGAGCGTCATATCCAGCCATCATCTGCAAGCTGTTGCTCCTCCACTTCATCATCATCCCGACGATCTTCATCCGCAAGTTGTTTCTGCGTTGTGCGTCATCATGCTACTGCTGCCATCTATAGTAGGTGATCACCCATCACTCTCCACTACTACCAAACAACCATGTTTACTACCCCCATATGCATTATCCCTGTCTCTATTCGGATCATTAATCGGTCCTATCTTTTGCTAATCAGGACTAGATCCATTTATTTTTCTACCCGGATCTCATGTTGACCCATTTAGTATACTCTCTTTGGCTATCGGTTTCATTCTCCACATATTACCCATCTCCATTTCACATATTCCTCTCTTTTTCCACCATTTTCTTTCCCACCCACCCATATTATGTGAGCATCCCTTTTCTACATTACGGGTGGGGGGTCATATATCCAGTTCTCCACACCAAACACTCACTCTTGTCGTATTTGGTGTGCGGGGGGGATAGAGAGGAGAGAAAGAGATGAGAAGAGAGAGTGAGCATGAGAGTATATGAGAGAATGTATGAGAGAGAGAGAGTATGAGATGAGATGATGATATATGTATTCAGATTATATATATTCCAGGCTATCTTCATGAAGCTTCACATTGTTCAGCACACCGGTTCTCTACTTGAGCCAACAGTGAAGATCCAGCGTCGACACCATATCCGTTGTTGATGATGTATTCCTTCAGCTGCATTCACATGAGACAGATGGGTGCTTCTTCAGAAGCTCAGAGTTTTCTCTTCACCGAGCTGCTTCATCACGTCTTCTCTGAGCCGCATCTGCTGTATCGACATCACCTGTAGCTGATCCTCTTGGGACTTTCCTTGATGGATGATATCTACTTTCCTGTCAAGCCCTCATGGTTCCTGCATCGTATCAAGCAGCAGATCGTCGTCCGCGTTCGTGCCGCATTAAGCATGTGGCGAGTTGATGTAGTATCAGGACCATTCGTTGATACTATATCCGCGTTCGTGCCGCATTAAGCACGTATTCCAGTGGCGCATTCTTCAGCCTGCAGAGTATCTTCAGATGTCTTCATTCAGATGCACTTCTTCAAAGCTCGAGTATCTTCAGCCTGCAAAGTCATCATCACTATTTGATTCAGGGGGAGTATTGATTCAGGGGGAGTAACATATTTTGTATGGGAGTGATATTTATCTTCATCTTTCATTTATCATTTCTTTTTATCCAGTCCTGTAACTCTCCAAGCTTGGACATGTGTTTCACCCATGCTCCAGCTTGAGGGGGAGTGTTAGAGTGTCTATATTAGTCTATTAGTTAAATAGGCTAATTAGTTTAGTGGGCCTTTATATTCCGGCCCGTCTAGTTTAGATTACTTAGGACACAAGTCTCAGGGTGTCTCAGGGTTTCTCCCTTGCTCCTATATATAGGACAGGGGTGTCCAGTCTTGTATTCATCAATCTATTCCTATTCAATCAATCTCATATTTTAACAGGGTGTTTTCAAAATGGGTGTTTGCCAAAATCATATCATAATGAAGAAAAATGTGTAAGTATAATAAATACATTAATTAGATGAACAGTTACGTATGAAAATTATTGGTTCAGTATGTGTGCTTATGTTTAAGCAACTTCATAAAATTTTACTAAATGAATTCCTGTTTTGATTATATTTGTATCCTTAGTATGCTTTGCATCAAAAATTTCCGAAGTAAAGTTATGCCCAAATTTTGCCAAAATCTGCCGAATTGTTGAAACGGATCAACAATTGTCAGCTGTCATAATACTGTTAAATCAGTTCAACTGCTCTGTAGGTACTCATGATCCAAGGCCAGGGTCGATCAGAATTGATTCTTTCCCAAAATTTCATCAGCTTTTACAATATCTGATACCATGTTGCAAACAGCAACAATCTACCTCAATGGCAACCATTTTGGTGTAAGATCTATCGTTCTTTTGACTCCAAGTTGTTTTGCATCATATCTTCACTGACTTCTTAAAGAAGTAAGCCTTCCTTATTAGCTCACCCCCATGCATTCTCGATCTGTCCCTTACGTGGTCTAAGCGATCACATCAAAAGCATGCCCATCAAAAGGTCTTTGCATTAATCGACTGATCAAAGTCTTCCGACATGGTTCAAGGGTTTGCAAAAAGCATGGTGAAGCAGGAAGAAAAGCATGATAAATATGCTAGTTGTAACTTGTAATAATAAACTAACAACACAATCTGCTTTCTGCTGGATCAGTCTAGTTATGAACCACAGGTTATGCTCCCTTGAAGGCAGTTTCAAGGTTAATGACTTCCTCCTTCTCTCCTCCTTTGCCCCCTCTTCTGATCCTAAGATCTGCCTCCTTCCCTCCTTTGATTGTGTGTGCATGCACGTGTGTGTGAGCCAGAAGGGACCATGGCCACCCCACACAAACTCGTGCGTGTGTGCGTGCGTGTGTGTATATATATATACACACTTTTAGTTTGAGTTATACTATTTGTAAAATCAGCGACATGTAGTAACAAAGTAAATTCCTTGCCGGAGTGGTTTGGTCTTCCACTTTCTACAGGACATGCCCGGGTTTGACTCTCAGAATTGTCTTATTACACATCTGAATAATAAATTATCAGCATCAGTAGCAGACGTGAAACTAAAAAGCACGGCACTGCTGCTTTGAAGTGGCTGCGGCCGGGTTCAACTCTCCCAAAAGTTTTTTAAAGTTCTGAATAATAAATTGGTAGCACTACTAGTAGTAACAAAACTAAACAACAAAACACAACACAAGTTTGGCTGTTGTGGTTTATTCCAAGTATCTACATTTGTGTTTTCTCTTACCATAGAAGTTGATGAAATCCTCAACTCGAAAGGTAAGAAAATCAAGATCGTGTATGACCATAAACTTGCAACAAATATGCCAGCATGAATAAGTGAGAAATAGTTTGTACCCCCAGTCACATAGGAAAGAAAATGATATGATGTAAGTCTTAGATAACATCTTCCATGCATGACGTGTTTGTATGGGCTTAATATTTCCAAAAGCTAGGACATCCAACTTATATTTGGAGCTCTCTCTTCTAAATTTTACTTGTTTGCATTCATTACGACCGGGTTTAACTCTCAAACAAGTTAATTTTTCGTTAAGTTTATCACATGTTCAATCCATCTAAAGAAAAATCTCAATTATTGCATATTTCAATAAATATCCATAATGTTGAAGTATTTTTCACCAACTCCTCCCTAGCAAATAAAAAAATACAACCACTTTTTTCTAATATTTATAAGTAACCTTTTGATATTAAACAAAAAAGAACTCTAATTATTCCTTTTTTAATAACTAAAATTATAGCGTCCAAAGACATAACTTCCATTCTTTGTTGTTTATTTTGGTACATTCATTTTTTAGTCAATTTGTAAGAACGTTCTTCTAGAATCTAGCTTGTTAAAGTAAAGTGTCAACTGTTTATTTTTTCATTATGAAAAGCATGGGATTCTAAGAACACCAAGCATCCTATGTCGTTCTCACATACATAGATCCACCCGTAGTTTGAAATAAGAGCCAACACAAATATTGAAGTAATATAGTTTAAAGATGGTTTCTAGACATTTCGGCGACAATTGTCAATTTCAGGTGTCATATTTTTATTATTAATCAAAATAAAATTAATAGATTTATGTCTGGTTATACATATGCAAAAAATAAAATCAATAAATCTATTTTGTATATGTACATTTATAAAATTATAAATGAAGACCGAATGTTCTCTAATGTGCTAGTAAATATGGATTTCCTTTCAAAAAAGTATAATATATTAATTTTTTTCATTTTTTATTGACACATTATTTTTTATCAAATTTAGAAAATGAATTTAGGTTGTTATACATCAAGAACAAACAATAAATATTTGTTAAAATGTACACGATGTTGTTAGGTACATTACAGTTTATTATCCTTCACATTACATTATCTTTCGTGATTAAAATACAAGTTGTAAGTCTATTATTAAGATTCCTCATTAAATAATGAATAAATTTTAGTTAAAAGTTAATTACACAATAAAACTTTATATATCAATAATAATTCATTTCTCACAGCAATTGTTACAGATAATATTTTGGTTTTTTATATAACTGAGCATAAAAGACTCATTAAGTCACGGAAAATTCCAGCCATGACTCCTATCATGTTTTGTAAAGTCGCCAATTAAAGTAAACTCCCCCCCCCCCCCAATGATCAAAGTCTGCATCTACCCCTATGTGTGTGTCCAGCTAATGACAACACATCAACCCTACAGTTGAACTGAACAGTTAGGAGTTTTTCATGTTGACCAACAGATTAGGCTTGAAAAACTTAATGTTGGAGTTGAAAGTTTACATACATAATATTGTAAACTTCATAAATCTACAAGTTAATTCAAAAACCTATGGTCTAAGTAAGCTAACTTTGAGGGGTTTTCTTATTACTAGTACGAGTATGTATCAGACAGCATGCAAGTCCCCTTAGATTGGATGTGAGCCCCCTTGAAACAGAAGAAAGTTCACGTTGGACGAACTGGAGCAAACAGCATGCAAGTCCCCTTAGGCTGCTAGCAATCCCTGCATGCTGGACAATACAGTTGTCAGATTCCTTGGTTTGGACGGCATGTGACGGCTAGCGGTGGGAGAGGAACTGGTGTTGGTTGCTGGAATGCGGACTAATGATACAGGCATCAGGTTCCACATGCGACCTGAGAAGGATGACGAGTGGAATTGCCAATCAGTTTTTCTGAACATGATTTGGTCAGCAAACAGCATGTGATGGCAAATACATGCAACTAGGTTGCAACAGCGTGTGATTCCCCTCACCTCTTATACCATGTTACAACGGGTCAACAGATTGAGAGAAACCCTCAACACACTAAATAGAGTCAGGGTGTTGTAATATACACAGATTACACACACAAATACAAACTGATTACAAACTAAGTCACTGACTTTCACATAATAATAAGTAGGTCCATGTACATTAACAAGGTTGTATGCAATGCTACAAAGGAAGGGTGAAGATTGGATCTCATTTAAAAGATAGAAACTTCTCGGAAAAGACGAACGCACTTCTAAGATTAAATTAAAAGAGTTGACCGTGAGGGTACTCTAGTTGGTAGATGGAGACAAGGCATCAGTCTGTCTTTGGTGGTATTCTAATTTAGATTTGTCTTCTTTCTTCTCAATAGGCTTTGGGATTGTCATGTAGAGTTTGAGTTTCTTTTTTGTGATTTAGCATACATCATAAAGCATATGCTTCAAGGAGGCTAATTTTCTGCAACAAGATTACACTAACTGACTTGATGGGTGCTGGGATTGGAATGTGAAGATCATGTCACTGTGAGGGTCACACGTGGAAGAAGCAAAAAAAGGGAGTCAAGCAAGTAGCAATCAACAATCAAGTAGGAGGCAGATCAAGTGTGTCCTAATAGGGATGCACACATAGCAAGTAAGAAAAGAAGGCATAATATGTGGCATTTTTCACATAGTTATCGGGGTAGCACACATAAGTAGGAGAAGACGAAAAGGGTACCTGCTATAGCTCACATTCAAAGTTAGACAAAGAGGCAAAAGTCTTAAAAGTCAACCTCTGCATGATTTTCCACTTGGTGCAATGCAAGAACCCTGGCCAGCTTCAGTTTGACCAATGGACCCCCTGAATTTATTATTTTAGAAAGAGGAGACTCAATATCCTATTTGGGTGAGTAGACCGCTATGAATGCTCATTCTTGACTTTTTGAGCTAAGATTCAATAAAGCAGTGTAAGGAAGTTTTGCACCCAGCCATAACCACCATAATACTATGCCTATACTGCTATATGTACATCAGAAAGATTGACAATTTCATTATTATAGATCTATGTATTTATCAGGTAATATATTATACAAGAGCTAACAAGTTGATGCAAGTATTTAGCGCTTCAAATTACTAAATGTGGGATACGATAATATGTATGGGGTAATAGAAACCAATTTCGCACTTAAAAGTAGATCACTTGGCAATTTCAGAAGAAAATTATAATACTTTATCAGGAAGCAAATAACCAAGCTCGGAATACTATATATGACCCAAAAATTAAAATGTGCAAGTGGCCTAGTGAGACGCTGGGGTTCAAGCTTCATCATCAAGAGGAAAACAGCTAGGATCACCAATAAATGCCCCTACCTGATCAGTGTACCATCCTGAAAGTTAATTAGTTTTGCAAGGACAGTACTATCTAGCATATAGCCATGTCTGTAAATGTTATCTCAACACCAAAAGGGATAGAGATAAAAACTTTTTCATCTGATAATACATTGTTATGGACTCTCTAATTTTAAACAGGACCCACAGTAATGTAAAAGCTAGAAATTCACCTCTTGTCTAAAGGAACGAATGATGTCATCAGAGTACTCCTGTTTGGAAAATACCTTAACAGCAACATCCTGCAAAAATAACGTATTTGGTAAGTGGCAATATCCAAGGCTGTAACAAAACGGATGAAATGTAGTAGCATATATTGCTGTCATTTAAACATCAACTTCAGGCACATAACCAGAGAAAAGAACAACTAAATTGTTTACTCCCATGTTCAGGAACACGTGATTAACTCATATTTTTGCTGATAGTTGGTAGTAGAGTGGACAGGGAGATAATATGAAGAGGTACCGATCAAAGCAAAACACACTAGTTCACAGCCTCATCACTCCTTTTATGATTAATCAACAAATTTGAAAACATAGATATCCCTGTTCTGCCTGCCTCCCTCAATTTGTCTTCACCTCCCCTCCTCCCCAATTTCTTTTCACCTCCCTCTCGTCTACCTGCCCATCTACCAACATTTCCTTCCCCCGCCTCTTCTTCCCACACTAGCAGTAGTCTCCTTCCCCTACTCCTTTCCCTTAGATTTTTCCTTTTGGGATACATTATTAGATTTTAGTGTAGTAAATTATTGATGTTATTGTTTATGCTGATTATCGAACTGTAATTACCGATGCACTTTTTTATGCTAGCAGTTGAATCTTTTATTTATTGACCTCTCCATTGCAGTTCGTTTATATTTGTCCACATGATATATTCTTTGATTTGCATGGATATCAATGTGGTTCGAACACATTTGTGAATATGATGTAATTGTGTAGGTTTATGTGATGGCTTTTCATGTCCTGTTGGTTGAATTAGGAAATGAATCATATAGATTTTGAAGTCCAAAGTGGTGTATGTTTCCACTTATTGTGACAGTATGTCACAAAGTTTGAGAAGGTTGCAATTAGGGGTGGGAGCTATCTTTTCTAATGCACTAATCATAGTGACTGAGGGGGTTGAAGGCCAAGAAGTGAGTATTTATACCAAGCATTCTTATTATGGCTAGATTCAATCCACTGTTCCCTATAGATAGCAAAACAAAGCCATGGAAAAACTACTGAAAAGGTTAAATAATGTTAGCACTTGGATAGATATCCCTCCCATTTTATCAAGATAAACAAGATGTACGCTATTACAGCGTGTACCTCCTAAGAAAAGAAAGGTGGTGCCATTAAATCAGTTAGGGTGGTCAACGGGTGGGGGTATAACCTTCTACCATCAGGGTTGTATCCTATCACATCTTGTACCTCAGAAGAAAAAAGGATGGAGTTCATTAGGGTTGTCAATGGGTATGGGTATATCCTTTTACTCATTACCCATACCTTGCAGGGTAGGGGGAAGGATTTTTGTTACTCGTTACCCCATTTGCCCATTATCTGTTTACCTGCCCTATTAATTGGGAGTAAGGTACAAAACGTAAACCAAACTCTTTTCCCAATTACCCCAATAGTTAGGGGAAAAATATTGCACAGAGTTCTTATAGTAAATAGTTCAACCCTAACCTAAATTGGTAGTAGAATATGATGTTATTCACTCGTTGAAAATAAATGATATAAAAGTTTGCAATATGATAAAGAAACATACCTATTGAGTCGGCGATCTTCCTCGCCCAAGGGGCCACCTAAGAGGAACCCAATATGATGCTTTTCTATTATTATTTTTGACATATATAGTTAAAATTTAAATATATACTTAGTTATATTCATTTATATATATGTGTGTGTATCACTTAGTATGTTCATATTGGTTTTCTCAAACCTTAAATCAATCATAATTGGACCTAATTCACACCTAACATGACCTGAACTAGAATAAACTTGCCCTAAGTTGACTTAATTTGCTCTATATTAGAGCTAATTTGACCTTAGTTTGAACTAGTTTCGCCTGAATCATACCTAACTTGGCATAACATGACCTAAGCATACCCAACTTCCCTTTATTTAGAAAAATCAAACATATTTTCTCAAATATGACCTAATTTCCCCAAATCAGATAGTCGTACCTAAGTTCCTCAAACCAGACTTTATTTGACCTATATAGGACTTATTTCAACCCTAAAATTAATCAACTTGATCTAATTTGACCAAATTTAGACCTAATTCATGCTAATTTGGCATTTAAACAGCTTAAATTGAACTTGAAAGTCCCTAACGATTCAGGTCGCCTAAGGGCACGGTCGCCTAGGTAAAGGAAAGAAATACAATATTTCACTACAAATAATTGTTGCAACATTCACACTCAGAGTATGGTAGTAAGCACATAAAACCAAAACATTTTGAACTTCAGTAGTTGATTTAATATCAGTGTAGAAATTGAATAGTCAAAGAAGGGAGACATACCGAGGCATACCACAAAGCATGATATACAGTTCCACAAGAACCTAAAAATTTATAAGTTGTCAGTATGTATACAAAACACGGTTGGAAAATGAACTGCTTGATATTTGTAACAAAATAAGATCTAAAATTTTCAAATAAGCATAATCATTTACACATGAATGTTAAATGTGAATTCTCTCATATACAAGATGCAACATTGTCTCTCATTGTTGAATAGAACAGGAAGTGTGAAGGTATAGGAAGAATAGACACTTCTCCTTAGCCATCGTGTTCATGGCGGAACATAGTAGACACAAATGTGCATGGGACACACATCAAAATGTCTTGGGACGCACCTATTTGTGTCATATATGCTTCTAGAAGTGTCCTACTTGCAAGAGATGAAAAAGGTTTTAGTCTTTCTTCTGAATCTTTTGATTATTGTTTCCTCTTGATTACTTGCTAGTCTACACAGATAATAGTGCAATTTCATAAGATGTAACAAAGTATCTTTATCCATTCATTGTTTAGATGTACTGTCTAAGGGAGATCAACCATGAATTTTTCTATCTTCTGTTTTGTGCTTGAATTAAGGAAGGCAAAAAATCAAACTGAACTATACCAGAAATCAAACTGACCAGTTTAGGCTGCTTTAGTGTTGTCTCACCATTCTCTAGGCTAAGTCTCAACCCATATTTGGCACGGAACAAAACTCAGATTGAGACTAGATTTGGGTTTGTCATTTGTTAATAAGGCAGCGATGTGAATGCGACGTGGCCGCCCTGAGCATTTGGCAACACAAATGCAAAAGTGGGTTGAAACTGGACTAATGCGGATTTTTAGTCTAGTTTCGGTCTCCCGTTATAGATACAACCTAGATTATGAAATCCTATTTTTTCTAGGATTGTAAAGTTCCGTAAAGACTGGCTTCTCTGTTCTGACATTGATGTATTGTGATACAATTTTCTAATTAGAACTCAATCGAAAGCAATTGTATTTTCAAACACCAATTTATCTCAACCCAAACCATTGGACCTAAAAGTTGGCAATGTTGGACGACGTTTCGCCGATGTTGTCGACATCAACGGGTGGCGAGGTCGACGTCTGGATAAGTCGACTTGGTCACAATGTCGACCCAATTTTTCCCCAGCATCGGCGATGTTGGCTTGGCACAGTTCATTTGTGTTACAATGTCGTCGATGTTGTCGATTAATCCCTGATGTTGGCGACGTCAAACCGACATTTAGATGGCCACAATTAGCCCATTCACGTATCATGCTCGAGTATTACTTAAGAAAGAGGAGTGCTTGAATTGGCCTCCCACTTCACTCCTTAGTGAATTGAAGAGTGGTGTGCGTCGGAAACTTGGTGTTTTGACTCGTTTGAGTGTTAGAGCTTGGAGGAGGCACCCC
This sequence comes from Alisma plantago-aquatica, assembly GCA_963693085.1. Classification (NCBI taxonomy): domain Eukaryota; kingdom Viridiplantae; phylum Streptophyta; class Magnoliopsida; order Alismatales; family Alismataceae; genus Alisma; species Alisma plantago-aquatica. Next base: position 1,168,374,112 of record OY856409.1, on the reverse strand, counting down.
TTGTGCTTGTATTTGAAGAAGAAAGTTGTTGGCCTGCTATTATGTAATTAAACCACTCTCTACATTTCTATTCTCTACTTTTTGACTTGTGAATCTTGCATTGTGTTGTGAACTCATGATTTTATGTTATTATTGACAAGTTTAAGGTAGAGTTCTAAGTTCTAACAATAATTAGAAGTTTTCCATTGATGTTCTTTTTGAATTTGCTTCATTTTCTTTCAAAAATTGAGTCGAATTTTTACCGATGTTATCGAAGTTTTCGTCTAAACTTCCTCAAAACTTCCCCGATGTTTCTACAAACTTCCACTTCCACACTTGGTGAAGTCGACACAAAGTCCAAGTCCTGCACCATGACCCAAACTACGCATGTCCTATCAACCGGATTAACTCAATCTAGTTTCTAAATCCTGATCTCCCAAACAGGGACTTAGTGATCTGGTCTTGGTTTTTGAGGCAGTCGACCAAACCAGAAAATATTTTGCATGATATATATATACATCCAAGTTTTAACACTTACTAAAACATATCTACTAGAATAAAAGTCATCAAAAAAAAAACTAATTAGTAATTACCATAAAATCTAATCTAAAAAGCACATGTTGTTTAGCCCGTTCTCTTAAATTGGCAATTGGTTTGTAGATTCCAATCCATCATTTTAATATAAATATTGTTTTATAAATTCAAATCTCAATTTAGTGTGTTGATTTACATAGATAAACTTTTATATACATTTCAGATTTTACAATACATTATGATTGTGTTGTACTCGGTTCTCATCTTCATTTGATAATTTTTTCCCCAAAACCCCCCTCATGTTTGTCTAAATTCCAGAACCCCCCCATCTGAAACCATGTAACCCCCCTCTCTTTCAAGTAAAATTCCTATATGCCCCCTCCAACTAACTCCGTTGCAAATGAAGGCTAATATTGCCTTTGTTTTGTTATTTTCCGGTTAGTTGTCTGTTGTATTGGCGTACAATACAATATGCTAAATAACATAATGTTTAGCTATTTAAATTAATAATTACTTTTATTCAAATTTTTTATATAATAATATTTGAATTAATTAATTTTTATGTTGAGCAATTTCATTTGGACTCACCCAAGTACGGTAAACTCTGTAGCTAGAGAATAATATTCTAAACCAGACCCAAATTTAAATTGGCTCATAGACCAATTCTTAAGGATGTCAAAATTTCAGACTCTGCGGTTCTGGGTTAGAAAATGCTGAGAGCATTTCAGACAACTAAACTCAAAACTGACCCATATATATATTTAAGTCACTCTATCCAAACTCAGACCGACTGGTTGTTAAATATAAAACCTGAACGGTCCTTATTTGTTTAATTTAGAACGCAAAACGGACCAGATTTTGATTTCAATTAGCGTATTTTCTATGTGTGTTAAAAATTCAGTTCTGCAAATTTATTTCGAGCAGACTCAGACCTTATTTGTTGGTCTATAGTCAGACCAGAAACAATTTGACAGTGACATACATGTTTTGACAAATTAGAGTCCAAAACTATATTTAATCGGGTCGCAAACTAATTCTTAGGACTACTAAAATTACAGATCCGGGTCAGTTCCAATAAGAAAATACAGATCACTTTTTTTACAGTCAGATCTGAAACAAACTTGGGTATGTTTGAATTATTTCTGTTTTGATCGGGCTATGTTGTAAGTGTGTCAAAATTTTCGTTACAAAATTCTATTTTTTATAGTTTAACCCGACATCGGCCCGGTATCTGATCTGTTTGAAACCATATCTTGAATAATGGAACCCGCTACCAAACTACTTTGCTCGAGTTATATAAGAGTATGAGTAATAAACTAACATATCCCAAATCATGTAACCACATACTAAAAAAGTTGGATTGGCCTATACGGGTGGGCTGACTGAGAATAACTTTTGCGAATTAGAATTTTAACATACTTAGAAAATAAGATAATTGAAATCTGAGTCTAGTCAGTTTTGGGTTCTAAACTAAACAAATAGGGACTGTTCAAGTTTTAAATTCAACAACCGAGTCGGTCTAAGTTTGGATAGAGTGACCAAAATCCATATATGGGTCAGTTTCGAGTCTATTGTCTGAAAGTTGTTCAACATTTTCTAACTCGAGACTGCACAGTCCGAATAAATTGATATCCTTGAGAATCGGTCTATGAGCCGATTAAAAATATGAGTTTGGTTTAGAATTTATTATCTTCAGTCACGCTACTGGGTGAGTCTGAATAAAATTGCTCAAAATAAAAATTATTGAATTGAAATGTCGTTATTACATAAAACTTTTAAATGAAACTAATTACTAATTTAAATAGCTAAAGATTATGTTATTTAACATATTGTATTATGTATGCTAGTACAATAGCCATCTAACCGGAAAAGAACAAAACAAAAGCAACGTTAGCCTCCATTCATAACGGAGTTAGTTGGAGGGAACATAAAGGAATTTTCTTTGAAAGAGAGGGGGGTTACAGGGATTTTGGATAAAAGGGGGTCTGGAATTTAGATGAACATGAGGGGGGCTTGGCAAAAAACTCATAATTTGATTGCATGCATTGCTTATCAGTTTACTTTTTACCTAGGAAGCACGGACACTTCTAAACAGCCCCTGTGACCGTGCCGGACACATTTTAGACACTGACACTTCCCAGACACGGCCGAAAACGTTTTTCTGAATAATTTCAGTTCATACATTATACTACCAAGTACCAACATATGTGTATGTATAAAAATATTTTCCCCGGTTCAATGCCATCTTCGTGTCCTATATTTTAGAAATCGGCGTGTCTCGTGTCAGCATCCGTGTCTGTGCTTCCTTGCTTTTTACATTTCTTTTATGACTCGTCTTAAATTTTCATGCATGTATTATTCATTTCCTAGAATAAAAGATAAACAAGTCATTCATTCTTTAATAGATCTAAATTATACAAGTTAGGCACAGCCTACAGAATTGCTCTATATGATCAACTTCAAATTGCCGATTGATTTTATAGGCAAAGCCCCAGCCAACTCACCAGAGAGTTGGATCCGCATATGAGGGGCTGACTCACACTTCCACCATAGCAAGAACACATCAACAACGCATATCGTGGTATACAATGAAAACTACAATGTGGCACACAAGTCAACTACACCTCATGTGACCCACCTTGAGATGATGAATTTAAGGGGTTTGATGACATCAAGAGCTTCACGGAGAAGATATTGTCAGCAATTATTCAGTGACTCAATGAACACTCCTCTACACCCCAATCCCAACATGACTGATGTCGCCAACCAAGACGATGACATCGAGCTTGAGATCGTACTCCCCTCCGGTGAGCATAGCAGTGATGAAAAGAAGACGAAAATGAGGACAAGACAAAACAAACATGTTTATTGCCTCTTTACGATGATCCCACGAATGAGCCTAACAATGTTTACGTCACCAATGTGTACCTCTCTGCTTCTCTTAGAAGATGGTGGCGTCAACCCTGCATCGTGTCACTCGACGATGTCCTCGTCCATTATGGCCATGATAATATTGATGTGTTTATAATTGAAGATCGCTGCAACACCCTAGTGACAATGACGCCAATAGTTGTTCATGAGATACATAAAGATTTGGACTTTAACCCTACTTATTGCGTGAGGTTGACAATTACTCGAGCATGGTCGCTAAGCGATGCCCAGTCCATTTTCCCTACCACCAATCGACATTGGGAGAGACTGTGTAGGATATGTACCTCACTCATCGACGGCTCGACTTTCAAACCCCAAGGAGTTGATGCAGGACACATGTGACATATTATTCTATTTGTTTTTGCTTTAACTTTATTATTAGGGACCTAAGTGCAATTTATAAAATTGTTGTACTTTGTTGTGAATCTTAATAGTTTTGTTTCAATTTATATTTTCATTTTCAATTAATGCAATTGCCACGGGCCTTGGGTTTCACATCTTTTAATATAAATACTAGTCTTGGGGGCTTGTCCTAGGCAGTTGAATATGATTTGAGAAATAGATTATTAGTTTCCTTCTTTGCTCCCTTCTTGATGTGTTTACCAATCAAAATGGGACTGGATAATCAAAGTTTTTTCATCTAGTTTGGAATTGCTAGTATAGAAATACTGTGTTATTTTCTGTTTCTACTGTATTATTTTCCTTTGTATTAGTCCCATATTGCCTGCTTGTATGTATGTCTTACTCTCTGTAGCTATATAAGAGAGTACCCTGTAAACCTTTTTACTCACTGAATAAACTACACCTTTCCACTTCATATGGTATCAAGAGCAGGTTAATTTTTCCCACCCATGGCCCCTCCTCCTCCACCGCAGCCCACCACCACCTTCCCCAGGCGCCGCCCTCCCCTCCTCTCTACCCGCCGCCAACCCCCCCCCCACAGCGCCGCCCCTTTTTATTCGTAAAACTGCAGCAGGACTTGTCATACTTATTGTATATGTTGATGATATTGTATTATTTGGCAGTGACAGTGCAGGGATACAGGCAACCAAACAGTATTTAGCACAACACTTCATCACCAAGGACCTAGGAAAACTACGATATTTTCTAGGTATTGAGGTTGCTAGATCTTCTGCAGGACTATGCTTGTCACAAAGAAAATATGTTCTTGATCTCTTACAAGAGACTGGTATGCTGGGTTGCAAGCCAGCCAACACTCCTCTGGATCCCAATATGAATTGGGATGATGATACTTCCCCTCCTTATGTTGATCACCACCAGTTCAGGAGACTGGTTGGCAAGCTTATATATCTGACTGTCACTAGGGCTGACCTGGCAGCTGCTGTAGGATTCATAAGCCGGTATCTTGATAAACCTCGGCAATGCCACTGGGATGCTATCTGTCATATCTTACGCTATCTGAAAAGCTCTCCAGGGAAAGGTCTTCTGTACAAAAAACATGGCCACTGCAATTTATCTGGTTTTTCTGATTCTGACTATGCAGGCAGTCGATCTGACAGAAAATCTACTTATGGATATTGTACTTTTGTGGGAGGAAATCTGGTTACTTGGCGCAGCAAAAAGCAAACAGTTGTTGCCCGGTCAAGTGCAGAGGCAGAATATAGAGCTATGGCTCATACTGCATGTGAGCTCATGTGGGTCCGTAGCCTTCTGAATGAATTTGATATCACTTTTTCTAGTCTTATTCCTATGTTCTGCGACAATAAGGCGTCTATTTTCATTGCTAGCAACCCCACCTTCCATGAAAGAACCAAGCATATTGAGGTTGACTGCCATTTTGTTCGGGAGAAAGTCCTATCTGGACATATATGCACTCCATATCTCAGTACTGAGAAGCAGCTTGCAGACATCTTCACTAAAATTCTACCTAAAACTCGCTTCCAGACTCTGATTGACAAGCTGGGCTTATTCGACATCTACGCTCCAGCTTGAGGGGGAGTATAGAAATACTGTGTTATTTTCTGTTTCTACTGTGTTATTTTCCTTTGTATTAGTCTCATATTGCCTGCTTGTATGTATGTCTTACTCTCTGTAGCTATATAAGAGAGTACCCTGTAAACCTTTTTACTCACTGAATAAACTACACCTTTCCACTTCATAGCTAGCATCTGGTGTGGTCTGGCCTGGAAATTTTCGAATCCACTAGGACCAACTTGGTCCGTAATTTTAAGTTGATGCCAAACCATGAAGACCACTATCTTGGATCTCAAATTGTAAGCCATTTATGTTCATTGGTATTTATCAATTATAGTAAAAACTTGGATATTAGCAAGAAGACATAATTCGGATAGATAACAAGACATATTTATACGATGGAACTTAAATAGATCTAAATTTATATAAATATTCCAATAAGGTTGTTAAAAAATACAAGTACACTACATATCCATCCTTATCATCTCAAGGCCATCATACAATATGTTTATCCCATTGTTGTGTCTATGTTTGATACTTTTAGAAATAGCTATCTCCCTTAAGCATTTGTGTTCATGTCAAGAATCTTATTTGTGATTCCTAGGTGAAAGCAATTAAGTCTTCATTTATGCTAGCATTAATCTGGACGTTTTGATGTAGGATTCCATGTTTAGCTATAGCCAGGTTTAATGTTAAGGAGATGAACTATTTTGTGAAAGTTTTGATGTCAGAAGACCAATCCATTTCACCTTTTAAAAAATAAACAATAATTTCACCAGGTATTAAATGAAACGTTTACCAACAACATTTATGCATTAGAAATTCAATGACATGTAACACCAAAATGGCAAAGAAACATGTGTCATTATTCCTAAATATGGAAAACTTGTCTTACTAAGAGAAGCAATCATAAGACTACAGAATTATTGCACAATATAAAAATATAAAAAAATAAAAGTCAACATACAGGAAAGGAACAAAATCTGGGAATGTTCCTAAACTGAAAGAATTTTGGTTGTCAAAAGAAGCAAGCATAAGGAAGCCTATTAGCATACTTGCATATTAAACAAGGGGATTCCACTGAAATAAACATATACCTTGTCCAATCTGCTCGCCAATAGTCAGATCTTCCCATAATATTTCATAGTCTAAGCAGTCAGTTTCCAAGTCCGTTTTCTGGATAGTACTACTGGTGGTACTCTCACTGCTGCTACCGCTGCTATTACCATTGGCAGAAGGAGACCACAATCCATATCTTTCATTATTCACTAAGCGGTTGTCCTCAATCCCTGGACTTTCCTTTAGCTTTGGTTCAACAAAGTTTGGGCTTTTCACATCATTGTCCTGGTTCTTTGCCTCCGAGTCATCAAGTTCACTTCCCTTCCAAGGCCAGGCAATACCCTTTTTATTGATCCACGCCTCAGCCTTGGGTATGATCTTGTGGATGGCAGTTCTCCCATTGGTATCATTATCAGTATTGGCATTGGCCACTCTTCCTGGGGATTTTTCTTTGTTGTCTAAAGAACCCAAACCAAAAGGATTAAGAGGTGTCTCTCCTTTTGGTGTGCTGCCTCCACTTGATGTTGTGCCCTCTTTATGATCTAAGGTAGATGCACCAGAAGACATCCGGGAAGATGAATGGTTGTCCCCACTGCCGGTTCCACCTTCCATGTTCCAATCACTTGTTCTAATCTTTGATCGCACTTTGTTTGTTACTTTAGTTGCCTGTATTATTACATTAAAATATCAAATAAAATAGCTTCTTTGCATCTCTATTTACCATACACAATATATCCATGCTAAACAGATGTATCCCAGGCAACACATAAAGATGATAAATATATTAAAGAGGCTCACCAAATTTGACAACTTAGATGCAATGGCAACCTGCAGAGGCTGTTGTGTATCAATGCCAATTTTACTGACAAAGCTGGTTCTGGAACGAAATTCAGGATTTGCTGTTGCAAGTTCCTGAAGTATTCGTGAATCACTTGAAACACAAATAATCCCAACCAAGGTGCCATCTTCACTGTAGTATGGAGTATTTGTTGTGACAGCTAAAAAGCGTTCTCCGAGTTTATTTTTTAGTGGGAACTTGCCTGACCAGCTTCCCCCAGACAGTATTCTATCTATGATGTTGCATGCAGCACCTACATCACAAGGATCAACAAGTAAATCAACAGCATCCTCACCAAGAGCTTCTGAAGCAGGAAAACCATAAAGGCGTTCAGCAGACTGATTCCTGAAAGTAACAAAAAGTATCATTAGGTGATTTTGAGATGAATGAAGGGTTGATCAATCGGTTTATTTTGAATAAAAAATTAGGGCAACGCTAGTCAGAGCTATGATGGATAGTCTACATTTCTGAGAAAGTTTTACATCTGATCCAAGCAATTATCTTTCAATCATTTTAGTATCTAATAATGTTTTGGTTCAAGTGGATACCATAGAACCATGCTCTAAAACCAATTAGCGTTTGTTTAAATCATCCCTAACCAAACATAACCACAATCAAGTTCTGAAATCATAAAGAAAAGGTAATGAAGAGGAAATTTGTACATGTGAGTTTTTAGAAGGGGAACGTTGGTGGTGTAGATAGTTATTTACATATCCCTTTGTTTTCTTGTTTTCTTTTTTTATTTTCTTCTTCCCATTTTCCTTAATTAAACAGGGCTGTGCACTTCCTAAGTCCTATATATAGCACCATCGTCTTTTTATAATATCAGGACAGAGATAAGTCCACTCGGGGTCTTACATTTGTGTGTCTCTCTCCTCATCCTACCAATCATAACCACCCCGCCCCGTTCCTCACCATTAACTCTTCACCAGCTCCCATTGGATGGCTTGTAGCACTCAGGTAGGATGTAGTTAGGGTGCAAGAATGATTTGAAAAGTGAAGAGGTTAAAAGTATGGAATTGGAACTATTCATAAGTTATTTGGTGTGATGTAGTTAGAGCTCTTACGAGTTTATTTTTCTGTGTTTGGTATGATGATACCTTTGCCAGCAGTGCACAGCAGCACCGTAAAGCAAATATGGTCCAAAGATTGCAAGCACTCCAGTCTCCAGCTATTTCTGTTCGGCACGCAAGAGAGATGTGAGAGAGAGAGAGAGATGTGTGTGAGAGAGAGAGCAAAGATATAGTGGGGCGTGGGGTCCGTAGCAGCTGGGCATCAATGCGTGAGGTGCCGCGGTTAATTTACAGTGTGTGAGGCGCAAGGATGCCAAGGAACTACATCCTACCATAAGTTTTTGAGCGCGGTACAATTTCCTGGATTTGAGGATGAAGTGTGTAGTTAGATGAAGTTGCAAATCATCAAACTACATCGTACTACACCCTACCAAATAAAAAACTACCCAAATTGTAATGAGTTGAAAAGCTGAACAAAAATAATACACCCTACCAAACAGGCCCTAAGTATCATTCAGGCCGTAGTGATCACCTTCCTTTAACAGGGAGCCACTTCCACCCATCCTTCTTTTCAGGATGGAGTAGTGTTGTCTTCCGCCTAAGCCAGCGAACTCCCCTTTCTTATCCCTGTCAATCCAGGTCTTACTATGGTCACTTGGTCCTCTGCTCTCCATGTTATTGTACTAGACCACGGTGGGGCAGGGGAGGACCTCATTGTCGTTCCAGCTTTTACTGCAGTCAGCTCCTCCACAGAATTATTGCAGTAAACTAGAATGGGGGTGCCCCCCTCTTCTTGGTATGCCGGCAAGGCCAACTGCATGTCTGCGCCTCATCCTTAGCCATGATGAGTACACCATGGTAGCATCCTTCTACCTCCAACACTGTAGATATACACCCACAGTTATAGGAAATGTTGTGAATCCTGATATTTGAAGTTCCAAGCTCGCATCTCTCATCTGACTGACAAAGCTCCTACGAAAGAAGAGTGGCAACACCAAGCTTATGGTGTGTATAAGTATTGGTTGGAGAAAGCAATGAGACTTCATTGGCATTGGTTGGATCCTTAACACATGGGGCCTCAAATTATAGACAAGAAACTGTACCTTGAGTTGCAAGGGGCTCTGGGACCATCTCTCTCAGTTGTAACAACAAGAAGAATTCCAACCGGGTTTCTAAGAATATATAAGCAAATTGAATATTTGCACTTGGATAACAAAGCTCCTTTGCAAAATAGTAGTGTTGCAACTAGGCAGCAGTTGGCAAGAACGATTGTTGTTCACTTGGATGAACAAAGCTCCTTTGCAAATTCCATGATATATCCTTGATTCTGCCTTCAATGAATGTGGATAACCATTGTTGTTTCTTCTGTTGGCAAGAAGTCGGGAGTTGTAAATCAGGGGAGACTTGTGTCGTCCTTATTGAGGACTTTGTATTGCAGTGTGATAGGTCACACCACTTTGCATATTATTCTAAGCCCACCCCCACAGTCCAATTAGTCACCATGATGCGTTAGCTTTCTTGGAAACCATTGTGGGAACATGAAATAGAGCTAGGACGCAATCGTTCCAGAAATGAAAGTCATGCATAATAAAGGGAAGATTTTACTCGTGCTGTTATTCCAAAAATGCAACGCCCGGTTGACAACGTTGTGTTGGCATATCAGGTTAACCATCCCTTGTATTCTAAAGAGCAGGTACTGTAGCATTGTTCGATTGTTGGGGTGATTGATTGTCTGTGGCATTGGTTTAGCATTGACACCGAAAGTGGAGATTATGCATTGGAGGAGGGAGGAGTGGGAGTGGGAGTGATATACGTTGGCCGTAAGAAATTGTCAATTACAGGTTTGAGTTCTTACACCCCCTAAATTAAGCATCATCTTAAGTATTCCAGTCAAAACCAGCACAAGATTCTGTGAGGGAGACATCGCATTCTTAGAGAATGCTCGAACGGGAATAACAAATGTTCTAAGAGATTGAACGAACTGACCAGTAAACGATCCTCCCTTGGAGATTGAAGATATGGACAGCTTGCCCCATGGACTGCAGTATCCTCGGGGACTCCCAATCGGAGATCGGAACCATATCACCACCTCCTCCACTGCTGCTAGAACCGTTGCCCGTACGGTCTCCGCCCTCCCTCTGCAGCGGCGACGACGAGGATTGCCCAAACGACGCCGAACCCTTCCTCCAAACCGCCCCAGCTGACGGCGTCGCCGCCACCGTAGACCTGGCAGCAGAACCTCCGTCGCAGTCCCCAGTGGCCCTCATCCTATGTCCGGAACGCTGCGGCGAGAGGGAGGCCGAGCGCTGCTGCGGCTGCTGCTTCTGTGACCGGTGATGATGGCCCCAGTCCCCGCGGTGGTCCCCTCTGCCGTCAGCCGGCTGCTGCTGCGGCATGAGCTTGCAAATCTCCTTCTTTAGCCTCGCCTGGCCGATTTCGAGCTCCTCGATCTTCTTCAGCAGCTTGCCGGTTTCTGGGCTCTCCATTGGATGGCGCCTACTTTATTTCCTGTCGAGATTGGAGGAGGACGCTGCCGCGTCCGAGCTGGTATTGCCTTGGCAGTCCACCCCCTCCAAAGATCCCACCTTGGGTTGTCTTTTTTCTCCTAGCTGGGGTCGCGTGTTCTCAAAGGAACGAGAAAGAGAGATTGGGATGACGATGATGGGTGATGATTGGAGGCGGAGCGTCGAGAAGGAAGAAGAGGAGGAATACGAGCGCGAGCGTGGGGTTGGGAAGAAATGAAACAGCGGGTGTGCTTGTGGCGTTGGGAGTTTTGCTGCGGTGATCCGAGTACTATTGCTGGTGATGCTGGTGACGGTCGCTATCTTTCTCCATCGCTCTGACCATCACAGGCCCGCTTTTCTCCGTCTCACGCCCCCTCTTTGTCCTGTTGGAACTGCACCTACCTATCTCTTTCTCTTGTTGGCTGCTTGGCTGGCTGTGGCTGGCTTCTATTTCTGTTGCTGGGACTCCACCTCTTTTCTTTATTTTCTGGTTTTGCTTGGCGATGTCGTTGGGTGATGCCTGCCGCTCACGGCTCACTCCTCTTCTTCCTACTAAGACGTGGCTGTGGTGAGAGGAGGCCCTTGTGACTACTAGACCACAGGACCCTGAGCCTGTGGCTGAATTTCTTAATCTGTGGAGAAGCCGCATCTCGCTCCGCAGCTCACTGCATATATTAATTAATAATATATCAAACATCATTTATAATTGGTGTGTGCTATGTGCACACATTCCAGGACTCGGAATGAAATTCAAATCATTCTTTAATAGAAAAAAATACATCTAAATAGAATAATATATAGATATATATATTTTTTTGGTATATCATAATTTCATAGTGGAGATAGTTCGGAGTTCCAGTTTAGCTTAAAATAGAGTTAACATATTCTTTTATTACTTTGACTGTGGGTTTCTCGTGCATTGTTGTTGGTGACGGCCAAGATTTGGAGCTTAAAATAGAATTAACATATTCTTTTGTACTATCGTACGATGCTAACTATGGAGGAGGATCGGTACCCGCCAACTTTTTATGTGTTTCTTTTTTCTCCTTTTATTTTCTTTTTCTCAACGATTCGTATGCGTGACTCAACAACGGCCCTTTGGCCCCTGTTTGGAAACGGCTTGGGATTGGCTTGGACCAGGATTAATGTTTGTCTTATTAGCCACGTCTGCGCCACATCTGTGCCACATTTGCAAATCCAGTACCAAGCCAGTCTGAGCCAGTCCTGTTTTCCAGTTGCGTGTTTGGTTTGAAATCCTGAAACGGCCCCGTTTTGGTTTCCGTTACACCCAAAAGCAGGCTTGGCCCAGTCCTGCCAGCAGCAGGTTTAGGAATTCCAAGCTGGTTTAGGCTCTGTCTTTTATGTATTTTGTTTTATATAGCAGACTGAAAATCGCAACTTACGAGGCAAGCCAGATTGGTTTGCCAAACAGGATCAAACAGGTTTGACCGGTTCTAATCCAAACAGGTTTGACATAGACCTCAGGTTTGACATAAACCCAAGCCTTTTCCAAACAGGGGCTTGGGGTGGGCGAAGGGGCACAGGACGTGAGGTCTCGTGGTCTGCTGCTGACTGGTCTTGTGGTTGTGGAGATGTGAACTGGATCCAGAACCTCCGTTTCGTTATGCTGTAATGTAGGATACAGTGAGGCGCGGAGAGGAACGTGCAGCCCAATGGTGGAGAGTCGCTAACTAGGCTCTTACTTGGGACTGGTTGGTTGAACTGCCGACACTTGAGTCTATGACGAGGGCGGTGAGAGCGAATAGCAGAGTGTGAGACTTGACCACAAGAGAGATTTGACCATAGCTTTTGCCGCCCCCTTTTTGGCAACTATACATGATAGACATGAGTATGAGTGGATAGGATAACAACTTTCACATTGGCTAATTCGTACCGAGTTTATGTTCATTTATGTCAACAAGTCGGTTCTCTACGTTTCTCATCATGCAGTTAATTTCCCGGACTCCAGCCAATTTTTTTTTTTTTGAACCATCAACTACGCCGAGGACTATAATCCCTTCTTGTAGTGTCCCAACGAGTTCGCTGAGATTCGAACTCGCAACCTACGCTTCACAAGCAGCAGACTAAACCAACTGAGCTAGTTGGCAAATGCAGCCCAATATGTTATTGTTGGCGATCCGACTAATGCATCTTTTGGAAGACAGTTGGTACATGTGTCGTTGATTGGAAACGGTCAAGGCATGTATAGATATGGACGACGCCATCATACAGATGACCCCGATGGCATAAGGTGGGACATCTTGTGCTAAACAATAAAATAACATGCATAATCATGCTCTACCCATCCAAGAGTAAGTACCCTTTAATCCAGCAAATTGCTTTTCTCATTGGCTAGCAAGGCGCATCAAGTGTTCTGGCACCAAAAGAAAAAGGTAACATTGATCGATCACCACAAGTGGGCCGTTTTTTGTGATCCGCAAGTCTAGATTCAAGTTGCAAGTTGTTATGCCTTTCGGTAGGAACCAAGTATTCGGATACTTAGTCGCTTTATTCTTCTTGTCATTGTTCCACAACGATGGCTTTGTGCTCTCCTGCTTTTGTCACTTAGCCAAAGAGGAGAATCTGGCAGCAAATGAAACACCTGCATAAGGATATCCCCTTAATTACGAACACATACTACAAATCTGAATGCGCCACGTGTAATCCTTGCAAGGAAAACGTATTGACTTATTGTAGCACGTGGCAGTCTCTTTCTATCTTCGGGATAAAGAGATGCATTCTCTCCCCCTCTCCCACGCCCGTGACGGAGGCCGAACGTCCGGGAGGGTGGTATTGCATATCCGGTAAGGCTAGTTCTTAAACATTCCAAGCTTTCTTCTCACCTATATTTGCACCGAAAGTGGTTCAATCAGTCATCTTAGTAACATTTAAATTTAGATATGTGTATTGGATTTTAACCTTATCTATCCTCCAACAAACTCGTATTCTTGGGAAGTCCAAGTCCGATTATATTATATCATGATAATGCAAAATGCTTCTGATTCCAACTTTTAAATTCCTACCATCAACTTATATTATATGAGATATGAATCTCCCAATATGTTCCTTCTAAGGGTGGGCACCCTCGACAACTTGGCAAGTCCTATCACATAATCGATCAAAGTGATTGTGTAAATCCATGTGCATTTTGGTTGAGATTAACTATCCCAATCCAAACGTTTCATTAATTTAAAATTTATCCCAATATGACAACATAGTGACCTCTGCACCAATCAAACGTATAGGCATCCAATTTTCCTCACTCTTTAGAAATTGGGTATACATGCACTACCAAACTTAAAATATATGATGCTTTAATGCTAATGTTTAAGTGTAGGATTCAAACCCCAGAGATGCCACGGGGAGCCTATTGTTATATTTTAACAAGGAGTTGCCGAGAAATTAAGAAAAGCATTTACATAATCGCATTTTGTCAACATAATAATTGGCGTGGTATAAGAAATCTTGACAAACCAAGCCCATGCCACTAGCTTATGCTTGTATCTACAACGAGCATCGGTTAGCATTTGTGCAGTATATTAGTCTTAACACGCGTCACATACAGCGAATCAACACGGTCTCATTTTCAGTGTTTTATATAAAACATATAATACATAAAACAAAATAGCATATAAGACATGACCTAATCTGGATTGAGATTTGTAATCATGCTCGAAGCAAGACTGAATTGATTCGGATTAAAAGATTACGATATTCCCACCCAATTAGTCCCACGGAATTAGATCCCGACTAAATTAGTCAGGATCACATTTACATGAAGTCTAGGTGGTACAAAAAGTCAAACTTTAATCTAGACTAAATCCTGGCTTAAGGCAAATGCTCTAAGAAATTGGTCTGCAATTTATAACTGTATATTTAATTTTCAGGCTCCATAGAATTCAATCTAGCCGTAAGCATCAACGGCCAGGGACATGACGTGATTCCTCCTCTTGTGACTTGTCCACCCACTGCTTTGAAAATTTCGGCGCTCCTCGTGGGGACGATCGCCATCAAGACATACTAACGTTTGACCGTGAACGGCTGGGAAAAAGATAAACACATCGGAGGAACTCGTCCTGTTACTCCCCAGCTGCGGAGGGAGCTTCTCGATATTGATGATAATTGTTGGTATTGGCTTGTGGTATTATATCTAGTTGACAAGTTGGCCTTTTTTTTTTAATTTTGGGGATGGCGTGGGGGCAAGTGAGCTCGAGTTGTTTCTTTCTTGCGGGGCACGCGGCGACTTGTTCACAAACATGGTGGGGGTGATTAGTGGACTGGTTCAGTTGTGGTTTTCCAACTACGAATATGTAATTATGTAGGGTAGAGTGCAGTACGTAGCAGCTGGGAATCTCGTGAAACGCACCGGCGGGTACGCCGTTTAATGGTACCAACCCACACACAGCTCCGGATCATGCTGCTTCTATGACATTGGGACTTCGTCTACCGTGCTAGTGATAGTCCAGATCCAATTTGAAGCAATTGGACATGAATTTTAATTTGCACGTAGGAATATAGTTTCCAACTAACACATGGTATCATATCTAGATAACATTTATCTACTTGGGATTGTACTTCATATCTTTCCAACTGAATTGTCAAATTCTAAATGTTAAATGGACAAGGATGGGAGTCTACCTCTTTATACCCCGAAAGTTTAATTAGTTCTCGTTCAAATGGATTGAGAGTGCGATCGGTTACAGCTTAAGATTCCAGATTGTTTATGAAAAAGTTTACACAAAATTCCGGGAAATGGATGTCACGAGAATAGCATGAAAATATCATTAACATATGCTGAACACAAATTGTCCTAGTTAGTACAACGGTCCTACATATCAACACTGCAACACACCCTTGCAGGCTATGTATATATGCATCGAGATTTAGGAAATTATCATTTATAGCCTACATGCATTTACACAAGTTTACCCTAGTCAGTGAAAGGAGAACTGTCCAATCGGACATAGATTCCGGATCAAAAGAATGGGTATGTATCAACATATAGGGATGAACATTTGGCCAATTCGACCCATGTACTTCCATCCATATAATCTGATTTTGACCCTGTTCTTGTAGTTTACGTAGGCAGCCTAGGCTTAAAATTTTGACTTATAATTTTTTATGGGTTAGGTCTGGGGCAAGGTAAATCCATACCCAAAGACCCATATGCCCTGATTGATTACATATACATGTATATACATAACTACATATATCTTTAGAAAATCTCAAACTTTTAGTAGACAATTTTGACTTAAAAAAAAAAAAATTATACTTTATCTAAGATTAATGTTTAGTCGGCCATATTAATAATGCTAAAAGTATAACGTACATGATTAATTGTAAGTATTACGTACCAATTTTATATTTCATATGTTTTTGATAATAAATGACAATATCTAACCTTATATATTTATTGTATACTATTTATATTAAGCATGTTCAAGAAAACATGTCAATTTAACATTTATGGACATTTAATTGAAAGATATTGTTTATTTCTAGCAAACTTCAAGTTGCTAAAATTGTAGAAAAACTTAGACGAATTTTCATAGTAATACATGAATACATACGATAAATGTTACTTTTTTTAATATGTAATGTAGATAGTATTCTCTTGACCCACATGGTTTAATTTGGTTAACAAATTTTAGGTCTTTAATTTTATGACAACCACATATACATTGGATGTGTTGACTAATGCATAACTCAATACTCTATCAATAATATATATATGTAAGATTGTTATCCCATCTTTAACCCTAATATATAATTAATATATGATTAATATTTAATTTTGATATTGATTAATGGTAGTTTTGTGTTTGAAGTATTTGTGGATTATTTGATGACTTTTAAAATGCATAATATAAGCTTTTGACATTGCAAACCCTATTTTTATGAAACATTGGGGTTTGAGGGGTAAAATGGTGGGACTACTTGGAAGTTGGAACTGTGATGAAAATGCCCAAGTAATCATCCTATATTTTACGCTAGCAAGGGAGACCACTTTAATAACGATTTGACTTTAGAGTGCACTTGGTATAACCCTCAATTGCTACTTGGGCTTTAGAAAGTCACTTTTACCTAGGCTTGAGAAAGTCACTTTCGAAAGCAGGCTAACCTTTATCCAGGTTTAGGCCATTAGTGGACTGACCTTTTGGTTAGTGGACTGACTTGTGAGGTAGTTGGAGTCCATTAGTGATAGGTACGACAAGTAGTGAGGTTTTGAGGATAGCTATTGAGAAACAACCTTAGTCAGTTCAACTAATGCTAAATTGATCCATTTAATGGGGCTCAAGTTTGTCGGCCGCCTGATGCCTAACCAAGAGCATTAGTCAGATTGATCAATGCTAAGGCAAACCAATTAATGCAAATAGTTGAACTAATTAGTTGAATAGTCAGACTCAACTATTTGGGTAACCTTGGAGTTTAGATAGAATCAAGTACAAAAGTTGATTTTTAGACAAATAAACAATCTTTCTTGTGTAAGATGTTAGATTTATCATATTTTACATCCTCCCTATTTCCTGCAATCATATATTCTAACCCTAGTAAGAATTCACAATTATTTTTCTAAACCCAAATATTTTTCTCTTGTCCTAGTTCGATATCTAGGTGTTGGTTTTGGCGTAGAAAAAATTTATCGGGGAAATTTTGATGGAGAACATTTATAGGCCTAGGTCACAACATTACCTATGGTGAGTTGATTAGTCCCTATATGCAATCATATTTAAGCTAAAGAACTCTAATTGAGCTAGTTTTGAAAAATATGGATGCACTAGTAGGACCTCATTAGAAAATTCAAGCTTTAGTTATTTATGTATGTTGTTATTGATTTTAGTAAAAGATCTTACAACTTAGTTATGAATCAAATTTGCATGAGATTTACAATGTTGATGAAATTAGGTGGTTTTGAAAAGTAATGTGTTCAAAATAGGATGTTGGTAACTTCAACTCTTGTGACACTCTTAATTAATTTTCAAATATGCTTCATGATCAATAAAGGATGATGTCAAAAAAATATCCTTCAGTTTTATAGTATTGAATCAGAAATGTACTAGATTGAAATAACTCATTGTAGATGTTCTATGAAAGTTATAGATTGGAAGAAAAAATACGGGCTTTCCATATATCTTCCTCTAAAGATGTGAAGTATGATTAATAATGGAGTGAAACCATGATTCACTTATATATGTGCATCGAGTACCATAGATCTTCTGATGGGGCCTCTATTAGGGAACTAAAATAAATTTACTTATAGATATTAAGAGGTTCATGATAAATTATTGAATATGTAATATTAAACACACACATATGTATACATATATAAACATACATATATATGTACATATATATACATATATATACATATATATATGTATGTATGTATGTATATAACATCCATATTCTGATGTTGCTTATAAAGCTCATGATTCATGGAGCATAGCATAAGGTACTTGATGTCCATAGCATCATCAAAATGCTTTTTACAGGCTTCATGTGACACCCCGCCACACCAAATGAGATTACTTGAAACAAAACATACGATCAATAACTAAACATTCACATTACCAAAAAAACATATAAATTAAAATTGATTTCAACATTACATCATGTTCAGAAACTTACACAAAGCTCCAATAACTTGTATCACATCACATACCATACCAGGTATTCACATATATGTCCAACGACTTCAGCCACAACCTGAGTACAAAAGGATGTACTACATATACATGCCATATACAAACATTGGCATACTTTCAGAAAACACATGTCAAGGGGCATAAGGTCCACTTGAATGTTGCATCTCGACAAAGAAAGAACACAAGATGGACACACCTCTCACAACTCAGCGGGACCAACTAAAGGGGTTTCTAGCCGAAGACTATTAGATCTATTACAAATAGGTAGATTATAACTACTTATCACCTCTCTGGTGATAAAAAATATATCGCACCCGGGTCAACCAAAATAGGTACAAAAGAAGAAGCAGACAAATCGGAATGAAAAAGCTCCATCTGACCTGTCACAACTTGTGGATTGACCACTCCCTCCGATTAACTCAGAGCATAGAATCTAGCTGTCACCTGTTGTCATCCTCATCTTCTGCTAGCTGGTCCAGAAGACCTAGCTTGCGACACTTGACCGTGTCCTCTATCACCAACATTGTAGAATTATTACTTCTATGAACATCGATGACTCTACCTCGACTACTGTGTCACTTCCTCATCCTTCATGGGGAAAGCGTACCTGATATGCCCTACTTTCCCACACTTGTGACAAGTCCTCGAATCATACTACGCCCTAGACGGCCCTGTCACTGACACAGACTTCGCATTGCATGCTCATGTTGGTAGAAATCTACGACCTCTGCCCTTGCTCAGGGACCATTGTGATGTCACTCCCAATCTCGGCTAAAAAAGCATCTCTATTGTGACTGAGGTGAAGAAAACCTTGACTTCTTGAAGCCACCAGACGACTGCCCCTGGAACTGAGTTGGCCTCTTCTTTGGATTGGCTTCACGCTTCTCTATAACAGACCTCTCAATCCTCCTCAGTGACTCCACAAAGGTAGAGAACCTCTCCCAGTTCTCCAAAGCAGACGTTGTCATCGACAACTCCGTGCTCAAACCCTTCTTGAACCTACAAATCCTCTCCTTCTCATTCACCGCCATATGAGGAAAGAACCTCAAAAGATCCATAAACTTCACCTCATACTCATTTATGGTCATCAAACCTTGTCATAGCTTGTCAAATTGTGCTATCTTCTCATCCAGATATGTTTCAGGGAAGTATCGGCTCACAAACTCCCACCAAAACTCTTCCCAACCTATCACAACCCATGTCTCATCTCCAGTAGATAAACCACATGCTTCACCTTGTCCTCTTCTGTAATATTGAGTATCTTAAATGCTTTCTCAAGCACCTCCAACCACATATATGCATCGGTTGGTTCAACTGTACTTGTATACTCTACCGCTCCAACACATATCAGCCACTCAAACATCTTCCCAAAATCATGAGATTCTACATTAGGGAGGGTAGCCCTAGTTTGGGGTAAGGGTGCTCTATATGTTACATGCATAATCGTGGCCATAAGTTGTCCAAACATCAACTGAAAAGTAGGATTTGCCATGATTGTAGGGTCAAACTGAGGCACCGCATACTGCTCCAGCCCCGTCTCAAGCACTCTATCTTCACGTGCCTACTTCCTAGCACCAAATCTTAGCACAACATAATTACTCCCATCATGTTCTTCATTTTCTCTAGACATATCTACATTAGCATAAACTATAATCGGATATGTTGGATTACGTAAGAACAAACACAAACCTAAGTCCTATGTCCTTGTAGACTCAGTGAACCTAAATCTCTAACATCAACCTATTGGTGTGACATCCTGCCACACCAAAAGATATTACTCAAAACAAAACATACAATCAATAGATAAACATCCACATTACTAGAAAAGTGAATAAATGAAAACCAATTTCAACATTACTAATATGATCATAAACATTACACAAAGGTCCAACAACTTATACCACATCAAATACCATACCATGTATTTACATATATGTCCAACTTCATCAGCTATAACCTATGTGTAAAAGGATGTTCTACATATACATGCCATATACAAACATAGGCATACTGCCGAAAACATGTGTCGATATGTACAAAGCATCCCTTTCCCGGACCTGAGAGTATAGGGATGACTCTAGGACTCTACAACTATTATATAACCTTCTACTTCTACTATTTTCCAAGCTACTCTTCCTCAACACCACGATCTTGACTGCACTATTGATGACCGCCTAAAATGACCCACGAGGTGAGACCCATGTCCCAGCGAGTGATATGACTCTCAACCAACAATTATTTATTACAACAAGTTATACTAATAAGAAAGTTAAGTAGATTAAGTAGTTTAAACAGATTAAACTGGTTAAGTAGTCTAAGTAATTAAAACATGTAAATCATGACTAACACAATATATAGGGAAACATGTAAGGCTATCACTTTCTATAAAGTTTATTTCTCTTACCACATTACATAACAACTAAACATTATAAGAAACAAGGCAAGGGTTAACATCCAATGTGAAGTGTGTTTAACCCTAAACAAAATGACTGTATTATGTCTTTTATAAACCCTGAGGAGTTGAGGTATACCATTCAACTCCAACTGACCACTACTAAGTCAAAATCAGTGCCATACAAGATCTAGGAGAGTCAGACTTGTATGATCTCATTCGCCCTTGATTAGTACAAGTCTGCCCAAGTGACATCTAACTCCAGCTGCAAAACAACCTAGTTTGTCCTTGGTATATAGGTCATTACACTAGTGAACTAGGATATACAAAACCCAAACATCTGTGGTACAACCGCAGTTGTCCTCCATCTCATCATATAAACAAAACCTAACATACAACCACAACCATTCTCCTGTCAAGGTATGACCACAACCATCCTCAAAAACCTTGGGATCATGTTGACAAGGAGACATAGTTTCAAGCACCCTTCATACTCAACAGTATGCTCTCTGAGTGTCCCTTAGGAATGCTCGTTTCACCATCTAGTAAGTTCTGACACTAGAATGGATCTATGGCACATGAAACTACATGATTAGGGTTTCACTTGATTAGTTAATGCCAATTGGGTATATTTTAACTGCATCAATCAAGTAACATACAAACCCTAAAATAATTTCTACAAAAACATGGGCATATTACAACTTCAAAAGATATAAAATGTATGAAACATAAGGCTTATCACATCACCACATGATACTATTCCATCTCATACATGTAGCCATACTCGTCATCATACCATCACATGATTTCATATCCTTATCACATCATGAAGAGGATAACACCTCATTTGGGCACAAGGCCATGGCCAAGGTCATAAGACCATTCACATTATTCCCTATAAGAACATCATTATATTTCCATGCCTCATCAAGTCTCATAATATTAACACCATATATGTGATACATAAGATCACCATAAGTTTGAGACCACATTACATTTAAGAACTATAATGCCCATAAGATAGCAAATGTAGGATAACAACATTTAGAGAGAGAAAATTCTCCATCATCATACTAATTACACAAGAGGCTATGTGTCATCATAACTATTAAGGTTAGATTCATTGGGAATAGCTGAATTAACATTGCCAAACAACACTTTACATAATCCTTAGGTTTGTATTCATTCGAGGGCAAAGATAAGACTATCAAATCATGTATAACCAATCACTGATGAATTAGGGTACTTAATAAAAAAACCATCAAATTGTGAAACCATAACATCATCAATCACTAATCCTAAGGTCAAAAAACATGATGACCATTTAGAACAGAAATCATCATCAACCCACTTGGGTCATAGGTGTCATCAACCGCTGAAACTAGGGCTAGGTCATAATGGTGGTCACTAAGGCTAAACAACATTGGCGATCAATTGGAATTCAAAACTAGGAACCAGTTAGGTTTCACCATACTCATTGTCCACTAAGGTTTCAAGACTTCAACGACCACTAAGTGTGGCATCCAACTCACAAAAACAAGATTAACTAATGCAGAAGCGATCGTTAGCAGCAGAATTACTAAAAATCACTAAAAATTAAAACCTTTTTATAACAAGATCCATTACCAAAAACTCTTTAAACAAAAAGCCACAGTATTATAATTACATACTGGTCCACATTGTACATTCCATGTACCATCTCTTCTCGAGGGGTATATATATACATCATTACTTTGCTAAAAAGCACAAGTAATAAAATCACCGAGGCATTCGAATCAAAATCTCAGATTGATTGTAAAAACACTATTCACTGACTCCTAGGACCTAAGAGTACAGAGATGACACATAGGACTATATATATATATATATATATATATCAAGCCTGACAGCCAGTATCCCCACCTGGGATATCACTGTTGTCCCTGTTGTTGCTGCTGCTGCTTTTCCCCTGCCACAAGGTTTCTTCCTCTTTGTCTGCGTCTACCTAAAAACGTTGGATCCCACGGGAGTGAGACAATTATAAAATTTCCCCAGCGAGAGATATAACTCTCCGTCGTAACATTATTATTGTAGTTTAATAGAAATAAACTGAGCAGTGGGATAATATATTTCAGAAGTAGATAAATCAATACCTATGCAGTTTAGAGCAACATTTCTATTCAAGTATTTCAACTATAACTTGATAAGGCAGCATGTCTCTTATTCAATACGGAATTAAAGAACATAAGTAACATTTATGTATTAAGGACATGCTAAGTGAACATCAACCAGTGGTTCTTGTATTCCAATCTTATGCAAATACGCTACACGGCTGATTATATTTTACAAACATAATTAAGCTATGAGGAGATGAGGTATACCGCTCATACTCCAACTGACCATTGTGAAATTAAAATCAGTACCATACAAAGTCAATGGAAGATCCGACTTCCATGACTTCCCACATCTCGGTCAGTGCGAGATCACATGCAAGACATCTTGTGTCTCTGCTATATAGCTTGCTAGGGTATAGTGACAACTTCACTATAGAGCTACAGTGGCGACTGCACTCTCTTCGCAATTGAGAGATTTCATGTTTACCTCCATCGATCCGACATTAACAACATCGGGAGATTTGTGATACATCCATCCCGGAACATTTAATAAAGGATTGAGAGGTTTAATGTTTACCTTCCATCAATTCCCTCATTTGGACGTACAAATATTTTTGCCCATCAGCCCCCACATATTCAAAAATATGCAAACTCCAGGAGATCCCGTAGGATAACTTGTTTCACCATCACCAACTATTGACGATGATGGATCTATGGCCAGAGCACTACATGAATAACTTTCAATTGATTAATTAAGTACATTATCATATTCTTTTAGCATCATTCAAGTTTTCAAACATAACTTATTAGGACAAATGCTACAAAGGAAACATGTATTGTATTCATTAGTTACTTCTCAGTCTTTATAAGACATTGGGATCTCAGTCCCTTATTTCAACATTGGGAATTATCATCCCTTCATAATATCAATACCATAATCATATGGTTTTGGGTATTCAAACCCTTAGCTCATCACTGAGCATTGTTACCACTTTTTCAGGTAATCATCACCTTCAGGTCATCTGACCAAGGTAAACATGACACTTGCAACACAAGTATCCCTTATGGCACTTGAGGCCCATTAATTCTCTTATTACCTCTTACTAGGAAACAAGGCATATTATGGCACACAAGGCCCAATAAACAATTTCAATAGATAAAGCATCATAGCTCATACCTGGCTATGTTCCTCATCTCATAATACATGCATGGTCAGTACATATGATAACAATTACATCACTTTCATATCATGACCATGAAAAACAAATATAACATCACTATTCAAGAGTAACACCACCATTCCCTCATTAGGGTTTGGGTTTCCCATTTTAAGTCAATTGGGGATACTCATCCCATTACCCAAATCAGGGTTATGGTTTATCACCATATTGCCCAAGATTAGGGTCTCATATAGCACTACATAGCATTACCCTGGATTTGAGTTCTACATTACATCAATACATCAGGGTTTCACATCACATCACCTTAAATTAGGTTTTATATTCAATACCTACAATTAGGGTTTACTATTCATCCCAATTAGGGTTTTACATTTCATAACCTTAGATTAGTATTACTCAAGTCATCACCCTCAATTAGGATTTCACTATTACCCTAGATTAGGGTTTCACTCAGGATTGCCCTGAAATAGGGTTAGGGTTCATTTATCTTTCTCAAATAGTGTTTTCGTGATCTCTTCACTAAGGATCATACCCTAATCACCACATGATAAATAATTAGGTAAGAATTCCTTTCTATCATCCTCCCAACTTGATTAGATCACATCAACCCTTCAATCAAGTACATACAACTATGGTTAACATAGTGTACTAAGATATTACTTTCATAAATTTTTAGGGTTAATTAATCTAAAGGTATTGATCATCTAGGTACTTTAGGGTTTCAACCTTTGTACCTAACCTTAATAATCATCATTGAATTAATGGATCAATCACTATCTTAATTCTCCAAAAGATTTGATCACATTGAACCCATTTACATAAGGTATCCAAATGAATTGACCAATTGAATCTTCAATTACAATGGTATCCAAAAGGATTAACCATGTTGAACCGCAAACAGTTTTGATTACTTAGAACCTAAACGGTCTTGGTCTCTCAGTCTTCAAACGGTTTGAAACTGTTTGGGCACATTGCCCTTGAAACCGTTTAAGCAAGAATGTGTTGAAATTGAATGAGATTGGGTCTCCAAACGGTTTGGGACCGTTTGGTCCAAACCCTCTCAAAGCCGAATGGACCAAAAAGGACTTTCAACACTTAACCAAATCAAGGTTCCAATCAATGAACCGCCTCTCAATTGAATCATTGATCCATTCATCAATTGAACCATTGAATCACCCCTCAAATAGACCATAAATTAGGATTTTGAACCCAATTAAACTAGGGCTTATAATCAAGAAACCTTCAATTAGGGTTTTGAAATCAAGGAACCATCAATGCTTAACATTGTGGAATTGATTTAATTGAAGTCAGTGAATCATCATCAATTTATGATATGACCTGACCTCAAATGGTCTTGAGGTCGTTTGGATGACCTCCAAACATTTTAAGATCGTTTGGATAACCTCCAAATGGTCGTGAGTCCATTTGCTTCATCATTCATTAAAATTTGTGAAATCCAATTAGGGTTTAGATCATTGGATTGATCATCAATTTAGCCATTGATTGCATTTCGATTTGATATCTCTAAATCTTTAATTACTCAACCATAATCAATCCTAGACCTCCAAACGGTTTTGGTTGACCTCCAAACGGTCTTGAGACCATTTGGGGTGACCTCCAAACGGTCTTGAGACCGTTTGGGCTAATCCACCCAAAACTTTTAAATTAAACAATTGCAATTTCAGCACTTAACCAATTAGGGTTTCTAATTGAAGAATTGTCCATTTATTATTTCGATCAATTGGAGACATTGGATCATCATCCAACATGTACTAGGGTCCTGACCTCAAATGGTCAACCCCTCCAAACGGTCAACCCTTCTAAACGATTTGGGATCAAACCTCTAAACGGTTTGCAAACTGTTTGGACCAAAGTCTTATAATCATTTGTAAAGGAAACTTGTTGGAATGTGTGCCTAAGATGATGTTATCATCATCAAGACTTAGTCCACCGAAAACTACTGCCATTATCATGGTAGTTGCATCAACTAATCAAAGGAATTGCAAAAAGAGTAATTGAACATAATGAATTGAAGAATTGAATTCAATAACAATGAATAGGGGTTCAAGTTATATAACCCACCTTCAATTGAGCTTCAAAGCTTGGAGATTCACGTCAAAAATGGTGGAAGAAGCTTTCTCAAACCAAAAGGTTCGTTCCTAAAGCTTTTGAGTGAAAAGGAATGGTTAGAATTGAAGATGAGATCGAGATATGAAGAAATCATACATTGATTTGTGATTTCCACCATGAAATCAAGGTGAACGAAGGTCAAGAAGCTTACCAACAGGTTGGGGGTCGTCTTCCTGCTGTTCCTAGCTTCCTTGATCGTTTTTTCAAGCAAAGAGAAGAAGTGGATTCAAAAAAGCCTTTGGTTTGGGTTGTAAAGGGTGTTTTTATAAGAAAATCAATGAGAGAGAAAATGCCTCATACTAATCCTTTAATTCTGAAACTGATGCCACCTCTTCCCCCTTGGTTCCTTGCATGCAAAGGTATCTTTATCACCACCGAAATCCCTTCCATTATCCATGAATTAAGGGAAAAGAAATTAAGCACCTTAATCATATTATACTAATATCCCATTTTTAGTGGATATTATTTTCCATTAACTTAATGTGAGTGGGCTCTCCACTCAAATTAGATATTTTGTGGCCTAGAAAAGGCACAAGGGTGTTCACACTTGAGAAAATCCAACCATCTAGTTTTTGGTTGAAGGCCCTTCAATTTATTTTATTTATTTATTTGCATTTATTTGAAGTAAAATTCCATTTATGCTTAAATCTTGATTATTTTAATATCAAGACTCGCTCTCCTCCAAAGTGATTCAAATGCGACGAACCTCTCATTTTATTTTCTCTACATGATGCCAAGAAATATTAGGGACTATTTTGAAGTGGTAATTTGCATATTGAACCCTGGGGTTTGGGTAAATTGTACATTACACCAAAACTAGGTTTTAATGCACAAACATTGCTTTATCAGCTCTTTCTTGGTACTCAGGCTTTCACTAGCCATACCTCTGCATAATATTCATTCTCATGATGCTTCAACACATGAGGAACATATTATCATGTAACATTTGCAATTTAAACCCTCAACTTGGGTCATTTGCACTTTAGTCCAAAGCAAGTAAAACATTATTTTCAACATTATTCAAAATGGACTAAAATTGTAATATAAGTTCCTCTTGAGCCTTAATTACTTTTCAAAAGATAATATGAAGCATTTAATTATCTTTCTTAAACAAAACACCTAGGGTTAAAGCATAACCCAGGTCAGAGATGTTACAAGTTATCCACCCCTTACAAGGATTTCGTCCCCGAAATCATCAACGAAAACATTAAGAGAAAAGAGAAGGATACTTCCTCCTCATATCTTCCTCTAGCTCCCACGTAGCTTCTTCAATGCCACGGTGATGCCAGAGGACTTTTATAAGACAAATGTCTTTCTTTTTCAGCTTTTTAATTCTTCTGTCAAGAACCAACACAGGTCCTTCAACATAAGATATATCATCATTTAGTTCTACTTCCACAGGTTGCAGAACTAACTCTGTGTCAGGATGACACTTTCTCAATATAGAGATATGAAACACTGGGTGCAATCTATGCAACTCAGGTGGTAACTCTAGCTTATAGACTACCTTTCCCATCCTTTCAATGATCGGATAAGGCCCCATAAATCTATGAGCTAACTTTCCCTTCTTTCCAAATCTCAAGATACCTTTCCAAGGTGAGACCTTGAGGTATACTCTGTATCCGAATTGGAATTCTAAAGGTATATGATGCTTATCAGCATAAGATTTCTGTCTATCCTGGACAACTTTCAACTGTTGTTGTATTACATTAATCTTCTCAGTTGTTTGTTGTACTAGATCAGGACCCAAAAGTTGATACTCCCCTATTTCATACCAACATAAGGGAGATCTACAACATCTACCATACAAAGCCTCATATGGTTCCATCTCAATACTGTGATGATAGCTATTATTATAAGCAAATTCTATCAAGCTCAAGCATTGATCCCAACTTCCTACAAACTGAAGGACACATGCCCTAAGCAAGTCCTCCAAGGTTTGTATAGTCCTCTCGTACTGTCCATCTGTTTGTGGGTGAAAGGTTGTACTAAACCTTAACTGCGTACCCAAAGCTTTATGGAGTCACTCCCAAAAATGACTCGTGAACTGGGGACCTCTATCAGATACAATAGTAGTTGCAACCCCGTGCAAACACACTATCTCATCTATGTATATCTGAGCAAGCTTCTCAGTTGTGTAAGTTATTTTGACAGGTATGAAATGTGCTTTCTTTGTCAACCTATCAACTATCACCCATATGGAATCATGACTTTTGGCTGTTCTAGTTAAACCAACCACAAAGTCCATGGTTACATGATCCCATTTCCACTACGGTATAGGTAGAGGTTGCATTGTTCCTGCGGGCTTCTGATGTTCATCTTTAGCATGTTGACACACCGGACACCGCATAACAAACTCAGCTACATCTTTCTTCAAACCATGCCACCAATACATATCTTTCAAGTTATGATACATCGTGGTGCTTCCTGGATGCATGGCATACATCGAAGAATGAGCTTCTTCAGGAACTAACTTTCTTAAGTTATCGACATCAGGTACTACCATCCTACCATGGTAACAGACTACCTGATCATCTGAATTATGGAAACCATCCCGTTTCTCACTACCATACTCTGCCCTAATCTGCTGAATCACAATATCCTTCTGCTGTGCTTCTTTAATCTGCTGCCTCAGAGTGGGTTTTATGTGCATCTCAGCTAACAACCCGGCTAACAATGACACTTTAAGTTGTACATTGTTTTGCCTCAAAGAGATAAACATGTCTCTTTTAAAGCACACTAAGGAGTTTAATTGTGCTTTATTTAAGGCTAGTGTTGCTGATTTCCTACTTAATGCATCAGCTACCACATTATCCTTCCATGGATGATAATCAATTGTACAATTGTAGTCCTTGATTAACTCCATCCAGCGGCATTGTCTCATGTTCAGAGAAGATATACTTTAGATTCTTATGGTCTGTGAAAATCTGGAATGTCTCTCCGTAGAGATAATGTTTCTAGATCTTCAAAGCATGGACCACAACAACTAGATCTAGATCGTGTGTCGGAAAACTATGTACCCCTTTCCTTGCTTAGGTTTATGGTTTATCCATCCCGAAACATTTAATAAAGGATTGAGAGGTTTAATGTTTACCTTCCATCAATTCCCTCATTTGGACGTACGGATATTTTCGCCCATCGACCCCCACATATTCAAAAATATGCAAACTCCAGGAGATCCCATAGGATAACCTGTTTCACCATCACCAACTACTGACGATGATGGATCTATGGCCAGAGCACTACATGAATAGCTTTCAATTGATTAATTAAGTACATTATCATATTAGCATCAGTCAAGTTTTCAAACATAACTTATTAGGACAAATGCTACAAAGGAAACATGTACTGTATTCATTATTTACTTCTCAGTCTTTATAAGACATTGGGATCTCAGTCCCTTATTTCAACACTGGGAATTATCATCCCTTCATAATCTCAATACCATAATCATATGGTTTTGGGTATTCCAACCCTTAGCTCATCACTGAGCACTGTTACCACTTTTTCAGGTAATCATCACCTTCAGGTCATCTGACCAAGGTAAACATGACACTTGCAACACAAATATCCCTTATGGCACTTGAGGCCCATTAATTCTCTTATTACCTCTTACTAGGCAACAAGGCATATTATGGCACACAAGGCCCAATAAATAATTTCAATAAATAAAGCATCATAGCTCATACCTGGCCATGTTCCACATCTCATAATACCTGCATGGTTAGTACAGATGATAACAGTTACATCACTTTCATATCAGGACCATGTAAAACAAATATAGCATCACTATTTAAGAGTAACACCACCATTCCCTCATTAGGGTTTGGGTTTCCCATTTCAAGTCAATTGGGGATATCCCATTACCCAGATCAAGGCTATGTTTTATCACCATATTACCCAAGATTAGGGTCTCATATAGCACTACATAGCATTACCCTAGATTTGAGTTCTACATTACATCAATACATCAGGGTTTCACATCACATCACCTTAAATTAGGTTTTATATTCAATACCTACAATTAGGGTTTACTATTCATCCCAATTAGGGTTTTACATTTCATAACCTTAGATTAGGATTACTCAAGTCATCACCCTCAATTAGGATTTCACTATTACCCTAGATTAGGGTTTCACTCAGGATTGCCCTGAAATAGGGTTAGGGTTCATTTATCTTTCTCAAATAGGGTTTTCATGATCTCTTCACTAAGGATCATACCCTAATCACCACATGATAAATAATCAGGTAAGAATTCCTTTCTATCATCCTCCCAACTTGATTAGATCACATCAACCCTTTAATCAAGTACATACAACTATGGTTAACATAGTGTACTAAGATATTACTTTCATAACTTTTTAGGGTTAATTAATCTAAAGGTATTGATCATCTAGGTACTTTAGGGTTTCAACCTTTGTACCTAACCTTAATAATCATCATTGGATCAATGGATCAATCATTATCTTAATTCTCCAAAAGATTTGATCACATTGAACCCATTTACATATGGTATCCAAATGAATTGACCAATTGAATCTTCAATTACAATGGTATCCAAAAGGATTAACCATGTTGAACCTCAAACAGTTTTAATTACTTAGACCCTAAACGGTCTTGGTCTCTCAGTCTTCAAACAGTTTGAAACTATTTGGGCACATTGCCCTTGAAACCGTTTAAGCAAGAATGTGTTGAAACCGAATGAGCTTGGGTCTCCAAACGGTTTGGGACCGTTTGGACCCAAACGGTCTTGAGACCATTTGGTCCAAACCCTCTCAAAACCGAATGGACCAAAAAGGTCTTTCAACACTTAACCAAATCAAGGTTCCAATCAATGAACCGTCTCTCAATTGAATCATTGATCCATTCATCAATTGAACCATTGAATCACCCCTCAAATAGACCATCAATTAGGGGTTTGAACCCAATTAAACTAGGGTTTATAATCAAGAAACCTTCAATTAGGGTTTTGAAATTAAGGAACCGTCAATGCTTAACATTGTGGAATTGATTTAATTGAAGTCAGTGAATCATCATCAATTTATGATATGACCTGACCTCAAACAGTCTTGAGGTCGTTTGGATGACCTCCAAATGGTTTAAGATCGTTTGGATAACCTCCAAATGGTCTTGAGACTGTTTGCTTCATCATTCATTAAAATTTGTGAAATCCAATTAGGGTTTAGATCATTGGATTGATCATCAATTTAGCCATTGATTGCATTTCGATTTGATATCTCTAAATATTTAATTACTCAACCATAATCAACCCTAGACCTTCAAATGGTCTTGGTTGACCTCCAAACGGTCTTGAGACCGTTTGGGCTAATCAACCCAGAACTTTTAAATTAAACAATTGCAATTTCAACACTTAACCGTTTAGGATTTCTAATTGAAGAATTTTCCATTTATTGATTTGATCAATCGGAGCCATTGGATCATCATCCAACATGTACTAGGGTATTGACCTCAAATGGTCAACCCCTCCAAACGGTCAACCCTTCTAAACGGTTTGGGATCAAACCTCCAAACGGTTTGGTGAAACCGTTTGGACCAAAGTCTTAAAATCGTTTGTAAAGGAAACTTGTTGGACTATGTGCCTAAGATGATGTTATCATCATCAATCCTTAGACCACTGAAAACTACTGCCATTATCATGGTAGTTGCATCAACTAATCAAAGGAATTGCAAAAAGAGCAATTGAACATAATGAATTGATGAATTGAATTCAATAACAATGAATAGGGGTTCAAGTTATATAACCCGCCTTTAATTGAGCTTCAAAGCTTGGAGCTTCACGTAAAAAATGGTGGAAGAAGCTTTCTCAAACCACAAGGTTCGTTCCTCAAGCTTTTGAGTGAAAAGGAATGGTTAGAATTGAAGATGGGATCGAGATATAAAGAAATCATACATTGATTTGTGATTTCCACCATGAAATCAAGGTGAACGAAGGTCAAGAAGCTTACCAACAGGTTGGGGGTCATCTTCCTGCTGTTCCTATCTTCCTTGATCGTTTTTGCAAGCAAAGAGAAGAAGTGGATTCGAAAAAGCCTTTGGTTTGGGTTGTAAAGGGTGTTTTTATAAGAAAATCAATGAGAGAGAAAATGTCTCATACTAATCCTTTAATTCCAAAATTGGTGCCAGCTCTTCCCCCTTGGTTCCTTGCATGCAAAGGTATCTTTATCACCACCGAACTCCCTTCCATTATCCATGAATTAAGGGAAAAGAAATTAAGCATCTTAATCATATTATACTAATATCCCATTTTTAGTGGATATTACTTTCCATTAACTTAATGTGAGTGGGCTCTCCACTCAAATTAGATATTTTGTGGCCTAGAAAAGGCACAAGGGTGTTCACACTTGAGCAAACACAACCATCTCATTTTTGGTTGAAGGCCTTTCAATTATTTTATTTGTTTTTTTGCATTTATTTGAAGTAAAATTCCATTTATGCTTAAATCTTGATTATTTTAATATCAAGACTCTCTCTCCTCCAAAGTGATTCCAATGAGATGCCCCTCTCATTTTCTTTGCTCTACATGATGCCAAGAAATATTAGGGACTATTTTGAAGTGGTAATTTGCATATTGAACCCTGGGTTTTGGGTAAATTGTACATTACACCAAAACTAGGTTTTAATGCACAAACATTGCTTTATCAGCTCTTTCTTGGTACTCAGGCTTTCACTAGCCATACCTCTACATCATCTTCATTCTCATGATGCTTCAACACATGAGGAACATATTATCATGTAACATTTGCAATTTAAACCCTCAACTTGGGTAATTTGCACTTTAGTCCAAAGTAAGTAAAATATTATTTTCAACATTATTCAAAATGGACTAAAATTATAATATAAGTTCCTCTTGAGACTTAATTACTTTTCAAAAGATAATATTAAGTATTTAATTATCTTTCTTAAACAAAACACCCAGGGTTAAAGCATAACCCAGGTCAGGGATGTTACACTAAGGATCCAAACCTTGGCGGCCATCAAACATGTATAAGCTTCATCGACTGCTAAGACACAAAAATTATTGGCTGCCAGATAAGACATAACAATCTTAGAAACCAAATAGATCAACACTTGGCAACCCATCAAGAGAGAGAGAGAAGTATCACCAACCACTAAGAATCCAAAACATGTTGGTAACCACTAAGAATCTATAATGTCATTGTGTGGCATCTTTAGAGAAAAAATCAACTCAAAACCCTAATTAACAACCATCATGAGAGAGAGACACTACTACAGAAACAACATCCAATGTCACTTTTCTGGGCGTCAGTTTTTTAAAAAAACCGATGCCTATAACATTCAACGTCGGTCATTTAGGAAACCCGACGTCTATATTCGAAGACCAGCCAGACACGGGTATCACTTTGTATTCAGCGTCGACTGGGTAAAACAAACCGACGCCTAAAATTGCCCGCGAAATCCAATTTTCGAGCGAAAAAATTGGCCCCAAAGTGTCACATACAACGTCGATTTTTTAACTACTAACCGACACCTATATAAGATGAAAATTTATGCAAAAAGTTCCAATTCCGGTGTCGGTTATCCTTTGATAACTGACACTGATAATGGTTCCCGCCAAATAATTTAGGGTAAAGATTGTCTAATTGGACGTCGGTTGGTTACTATCAAATGGAGCTGAAGATAAAAAGTGTCAGATTTGTAGATAACCGACGCCGTTTACAAACTTAATAGACATGTATCACCCGAGTCTTCCCCTTTCTTCTATTTCATCGCGATAATTTTCTTTGTTGCTCGCCGCTCGCCTAAAATTGCCCGACGACCCCTGCTGCTGCTCGCCGCTGCTGCTGCTGATGTGCCTCTGCTCACCGCTGCTGCCGCCTCATCCTCTTTCTCCTATTGCCGCCGCTCGCCGCCACTGCTGCTTGCCGCTCTGCTATGCTCTTCTCTTCTCCTGGTGCCGTTCTGCTCTCCGCCATTGCTGCTCACTGCTCTGCTCTACTCTTCTCTTAGTGTTGTTCTGCTCGCCGCTTGCCGCCTCCTTCTCTGCTCGTTGCTCTCACACCACCGCCGCCGCTCTTCTCCACGCTAGCTCCAGGTAGCCCTAGCCTCTTTTCTTCCTTCTGCCTAGCTCCTTACCAACAGAAAGCACGGTCGTGGCTGTGTTGGCCTACCACGGCCGTGCTGCCCAGCACGAATGTGTTAGGCCAACACAACCACAGCCGTGCTTGCTGTTGGTAAGGATATGAACAAATCTTTATGTAATGCTTTATGTAAATCCTAGGATACGAACAAATCTTTTGCTTGCATATATTTGTGCTTCTAATCCTAATGCTTGACCTAATTCAGTAAATTTTGATGCATGTTGAAATAAGATTTAAACTTGTCCATTCTAGCATCCTAATTTGATTTGATTAAAACCTAACATTGATGAAACCCTAACATCAATTGTGATGAAACCATAACATCAATTGTGATGAAACCCTAACATGTACATATCTATTATTGTGTTTGTTGGCCTAGAAACCCGTCCAAGATTTACTCATTAGGAGTAAATCTTGGATAGTCCTCGGTTTGGGACTATTTTTGAACACCTAATCTCACTTAGGATGTAAGTGTATAATGTGTATTGGGTTTTCGAGAAAATTTCAGTAGCATTTCCCCCTTTGTTCTCTAAGTACATATGTACTTAGAGAACAGCGAGGAAATGCTGCCGAAATTTTCTTGAAAACCCAATACACATTATACACTTACTAGTGAGATTAGGTGTTCAAGGATGGGATAGGTGGTACACATTTATTATATATAAGAATGACATCACACGTGTTTGTTAACCATAGACCCTAATCTTGTCCTAATATATACTTGTTTTCTCTTTGATCATAGAATGGATAGATCATGGATGTACATTCACAATCGCTGCACCCCAGAGTTTATATATGGTCTTGATCAGTTTATTAGATTTGCTGAGGAACATAGGAAAGAACCTAGAGATAGGTTCTACTGTCCATGTAGGCATTACGGTAACAACTTGAAAATCAACAATGGTGACAAAATCAAAAGTCATGTCATGTGCAATGGGATTGTACAAGGCTATACAAAATGGCACTGGCATGGAGAGATTTCAAACTCGAAACCAATGGATCTCGATAGCAGTGCTTGGGTGGAAGAAGAAATTGCCTCTGATGACGTAGATGTGAATGAACCAGTTCCAGTAGACATTGTTGATGCGATGCTGGATAGTTGTAGGGTAGAGCACACCGATCCACCTCCTATCTTTAGAAACATTGTGTATGATGCTGAGATACTGTTATACACAGGTTGTGCTAAGTTTATGAATCTTAGCACTATGTTGAGATTGTATAAGTTGAAAGCTAACAATAGATGGAGTGACAAAAGCTTCACTTCATTGTTGACTTTGTTGAAAGAAATGCTTCCTGAAGGAAACGAGCTGCCAATCTCAACATACCGGGTAAAGAAATTATTGTGCCCAATGGGAATGGAGGCCAAGAAGATACACACATGCCCGAATGATTGTGTATTATTTCAAAAGGACTATGTGGATTTAAAAGATTATCCAAAATGAGGTGCGTCACGGTATAAATCGACGACTTCGGGGGAGTCTAAAACTGGTTCTCCTTCCAAGGTGATGTGGTATCTACCTATAATATCACAATTTCAACGCTTGTTTGCAAATCTAAAAGATGCAAAGAATTTGAGGTGGCATGCAGATGTTAAGAAAAATAATGATGGGATCCTACGACATGCGTCTGATTCCCCATAGTGGAAGAAGATTGATCTATTGTACCCCAAATTTGGTGAAGAAGATAGGAATCTAAGACTTGGGCTTTGTACAGATGGGATGAATCCGTACGAGACATTGAGCAGCCAACATAGCACTTGGCCAGTCATGCTTGTTATATACAATCTTCCTCCCTAGCTGTGTATGAAAAATAAGTACGTTATGCTGTCGTTGTTGATATCGGGCCCTAAACAACCCAGAAATGATATCGATGTTTATCTTGAACCTCTGATTGATGACTTAAAGAAACTTTGGGTTGAAGGTGTGATGACCTATGATGCTTCAGGAAGAGAGACATTTCGTTTGCACGCTATGTTATTTTGCACTATTAATGACTTTCCATCATACGAGAATTTGTCTGGATATAGTGTCAAAGGAGCTAAAGCGTGTCCTATACGTGAAGAAAATACTGATTCAATAAGACTAAAACATGGCGGCACGACTGTATATCTTGGTCATTGAAGGTTTCTTTCAAAATTCCATCCGTATCGTAGGAAGCGCAAAGCATTCAATGGATGGAATGATGAATGGAGTGCACCTAAACCTATACCAGGGGATGTTGTTTATGAAAGAGTAAAAGACATTGTCAATGAATTTGATAAGAAATCACAATGTAGTATGGCCACACGGAGTGACAATTCTTCATTCAAGAAGAAGTAAATATTTTGGGATCTTCCTTATTGGAGTTCTTTGACAGTCAGGCATTGTATCGATGTAATGCACGTTGATAAAAATGTTTGTGATAGCGTTATTGGTACTCTGTTAAATATACCAGGTAAGACTAAAGACATGATAAAATCCAAACTGGACCTACGTGAAATGGGAATAAGGTCAGAATTAACAGAATTATGTGAAATGGGTAATAAAAGAACATACTTACCTCCCTCTTGTTACATGTTGTCTAGAAAGGAGAAGAAAGCTTTTTGTGAATGCTTAGTAAATGTTAAGGTGCCACAAGGTTACTCATCCAACATCTGTAGATTGGTATCAATGAAAGATCTGAAGTTGATAGGTCTTAAATCTCATAATTGTCACACTCTAATGCAACAAATATTGCCTGTGGCAATTCGATCTATATTGCCGAAGCATGTAAGGTTTGCAATCACCAGACATTGTTTCTTTTTCAACAGTCTATGCAGCAAAGTTATTGACCCTGATACTCTCGATAATTTGCAAAGAGAAGTGGTTGTTACCCTATGTCAGCTTGAGATGTATTTCCCTCCTTCGTTCTTTGATATCACGGTACATCTTGTTGTCCACTTGACTAGGGAAGTGAAAATGTTGGGACCAATTTTCTTACATTGGATGTATCCCTTTGAACGATACATGAGCATTTTTAAAGGTGATGTTCGAAACCATTATCAGCCTGAAGGGAGTATTATTGAAGGCTATGTGGCGAGAGAGGTTATGGATTTTTGCAATGACTTTCTGAGTGGTAATAACACTCATGTTAATGACAAGAATATTGAGGAGGGCAAAGGAATTTTGGGATCATGGGTGAAAGTAATCAGTCGTGAGCAGTTGGAACAAGGTCACTTGTATATTTTACACAACATGGACGAAGTGAGTGTTTATATCGAGGAACATACCAATTTCATCAAGAGACAACATCCTCGAGCAAGTTCAATGTGGCTTGCTAGAGAGCATAACAAGACTTTTACTAAGTGGTTTGAAGATAAAGTCTTACATCAACTATCTCAAATACCAAATGATATTACAGAAACTATCAAATGCCTCGCCTTTAAACCAAAACCGAATGTTATGTCTTATGAAGGGTTTGACATTAATGGGTTCACATATTACACAAAGTGCCAAGATGATAAGAGCGTCGTCTAGAACAGTGGAGTCACTCTTCAAGCGTCAACTATGTATTTTGCAAGTGCAAATGATAAGAGTCCACGTGAAGCTAAAATGTCATATTACGGTGTCATTGAAGACATATGGGAGTTTGACTACATAGATTTCATAATTCCTCTCTTTAAATGTAATTGGGTTGATAACACCAAAGGATTTATAGTGGATGAATTGGGTTTCACTTTAGTGAACTTTGAAAAGATTGGCGAGAAGGGTGAACCATTCATATTGGCATCATAGGCGAAACAAGTATTCTATATCGATGATTATGTAAATGATAAATGGTTGGTTGTTCTTCATGGTAAAAGACAGTTCATTGAAGATCCTATAGATAGAGAAGAGTACTATGATAAGTATGATGACTCCAGTCCATTCTCAGTTGGTTTTCCAACTCCACAAAATATTGAAGCTAATGATGACTTATATGTGCACGAAGATCACAATGAAGGATTGTTAATTGATAAAAGATCACAATTTTAGAGGCTTGCATGTTTATATTTTTTTATTGAAGCTAAATGTTTTCTTTTTTAATATCAATATCATTTTCGGATTTGATGTTTCATTATCTTCTAGCTAATACAAATGCTAAATGTTTGCCTTTTTAATGACATTTTCATATGGCTGACCATGATGAGCATGATGTCCATGATGAGCATGAAGTCCATGATGAGCATGATGTCCATGATGAGCATGGAGAGGATACCAATGTAAGTTCTAAAAACATATCCTGTATTTCTATAAAATTCATTATCTTCTAGTTATGTCATATATCCTATATTTCTATATTGGGCTAATTCAGTGTGTTTATTTTTGTCAAATTTTAGGTTGATGCTGCACATGTACCCACTGAAGCACTGGAGGAACTTTATGCGCATCACCAAAAACTTAACAAGAAAAGGGGCATCACTCTGTTGAAGAAGTTAATAGCGCTAAGTGGCAGTAGATCCAGATTGGCTGTGGAGTTTGATAATGGAGGAAATACAATTGGTGTGAACTGCAATAATTTTGTAAACTATCTTGGGGTTGTCACTCAAATCCATTGTTGTGTTAAGTATGATAATTGGCATAAAGTTCCTCAGGTGAAGAAAGACATGATATGGAAGGATTTATGTGTGAGTTATTATTATTTGCAATTCTATTTTGTAGATTACAAATTCTATTATTTGCAATTCTATTTTTGGATACTAGTTAATAGCAATTCTATTTTATAGAATCTGTTTGCATTGGATGAGAATTTGCATCATAAAAGCATGATGCAACACACTGGAAAGATGCTAAGGAACTATAGGACAAATCTCAACAGAGAATACATAAAAGATGGTGATAAGAAGAAGAAGTCAGCCCTTGAACAATAGAACTTCTTAGACAAAGAAGATTGGGACACGTTTGTTGCTTCAAGAAAATCTGAAGAATTCAAGGTATTAAGTGAGGTGCAAAAGGCAAGGTATGCAAGCGTTCGCCAAAGACTATAGGCAGAGTCTGCTGCTACTCAGGAGTCATCTACTACATGTGCCACACCCATGCCTCGCCATGATGTCTGGATAGCTGGGAGGCAAAACAAGAAGGGTGAAATAAAGAAGCCCGTAACTACTGAGGCGGCTGTGAAAATGGTAAAATACAACTCTTAGAGCAATCGTTTGAATATTGATTATTTGTGGTGTTAACTTACCAATTTCTATTGATGGTGATTAGCGGGAGATGCATGAGCAGAGGAAACAAGGCACATTCATCCCTCAGGGCACAGTGGATGAATTGAAAGTTGCTCTGGGTAACCCAGAGAATCCTGGACGTGTTAGGGGTGCAGGTGCTGGTGTGGGCATCAAAGTATTCTTTGGGCCATCCCAGCACAAACCCAGAGCGGGACTTTCACAAGAAGAGGTAACCTATTCTTTTTTTAGAATGTTACTGTAAAAGGGAATTCAATAATAAGAAGCTAATGTTTCTTTTATCCATGTATAGGAGACTAAAAGAGTCGAGGATATAGTTGCTAAGAAGGTCAAGGAAGAAATGCTGCGGTGGCAGGCATCTCAGGCTTCCAATCAGCCTACGGTGACCCGCTCTTCTCCTGATGCATAGACTGAGAGTAATCATGTAGACCCAATGCCTAACACGTCTGTTGTAAGTATTATTTATGACATTGTAGCTAGTCTTTTCAAGATGATATGTTTTCAATATGATATGTATATATGTATAACATTCTTTACGTAAATTTGTAGGCGTTGAAGCCATGCCACTTAAGAATGCAAGACTATGTTGTTGTAGAGGCGCATGCTTACCCATCCCTTCCTAGGGCAACGTTTCATAGGACTCTAATGCCATAGGGCTACGTTCGTGTGAGCCCGATACGTGTATTCCCCGATTGGAGGGAAGCTACATTGCCATATGCCCACCCGGATATTGATACACTTCTTGAGGTAGAAGGCAGGGTGATATTGTGGCCCAAAGCAGATGTCGTCTACACTACTGAAATTGTAAGATAAATTTACATTACTTTATATTGTTAATGTGTATATATGAGGTCAATTGACCTAAAATTATATATACAAGTTAAAAAGAAGACACCCAGAGCACCTAGGCCTCCACCTCCACTTCCTGCATTACCAAGTTGGGTTCTAACTGACCTCAAATACCCGTTAGGTTTTTCTTGTAGGGGAATGGCATGTTGGCTACAGGCACATAATATACATTGCCCTATAATTGTTTCTTTAGAAGTGAATTATGCAGGTCAATCATACGAAATCTCTTTATTTATACAAGATATTATTGAGTTGTTTATATATGATTGGCTGAATACATCAATGATAGAGACATGGATAAGGTGAGATCTTATTTATACATCCATATACCTTGTGTAAGATCTGGTGATCTGGTTTCTTATATATTAATGCATACGTAATACATGTTTTGCAGCTACTTAGTCAAAAATCAATGTAAACAATTTGCATTTGACCATGTGGGATTTTTGATTCCATCATTGATTAGTATGGTAGCTAAAGACCCTGATAGTGTTCAACCATACTGTATAGATGCTTTTACTATTTTCGATCAGCAAAAGAAGACGATAATAATAGCTCCATTCAATGTCAAGTAAGTTTACTTTACTTATAATTTGGACTTAAGAAAATTACATTTTTATTGTGGATTTTGAGTTATTAATTTTTAACTTTTTAACCTCTAGCGGTAGGCATTGGGAGTTACTAGTTATTCTCCCCGGGACGTTCACTGTTTATTATCTAGATCCTGCGGGGAGTACATTGAATACTAAAATTAGACACGTAATGAGAATGCCATTATTCTGGTGAGAAATATTTCATTTTATATCCGTTAACATATGTTATTACATTACTATTTAATTATGCAATTTACCGTGTTACATTAACATGTAGGGGTTTAGATGCATTCAAAAAGGCTGGAGGAAAGGTCCCCAGGAAAAAGAACCAGCCAATAATTTGGGAGAACGTGAAAGTAAGTTCCCGACTCCAATGTATATATTATTTATGTGAACTGTGCTTAGTTGTATTTTTTAATATTTTGTATGTTTCAATTTATAGTGCGCTACATAAGACAACGGTTGGGCATGCACATACTATGTGATGCAATTTATGCAGATGATTATCCAATATGCCGCATTGGACATCGATACCATACATGAGGTATTATATATAGGCTCATTAGTTAGTATGAAATATATCAATCTTATTTTTATATTATTACTTATATTTATACATCATTCTCTTTGTAGGTGTTTAAAACTGACCACACTATAGGTAAACACTTAAAAGATGTACATGCTCCATATACGATGGAAGTATTAAATGAAGTAAGAGAAGAATGGGCAAGAGCCATACAAGCAGTGGGGACTGTAAAATATAATTGGGATGCTGATAATGATGTTGAATGATATTTTGTAAATAAATATTTCTGAATGTTTATACATGTCTGGATGTTTCTACATGTATTTGAATGTTTCTACATGTGTGAATGTGAGAATTGAATTGATGTCTGAATGTATCTACTTGTGTGAAAAGTATATTTGTTGATTTTGCAGGTTTGTGGCCTATTTGTTGGCTGATATCAATGGATGTCATAAACCTACAGTTCAAAACTGAACTGCAGGTTCTCATCCTGCTAACCAGCCACAGCAGGACTGCAAACTGATAAGAAAAAAAAATTAAAACATAGGCGTCAGTTATTTATTGAAAACCATCATTAAAGGCTTACAACGTCGGTTATTGGATAAAAACTGCCGCCTAATGTGACAAACAACCCGACTGTGCAGGAAAGCATGACCGTGGCGGGAAATGGCATCGGTTATTAGTATAAAACCGATGCCTATAGTACTAAACATGGTCGTGCAGGGAAGCACGGCCGTGGCATCTGGGAATATGGCATCAGTTTTTTAGTTGCAAATCGACGCAGATAGTGTCCTAGATGGCGCCCTTTTTGTGGCGTGAAGCCTTTTGGTGTCAGCTTATTATAAATAACCGACGCCTATCGGTGCCATGCTGGCACATTTTCGGTGGCGCGAAGCCTTTTGGCATCGGTTATAAAACCGACGCCGAAGAGTTTGACCTTTAGCGGCGCCCACATAGGCGTCGCTTTAGAACCATCACTAAAAGGGCATAAACAACCGACGCCAAAGGCCTGTTCTGTAGTAGTGAGAGATAGTAATAACCAACATTTCCACAAGCATGCAAGAACCCAAAACTTTCATCACCCAAGAAGGTTCAAGAACAAAGGGATTATGGTTCATTCAAAGTGTCATTATACTCAAGAACTATCATATAACCACAAACCCTAGGTAGCAACATCATCTTTCTACTTAGAACAACATTATAACATAAGATCATGTGCATGCAAGATGAAGGTAAGCAATAATCAAGGAGAAAGGTATAGAATTCGCCTTAGATTTGATGTAGAAACTCCAAACATCAAGGTATCTTGAAGAAGAAAGGTAGGAACCCTAGCTTGAGCACTCTACTTCGGCCAAGCTATCTCCTCCACCAAAAAAAGAAGTAAACCCTAGGTAGAAAAGGTAAGAAAGAGATGTTCTTCAAGCAGTAACTCAAGCACTGCCATGGAACCATAGGTTCGGCCAAGAAGAGAAAGAGAGGGGGTATAACGACAATGAAAAAGTAGGTATAGGGAGAGATCTCACTTACCAAGACCAATAAGAAGAACAAGGATGCACCAAACGATTACAAGAAGGGTAGATCCAGACCCTAGATCAACAAGCAAGGAAAATCAGCCCACCTTCTTCAACCTTGAGCTCTTCCTCCACCACCAAGCAAGAGGAGACGAGCTCCAAGAAACCAAGGAAGAAGATAGAGGTCTCTAGGTGTAAAGAGGTTATTTTCATGCAAAGAGAGAGGCTTATATAACTTAGGTTTGGAGAGAGGGAAAGTAGGTTAGGT
The DNA here is from genome assembly GCA_963693085.1 of Alisma plantago-aquatica. Lineage (NCBI taxonomy): Eukaryota > Viridiplantae > Streptophyta > Magnoliopsida > Alismatales > Alismataceae > Alisma > Alisma plantago-aquatica. Next base: position 1,168,330,831 of record OY856409.1, on the reverse strand, counting down.
GTCAAGCTAAACATGTCATGTGTACAAAGCCAACCCACCTCAACCATGCAAGAACCACAAACAAGCAAATCGGGAGACCAAAACAAGAAAACCAAACAACCAACTTGGTCCACAAAAAGCAAATGACTATTGAACCAAGTTGTTGACAACCGAAGAGGTCAGAAAAGTAAATGATCACTAACCCTAGGTGATGTTGGTAACCAAGGTGAATGGGGAACCTCATAGACCACCAATCCTAGGTAGCACAAGGGATCATCACCAAACACCATAAACTAAGGTCAAAGGAAGTTTTGTTGATTGCCAAAACTAGGGCTCGATGATCAATACACTTCAAGGTCAACCATCAACTTAGGGCATCCATGTAAACCCTAATTCTTAACATGAGATGCCACCACATTAAACCAAGGTGTGAAAAGGCACCCCAAAGCTCAACTATATATAAAACGATGTAAAAACATGTGAGGAACAACAAGCATGTGACAAATTGCAATAAAAACCCTAGCTATGGGAAAATTGCAATTAAGTCCAAAACAAGCACATATATACATAACTAGCTCAAACAATGTCCAAACTGGACCAAACTTGAAACATAAGCTTGTCACATGTTATCAAAGCACATCACAAGGTTTGATTAAGGATTTAAGGATAAATTATAATAATCAAGCATGTTCAACCAAAAAGCAAGGTCAGGGGTCTTACACTTCCTTTTCCACCCTATGTACATTCAGATGGTTCATTTGGTACTGGAGTATCCAGGCCATATCACTTACTCTCATGGGTGAGAAAATTTATTAGTGTCCTAAAATAGTTGTTGAAGTTATTCATGTTTCATTTTTCCTTCTCAAGGACTAATGGTAGCAAAAAATTGTTGTTTGTATTGGTTTCCATTTGATTTAAAAGTAGTATTTGCAAGAGTAAATATTTATTTTGAAAAGGTTTTATTGATATTGATTGGTTTTAATTGAATGCCACTCTCACTGTTAAATTAGTAGTCTTGATTGGTGATTATTAAATTAGTAGTCCTCACTATAAATTTGGAAGATTTGCACAGTCTTCTAGTAAGATAAGATCTAAATTTTACCAAATCATGAGTCAACTTTGGTTGATATCCCACTACTTGACTACTTAGGTAGAAAATATTTGCCAATTGCATTTAATGAAACTCTTGATAGATGGATACACAACCCTTTATCATAACTATCTTTATACCTCTAGGTGCTTAATACTATTAAGGTCACCTAGTTAAGGTTGACCCAAAGGCCAATTGTTACACCTAGATCCCAAGATAACCTCTAATCATGAGATTAGGGCATAAGTTGATGATTTAACATAATACAAAGATTACTCTTGACTTTTTTATTTGATTTCAACTCTTGGTTTCATCACATTCAATCACATAAACTAACTATACAAGGGGGTTAAAACTTGATTACTCTAATCTGATTTCAACAATAAAGAAACATATCTAAACATTCATTATGTTTCTCACACTTACATGTACATGCGACGTGGTAATTAGATATATTCTCTATTATTAAGGAAACAATGATACATATCATCATTTACAACTCTCTCAACTCTATACAAGGCCCTAGAGTGATAGGGAAGGACTAAACTTAACTAATTTGATACTTAGCTCTCGTGGCAGATCTACTCTGGCATCGAAATTCTTTAGACCCACATGATTTTCCTTAAAAAATGTGAGTAGAGGGGTGAGCCTACTCGCTCAGTGAATGAGTACTTCAAAGAAACAAGATAAATCATTTTAACAGTCAAAGATAAATTATTGATCAACTAAATTAAAGAAGATTAGTAATGAGCTATAAAGGAAGTAATCATTCACAAACATATATATGGAAGGGTACTATAGGTATCTACAAAGAGTAAATCAATATATGAACATACTTGATTAATCTCCAAGGGAACTAGAAATTTTGAAACATGAAAAGAATAAAGGTATAACCACGTAAACACGATTAGTCTCTCATTCATCTTATTATGTATCACTAGAATTATACAAATGTCTAAACATTTTCCTCATTATTCTCTTTCTGATCTTTCATTAACTCTGACTTAACTTGACTACTGAACTAACTACTACTATGTTGGCCAACTCAACATAACTGACTAATCTGACTGTTGAATTCTTTATTTGAACTCAACTGAACTCAAATAACTTTTCATTTACATTGCCCTGGAACTGTCTTGTATTGTACCATCCAAGTGAAAGCCACTACTACTTGACTCACCCTACAAGTCTTAACGTAAACCCAGGGACCTTAAGACTGCTACTACTACCTTGGTCTACGTTGAGTGAGCCTCATAAGGGTTGTCAAAGGTTAAACAAATGGCCATATAACTATGGCCCCTTATCCTGGGTACTCAAGAGGGGTGCCTCTAGGCAAAAAAGCCTCCACCTCACGCAATGCAGTTCCTCAAGAGCTAGCACGCAATACAGAGTAACTGTCAGAAGGTGTAGGTACATAAGGGCTATATACTCCAACTAGTGGGCACCACTGGATCTCTAGTTATTGTTGGATACCACTACTACTAAAATAGTACCACCAAGATCTTTGATTATTGTTGGATACTTTGGAACTAAACTGAAGTACCACTGATACCTAGTCTATTGGTGTTGGATACTTAGTGCGGACTACTTCTTCCAATATATTATAGTCCTTACTCTGTCACCCATCCACTACAAACTTGTAGGGATGGATATACAGTGTTTAGGGCATCTACTACTACTGTAATTTTCTGATAATATCATCACATATCATACTAAGAAAAACTAAAACAAAAATACTTGATTAACTGGATGCCACAATATCAGGGTTTGATTTACCTCATTCATATATCACATGACTCTTATAAGGATTTAATTCATCATAAACTTTAACAGATAAAAGATTACTTTCAACAGTTCACATACAACCAAACATAAATATGAAACCCCAAAATGAATTGAACTAGGGTTTCCACACCATTCGTCGACATATCATGCATCAAGAATTGGAGGTCCCCTTTGATTATTAAACTTGTTCCATGGAGAGTGATGTGGCGGCTGAGTCGACACTTGGCATTGCTAAAGCTGAGGGCACTGGTCGAATATGCCTAGGTTGACTGCATTGGTGGTAGGTAGGATTTGAATTGCCATTTTAAGTTGTACACTTTCTTGGAGGATGGTGTTGATGGCAAAAGTTGCACTTGGAAGGTTTTTGTTTCTTAAACATGCTTGCACTTATTGATGTTCTCACTATGTGTTGAGGCCTGAAAACCTGGGTAGGACTCAAAGACTAAGACTTTATCAATCATTTGTCGAAAAGTGAGTGGGAGCTACAGACTATAGCAAGACCGATATGATGATTGAGTCCTTATAAGAACAAGTTGACCCGATGATCCTCACTCAATCTGGTATCTTAATGTTCAAGAAGTAGGAAATTTTTCACATATGCGGATACCAATAGAGAACCTTACTATAGACTGTAGAATTTGCTTCCTTCTTCCTAAGGGTAGTAGTATAGATGTACTTCTTACAGAATAGTGCCAAGAATTGTTCCTAGGATAAGATAAAAGTGTTACGAGTTTTGGCTATCTTGTTCCACCAAACTCATGCTGGTCCATCAAACACATAAGAAGCAAACATGATATTTTGGAAAGGAGGCAAACATGATATTTTGGAGGGGAGGGCATGTCATACCCTCAAAAGTCTACTCTATACCTAAAACCCAGTCATCAGCCTTATCGACCATCTCCAGTTCCCATTCACCCTTGAACCCTTGAAGTAGGGCGGTTGTCTCTTCATGAAATCAGTCAACAAGTACTCCTTCAACTTATCAGATGATGCAGGGGTTTTGAGTCATTTTTATAGACTGATTTTGCATACATTTTATGTGTGTTTTGATCATATTTGTGATTAATATCACATGATTCACTACCTTTAGTCTATAATCTCATTTTGCATCAAATTTACCTTGTTTCATCTTATTCTGTATAAAAGATCATATTTGTTGGATTTGATTGGTGTTATTCTTTTCTTTTCAGGCAATTCGGATATCTGACTCTGTCGATACCATCGACGGATGGTTGATACCATTGACCTGGTCACAGTGCATTGCCGGAGAAGAGAAACCAGTAGTCGATACCATCAATGGGATTGTCGATGGTATCGAGAGAGCGTTAGCAAGCCAGATTTCCAGAAGTCGATATTATCGACCCAGGAGTCGATACTATCGACTTCACCTGAGCAGAGGCAGCTTTAGTGTCGGATTCTAGAGAAAAGTGATGTCTAAGGCGTCGATACCATCGACACACTGTCGATGGTATCGAGGCAACATCTGAGAGAACCCCAAAGAATCACGCAAGCGCCGGTGCCTTATGCAGGTTGATACCATCGACCCGCGTCAATGGTATCAACGCCGTCAGATCAGGTTTTACTAAAGATCGTGTCTGATCGGACGGTGGTGATTTTTGGGCGACCTAAAGTGGTGCATATACCTAACTAAGGCGGCCCTTAGCAATCTATCACGTCATTATCCACCGGATAAGTCTCAAGAAGGAGAGGAGAGAAGAACGGAGCCAAGAGCTACACATCGATCGTTCTGAGAGCCGCAGAAGACGTTTTCCACCGTCGGAATGCTGTAGAACGTTCATCCCGCACCAAGGAACGCCTGGATCTTCTCCGTTCAAGGGTTACACAACACCTATCCACATTTTCTCCATGTTTTCTCCTTTATTCATGTTGTTTTTCATTGAGATGAACATGCAGGGCTAATCCCCTTTATCTTTAGGACCGGGAGTAGCTCGGGTAATCGTTGTATGATAGTTTTGACATAGTTATCATAATTTGTCTCTAAATCTGTGGTATGATTTCGTTTTCTCCATTATATCATTATGATTGATCACCCTAATGATAATCTAATACCTTTAATTCCTTTGAAAGAAGAATTAACGGTTGAAAAGAGACGATAATCACATTAACTAATAAATCCTTTGAACAAGGCGATGTATAGTTAATGGTGGAAACCCAGAGTGTGATCTTCATGCACCTAATTTAGGGTATAGGTTACTACTACTGTGGAACCGACCTAGATTTAGGTAGTGAATTGTATCGCGACAGCGAACAATTCTGACTGCAGGCCACTACCCGGAATAGGAGACAAATTAGGATAATTGTGTAGGAACTAGTACAATGAGAACCTGCGGTGAAACCACAATCCTAAAGATTCCACCTTTAATTGATTAAACCAACTATTTAATCGATTGTTTTGCTTTCTTTTACTTTACTTTTCTTTTTCAATCAACTCTCAAACCATTTTAATCGGTCTAGTTGATTGTGAATAGTTAGTAGTAGTCTACCGAAAATCCGTTCCCTGAGTTCGACTCGGGTCTCACAAAGGCCTATATTACTTTGGCGCGTGCATTTGCGTTATACGCACGGTAAATTCGTGTTAAGTTTTTTATCTATCCATTTCATTTCATTCAATATCCACCATAAGAACTGGAAGCACTTGTAGTTTTTCATCTCTTGATTGCATGATATGTAGATAGGATTTCATTGTATCTAGATTGTGCATCTATGCATTCACACATTCGCAAGTGCATGTCATTATAGTTGCATTTTGCATACTCTAGAGCATATAGGACTTTTTGTGCCTTATTTCTTCTGGAAAATAAGAAAAGTAGGACAATTGTTCTATACCCTCTGAAAAGTAATTTGTGGTGAAGCATTCAAAACATACATCATTAACTAAGCAGAAGCAATTACTAACAACGGATTACTGAAAATCACTAAAAATTTAAACCTTTTTCAAAGAGATCCATTCATAGGAAAACTCTTTCAACAAGAAACAATGTATTACATTTACATCCTGGTTCATAAGTACATATCTTGTACTATCTCTTCTCGAGGGTTACACATCAACCGCCTTGTTAAAAGCTAAACACAGACAGTATAAGAACCTCGAGGCATCAAACCAAAAACTCAGATTGATTTATTAAAAACACTAGTTACTAGCTATTAACTCTGAGGACCTGAGAGTACAGAGATGACACATATGACTTCTATCTACAAGACACGACAGACAATACACTCAACCTGAGCTGTCACTACTGTCACTGCTGCTGTTGATGCTCTTCCTCTGCAAGATATTCTCAGTCTCCTCCGTGCTTGTCCACCTAAAAATGTTGGATCCCACGGGGGTGAGACAATTGAAAATTGCCCCAGCGAGAGATATAACTCTCCGCCAAAAACATTATTATTGCAGTTTAATGATATAAAACTGGGCAGAGGATAAGCACTTTAAAGCATTCTCATCTTAAAGCATTGTAACTATTTATGATAGAACAATAGATTAACTATTCTCTTAATAAGGAATAGGAAGAACATGTATATCATTTATCCATAATAATATACCATCATGTCATACTTCTCTTGTGACACTCATTATCTTGATATGTCACCCATGAGACATTCTTGTTTCAATATGTTGGCCGTAGCGAATCTGCTATACAGATATGTGATTATATCTACAATGTACTCATATATCATTAATACATGCATTGGGTTATTACCAATCCTATATCATCATTACAGGCATTGGGTTATTACCAATTCTTGTGTCATCATTACATGCATTGAGCCTCTACCAGGTATTGGACTCTTCCAAACCTGATTACACTGCCAGGCATTGGACATTACCAATCCTGATTTCACAGCCAGGCGTTGGACTTTAACCAACCCTGATTATAGGCATTACACCTCTGCCTGGTATTGGACTTTAACCAATCCTAATTACACAGCTAGGCATTGGACTCTAACCAATCCTGATTACACAGCCATGCATTGGACTTTAACCAATCCTGATTACACAACCATGCATTGGACTCTAACCAATCTTGATTACACAGCCAAGCATTGGACTCTAACCAATCCTAATTACACAGCCATGCATTGGACTTTAACCAATCCAGATTACAGGCATTACACCTCTTCCAGGTATTGGACTCTAACCAATCCTGATTACAGGCATTACACCTCTGCCAAGTATTGGACTCTAACCGATCCTGATTACACAGGTCATGGAATATAAATTCTTTTAACTCATCAATGATCATCACATCCTTCTCTAGGATATGAACCATGAGGTTATCCTTCATAGCTTTTCACATTCTTTATTGAATACAATTGTTCCTTTTATTAAGTTTATTAAAACATTATCATTTCTTACAATAAACTTTCATAATCATCTTGGTACCTCTCACTATGCCACAATTGTTCTCATGGCTCATAAGGACCATAAAGCATCTTGTCACCTCTCACTAGGCAACATCTAACCATATGGCTCGCAAGGCCATTTAAACATCATGTCACCTCTCACTAGGCAACATCTAATCATATGGCTCCCAAGGCCATTAAACATCTTGTCACCTCTCACTAGGCAACAATAACATATTACCTCATGTAATATAATAGTAACACCACTATTCCCTCAATAGGGTTAGGTCTTACTATTCACATCACATTAGGGTTTCTCATGTCCCATTACCCATTTTAGGGTTAGGGTTTCCCTTTTCACATTAGTTAGGATTTCATATTTAACAAATCAACCTTAATATATTGCTCCACACCTCTAGGAGCATCCATTAACATCTCAAGTATTTAATCATGTTTATTTATCATTAAATGATTATCATTACAAGTTATGAGTTCATTTCTCATCCTTATCATGAGATGATTACATTATACTCAATATTTTGGCTTAAGCCCATTCTCAAGGTATATTAGCCTATACTTATCAAAGTATACCAAACTCATTACATTTCATTGTAACAATTTACATAACACACTTCATGTGTTTCTTATCCAAGTATATTGGATTTGAGGTGCATCAAGGTATATCAACCCTGGAATGGTAAAGGTGATATCTATCATATCTTGATGTATCACTTTCCTCATCACTTCCAACTTACTTAAGTTATCAACTTATCTTGGATTAAGGTATTTCCTATCTTAATACTTTCATCCACTAACCTATCACTCTTGCTATGAAGTGCATAGGTCACACACAAGAATGGTCCAACTATCTTTAATGATATGGACTCATTTCAGGTTAATGCATTGCTTGCTATAAGGTTATCTATAATCAATCACTTTAGGTATTTCTCTTATCAATGTATTAGTCACCATTCCATTATTAGGTTTAGGGTCTCCCTTACCATCACCCTTTATTAGGGTTTAGGATTTCACATACTATCATACTTCATTAGGGTTAGGATTTCACATACCATCTCCCTTCATTAGGGTTAGAATTGCATATAGCATCACCCTTCATTAGGCTTTCACATCACATTGCCCATAGTTAGGGTTTACTATTCATCCCAACTAGGGTTTCTCATGACATCACCCTCAATTAGGGTTTCTCACGGAATCAACCTCAATTAGGGTTTCTCATGGAATCAACCTCAATTAGGGTTTCTCATGAAATCAACCTCAATTAGGGTTTCTCATGGAATCAACCTCAATTAGGGTTTCTCATGGAATCACCCTCAATTAGGGTTTCTCATGGAATCACCCTCAATTAAGGTTTCTCAATTCATATCAATACATCAGGGTTTTACATCACATTACCCTAGTTTAGGGTTTCATGCACTTTACCCTAAAATTAGGGTTTCTTATTCAACTATCCATAATTAGGATTTACTATTCATCCCAATTAGGGTTTCACTCTCCATTCCCATAATTGGGGTTTTATATTATGTTACCCTGAGTTAGAGTTAGGGTTCATTAATCTTCTGGATTAGGGTTTCATGATCTCTTTACTAAGGATCATAACCTAATCACCACATGATTAATACTCATGTATGAATTCCTTTCTATCATCCTTTCAACTTGATTAGGTTTACATCAACCCTTCAATCAAGTACATACATCTATGATTGACATAATGTACTGAGTTATTACTTACTTAAGCTTCAAGGATTAACTCATCTAAGGATTATCAATCACTTAGTATCTTAAAGGTACAACCCTAGTGATTATCTTTGAAATAGATCAGTAACAACCATAGGGTCGTTTTATCTTTCATCACCTTAGGTTTCCAATTGACTTAATCACATTGAAACATCCAAACGTTCTTGACCATTGATGCTCCAAATGGGTTGAAACTGTTTAAGCAAAACAATGATGAAACCGTATGGATAATTCACACTTGAAACCACTTGGGTCTCCAAATGGTTTGAGACCGTTTGATCCCAAATGGTCTTGAGACTGTTTGGTCCAAACTCTCTCAAAACCGAATGAACCAAAAAGGTCTTCCATCACTTAATCATTTCAGGGTTTCAATCATTGAACCATCTATCAATTGAACCACTGATTTATTATTCAATTGAACCATTGAATCACCCTTCAATTAGACCTTCAATTAGGGTTTGGAACCCAATTGAACTAGGGTTTATAATCAGGAGACCATCAATTAGGGTTTTGAAATCAAGGAACCATCAATGGTTAACATTGTGGAACCGATTCAATTGAAATCAATGAATCATCATCAAATTATGATATGACCTGACCTCAAACGATCTTGAGGTCATTTGGATGACCTCCAAACGGTCTTGAGACCATTTTCCTCATCCCATCATTGAAATTTGTGAAATTTAATTAGGGTTTAGATCATTGGATTGATCATCACATTAGCTATTGATTGCATTTCAATTTGATATCTATGGATCTTCAAATACTCAACCATACTCAACCCTAGACCTCCAAACGGTCTTGGTTGACTTCCAAACGGTCTTGAGACCGTTTGGGTGACCTCCAAATAGTCTTGAGACTGTTTGGGTTAGTCAACCCAAAAATTAACCCAAAACAATTAAGAATTCAACACTCAACCCGATTAGGGTTTGATACTTGATGGACCTTTAACTGATGAACCCTTTGAAACCAATCATTGGGATTTAATGGATCATAAACCATAAACATCAGCATATTTCCTCAAATGGTCAACCATTGCAAATGGTCAACCACTCCAAACGGTTTGAAACCATTTGGTTTCAAACGATTTGATGAAACCGTTTGGCCAATTTCAATGAAACTGACTGGTTTCCAATTTTTGAAACCGTTTTCCTAGGATATTTTTGAGGTGTGTTCTTAGGATGATGTCATCATCATAAAGAAATGATCCTTCATATTTTTCTATAATTTTCATGGTGGTTCTAATGATTTGATCAAGTGAATTTCAAGAAGAACAAATGATCAACAATTGATAAGGAATTGAATGCAATAACAATAGTAAGGGTTCAACTTATAAAATCCACCTCCAATTGAGCTTCAAAGATTCAATCTCACGTCAACAATGATGGATGCAACTCCTTTCACTATCCCAAGGCTCGTCCTCAAGCTTTGAGTGAAAAGGAATGGTTAGAATTGAAGATGGGATCGAGATAAGAAGAAATCATGCATTGATTTTCGATTTCCACCATGGAATCAAGGTGAAAGAAGGTCAAGAATCTTACCAACAGGTTGGGGGTCGTCCTCCTATTGCTCCAAGCTCCCTTGGTCGTTTTAGAAAGCAAGAAGTGAAGGTGGATTCGAAATTACCCATCCAAGCTATGGATAAAGGAGCATATATGCATTTTATTAAAAATTCATTTAAGAGAGAGAAAGTAGGGATTATCTCCTCCATTTCATTGCCACTTTCCCCCTTACCTTCCTTGGTTACGAGGCTATCTTCTTTTCCTATTATTCCTCTCAATTATCCATGATTTAAAGGAAAGCAAATTAAGCACCTTAAATCATTTTATAATAATATCCATAAGTGAGTGGATATTTCTTTTTCTTATAATAATGTGAGTGGGTTCTTCACCTGCTTAAGATATTTTGGTTGCCTTTTCAAGGCACAAGGACGTACACATATATGGATTCCAAACAACACAATTTTAGTTGAAGATCACTTCAATTAATATATTTATTTTTGCATTAAATTGAAGTAAAGTTCCAATTATGCTTAAATCTTGATTATTTTAATATCAAGATTCTCTCTCCTCCAAAGTTCAAATGAGGCACCCCTCTCATTTTCTTTGATATACTTGATGTCAAGAAACATTAGGGACTATTTTGAAGTGGTAATTTGCATATTGAACCCTAGGTTTTGGGTAGTTTGCACATTACACCAAAACTAGGTTTTAATGCACAAACATTGCTTTATCAGCTCTTTCTTGGTACTCAGGATACCACAAGCCATACATCTGCATCATCTTCATTCTCATGATGCTTCAACACATGAGGAGAATATTATCATGTAACATTTGCAATTTAACCCCTCAACTTGGGTAATTTGCACTTTAGTCCAAAACAAGCAAAACAATGTTTCAACATTATTCGAAAAGGACTAAAATTGAAACATAAGTTCCTCTTGAACCTTAATTACTTTTCAAGAAATAAGAGAAAGCATATAATTAACTTTATTAAGTAAAACATATATGGTTAAGGCATAACCCAGGTCAGGGATGTTACAAATCATAAACCCCTAATAAGGATTTCGTCCACGAAATCCCAGATAAAAGGAGACAAATTTTATTCATTCGTTATATCATGAAGTCTCCACATAATATCTCATTGTTATGGAGACACCATATAACTTTGATCAATACAAAGTTCTTCCACATAAAATTCTCATAGAATCAAACACATAGGACACATACTCCACTATCCTTTCGTTATTGACTGTTGAGTTAATTCTGTGTCAGGTAACACACTTCTTATTTAGATAGAGGTTATTTGTTAATTTAATTTGATAAACTTTTCTTGCGATAATTTTACAATTATTCATTCAAATAGTTCATTCTCATCAATGTTATGTTTATGCAAAGCATAAACCCCTAACATATGATGTCCATACAACATTAGGTAACTGGACTGATTCCACAGTTAACCATTCCAGGTAACCATAATAAAATAGACTGATATTTCTCAGATACCAGAATTCCTTACCTTGGTATCTAACACATGTGTTAATAACACATCATATCCTCATCTTCATTTTTGTTTATAAGTTGATTTTTAATTAAATCAAATTCCTCCGTATATCAATTAGAATGTGGTAGAAATATCCATGCCACATCTCCTTCTTGATAAGGCTTCTTTGGATTATTTCAGAATGATTACTTGATTAGAGTAATCAGAAAGATAACAATCTAGGTATGTCATACTTACCTTGCCTTCAATAAATAAATACCTGTCCAGGGTATTCAAGAACTGAAATTAGGTAGTATGTATTTATTTTATTTATGTTTTCATCTCTTTGAATTTGATATACTTAATATCTCATATTTTCTCTGAGTTCCTTTTTCATCTTTTCCCTCCCTTAATGAAGAAAGAGAAATTTCAAAACATATAAAAGAATTTTAAACTAAACACAAGTTTTCATCCTACTTATCTCTTCCTCATATCCTCAAAGGATTATACAGATGAACTAAATAACACCTACTTTTCTTATAGTAGGGAACTAAATAACAACTACATATGGTATCAACGCTGTCAGATCAGGTTTTGCTAAAGATCATGTCTAATCAGACGGTGGTGATTTTTGGGCGACCTAAAGTGGTGCATATACCTAATCAAGGCAACCCTAAGCAATCTATCACGTCATTAGCCACCAGACAAGTCTCAAGAAGGAGAGGAGAGAAGAACGGAGCCGAGAGCTACGCCCCGATCATTTCGAGAGCCGCAGAAGACATTTTCCACCGTCGGAAGGCTGTAGAACGTTCACCCCGCGCCAACGAATGCCCGGATCTTCTCCGTTCAGGGGTTACACAACACCTATCCACGTTTTCTCCTTTCCTCATGTTGTTTTTCATTGAGATGAACATGCGGGGCTAATCCCCTTTATCTTTAGGACCAAGAGTAGCCCGGGTAATCGTTGTATGATAGTTTTGACATAGTTATCATAATTTGTCTCTAAATCTGTGGTATGATTTTATTTTCTCCATTATATCATTATGATTGATCACCCTAATGATAATATAATACCTTTAATTACTTTGAAAGAAGAATTAATGGTAGAAAAGAGACGATAATCACATTAACTAATAAATCATTTGAATAAGGTGATGTACAGTTAATGGTGGAAACCCAGAGTGTGATCTTCATGCACCTAATTTAGGGTATAGGTTACTACTACCGTGGAACCGACCTAGATTTAGGTAGTGAATTGTATCGCGATAGTGAACAATTTTGACTACAGGCCACTACCCGGAATAGGAGACGAATTAGGATAATTGTGTAGGAACTAGTACAACGAGAACTTGCGGTGAAATCGCAATCCTGAAGATTCCACCTTTAATTGATTAAACCAACTATTTAATCGATTGTTTTGCTTTCTTTTACTTTTATTTTCTTTTTCAATCAACTCTCAAACCATTTTAACCAGTCTGCGAACAGTTAGTAGTAGTCTATCCAAAATCCATTCCCTGAGTTCAACTCGGGCCTCACAAAGGCCTATATTACTTTGGCGCGTGCACTTGCGTTATACGCATGGTAAATTCATGTCATCAGACACAAAAGTTTGTTCAAATTTCCCACCATAGCCTTGGTGAGAAACTATCGCAGCAAGGCTAACTCTTATTCAGGGGAGATGCTAGACGAGGTAATAGCAGGGAGTATGTCAACACCCTAATTTACAAGGGCGACCCGAGAGCTCATGTCGTCTCTTAGAGGGGGATCCATCGACATTCCAAAATGAGGGTTTATCAGTGTGGAGAACCCTTCCGAGATGCTAGACTGGGGGGTATCACTAATGTTGTCAGACAAGTTGGATCTCCTGAAACATAGGTATAGCGTATAAGGCAAAACGTCCTAAGGAAAGTTTTTGAGATAGACAGATTAGCAAGAACAAACATGCTCTGATACTATCTTGTAACGAGTGGGACCCAAGAGGGGACCACTCTTACTTAATTTAAGAAAATAAATGCATGATACCCCAATCATTCATACACATAAAATAAAACCATTCAAATGAATGGGGCATACGATATTTTTTTAAATAGAATGATAATAGGAACATAGTTTTCTTCTAGCTGAAAGTAAATCGAACAATTACAAAATTTTCTTGTTTGAGCTCAATAAAGGGGACATGAATGGCTCTGACAAGATTTAAATCCAAAACTAATAGGATCAATTTGCTGCGAGCAACCTGTCCATCTTAAAAATCTTCTGGTAGCTAGATCCGATCGATCGACACCCCCTATCTCCTGGTCCTCAGGCTGTGCAATCTCTGAATGGGTTGTAGGCAACACCCAAGAGAGATAAAAACAAAAGAAAGGATGTTAGAGAATGTTGAGGAGATGCAAAGTAAAATAATTAAGCATTTAATTTAAGCAAGGAATGTTTCAACTTAAGAGATGCCAATAATGAGATATTCAATAGAGGAGGGTTTTCAAAAGATTTAACATGTCTAAAAGATGGATTTTATGAAGGATATGATAATTAAAAGGAGTCTTGCCATATACTTATACATCAATATTAACAAATAATAAATAGTTGCATGGTAATAAAAAAGTACCTACTAGCATATACTAAAAAGCAAGGTAGGAACACATATATATTTCATACAAGAGGGTAGGAGGACTAAAATCTCAATGCCAAACAAATATAGTATTTTGTAGGGGAATAAAAACAAATGCATGGCAGGGGAATATAACCCAATTCCTAATATCATATGTGACAAGGGAAAAACCCAATGCTTATGTCATGTCACTACTTATAGTTATGACCAATGTTCTGAAATGTGTTATGCGGTATGTGTTCGGTCAGGGTACCTCATAGAGTATAAGCAGAATGCGGGAGTATAAGCGGGGCACATGCATTTTTGGATTTTTTTAAATAAATTCTATATTTTATACATATACTTAATAAAAAAATCATAATCATAAATTTCATACTATATAGTTTTGTAGCCTAATAGCCCAAAATGTACCAACAAATCATTACATCATAGAAAAAGAAACACATATTTTCCAATCATCAAGAAGAAAAATCAGTCAACAAAATCCTAAGCTTATATAATGTACTAGAATATACAAGTAATACAACACACTAACACATGTAGTTAATAGCAGAACATTTATTGAATGAACACAATAAGAATAATCACAGTAATACAACACATGGTAGTTCAAAGTAGAAATAGAAAAAGAACATCAAAAACAAAATCAAAACATCAAAATGATATGAAGAAATCAAGTCAGTAATAAATAGAGAAGAAAAAGTCATAGGGAATATAAATTACTCCCTAGGCAACACACAAATTCGATACTTTGTTAAAGTAAATATCATATCCAATTAATATCTGCAATAGATTCCCCTTTTATACAAGACAAAATAAGAACTGTAGCAAGTGCAACATGTTCTAATCTTAAAGCAAAATAGAAGAGGAAAAAAAGAGTAATGGAAAGAGCATAATGAAACATTAACAATTGTAAAATGTAATAATATATTTTACACCGCTCAGGTAGTAAAATTTCAAAATCTGATTTAAAACCAACTATATAGAAGTAGTTATTTAATCGGGTTGATTTTATTTGAGGTTTATTTATTTTTTTACTTAAGTCACCAAATGAAATGCGGGGCCTAAGCGGCCGCATATACGGACCACAGGCCGCATATTCGGTCCATGCCCAAAAATAGCACTGCATAGTTATAAGGGAGAGACTGAGGGCCGCATAAGTGGCATCATGCAGGGCATATGAGAACACTGGTTATGACTAGTCAATCACTCATGCAAATAGGGTAGGAAATAAAAAAGTATAGTTATTTTCATACAAAGGATGAGAATATCGAGTTTTCATCAAGTGGGGTCAGAGGACCCAAATCATTAAAAAAATTAGGTCAGAAGAGAATTGATATGTTATTCAAAAATTAAAGTTAATAAACCAGGAAAATATTCACAAGGAAGAGTACTTTCATAAGATTATATGAATGTCCACAATTTAATCAATGCCTCATATGGGAAAAGGATTTTAAGTCATGATATTATGCCCACTTTAAATGGGTGGTTGCACATACACGGGTTTGAGTATTAAATTAGAGATCAAATTCTACCCTTCCAAGTTTAAAGTCAACTCAAACCTACATTTAATATTTTGTATATCAATTAGGGTTCAATTAATGCTACATAAGATGAAACTCTAGAATCCAAATCTTTATTAAAACCCGAGTTTGAGTTTTGAAATTAACCTAACACAAGGTTCAGGGTTACTGAACATTAAAATTTTCCCTTCAATGTCAATTAGTGAATAAGATAGATTGAAATAATAAAAATCTAGTCTTTAAAACTTTGAAATTAGGCAATGACAACCATAACAAAAGATAGGGGAATATCTCATAAATTCTAGAACATATTGTTCTATAATATTTGGAGCTTCCAGTAAAAAGGTATGATTTTTACAAAGTTTGTAATATAATGATATAAGAAATGACTTGAATATCCTTACATGATGATTTGCAACTTAGGTCATGATAGGGGCTTTATTGTCCTATGCCTATTGGTTTAATAACGTGACAAAAGAACTTAGCAACAACATTGAGTTACAAAAAAGCCCATGCAAAAAAATGTGAGGAAAGTTGAGAGGGACGAAGTTGTAAATCGGAGGGTGGTCATCATCCATGTTCCTGCTCGTGCCCTGGATGCAAGCTGACAGAATTAGCGGGCCCAATTTAGGGAAAACTAGATCCATGGAAAATGAATGATTTTGTCTAGAAGGGAACGAAGACAGAGATCCACAAAATCTTACCCTTGTGAGAATTGATCTGAGGAAGAGATGTTGGCGAGATATCAATGTCAGGAGCTGGAGACCATAACTCAACTAGTTGGAGGTGAATCATGAGGTCAGGACTCATTGCTTCTAGGTTTGAGTCTCTGGATGTGAGGAGGAAGTGTGGATGGGATTAGATATATATAGGGCTCTAAGTTATAGTCTCTGGTGTTGGGGCTCTGAGAGGCTTTGGGAGGAGAATTAGGCAAATTTCATATAAGTCAAACAAAGCATGAATTAATATCCATCTTGTGCAGATTCTCTCAAGGAATGCATTGCAACAAGAATCTTGAACTTTCATTGGCTAGAGAGTGAGAAAGGGGTGAAAGGAAAAACACAATCGGATTGTGTACAACACTCATACCAGACCTCTCTTACTTGATGTAGGAGATGGGTTTGGCACCACCTAATCATAATTGGACAACTGAGGATTAGCCCACATTAGTAAGGAAGGTGTGGCTTTAATTAAACATCTGAAATTTTGTGAACTTGGATATTTGACTTATAAGTTTCTTTCCTTAGGAAATTAAGTGACCAAATAATGCCCTATTTATCTAAAAAATTGTAGGACCCAATTGAGGGGCAAGGAATCCAATTTTGCCATTATTTTTAGTGTTTGACAAAGTGGCAACCCGCCACACTAAACGATATTACTCAAAATCAAAACACCCATCATACATTAATTAATCATATTGCCAAAAAAGTACATAATTAAAACTGAATAAGTTTTCAAACATTTTAGAGAATATTTGCACAAAGGTCCAACTATTGCATATATTCATACCAACTCACTTTACCCAAGTTTCATGGCCACAACCACAACATGTATACAAAAGATGTTGTTCACATAATTAAGACATTTACATAAAGTGTGAACCAAGGCTTAAAAAAATTTGAGTCGATATACATGATATGAAAACTCCCTACCGGACCTGATAGTACAGAGAAAAATCTAGGACTCTACAAATATAACAAACCTTCTGACTCTACTAATCTTCAAATTGCTCCTCCACTAGTATATAACCGACCTTTAGTGTCAGTTATTTAAGGCCTTTAGTTTCGGTTTCTAAGCGACACCTATGCGGGCGACGCTAAAAGCCCAGCCGTTACGCGTCGGTTAAAAAACTGACGCCAAAACCCTTCGCACGCCACCGAAAATGCGCCAACAGGGTACTATAGGCGTCAGTTATTAGATAAGAAACCGATTCCATATACCTTCACACCACAGAAGGGCGCCATCTTGGGCACTATCAGTGTCGGTTATTAGATAAGAAACTGACGTCATATAACTCCCAACACGGCCGTGTTGGCCAGCATGGCCGTGGTGTCTGGTCCGCTTCCACGGCCGTGCACTCCCAACACGACCGTGCTGGCCAGCCCGGCCGTGGTGTCTGGTCCGCTGCCACGGCCGTGCTGACCAACACGGCTGTGGTGTTAAGGAAATAGATGTCAGTTACTATTAGAAACCGACACTGTAACAATGTGGCGTCGGTTTTATACAAATAATCGACGCCTATTTTTTGTTTTTTTTTCCTGTCAGTCTACAGACCTGCTATATGGCTGGTCGCAGGATGAGAAACCTGCAACTCAGTTATGAACTGTAGGTTTTATGACATCCATTGATATCAGTCAACAACAGGCCACAAACCTACAAAATTAACAACAAAAATATTCACACATTTAGCAATGCAACCTGCAGTTCCATTTGATTTTCACACATTTAGAAACATTCATGTAGCTAGCAATCTGTAGTTCCATTCATTTTCACATTCACACATGTAGAAACATTCATATAGCAACCAACAATTTCATTCATTTTCACTCAGACACATGTAGAAACATCCAGACATGTAGAAACATTCACACATATATTATAATTCAGAAATTCATTTACAAAATATCATTCTTTAGTCATTATTCGCTATCATCATCCCAATTATATCTTAAAACCCCCACTTTTTGTATGGCTGTTGCCCATTCTTCTCTTACTTCATTTAATTCTCCCGTCGTGTAGGGAGCATGTACATCTGGTAAGGCCGTTCCTGTAGTGTGGCCAGTTTTAAACACCTGTAAAGAGAATGATATATATATATATATATATAATTAATGAGCTATAAATAAGATTGATATATTTCATATTATCTAATGAGACTATATAATACCTCAGCAATCGATGTCCATTGCGGCATATTTGATAATCATGTGCATAAATCACATCACATAGTATCCACATGCCCATCCGTTGTCTTGTGTAGCACACTATAAATTCAAACATACAAAATATTAAAAAATACAACTAATTAAGCACTCTTCACATAAATAATATATACATATATTGTAGTTGGGAACTTACTTTCACGTTCTTCCAAATTATTGGCTGGTTCTTTTTCGCGGGGACCTGTCCTCCAGCCTTTTTGAACTCATCAAAACCCCTACATGTTAATGTAACACAGTACATTGCATAATTAAATAGTAATGTAATAACATATGTTAACGGATATGAAAATGAAATATTTCTCACCGGAATAATGCCATTTTCATTATGTGTCCATATTTTGTATTCAATTTACTCCCCTTAGGATCTAGATAATAGACAGTGAACGTCTCGGGGACAATAACCAGTAAATACCAATGCATACCACTAGAGGTAAAAAAGTTAAAAATTAATAACTCAAAATCCACAATAAAAATATAATTTTCTTAAGTCCAAATTATAATAAGCAAAGTAAACTTACTCTACATTGAATATAGCCATTATCACCGTCTTCTTATTTTGAGCAAAAATTGTAAAAGCCTCACAACAGTATTGTTGAACTGACGGAGGGTCTTTAGCTACTAGACTAATTAAAGATGGAATCAAAAATCCTACATGTTCGAATGCAAAATATGCACATATCTTGTCTAAGTAGCTGCAAAATATGTATTAATTATGCATGCATTAATAAATAAGAAACTAGATCACCAGATCCTACACAAGGTATATGGATGTATAAAGAAGATCTCACCTTATCCATAGCTCTATCACAGATGTATTTATCCAATCATATCGAAACAACTCCAAAATATCTTGTATAAATAGTTGGCTTTCGTATGATTGACCTGCAACATATGAATCTATAGAAACAATTATAGGGAAATTTATATCATGTTCTCCTAACCATATTGCCATACCCCTACAGTTAGGACCTAACGGGACAGGTAGGTCCTGTGGAACCCAACTGGGTAATGTAGGAGGTGGAAGTGGATGCCTAGATACTGTGGGTGTATTATTTTTAACCTGTATATATATATATATATATATATATATATATATATATATATATATATATATATATAAATTTCAGATCAACTGACATCATATACACACACTAACAATTTAACGTAATGTAAATTTACCATACAGTTTCAATAAAGATGACATTCGCTTTTAGCCACAATATCACTCCGCCTTCTACCTCACCAAGCGTTTCACAATCTGGGTGGGCATATGGCAATGGAAGATCCATCCAATTGGGGAATATATGTACCATGCTCACACGAATCCAACCAGCTGGTAATGGAGACCTGTGAAATATTTCTCCTGGTAGGGATGGGTAAGACGACGCCTCTGCAACGACATATTCATTAACTTTTAGACGGCATGGCTTCAACCCCTACAAATTTTTGTGTAAAGAATGTTATATACATATATACATATCATCTTTTTTTAAAACGACTACAATTTCATATATACATATCATCTTGAAAACATATCATCTTGAATTAAAAAACTGGTTACTATGTCATAAAAATACTTACAGCAGATTTGCTAGGTGGTGGGTCTACAGGATTACTCCCAACCTCTGCAGTAGGAGTAGAGCCTGTAGTAGGAGACACCATAGGTATTGTCTGGTAAGTGGCAGTCTGAGATGCTTGCCACTTTTTCATTGCTTCTTCAAGTTTCCTATCAAATAGCTTATCTACCTATACATGGATAAAAGAAACGTAAAATTCTAATTATTGAATTCTCTTTTACAGTAACATCTACAAGGAAAAAATATTTTACCTCTTCTTGTGAAAGTCCCACTTTTGGGACATGTTTGCGCTGGGATGGCCCAAAAAAAGCTTTGATGCCCACACCAGCGCCTGCAGCCCTAACACGTCCAGGATGCTCTGGGTTACCCAGAGCAACTGTCAATTCATCCCTTATGCCCTCAGGGATGAACTTGCCTTGTTTCCTCAGCTCGTGCAGCTCCCTCTAATCGCCAAAACAAAAATTTATAATTAAGTAAACACCACAAATAATCAATATTCGAACGATTACTGTAAGAGTTGTATTTTACCATTTTTGCAGCCGCCTCAGCAGTTGCGGGCTTCCTTATTTCTCCCTTCTTATTTTTCCTCCCAGCTATCCAGACATCATGGCGAGGCAGAGGTGTGCTACCTATAGTGGAGGACTCCTGAGTAGCAGCAGACTGAGCAGTAGCCTCAGACTGTAGTCTTTGGCGAATGCCTGCATACCCCTTTGGACCCATTGTGTGGTCATGCACATTCAGTGCATGCCTTGATCTTTGTGCCTCACTGAGGGCCTAGTTAGTATGCACATTAATGATTTTGTTAGTAATAGTAAATGTTAATCTTAAATAGGCGAATACAACATATATTAATGAGATTGGGACTGACGCCTAATACTTTGAATTCATCAGTTTGTCTTGAAGCAACAAACGTGTCCCATTCTTCTTTGTCCAGGAAGTTCCACTGTTTAGTGGATGTCTTCTTCCTCTTGTCAACTTATTTTATGTATTCTCGGGAGAGATTTGTCCTATAGTTCCTTAGGACTCTCCCACAGTGTTGCATCACACATTTACGATGCAACTTTTCATCCAATTCAAATATACTCTACAAATTAGAATTGCTATTAACTAGTATCCAAAAAATTAGTAATATACAAAATATAATTGCAAATTAATAATAACTCACACATAAATCCTTCCACATTACGTATTTCTTCTCCTTAGAAACTTTATGCTAAGAATCTATCTTACAACCACAATGGCTACGAGTAACATACCCAAGATATGAAACAAATGAATTGCGATTCACACCAGATGCATTTCCTGCATAATCAAAATCCACAACAAGTTTGGGTCCATTGCCCTTTTGCGCTATTAACTTCTTCATCATAGTGATGCCCCTTCTCTTGTCAACTTTTTGGTGTTGCTGATCAAGTGCCTCAAGTGCTTCAGATGGTACATGTGCATCATCAACCTAAAATTTGACAAAATAAACACATTTACAAGATATAATTATAAATGGACATATAGATATAAATATATGATATATTTTTAAAACTTACATTGTGAGGCGGTGTATTGATGTCCTCACCCTCACGGTAATCATCAGCATGGTCATCAGGAGAATGCTCAGCCATCTGAAAATTCACATTCACATTGTAAAGTTCACATTGTAAAGTAATTCAAATTGTAAAGCTCACATTGTAAAGTTCACATTCACATTGTAAAGTAATTCACATTGTAAAGTTCACATTATAAAGTAATTCACATTGTAAAGTTCACATTCACATTGTAAAGTTCACATTGTAAAGCTCACATTGTAAAGTTCACATTCACATTGTAAAGTAATTCACATTGTAAAGTTCACATTATAAAGTAATTCACATTGTAAAATTCACATTATAAAGTTCACATTCACATTGTAAAGTTCACATTCAGAAAAATAAAACATATAAAAAAATATAAACATGCCTCTAATATTGTGATTTTTTATCAATTAACAATCCTTCATTATGATCTCCGCGCACATACAAGTCATCATTAGCTTCAATATTTGCTGGTGTTGGCAACCCAACTGAGAATGGACTGGAGTCATCATACTTATCATAGTACTGTTCTTCATCTATATGATCTTCAATGAACTGTCTTTTACCATGAAGAACAACTGACCATTTATCATTTGCGGGATCATCGATATAAAATACTTGTTTCACATGTGATGCCAATATGAATGGTTCACCCTTCTCGCCAATCTTTTCAAAGTTCACTAAAGTGAAACCCAATTCATCCACAATAACTCCTTTGGTGTTATCAACCCAATTACATTTGAAGAGCGGAATTCTGAAATCTATGTAGTCAAACTCCCATATGTCTTCAATGACACCGTAATATGACATTTTAGCTTCACGTGGACTCTTATCCTTTGCACTTGCAAAAAACATAGTCGATGCTTGAAGGGTAACCCCACTGTTTTGGACGACACTCTTATCATCTTGGCGCTTTGTGTAATATGTGAATCCATTAATGTCATACCCTTCATAAGACATAACAGTCAATTTTGGTTTAAAGGCGAAGCATTTGATAGTTTCAGTAATATCATATGGTATTTGAGATAGTTGATGTAAGACTTTATTTTCAAACCACTTAATAAATGTCTTGTTATGCTCTCTAGCAAGCCACATTGTATTGGCTCGAGGATATTGTCTCTTGATGAAATTGGTATGTTCCTTGATATAAACGTTCACTTCGTCCATGTTGTGTAAAATATACCAGTGACCTTGTTCAAAATGCTCACGACTGATTACTTTCACACGTGATCCCAAAATTCCTTTGCCAAATTGCTCGTCAGTATTCTTGTCATTATCAGGAGTGTCATTACCACTGAGAAAGTCATTGCAAAAATCCATAACCTCTCTCGCCACATAACCCTCGATAATACTCCCTTCAGGCCGATAACGGTTTCGAACATCACTTTTAAAAATGCTCATGTATCATTCAAAGGGATACATCCAATGCAAGAAAATTGGTCCCAACATTTTCACTTCCCTAGTCAAGTGGACAACAAGATGTACCATGATATCAAAGAACGACGGAGGAAAATACATCTCAAGCTGACATAGGGTAACAACCACTTCTCTTTGCAATTTATCGAGAGTATCAAGGTCAATAACTTTGTTGCACATACTGTTGAAAAAGAAAGAAAGTCTGATGATTGCAAACCTTACATGCTTCAGCAGTATAGATCTAATTGCCACAGGCAATATTTGTTGCATTAGAGTGTGACAATCATGAGATTTAAGACCTATCAACTTCAGATCTTTCATTGATACCAATCTACGAATGTTGGATGAGTAACCCTGTGGCACCTTAACATTTACCAAACATTCACAAAAAGCTTTCTTCTCCTTTCTAGACAATGTGTAACAAGCGGGAGGTAAGTATGTTCTCTGATTTCCCATTTCACGAAATTCTGTTAATTCTGACCTTATTCCCATTTCACGTAGGTCCAGTCTGGATTTTATCCCATCTTTAGTCTTACCTGGTATATTCAACAAAGTACTAATGACACTATCACATACATTTTTCTCAACGTGCATGACATCGATACAATGCCTGATTGTCAAAGAACTCCAATAAGGAAGATCCCAAAATATTGACTTCTTCTTGAATAAAGATTTGTCACTCTGTGTGGCCATAGTACATTGTGATCTCTTACCAAATTCATTGACAAAGTCTTTTACTCTTTCATAAAACAACCTCCCCTGGTATATGTTTAGGTGTACTCTGTTCCTCATTCAATCCATTGAATGCTTTGCACTTCCTACGATACATATGGAATTTTGTAAGAAACCTTCGATGACCGAGATATACAGTCTTACCGGCATGTTTTAGTCTTGTTGAATCAATGTTCTCTTCACATATAGGACATGCTTTAGCTCCTTTGACACTATATCCAGACAAATTCCCATATGCTGGGAAGTCATTAATAGTGCAAAACAACATAGCATGCAAACGAAATGTCTCTCTTCGTGAAGCATCATAGGTCATCACACCTTCACCCCAGAGTTTCTTTAAAGTCATCAATCAGAGGTTCAAGATAAATATCGATGTCATTTCCAGGTTGTTTAGGGCCCGATATCAACAACGACAACATTACGTACTTATTTTTCATACACAACCAGGGAGGAAGATTGTATATGACAAGCATGAATGGCCAAGTGCTACATTGGCTGCTCAATGTCCCGTACAGATTCATCCCATCTGTACAAAGCCCAAGTCTTAGATTCCTGACTTCTTCACCAAATTCAGGCTACAATAGATCAATCTTCTTCCACTGTGGGGAATCAGACGCATGTCGTAGGATCCCATCATTATTTTTCTTAACATCTGCATGCCACCTCAAATTCTTCACATCTATCGGATTGGCAAATAAGCGTTGAAACCATGATATTATAGGTAGATACCACATTACCTTGGTAGGAGAACCAGTTTTGGACTCCCCAAAGTCATCAATTTATACCGTGACGCACCACATTTTGGACAATCTTTCAAATCCACATAGTCCTTTTGAAATAATACACAATCATTTGGGCATGCGTGTATCTTCTTGGCATCCATTCCCATTGGGCACAATCATTTCTTTACCTGGTATGTTGAGATTGGCAGCTCATTTCCTTCAGGAAGCATTTCTTTCAACAAAGACAACAATGACGTGAAGCTTTTGTCGCTCCATCTATTGTTAGCTTTCAGCTTATACAATCTAAACACAATGCTAAGCTTCATAAACTTAGTACAACCTATGTATAACGATATCTCAGCATCATGCACAATGTTTCTAAAAATGGGAGGTGGATCGGTGTGCTCTACCCCACAACTATCCAACATCGCATCAACGATGTCTACTGGAACTGGTACGTCATCGTAGGAAATTTTTGCTTCCACACAAGCACTGCTATCGACATCCACTAGTTTCAGGTTTGAAATCTCTCCATGCCAGTGCCATTCAGTATAGCCTTGTATAATCCCGTTGCACATGACATGACTTTTGATTTCGTCACCAGTGCTGACTTTCAAGTTGTTACCGCAATGCCTACATGGACAGTAGAACCTATCTCTAGGTTATTTCCTATGTTCCTCGGCAGATCTAATAAACTCAAAAATAAACTCTGGGGTGCAGTGATTGCGAATGGACATCCATGATCTATCCATTCTATGATCAAAGAGAAAACAAGTATATATTACAACAAGATTAGGGTCTAGGGTTAACAGATTAGAGTTTTTGTATGGTTAAAACTTTAGGCCAACAAATACATGTGTTGTCATTCTTATATATAATAAATGTGTACCACCTATCCCATTCTTGAACACCTAATCTCACTAGTAAGTGTATAATGTGTATTGGGTTTTCGAGAAAATTTCGGCAACATTTCCCTACTGTTCTCTAAGTACATATGTACTTAGAGAACAAACGGGGAAATGCTACCAAAATTTTCTCGAAAACCCAATACACATTATACACTTACATCCTAAGTGAGATTAGGTGTTCAAGAACAGTCCCAAATTGGGGACTATCCAAGATTTACTCCTAATGAGTAAATCTTGGACGGGTTTCTAGGCAAACAAATACATGTGCTGTCATTCTTATATATAATAAATGTGTACCACCTATCCCATTCTTGAACACCTAATCTCACTAGTAAGTGTATAATGTGTATTGGGTTTTCAAGAAAATTTCGGCAGCATTTCCCCACTGTTCTCCAAGTACATATGTACTTAGAGAACAAACGGGGAAATGCTACTGAAATTTTCTTGAAAACCCAATACAAATTATACACTTACATCCTAAGTGAGATTAGGTGTTCAAGAACAGTCCCAAACCGGGGACTATCCAAGATTTACTCCTAATGAGTAAATCTTGGATGGGTTTCTAGGCTAATGAGTACATATCCACTACATGTATTTGCTCACTTACATTGCATCACTCACAATTAGAGCATTATTAAATAATAAATCAAGAATTCAATAGTTTTAAACATGCAATAATTCACAATTAGAGCGATAAGATTCACTTTGTACAAACATACATGGCATAATTCAGGCACAATAGCAGGTGTGGTCATTGACCCGATTCAACAATATAAGAATAATTTTAGAAGAGTAATAACCAACAGCAACCACGGTCTGTGTGGGCTGGCACGGCCGTGGCTGTGTTGGCCAACCACACGACCGTGTTGGGTAGCACGGCCATGTGGTCGGCCAACACAGCCACGGCAGTGCCAGCCCACACGGCCGTGGTTGCTGTTGGTAAGGAGAGGGAGAAGAAAGAAGAAGAATAAGAAAGGAGGGCCTACTCTTGGTAGTAGCGTGGAGACGGAGGTGGCGGTGAGCACACCAGCGGCAGTAGACGGCGGGGAGGCAGACGAGTAGAGAAGTAGAGACGCCGGCGTCGAGCAGAGAAGGAGAGGACACCGACGGTGAGCAGAGAAGGAGAGGTAGGCGGCGGCGGTGGCGAGTAGCTGCAGCAGCAGTAGGCGGCGGCACGGAGGCAGGCGGCAGGTGACGCAGCAGCAGGCGGCGGTGACGCAGCAGTAGGTCGGGAATCGTCGGAGCAAAATCATGCGATCTCAATGAAACAAAAGAGAAAGGGGGAAGAGTTCACTGTGCGTGGGGGCTATTAAGTTACTAAACGGCGTCGGTTATTCATAACAACCGACACCTTTATTATTAGGTGTCGGTTATACAAAGACAACCGACGTCAATTGGACATTCCTTTACCCTAATTTTTTTGACGGGGACGGCGCACAAACCCTTATCAACGTCGGTTATTCTAAGAAAACTAATGCCCATATTGTTACTTTTGGCGTGAATTTTATCTTCATTTAACTTTGGTTATTAGGTAAAACACCGACATTGTATCTGATACTTTGGCGCAATTTTTTTTGCTTGAAAAAATTGGATTTCACGGGCTACTTTAGGCGTCGATTGTTTATTCTAGAATCGACGCTAAATAGAAAGCGATACCCATGTCTGGCCACTCGTATACAATATATGTCAGTTTGTGTTGTAAACCGACGATGTAGGTTTTAGGCGTCGGTTCTTATTTAATAACCGATGCATGGAAAGTGACTTCATAAGCCATTTCTGTAGTAGCGCTCCTAGTTATCATGGGTCTGATGGCGTTGTTGACTGTAATGACCCGTTTCCAAATTAGCCATCTAATTAGGGTTTACTTGGATGATTATATGCTTAACTAAGTTGATCATTCTTTAAAACTTGATTAATGATGGTAGTTAAGTTTTTGTGTTTTAAATATAATGAGAAGGTTTAATTATACTTTGATTCACATAATTAGGGTTAAGATTTGGAAACCCTAAGCAGCCAAAATTAGGGTTTTGATGACATATGAATATAGAATTTGATAAGTATAGTGTCTCACTAAATGATTTTTAGTTTTTTATCTGTAACTCTGATTTAAATTTTTTATATGATTTGGATATATCAAATGTGAGAAATTTTAAAAAATATCAGAATTTTTGAAGAATGTTCTGGCCTATTTGTTAGTCAAGTTTCAAACTCGACCGACCATATTTTTATATTGATATAGTAGTGTGGTAATTGAATTTTATATTTTTATTGGTATATCCAATTGATCTCAAATTTTAATTGTAGTTGGGAAACTAGATTATATACAAGATATTAAATTTAATAATTTTGATGATGTTTGATCTCTATAGAGAGGGGTGTCAATCAAGTTCTGTGAAGGACAAACTCGACCGACCATGTTGCAGACTGCAATATAGCCGTGTAGTATTTTATTTGTAGTTATTTATTGGTAACTCAAAATGATATAATTTTTTTACTGTTGCTTATAAACTCAATTTCAGACATCAGGTTAAAGTTTCATAATTTTTGGACGATTTTAGTGTTCTAAAAATTGTGGTGTCGGTCGAGATTATAACTCAGCCGACCAACCAGTCTGAGCAAAATAAAAATATAATGAAGGGCTTGTTTGCAATTGTTCTAAGCACCTCAATTCATCTATATGACTAACCTAACATACAAGGAGCTCTCATAACTCTTCATTCCTATCAAAGAAATGAAATTCTAGAGAGATAGGAGAGCTAGGGTTTTGAGAAGAGAAAGTGGTGGAGATGTTGACCTAGGGTTTCTCTATCCAAGGCATGGTTCAGGAAAGCGGTATGCGGTGTACGGGCGGAGAGGGTACTGCATAGAGTATATGCGGTATGCGGGAGTATATACGGGAGTATATGCGGATTTGGATTTTTTTTATTTCAATAAACTAATTATATATAAAATAATATAGCGAGATCATAAATTAAAATATATAGAGTAGGCATGTGCATCTATTTACTTATAAACATATTAATATGCATGTATGATGTATGATATGCTTATATATATGTATATATGTCTATATATAGAATGTGTTTGTAATATATGTACAAATACTAAAATTTAGGTAAATAGATGTACAAATATATGTATAGTGTGTATAAATGTGAATAAATCAAAATGTATATATACATGCACAAATATGTGATTTTATATTTAGGTATATTGTATATGTATCTATAGATGTTAATATATCAAATGGTATTTGAATAAATGTACAAATGCGTGTGGAAATTTTTTATCTGTATTACAATATATACATATAATTCAATGACTATATCTCAATTTATTTATTTATAAAAATGTGTGTATATATATGCATGTATGTACAAAATGCGTGGACATTAGTTGTGGGCTTTTCGAAAAGCGGAGTTTAATCGGCCGCTTAATCGGCCAAGCGGGAGCATATGCAGCCCATGACCGCTTAGTGGAACGATTAGTAATATGCGGTGCGGTAGGGTGACTGAATAGGTATATGCGGCCGTGCAGACTGATTTCCCGAACAGTGATCCAAGGTATGATGAAATCAAGTAAGTTTAGCTTCTTTGCATAGAATTTCATGGTGAATCTTCTCTCACATGTCAATATTCCGTCCCTTCTCTGATTTGATTCAAAATCACATCAAATCTCCCCCTTTTCTCACTCATTCTCTTCTAATCCTCATTTCTAGGGTTTCCGAGTTGAGGGGAGAAAGAATTGGATTCATTTACTAGAGTTTGATAAAAGAATTGGATTCATTTACTAGAGTTTGATTGAGTTTCCAAAACATCAGAGGTTGATCTACATTTTTAAGGTGATTGGCACCTAAGGTGAGTGTTTTTATCCCTCCTAAGCTCTATAGTCATGTTGAAAGCCTAATTCTATCCGGCTAAAATAATCAAAAACCTTGCTTGTATATGTATGTGATTGGATATTGATTTGGAAAAGATATTGGGGGATCCAATTCTACTAATTTTATAATTTCTCATTTATTGGAACTTGATTAGCTCCTGAGATATTGATTGATGATCCATGTGTAATCTCATGCGTAGATGACTATGCTATTTCATGTGATTTTTTCCTAAAAATCAGCCCAATGACCGATATGCTTGGAATTGAATTGACATGTATAAAATCATATTTGAATTGTACTAGATTGTATTATATGTGTATTCTTGAGTGTTAATGGAAATGAATATATTATATGTATAAGGATCAGTACGAGGTGACCACATATTCTAATTAGCATTGTGTTGTGGAAGTGAATCAAATGAGTCAATCAATCAATGTATACTTATGATTGATGAATGGAATATGTGAAAAATGGAAACTAGGGTTTCCATGTGTGTGAATAGAACTAATGAACCTCTATGCATCATTATGAAATTACTTAGTGATATGGTTCTTATGATGTGTTGAACTAAGGATGACTTCTTGAAAACCCTAGATGTTTAGTATTAAGATGAGTATGGGTGATGAAGCTAGAACTTGTATATGATGTTGTAAATGTGATGAAATGTTGAAAGTAAGTATTAATACTTCAATTAAAAATATCTTACTAATATGATCTAAGCCTAATGCATCTATTTTAGTACAATTTATGGAATAATGATTAGCCCTCATACAAATGTGGGTCCTTTTATATAAGTTACATAACAATGATTTGTGAAGGATGATCAGAGATCATGATGTAAGAAGATGTAATCTAAACCATTCTTTTAAGATGAAGTGATTAGTATAATAAAGAATGATCACAATTGATTATGGAAATGACATTAGTAGTCAATGACATGGTACACTTATCTAAATATAAGAGATATTATGAACAAGATGTACTTAATGGTGATTGCAAGTTAAAGATGAAACTAATGAAGTTAGTATGATGAAGTATTTTATCTTTTATTCTGATTAAATGTGGCTTAGCCCAAATTAAATGAAATATACTAAAAACTGGACTTTGATAAATATTAAGTAGAAGTGAAGCATTGTATGTAAAGTGAATAAAAAAAGATTGGTTCGAATAATGTAATGAACATGAAATGAAAGAAGTTGAGACTGCTGAATATAAAATGAAGGAAAAAGATGGTAATTAGTAGATGATTCTAAGAATGTAACTCTTACCCTAAAATGATGAGTTTGATGATGCTAGTGAATGAAAATCTCAAATGAGGGATTAAGGGATGGACATAATTGTAGTTGAATTTAACTAAAAGATGAAATTCAAGTATTTGAATTGATTTATAAGAATGTGTTCTTGAATTGTGACTTGTACTCTGAGAATGGTATAATAGTACAAACTTCAAATGATAGACAACATGTGTTGATTAGTAACCCCATATGAAGAATGTGAAATAAAAGAGGAAGAGAACTAAGTCTATTATGCATGTATATGCATGAAATTTATTTGCATCTATTGAGATTGGATGGAACAAGCATATGTTGTATGATAAATCTATTTTGAGTATGATAAATGATACATGATATCTATATGATTTTACTATTGCTAGTTTTAATGCCTCTGCTAATATTTGTTAAGAACTGTTATATACAATGAACTGATAAGAAATATGTTAAAATTGAATTGAATATGCACTCCTTACATTTGAGAAACCCTGATAAGGGTAAAGGTTGCATAATGATATTATGTCTAGGGTTGAAAGTCCACTGATGATGATAAAACCATGATGGGGTAAATGCTGGACAATAAGATTATGTCTTGGGCTGAAATCCCACTGTTTATGATTTCTACGAGATGATGTAGAATATAGAAATGATGATATGTGTTGCAATCTACAGATTTATTGTGCTTCTTGTTTTGATCATTGTCCTTATTAATCTGTTTCATGTTATTCTAGTTATGCGAGAATACACAGATATGATATATGATGTTTTGAATTCTTTTAAGATGAGTAAAAGAGATTAATAACAAGTGAAATGATGGAACATCTAATTAGGTGTCCTGAACACCATGAGTTTCCCCTGAGGACCACACTGGGGAAACAAAACAGATCTCCTTACAATAATCAATGAATTATGAGAAGGATTTTTGAAGTGTGGATTGAGACCTTAAAGGTTAGACCACCAGGATTTACGAGTGAGTCATCTGGAGTGGCTCTATCCCTAAATCCTTGCTGTGAAAGTCATGTCCAGATGGAATATACTCTGATGAAATAAACTATGTGAAATGTAAAAATATGTGAAATACTATGATATGTGATATACTATTTTGTTGGTTCCTATCTTGTGTACCCGAGATGAGGATGTGAGCCTCTTTAGGCAACCCTGAGGTGGCCATGGTCTGTTGTTGATATCTTAGGGTGGTCAGATAAACCCTAAGATAGTGACGGTGAGTCGTTGACACGAGAATCAGGCGTGGTGACTTCTACTTGGTGAGGTACAAGCCAAGTAGTTTCAGGGCAAATGAATAAAAGATGATAAATCATGTAGAACGTGATTTGAATGGTTGTTACATTCCTTGTACTGCTACTTGATGATTTGTCCTTGTTGATTATGATTCTTGTTGTGGAAAGTAATCATGATGCTATGGACTTTTCTATTTTACATTATGAAATTTCATGTTGATAAGTTATAAATGATGGGATTTATATCCATTCTGAATATGAGTTGGATTGCTTGCTATTTGATAGTATTGTTTGGTAGATATGTATTATGTGTACTTCAGCTTTAGGATTGCAGGATGTGTTCATGGTCCGGCTGGTGGAGTGTCACAAGGATAATGTTATTGTTATGTATTGATTCAAAATGCTTAGAACTTGTCTTATTTCTCATGTAGTAGGGTTCTTAATTTGAACTAAGAAGTATCTGCTAATTTGTTCATAAACATGCTCTAAAAGACGTTTCAAAGTTATAATTGGTTTAAGTGATTACCTTATCTATTGGATTTGATTACCATTGTAAGTTATATATGACTTATGATAGAACTATCTACTAGACTTTTCCATATATGCATGTTTCTGTTAAATTTATTATACTTAATCTGATGTTGATGCATGCACCTAGCTTGAGTGGGAGGTATCCACTCATTGGGGCTCTATATGAGTCTCATGAGGTTGTTTCAAATGTTTTTTAGGTATAATACTATCCAACAGAAAGGTCATGACAAAGAAGATATAAATAGCATAATATAGATAGATTAGAATGTCCCTGTACTCTCTTTTTCTCAGCATGGATTGTAGACTAAGTCTAATCATCAATGTACATGAATCTGATGTAATTGAATCATATATGGGAACAAGATTTGATTCTAGTTTTAATGGAGTTGAATAAGATTTGTGATATCTAAATGTGATGTCCTTGATGTGACATTGATTTATGAATTTGGAAAGAACGAAAAAGGAAAAATTCACCTGTGATTTTTGTATAATGTTTCAATCGCCGTTGTCGAGAATTCATTGTTTTATTTCATAATCTGGGTTTAGATTTAGGGATTATCTCTAATGGTTGGCATTTATATTGATCAAAAGAGAGGTCCCGACACTGATGATCACCTAAATATATGTGGTGATCCACGAGGTGAGACCCATGTTCTAGAGAGAGATATAACTTCTAAAAACATCTATTGCTTACCAAAGATATGTATATTGAACAATTAAAACAAGTAATATTACAGGGTAGAAATATTATTATAGTTTACACAAGAGTTCAGGCATAGCTAGAATTATAAGTACAATTTATCTCTCTTACCGCATTTAAAACCATATACAATTTAAGAAAACAAGCAAGAATAATCATCCAATTATGATTCGCCAATATTATCCTAATATATATGTTACACGATTGGATTACATATTTTATTAAGTCATGGTGGTTTGATATGCACCACTCAAACTACTAGCCGGCCACTGTGAAGTCGCAAATAGCACCGTCTAAGATATAGGATGGCCATAATCCTAAGATCTCTTCCCCTCAGTTAGTATGAGTCCGCGGTAGTGGCATATTAGTCCAATTACAAAACAACTTAGTCCGCCCTGGGTACACAGGATGTGGTACTAGAAACCAGGGTGTTCAATACTCCAATATGAGTCATGATCGTAGTCATCTTCAATTACATTTACATCCGAGACACTACCTCGACCGCTCTCCAAGTACCTTGGAATCAAGATGACAATGATATACCCTCCCTGCACCCACATATACTCAATAGAATATGACTCCAAGTTCCTTTCAGAATACTCATTTCACTATCTTGCAACATATGACACTAGAATAGTTCTACGCATTCATGGCACTACATGATTAAAGTTTCATTTGATTAATTAAGATAATTGGGTGATTTTGGGCTGCATCAACAAGTTACATACATGATCCTATAGTATGCTTACAAAATAATTTATATGATACAACTTTCAAAGATGTAAAACTTATGAAATATGTTCCATATTGTTCCATCATGGTATACTTGCCCATCCATATCCATAAATAGGACCAAAACCTCCATCCAGGGCGTAAAACAACCCATAAAGCCATTTTTACCAAAATAATAATAACTTCCCATAAGAATAATATTTATATCTGAAATTTTGCACAAAGATTAACAAGTCAGAAATAAGATATCACCCCAAATTTCAGCATAAAAGTCCATCAACTGTAAAAGTTATGGCTTTTCTAAGAACTAAGCCTTTATATGATTAACACCTATCATGCTACCTTCAATAATATAGTTTTGTCTAGCTATCATTACAGAATCCAGAATAGTAATTTAAAGCATTAAAACCACCATTGGTTAACCACCATGTAGTAATATGTAAAGTGTGGGTCAGATTCCTAAGCATCATGTACCAAATATAAGAGTCATTGTATCCATATTTCATAATTTTAGACCTTGCATGCTTAAAGAAAAGCTCATATTACAGAAGGAAAACAATCATAAGGTCTAAGGGAGGCCTAAGAACACATTTCATCATCATTTTCATGTAAAATAGTGCATAAAGGCTATCTTTTCTCATATTATGGGTTTTTCGAGTAAGATTAAAGACATGCACTTAGAAGATAGGCAACAAATGCATTTGAAGTTATATAACTTGCATGGTTAGAGAGAGAAACAAAGAGAGATAAGAATAACTTCAAAAATCCAAGATGGACAACTTCGAATCAACAACAAAACACTGATCTCGGATCACCAAAGCTCCAAGAATGCCTCCTCCTTCCACAATTAGAGGGGAACTAGAACAAGAAAAGAGAAAAAGAAAGTTCTAAAGCCCACATGCATAGAGTTCCAGAAAGAACACTAACAAACTCATCCATAGGAGGAAGGAGGGTGATGAACAACAAGAAAATGAGTGAAGAGGAGATATCTTACATGAAAGAAGCAGGAGGATGATCAACAAATCTAGATCAACCCAAAGAGCCACGATTCCCGCCCACGCATCTACGAAAAATCCATGATCAGTGACCTCGATGGATTCTCCTCTATATCCAAAAAAACAGTACTAAGGTCAGTAAAGATGAGAAGAGAGAAAGAGGGGCGGTATTTATAGGTAGGTGTAAGTTTGCTGCCGTCCAGAAAATCTTAGTGTCCACCAAAAATCTTGCTTACCATAAATCTTACCGACTACCAGAAATCTTACCAATCAAAAATCTTACTGACCACCAAAAATCTTACCGACTAGAATTCTTACAGACCACCAAAAATCTTACCGACCAGAAATTTTACCGACCATCAAAAATCTTACTGACCAAAATTCTTACCAACCACCAAAAATCTTATTGATCAACAGTTACCGATCAGAATTCTGACTGACCATCAAAAATCTTACCGACTAGAAATCTTACCGTTTACCAAAAATCTTGCCAACCAGAATTCTTACCGACCACCAAAAATCTTACAGACCAGAAATCTTACCGACCATCAAAAATATTACCGACCATCAAAAATCTTGCTGACCAAAATTCTTATTAACCACCAAAAATATTGATGACAAGTTGCTCACAAAGTACTAAAATTTATACTTACACCCCCAGATAAATTTCATATAAGTCCACAAATTGTATAAAATTGCATAACTTGAGCATACAAAGTTAGAATTGAACCAATTTTCAGACATATCTTTATTAACTGACATAAAACCATAATCTAAAGTTTTTTTTGAAACTTAACATCCAATAAGGACAAAAAAATTATATTTATTTGTTAAGCAAGGTTAGGGGTCTTATAGACAATTCTAAATCCATCAAACTTGACTAGCTGCCTAAGTAATATTTTGGCATATTTATTTCTTCCTTTATCATTAAGTACTCAAACGTTGTATGAGACTTTCTATTGCTCATACCTATGCATGGGAAAAATATAAAATATTTATTTTGAAATTAGATCCTTCAATGTGGTGAATTTACAAAATTAGTCTAGAGTTAGCATATTATTCTAATTTCTTGTATTAAAGCCTCAAATGTTTTATTGACCAAAACTCTTATAATTGAATATTGTTAACATCCTAGTTCAATCTAACCTAAGAAGAGGGCTCAAAGATAGAAGGTCATATGGTAAAGGGGATATAGTATTATTTACTTAAGTTTGGCTTCGTTACAAGAACTCTTTTGTCAACCAACCACGATAAAATTAGGTTCCCCTGAACTCAGTTAAATGAGGGGAAAATACTATTAAAGAGAGAAGAAGATAAGGAGTGAAGGAGAGTGAGATCATGAAGGGAGAGGAAACCCATACTGTACATCCTATATTTGATCTCCTACCTGAGGTAGGATATGAGTCCAAAGATGCACACTCAAAATCCAACGGCCTATAGGAAAATTGTCTAAAGACCAAAGTGTGAAATCAACTTAAGGGATCCATCTTAAGGAAACCAACAAACTCATTTCATGTGATAGAAAAATCATATCGGCTATAATCCTATTTACAGTGGGATCAATATATTAATAATTATATTCTTTTCTTGAACTGGGATAACAAATATTATCGGACTAGGTATAAAATTGGCATCTTAGATAATTAGAACCCAATGAATCAATTTTGCCATTAGATTTAGGTTTTGAGATGATCTTGTATGACATTTAGTACAATCAAGGTTAAACTCAAATATGTCATTGTTTATTAATATATTTCAACATTATCCTCAAAACTTAGGATTTAGGGCTCTAATGCCCTCATATTATCACCATCAAAGTCATATTAGATTATCCCACATGTAATAGATTATTTTTATACATTTTTTTTCATTAAGCCCCTTAATGTCACATTAACTTATATAATAGCACGGTAACCATTTCGATTTATATGAAAAGTTTAATTATTATCATGTTACACATATTAAGCACATTAGGTACCATCCTAACCATTTATGCACATTTAGAAATTCAAACCTTATTTATCATATTTAGGTTATTATATGTGTATTAGTGATCAATGTGACACATATTTTATATACTCATTCACATATTCAGTCATGGTTAGGTTATTAGGTAGATATGAGTATTCATTCTATATGAAGTGATTACATAACCTAAAGTCATTTATTGTATCATGAATATCATCAAATACACACATATATATTAGGGTTAGTCATTAACTATACATTAGGGTACAAGAATGCGAATTACTAATTATTTTTACATATATGTTTATTAAGAGACGACCAAGCATGTTAGGGTACAACTATAACCTTGTTTGGTCAATTATAATGATGCAAGCATGCTAGCCTCATAATCATGGGATTATAGTTTCTAGAGTCAAGAAAGTCAAATCTCAGTATGTTACATGAATCCACCCCTTAAAAAGGATTTCATACCGGATATCAACATATCCTTTATCTATCAAGGTACTACCCCCACCCCTTAAAAAGGTTTGAACTACCAAGTCAAAAAAAAGTAAATGTACAAGGGCGAGTCTAACAGAACCATGTATATAATCTATCACTTTTTCACTTACTCTTTGAAATCACCATAAAAATCTAGCTTCCAAGGGTAGTCTAACCAAGCATGTGGTTCTATCTTGATTATATAAAACTTATAGCCTACTCCATAATTCTTGTTACATAATTCTATTCTTAAGTCAGATCCCATAGCTTCGAAATAGAAACATAGTATCAACTTAGATCCTAGGAAAAGGCACACAATATCTAATCTCAACACATAAGTGTTAAGTCACTTAAGTTCATCATAAAAATTCCTTAGATCCTATATCATTCTATTATCATAATAAAGGTAGATACTGGTGTAGGTATCTCATCTTAGAAATGTTTCACATAAGGTAAGGCTCCTAGCAGGAACTTAGGAAGGGGTAAAACGTAAGCGAGATAAATACTAAAATAGTCAGATAACTGAATGCCTTGACTCTAATACCACACTTGCAAGGAACGAGACCTGAGAGGGGAGCCACTCACTTACTTTGAAGAAATTATAGAAAAACATCCAATGACAAATTTGAGAATAATATTTCACAAAGGATAGAAGACTAAAATTCAAGTATCTAATGTATCATTCACCATATAATGTAGTAGCGAGAGATAAAAATCTAACTATTATGGCATATATGGCTATTATTGGTCTTCACCACACAGGGTGTACATAAATGATAACTAGAGGAAATAAGCCACATAGGGTAAAATCAACTACTTCAATCTACCTCCCAAGAATGATCAGCTAATCTCGATATGTCATGGTCAGCTGTGGTCCGCACCTCCTTGCACTCTACCTAGGGGTTGGAAGCATACTCCACAAGAGAAGACAAAATAGATGGTGTCATCATAAAATTCCAATATATGCATATAATATAGATTGAGCAACTTTATGGGAAAAAAGTCAACAAGTAGAACAAGGATTCCTAGAGAAGGAGGGAAAGGAACCATCCAAGTGGATATCAAAAGAAAATATTACAATAATATGAAAATAAATAGGTTTACTTTCCATGATTAAAAAAAATGCCTTATTAGCATACACAAAGCAATTAGGGAACATGACCCATCAACATAAATGAAATAATCAACATGTAGTTGATATAAGTATAGTACTAGTGAAATATAACAAAACAATGGTGAGTAGAGCACATAACCCTAAACCTGATGGAGCATGTCACATGACCAAACTCCCAAATATACAACAGTGGGCACAAACTTCAGGTATGGACACAAACCTCCATCCCAAAACATAAAGGCACATAACCTAAAAACCATAGCATATTATAAAACCCTAGTATTACTAAATCTACAAGCATGAAATGTAGATGCAAGTAAGGTTTATGCATGATAAAAAAAAATATTGTCCAACTAAAAGTGTAACATCAAGCCATAAAAATCCATCATCAACAAATTATGGTCCCAATGCACAAACAACACAATACAGAGCAACCCACCAATTAGGGTTCAACTAGAGTTATCATGAACAAGGGTAAAATTCTTAGTAGTCAAAGTACAATATCAATAGAGAAGTTTCAAAATACAATTGATTTTCAATATCAAAGTCTCAAAACAATTTAAATAAATCTCAAAGGAGAGATTTCACATATATCCTTCAAATAAGGTCAAAAGAAAGAGAAAGTAGAAAAATTGCTCAATATAGACTCAAAGGGATGCAACATACCCCAATGACGTGTGTAATAGGTCAGGGTCCAAACCCTAGATCCATACCATGCACTTCACCTAATAACACATTAGGTCGTATATATAATTAAATAAAGTGTGTAGTATACATCATAAAATATCAACTTTTCTACGAGTTGATTTAGGTGATGAAAATGACACTATTGGATATTTCTTATTTTTTTATTCTAAAACATATTTTTACTCATTTTTTTGATAACCAGAGCATTAGTTATGAATGTTGCGAGATAAGGCAATTTACTATTTTTTTTGAGAAATAAATAAAATCAATGGACCATAATGCCCTCTGATCATGCATTAAAACATTGATGTCTGACAAAGAATTAGGGGTTATTTACTCTGAAATCAAACTAATGTGTGACCAAATGAAATCCAAGGCAAAATGACCATACTTCCCATCATATGCGTGATAGAATCAAATTAGACTATGGCCAAAATTGAGAAACCAGAAGCAACCAACTCCCTTGTTTGCTTGTGCAAGACGTAGAACCACAAAGCTGAAGTAGCTCAATCCTGCAACCCCAAACTCATGAACAAAAACAACATCTTGGCCAAAAAAATGGACCATCTTCTTGGTTGCTTGATGACGAGCCCAAAACATTCAAACCCAGGTCAGAAAGGTGCACAAATGACAAAATAGCTAACTCGCAGATACTGGCCAAGGGAAAAGCACCAGAAGTAGGTAAAAGCTGATAATAACAGAAATCCAGTTATGTTGGAGAAAACCCAACATTGCCACAGAGATAACCACATGAAGAACAATAGCCCCACAACACAGATTCAAGAGAAACCCAATTGGTTTGTAAATCTGCAAAGAAGGAAACCAAAAGAGGGAAAAATGAAACACACTTACAAAAAAGAAATTGATTCCTCCTGGAGCATTGCCTGGATTCATGGGGCAAAACTGTAGGGTCTAATGACAATCCCAAGGAGAGAAGGTCCCAAGAGATTTCAGGGAGGCATCCATAAGTATCTGGAGTTTAGAGGAGGGGTGAGAGACCACATGAGCTGCAAC
Source organism: Alisma plantago-aquatica (assembly GCA_963693085.1). Taxonomy (NCBI): domain Eukaryota; kingdom Viridiplantae; phylum Streptophyta; class Magnoliopsida; order Alismatales; family Alismataceae; genus Alisma; species Alisma plantago-aquatica. Next base: position 1,168,290,275 of record OY856409.1, on the reverse strand, counting down.
GTTTGACAGGGAAGAGATTTTGGGTGATCAACGATCATGGAGGTATGTCTATACATATGCAAAGTCCCATCGGGTTGGGAATTCCAAAAAATGATAGGCAATAGGGGAGTGTCAGAAACCAGAGTTGGGGAGAACTCTCTTGTCGACCAACCATGATAAAACTAGGGTTCCCCAAACTTGGTCAAATGAGGGGAAACTATTGGGAAAGAGAGAAGGAGATAAGGAGAAAAGGAGAGGGAGACTGTAAAGGTAGAAGAAACCCTAAACTAAAAACCTATTCTCAATCTCCTACTCGAGGTGGGAGAGGAGTCCCAAGACGTACAACCGCCATCCAGTAACACGTAGGCAAACTAAGTAAAAACCAAAGTGTGAAATCAACTTAACACATCCATGTTAAGGAAACTGAGAAAATCAAGTCACGTAACAAAAAAATCATATCGATTATAGTCCTACTTATATTGGGATCAATATATTAAGAATTATGTTCTATTCTTGAATTGGGATAGAAAATATTATAGGTCTACCTTGAAACTTGGCACCTTAGATAGTTAGAACCCAAGGAATCTGATTTTTCCATTAGATTTAGGTGTTGAGATTATATAGTATGACTCTTAGTACAATTAGGGTTAAACAAAAATATGTCAATATTTATTATTAAATATCAACATTATCCTCGAAACTAAGGATTAAGAGTTCCAATGCCCTTGTATTATCACCATCACATTCATATTAGATTATCTCACAGGAAATAGGTTATTTTATTAAATTTCTCATGAAGTCCATTAAGGTCACATTAACTTTAATAATGGCAAACTAACCATTTCTATTTATATAAAAACCTAGTTATTATCTTGTTACACATATTAAACAAACTAGATACCGTTCCAACCATTTATGCATGTTTATATATGTTTAATGTCTATAAGTGATCATTGTGACACTATTTTGTATACTCATTCACATATTGTGTCATGGTTAGGCTATTAGTTAGATATAAGTCTATCATGATATGTGATGTGATTGCATAACCTAAAGTCATTTAGCATATCATGAATATCATCAAAGACATATATATATATATATATATATATATATATATATATATATATATATAGTCAGGCTAGAATACACTCGAGTGTATTCAGAGCCGAATACATTCAAGTAGTTTTCCATGATGCAATATTTTTTTTATTTCAAAAATCTAATCCATTGATCTTCTTAAACATCTTGTGAATAGCTCATATAACAAATTTGAGCACATTTGGACATTTATTGGTCATGTTATAAAGACCGCAAAAATTATGCATTTCAAATTAGTTTCACGCGTCGATTTTGTTTCCCTTGGATGAGTGACTTACACTCATCCAAATGGGCTCAAAATTTATATGTAGCCTTGTTATAGTATGACAGTGAAGAGAAATGGTTTACATTTTGCAAAAAATAGTCTTGATATGCAAACACACTTGAGTGTATTCGTGCAATCTATACACTCAACTATATTCTAGCCTGACTATATATATATATTAGGGCTAGTCATTAACTATGCATTAGGGTACAAGAATGTAAATTACTCATTATTTGTACATTATATGTTTATTAGGGCACGACCAAGCATCATGGTATAACTCTAGCCTTGTTTGGTCAATTCTATGATGCAAGCATGCTAGCCTACCAATCATAGGATTAGGGTTTCTACAGCTGAGAAAGCAAAATCTCGATATGTTACAATTTAACTTGCTAGGGTGAGTCCATTAGTGGCTATGCCTAAGAAGGGCTCCTCATCGTAGAAAAAAAACATGATTTGATGATTTGTAGTGCATTATTTAGATGATATCAATGATTAAATACAATTTCTTTTATAAAGAAATAGAGGGCATACGAGCAACAAGTTGTGTCGCGAGCCCCTTTTGGATGGAAAAACTAATCTTGCAAAATACTACATCCATAAACCTAGGAATCATAACATTACCGTGCATGACTTCTTGGACCCTTTTGAGAAGATCCACAACTTCTGGTGCTAAGAATCCAAAAGTACCAAATCCAAAATGTATGAATGCATGCTAATTGTCAAAACACACATATCATGCTTGACCACTTTGGCTGCGGTAGCTTTCAGGACAACATGTCCCACAATAAAATCCCCTCCTTTCAAGCCCACCAATGGGGATAGTCCTGTAAGATCCACACACATGGTAAGGAGGCGCGATCACCCCCTCACTAAAATTTTATGGAAAATACACAACATCCATCTATTTCTAGATTATGAAGGATGCATGCATAATAATTTCATTTAAATAAGCATGATCCAAATACAAAAATGTCAATAGTATCAATGGAAAGAAAAGACTAATTTATTACATGTCTTTGATCCAAGTTCACTACATGAGTTTCATGAAACATAAACTAGAAAAGAAAACTATATGATCTAGCAGTAGCAACCTAGACATCAGCAAAGTATCCTTGAATCTACTCCTAAGTAGGTCCTCCTTGGTCTTGTTCCACTCCTTGTCCTAGGCCTGGGTGGTTGGGATCACCTAGCAAGAGGAGAAAACAAGGTATGTGCCAAATAAGGAACAAGAACAAAGATAAGAACAATAAGGAAATTATAGGGTAAAGATTCATCAAGAATAGAGAGGGTCAAGAGTATGCAACACATATCAAATAGGAATCTTGCCATAACAAATAATAAGAAAATTCACATGAATATTAAGTTAGAATAAATTAACTAAGTAGGGTTGAGGCACCTACCAGACCCCAACCAATAGGTGAGGGGATACTAAAAACATTCCCAGTCACCTACAAAATATTTATATATGGGGAGAGTAATCAAATTCCCCTGGGAAAAATAACACATGCCCAAACTATGGGTGGTTGTACATAAGTACCACTACATTAGCTAATAAGTCGAACATATCATCATGCTCAAAGAAACAATATGGCAAGATTAGGAAACAAATAATAGTAACATGGCAAGTGGGTTCAAGACCCATGCAAATAATGAAGTAATTGTGTCAAAAGGATCAATGATAGGAATATGGTTTTAGTCCATGCCTCATTGGGAAATTTGGGTTTGGTTATCAAAAATTCCCAACTTAAGGGATAAGATGAACATACCTTGACTTGAACATTCAAATCAGAGAACAAGTTCTACCCTTCCAAGTCTAAAGTCACTAAAACCTACATATAGTGTTTTATTTATTAGTTAAGGTTCAATGTATGTTATATAGGTGGAAAACCATAGAAATCCAAACATTTATAAAAATCCTAGACCGACTCTTGATCTTGACATGATATTGGGTTTATGATTTCTTATTAATATCTTGACTCAAAATCTCAACTTTATAAAATATTATGTTACCGATAATCATTATTAAAATCATAAGTAAAATCTAAACACAAAAAATAGAAAATTTAAAACTTGGAAACTAGGCAACCAAACCAATGCCACAAGATAGAGAAAAATCTCCCAATTACAAAACATATTTTTGTGTAATATTTGGAGATTCCAGTAAAAAGATGTGAATTTTATAAGGTTTAGGACATTTACTGATTAATTGTGAAAATGCTATTCAAATGACCAAAATAACCCTACGTTATCTTCTTAAAACTTAGGGCGTGGCATATTAATATCATTCACTTATTCATGTGATAAAATCAAGTCAAATGTGGGAAAGTAATAGTACTCATACTGGGTAAGAGTGCTAAAACAAATCAAGGAAAACAAAACTGGGATTTTACCCCTGACACACCTTGCCTACCTGCTCGATTGCCATGGATGCGATCCAGGAGCAACCAAAATGTCTAGAATTTGTGGAATCCAAAAGACACATGTTCATGCCCAAGAATTCACCACAAGAGAGGATAGGGCCTCCAAGAACCTTACCTCCAAAGGAATTGTACCAAGGTGAAGAGAAGAACCCGTAGAGAGATCTGGAAGCACAAGAAAAAAATCATCTTGGCGGTAGAAGAACCAACAACTCATAGAGAAATTAAGATCCGTGGAAGATCACGTGTGATAAGGCGAAGCCCTAGAATAGGTTATATATATGTAGGATGGGTCCTATGGTGTATGGAGTTGGAGATCCAGAATAGGCTTGAGAAAAGATTGGACACTTTTCCAATATTCAATTAAAACATGAGATCTTGTACTAGTTGGATGCGTAATTGAATTTGCAATCTGATACAACTTGTTTCGTGAATTTCTTTGAGAAACGAGGGAGTTATGACCAAAAAACCGAACCCCTTTGTAATACATATGCTATTCATGCGGGTGTCTCCTACTCAAGGTAGGAGACAACTCACCAACCGTTTGATCTACATCAGGTAGTCAGTACATATATGCAATGAATGACATTTAATACAACCGTCCAACTTTAGTCTTTTGATGCATTGAATGTACCAAACTTTGTATAATTTTTTGAGGGTACAAGAGAACTCTATATAAATCCAAATTTGGTAGGTAAGCTAGTTTTAGGGTGAGGAATCTAATTTTGACATTAATTTTTATTTTTGAGATTTTTAATATTTTATATAATATTTTTAAATATATCACTTATTATGAATTAGAGGCATACAGAAACTCTCCAAAAATATGAAACTTGGCCTACAAGCAATGCTAAATATGAGGAATATAATTTTGCCATAAATTAATTTTTTAACATATTGTTAAATTTTTTTTGTCTTTAACTTATATTCTCTCTGCTAAATAAGATAAAATATTTAAGATTGTCCAAATTAGATGAAAATCACACGTAGGCTAATTTTGACATGTAGATTTAAAATTTTAGATTTATTTTCACTTTTGAGGCTATTAATAATTTATTTAATAATTTGAAGAAAACTCATATTTTCTTTTCTAAATAATTAGAGATAGTTATTATTATTCCAAAATTGTGAACTTAGCACCCAAGCAAGTTGGGAGCTAAGGAACTTGAATTTGAAGTTAGATTTATCCTTTGAGTTCTCTTTTTATGAGTTTTATCCCATTACTCACCAATATCACTATTTTTCACATTAAATAATTTACTGCCACATTATCATGTTTAAAGTTTTATTATTTATCCCTTTTTACTAGTAAAAATTGGGCCATTATTCACGAGTGAGTCCTGTCACAAACCCCTCTCTACAGGCCCTCACAAATAGGGACAGTTGTGGGCCTGGCCCTCACAAATGGTCCGTGAAGAGAACTCATGTGACAAATACCAGTGGCCCTCACGAATACAATTGTCACGGACCAACTGACCCTCAAGAATGTTATATTGAGGGACTATTTAGCCTTCATAAATATATTTTTGAGGGACTATTTAGCCTTCATGAATACATTTTTTAGGGACTATTTAGCCTTCATAAATACATTTTTGAGGGACTATTTAGTTCTCATAAATACATTTTTGAGGGACTTGATGGTCCTGGAGAATATATTTTTGAAGGGATAATGCCTTCATTAATATTATTTTTGAGGGGCTATGTGGTCGTCATCAATGCAATTTTGATGGTTAATCTGGACCTTCATCAATATATTTATGAGGGACTACTGTAAATGATTTTGTTATTGATTATTGAATGCTTTATTAAATGATAATTAATTGTTACTATAGTGAATATCAAATTTTAAATGAAAACTTTGTATACATAACCTCAAGCAAAATTTTTATACTAATTCACATGACATCATAAGAAGATTCAACACCAAAATGACACATAAAAATGTTAAATCACCTCAAACCAAATTTTTTTATTGAAGCAAAATATTATCCATACATTGCGTGCTCAACGTTGATATAAATAAAGAATACATATGGTTCAAAAATTTGAGATTGATGACAATCAACATATCATGCTAGAAACTCTTAAGATCTATAATGTCTCCATATTCCTTCAAATGGTGTGGTGCTCTTCATCAATTCCAGGCCTCATACGGTTAGGTACTTGAATATTCTTCTCCTAAAAATGACAAATCATTATATTAATAGAATTTAAAGTTTATACATAAATAAAATTATCATAGTAAAACAAACAACTTACTCTTATATTTCGGTTCTGGTGTACTCCAAGGTGCATTGTCGGTCAAAATCCATCATTAAAAGCAATTCTACCCTATCAATATAAATACAAAAAGGAATCAGAGTGAGTGTGAAGTCGAGATAAATGTAAGTGAACCAACATAGCAGCAACATGCACTTGTAAACTAAAATTATGGTTGAACTCAGTAAATAGTACATGATTAAAAAAAACTGAGTGGGTTATATGCCTATTAACACCTACACATTCTACTCTTGAATCATCTTCAGCACAACCAACAAGATGCTACTTCCACGCCATCCAGCAACCACCCCAAGAAACCACCTCCACATCAGCAACATCCTACTACTTCCTCCCATCTCCTAGAAACCACCTACAAATCTACAGACCACCCAATCTTCCATCATAACATCATCATCTCCTAGAAGCATGCTACTACACACCACCACCAGCCCACACCATCAACCACTACCAACAGGCCACACCATCAGCCACCACCAACACCTACACATCATCACTCCCACCCACCAGCCAACACCACCACCACCAGCCAACATCCACCGCCACCAACCGTCACGCCACCATCCACAAAACAGCACCAGCAATAGAAAATTGCTACTCCATACATCCTCCACACACCAGCACACCATACAACAACCACCATCAACCAACAACACCAACAACTACCACCAACCAACACCCAACAACTACCACCTCACTCCTCCACCAAACAATAGTCCTGAACATATGTAATATTTAAAGAGAGGGGAGTGGAGAGAGAAAGTGACTATAGGAAGAAAAAAGAATACATTTTGTATTGCATCTCTCCTTTCATCCAAAAATATGTATTGCATCTCTCCTTTCAGCAAGTGGGTTTGCGACAGAAAGGCGGCGATAGACTACATCACCTAAGAGAACAAATGCTACAACTGCATAACTTATGCAATGACCCAAATACCTGGGAGAAAGTTTGACCAGACATAGATTAACAAATCACTCATGGATTCGGATTGAGTAAGACAATTTGAAGAAATAAAATTGAAATAACAAGAGATACCAGTAATGAACTCCAAATCATATAAGAAATATCCTAGATATTCCAGCAACACATAATGCAGCAACCCGATTCTTGAGAAGCTCAAACCCAAACAAACATGCTCCAACGTTCCAATCTGGGGAGAAAATAAAAAGTTGACAACATATACTAAATAGAAGAACGTCCCAAATAACATAAAAGAGTCAAATCATGAGGTATATCTGGCCCAGGAATATATATATATATATATAAATATATATATATATATATATATATATATATATATATATATATATATATATATATATATATATATATATGAAAACCAACTAAATTCAAGCATTGAAATAGTACAGACCTAATACAATAACCGCAACTGATGTAATAGCTCCTAGCCAATGTGCTTCTTTAGTTGTCAAAGCATACACCACAGAATAGACAAGAAGAACAACTAGAGATCCAACATATAAAAGAATTAGACGTATTGCCCTGCAATGAACCCAAACAATATGAATGATAGCCAAGAAAACTTTCAAAAACTAAGAATTTGAGGTGAGTCTATATATAAATAATCTGCATGGAACTTAAAAATAAATTTCATATCATAAAGTAAAATGAGTAGAATTGCAAGAGACGAGATAATTTCTCTAGAAATTATCTAAAGAGCTAAAAACCTCAAATTCACAGAATCGCTGATGCAAAAGGGAGACTGACCTGCTGGATTTCCATATATACAACTCATTAGGATCAGGTGGCTCGGGCAAAGAAGCAATTGGTCCAACTTCAATACAATCAGAATATGCAAACTTATAAGATCTACAGACATATTCGTGGACATCCAAACCAATTCCTGCGAATAGAGATATCATAAAATATACATGAAGTAATCATTAGTGGAAAAGTTTTAAACATAAATTTCTAATTACCATCAAACACCATCCTGCAAATAAATAGCATGTTGACAGCAAGTGCTATTTTCGATACGCCAAAGAAGAAGCCAGATGGAGAATATTGCTAAGAAGCAGTAGACCCTGATGTGACATATACGACACAGAGTTCGTAGCCACAAAGGAGCGCCACAGCGGTTGTAAGAAGAATTGCAACAACCCATACAAAGAAATATAAAGAAAATAACTACTAGTGTAACAGAAGAAAATATTGGCAGCATAAGATATATTTTTATATTTACTTTCTGTTGGCAACAAATTAGCAATGCCAAACATTTGATAAACTTTTAGGATGACAATTAGAAGGTATTAACCAAGAATTACTGAAGATCATCTATTTATCAAGTATTTATCTTTATCTTCCGATGCTAAGGTGCAAGAGAAACTGCTAACATCAGTATAATACTATAAGTTTAAGATTAAATAAGACAGGTAGACAATGGAAACCCAAAATAAGTGTGACATTCAAAGTTCCGGTGAAGAAATATATGCTAACAGAAAGAAGAAGAAAAAAATCAATGAAACAAAACAAGTATACTCCTGAAAAAGTTCAGCTCCAGAACCGTACACATCTTTTGATAGGATTCACATTTTACATTCATGAATTTCAAATTTAACATGTGCAAATAGCATAGCTAGTTACAATAGTAGATAATATTAAGATTTAATTAAACGTCCAACAACAAAATTAAACTAAATGTCTCACATTGCTGTGCAAAGTTATATCTTCCTAACATATACCACATCATCTTGTTGCGCATGGTTTATAACACGATCAAAAAATTTAGTGAACAAATACAATGCAAAAAGTGTAGTTAGTAACTCCTACTTTGCCTCATGTTCAGACACATGCCTACAAGTTTATTGTGTTGGAATAAACTTATTGCATCAAAATACTTGAGTTCTCACAGCACGATTCAGTTGAATATAATAGAAATAAAACAAAAACAAATTTACGATGCTATTATAAAGTAGGAACCCTATCAAGCAAAACTTCAATTCTTCAAGAAAGGATAAAATCAAAAAGCAGCCTTGGGGACAACTAGAACTCTACACTATTGACAAGCTCTTTGGGTTCATCCAAATGGAACTAGTAAATGAAGGACCTTTAGCAATATTCAGAAAGCACAAAAAGAAACATCCAATAAAAAAAGTGTCATATAAGATATAGGCAACATACTTGAGCTTTGCCATTGGGTTCTCCACCAAAGCATGCTAGAATAGAAAGCAAGCAAAAGAGCTGTACCAGCCATTATTATGGCCAAACCAATCAAATCTCGCTCCATGGTAGTAATGAGGCAACCTCCCCAGATAATAAGAATGATAACAGGCGAAAGCACAACCAACCACGCAAAAAAAGAGAGAGAAGAGCATATTATACTCAAAAGATGTCCCTGGATGATGTCTGGCCATGTTCTAGCAAAGATCCAACTGGAAATGCAAAGGCAACAGTGTTAACAGAAATAAGAACTAAGACAAAAGTGTTGATTAAAAAAATAGAGTTTTACATAATTAAATAAACAATATATCCGCAAAAAGATGGACTCAACCCAAATCCCAATTGAACATAGGGATTAGAAAGAATTATATATATATTTGGATCTGAATTCTAAAGATGCAACTGGATGTGAAATTGTAAAACATTTGCATCCATCTTATACTGACCATACCACCACCCTACCAAAAGAAAGGTCTTCTCAAACTTGCCAACCTTATCCACCACTGAGATGAGAGGCCTAACAAAGATCACTTCCAAAAGAGAAGGGCATCCATAATAACTTCATATAGCAACTGGCTGCCTGATAAAGGATCAATTGGATCTAAACAAAGCATATTAACAACGAGATAAAACAAAGTAACTTCTACAAACTTATCCCCTAACATAAAACTCATTAAAGAGAGCATGAACTATCAGGAAGTTGCATCACATTATACAAGTGATGTGGGACAAGAGCCATGTTCAGCTCTTGTTCGGATCCAAACAAAACCCAGATAGCCCAAATAGTAAATCTAAGTGTTGTAATTGCAAAGTTCCAAGTTTAGGAGTTTATTATTATTCAGTTATCATGCCCACTGTTTAACACCCATACTGTCACACCTAACCCAACCAAAACCCTCCTAAAACAAAACCATGCCACATATTTCCAGTTCTCATTACACTGCTTGCCCGACACAACTTTTAACCAGATGATCCAACACTAGAATCGACCATGCATCACATCATGTTACATTAAATAATCCTTAAGATGATGTACATCAATAATGGAGTACCTCAGACCTCCAATGAAATCCAGGAAGAAAGTTATCGAGTTTCCCCATTTCACCTAACAAGAAGTGGTTCTTACAAAAGGGGTCCAAGAACACGCCTTGCAAACAAAGAGATATATCATATGTGGTACCTTAGAACAACCACAACCTTCTTAAAGGAGGTTAAAGTTAAACAATACCATATAGACTACCTTCAATCAACAAATCCACATACGATGGTAAGAATTAGCCCACCTTTGACCACAAATGTTGACCATACCACCATCCTACCAAACGAAAGGCCTACTCAAACTCGCCAACCTTATACACCACTAAGATGAGAGGCCTAAAAAAAATCATTCAAAGACAAGGCATCCGTAATAACTTCAGATAGCAACTAGCTGCCTTATAAAAGATCATTCGGGCCAAAACAAATCATATTAACAAGGGAATAAAACAAAATACCTTGTTCAAACTGATCCCCAACATAAAAATCCTAAAAGAGAGAATGAACCATTAAGATATTGCATAATACATTACATAAGTGATGTATGATGAGCCCTGTTCAGCCCTTGTTCGGATCAAGACAAAACCCAAATAGCATAAATATTCCATCTAAGTGTTGTATTTGCATATTTCCATGTTCAGAAGTTTATAATCTTTTTTTTTGTCGGTCCAAAAAGTGTGTTACTGTATTACCAAAACTTTAGGTACAAAACATTTTGCGCCCCCATTACAATCCTAGATGAACACATCCAAACAACCAGAGAAACAAACTAGAACAAGCTACACAGTAGCCATCTACCTAGATAAAAGAAAAGAAACAGACTCGCAATACAAACTCAAGAGATAACAGAGAAACTGAACTGACTCTCCAAACTGCACATGGCAACACTGGCATTAGGCTCATCCTCTGAAATTGTGGCAACATGGGCAGCCGAAAACATCCCTTCAACAACCTGGGAACCTCAGGAGCAATATAGCAGAGACCACCACTGCTCTCATCCAGGTCATCGAGTTTCTGGCAAGAAAAAGAAACCGCCAAGAGGACTTGGCTATTTCTTTAAGCAATAACCAGAGACCAAGCATCGAATGCTGCTGTTTGCACAACAGCACCCCACAAGCACCAAAGGGAGTGAACCCCCTGTCAATCCATCTTCTCAAATAAGACTCCAGAGAATAACTAAGCAGACTGGAACAAAGCTCCATTCAACCATCTTATTACACCTTCTGTTTTCACAGAAACATCACGACAAGAGACCCAAAGGCCCTGGCAATGGACGACAGCTGGAAGAAAGAAACAGGAGGTCACCATCTAGCCTTTAGGAAGATACTGGCCGGCAGCTCCAACTCCAACTAACTGACAGAAAATACACCCAGAAATTGTAGCAGAGGGAAAGCGTCAACCAACACCATCCTCAAAGATTGAATGGGAACCTGTCCACTTGGAACTAAGCTACCAATAGCCACATGGCAGTACTGAGCACCAGGAACCAAGAAGGTTGAAAACATCCTTCGCTCAGCTACACCTGGTCCAGCAACACCCAGCAGAAGGGGGATACAAGGAAAGACAGAGACAATCCGACATCCTTAGAATCCAACCCCACGAAGGCCATCTGCTTGCATAAAGCCCCTCCTCGAACACCTAGAGAGCGTCCAACTCTGGTTCCAGAGAATCACGCACAACTTGGGAGAGAATCTGCCCTCCAACACCACACCACCCACGAGCAGCAAGTCCATCGGCAGAGCAGGGAAACAAAGCTGCCTCACGTGAAGAAGCAGCTTGGAGCAGAACCCCACATAGCAGCAGCTAGGGGGACAGAATCGACCCCAGAGGCGATGCAGGGCAAGCCCGATTCGAACACCTAGGGGGCATTCCATCACGCAACATCTGGAACCAATAGGGGAAGAGTGTAGATCTGCCCCCTATCGCCAAGGTTTTATTGACGAGGACCCTGGAGGGAAACAACGTCGCTGACTAGCGGGGGAGCACCGCCGCTAGGGAAGTAAGGGTACTGACCCAGGCCACCCAGCGAGGGGCTTGACCACCTCCTTGGTCTCCAAGCAAGAAGGCAGCGTTGACACCGGTGCAAACGAGACCTTCGCGGAGATGCTGAGTGGGCACGTCGTCAAAGCTGCACCACACGAGGAGCCTTGGACGCAGGATGACCGCGAGGCGCAACAGAGCTCACAGCACACCCCGGTGCCACCGAGGAGTCTCGGCGACGAGGTAGCCCCCAGGGGAACGAGCCCAAAGGATCGAAGCCATAGTCATCTAGCAGAGACACCTCCAACATTAAGACAAACGAGCAAGAGGTAGGAGTCGCAAAGAAAAGGGCCAGGGGCGGGGCATGGCATTTGGATACTCCCCGGTCGCCATTTGCGGTTGAGACAGCGGGTGGCATCGACTCCTCACCATCTAATTACCTTTAACTAGATGGGGCTTGCAGGCAAGCTCATGTTGATATCCCTTCCACCCAGACTGCCCGCCGCTCCATAACCCCCCTCTTTCCCCTTCTCCACGAAAAAACACCCCAAGGAGCACAGTCCCTAACTCCAGGAGAATCCGCAAAAGCTGTGACTAGGCCAGGGGGAGGAAGCCATCGAGAAGACGCTCCCTCCCCCCAGCGATGGCCGCCGGGGAGATCCTAGAGAGAAGGGGGAGCAAACCCTAGAGATAGAAAGGGCCGACAAGCTTAACTTTATGTTTTGGATGTATGTGGCTGGTGGTTGGACGACCATGTCCATTCTTTTGGGTGTGCTGATTGTCATGGCTCCATGGTTGCCTACTATCAACTGCAGAAGTCTAAAGGGATGTTCAGAAGTTTATAATCATTGTTATAAGTTTAAAAAAATGGTAATTTAAGCAATTTTAGCAGCACTTAGGTGTTCACTCAGTTAGCTATTATAAATAACAATCCTTGGGTCTTGTCTAGGTAGATAATTCAAGTTTAAGAAATAGAATTACTTTGATTACTTAATCCTTTGCTCCTTTATGATGTGTGCCACATCAATTGGTATCATAGCCTAACCCTAATCCATTAGGATTATACCTTTTCTCCCTTTTTGTTTCTTCCTCCTCATTCCTACTAAAGGTAAGTTGCTATAGTGTCATATTGTAGCGTCGCTGGCCTACCAGATGTTGCCTCCAGCCACCCTCCCATCTCCCTAGGGACTCTAGCAACCAACCAGATCTAGAGCGAGATCTTGCCAAGGGTATAAAAAGGCATAGTGACCAGTAAGTGTACCAGTAAAGCGCTCGCGCTCGTGAACTGCCTCGTTAATGACCACAGTCGTTGGATCAGTGTTGTGTCACGGCTAGCATCAGATCCAGGTGGCACATGCCATGTATTTTGGATTTCTATAGTTTTGTGGGTGAGAGAGGTCATTTTTTGTTCATTCAATAGTCCTGAACATCAACTTTGAGAAAACCAAATCATGACATTGAGTGTTCAATACCAATTGTTGGGCATACTTGTGACCATGCATTGTTAAGTATTAGCCAAATTGTCAACAATACTTGTGGTCCATAGTTAAAGCTATCCCTAATAGGGTCTGATTTGCAATTGGTATGCCTTTGCTAACAATTTTGTAGGCAAGAAAATTGTTTCCCATTGGATGTAGCCACCTTTAGAGGACAAGAATTTGATAGACACATTGGAATACCATCACTGAGGATAACACACCTTCCCAAAAAGTTGGTATCTGAAGGAGGCACAAATTCAGAAGAATTAAATGCTGAAATCAACTATCTAAGGACTAAGGAGAAGGTCAAGGGCTCAATCAATATGAAGAAGCTATTGATGCTTCCATAACTTGGCTGATGACTTTAGTGCTACCTCTTTTGAAGAAGAAAGTATAGGTGACTGGTTATCATTGGCATCATAATGAAGATCAAATAGAGCTCGAGATATTTTATTTAAGGGCAATGATGTCTACCTAACACCCTTGACTTGTTTCCATCTCATTGGCAGTTCCATGGCCACATTTTTTGAAGAATTTATGGTTAGTGAATTATCATCAAGTGTGCTTATGTAATCCTTCATTTGTGAGAGAAACAAGTACCAAGTAGAAAGAAGACCTAATGCATGGAGATGACAACCAATGACGTTTGAATGAACAAGAAGTCTCATATTTACTTTTCCTCATGCTCATCACTGACTTTTCCCTAAAGCACCAGGACAACTTTTATGATAGTTGATTTTCACATCATCAAAAGACTGAAACAATTTCAATTCTATTGAGAAGAAAGAATAAGCATGATCGTATGATAACTAATTGTGAAGTGGACATACTCTAGACAAAAACCACAAAAGACATTAAGATACTCTTTGGATTCATAAAAAATGTGCCCAGAGTTATTTGCAAAAAGTAGAGTAATAAGCATCACATGCATAAAATAACAATGAGGATACAATGGTAAACGTCACATGCATAAAAATAACAATGAGGATACAATGGTAAAAATGTGATGTCCAAAGTTTATTCTATAGAGAAAGTAATATGTGATGTAGTTACAAGCATATAATATCCTTAAATAGGTCAAGAGGATTGTCTTTCAAAGATAAATGCTAAGGAATTCCTAGAGAAACTCAGGAAATACTATATTCTACATGACAAAATAATAGGATCTAGCTAATGAGTAAGATACTGATGTTGATGGTTGGGGAAAAAATGATCAACAAGCTCATTCATGGATTTATATGGGCAAGAGCATTGACTGACAGATTCAAAATTCAAAACCACCTAAACAACAAAGCATTTTTTGTTAGAGATCTCAAAAATATGATAATTACAAAGGAAATAAGGCTTGTTGCTTCTGTGATTAGAGTCACCCTACAGACAGAGACTGATAAGGAAAACCAATCACCAGAGTCTGCATTGTAGTTGTTCTCTTAGCTACATCCTACTATTCAACTTCTGTAGGATCCTAAATTAAATATTAACTTCACAATAATCATACATATATTAAACCCCTTACATGCAACTTCTGTAGGACCTAGATTGGATCTTTGAGGCAAAATCTCAAACCCCTTACATGCATCTTCCACCACCAGGAACTTCTCCCCCTCCTTGTCGGAACCTCGTGCCACCTGATCAGAGCAGTAGGGCTTCTCCAAGCCCTCAATCTCACCTTGCCCCTCCGAGCGACACCCATCCAGGATGCCCATCCCCGCATCACTACCATCCCCACCTGTAATAGAAGAAGGGGGAGGGGACATGCCTGTCTCACGAACCTCCATGGCAGAACACACCTTAGGCGTCCGCCCGCCATCAGCGGAGTCCGCCCGCCATCGTTGGACCATCCAGATCAGGGGGTGAAGGGAGGAGAATAGGGAAGGAGAAAGATGTTGGAACCTACCTTATTCAGCTACGATCGCCGTCCAAGCCAAGACCACGACCATCCAAGCAAAGAAGACGATCAATCCTCGGCGGCGGCGGAGCAGGACCTAGCGCAGCACGGATGATGGCGGCAACTGATTCCTTGTGGAGACGCCGAGAGCGCAGCCAAACTGGAGCGGGAGGGACGCAGCGAGCGCAGGGTGCCGACAGGTTGTTTGCGGGGGTTTTGGGAAAGTTGTGGAGGGAAACTAAGACCCGTATGGTGGGAAACCATTTTTCATGGAATGGGGGAGTGAATAATGAAATCGTGAGGGATTAGTGTCCCTCAAAAAGGTCTACTTACATTAAAAACACGCTTGAGGGATTCAATCTCGTATTTGACGGACAAGTCCTCACAAATAGACTTTATTATTCACGGTTCTTGGTTCTTCATAAATGTTCTTGAACAATAGACCAATTTTTTGTAGTGTTTCCTCTTTCTTTCTCCATAAGGCTAAGAGAAGTTCTAGAAAGAAAATTATTTTATCATTAACTCATGTGGTAAATTTGCATCTTAGACCCTAATTGAATCATTAACTGAGGTATTTGTGCATAAACCCATACATTGACATCAATAGTAATCAAATATACTCCAAACTACTAATAGTTTCATAAGATTAGCATCAAGGACAAAAAGGATAGAAAGGATAGGAAAAACTTAAACAAAGGGCCAAACTAAGAATATACCTAAGTTTCAGTATGTTACAACACTCCACCCCTTTAAGAGGATTTCGTCTCCAAAATCTCAAGCAAAACGGAAAGGGTGAGTGCACAACATCTCATCTTTAAGCTCCCGATTGTTTCTTCCAATCTATGATACTTCTAGAAACTCCTCGCAGGTCAGGTTCTCATGTATCACTAAGGATTTCACTTTTGAGATTTCCTTTTATTAGATATAACACAATTAACATTTTAGTCTTATTATCATTATATTTATTATGATATTACATCATCCTTATTATTCTTTTAACTATGTCCTATTATATTCACTTTGTTGCTAAAAGAGTTATATTTCATTATTATGCAAGAAACCCTATATATTTCTTATTTATCTCATTAGGAGTTTTAACACAATTAGATTTTACTCAAACATCTCAGTATCCATTAATATATTAGATCATTATCCTTAATAATTTGGATTTAGACTAAATTATCCTCATATTATCACTGTGTTGAATTATATGAGATCATTTGCAAGAAAATAGACAATTTTATCCAATTTGTTATTAAGTCTGCAATTAATCCAAATAATGTCACATTAATTACTTCCATCTACATTATACATATATACATTGTCACATTACCTTTCTTACTCACATCAATGTCATCATTAATCATTTACTCATATTTATCTAAATCTAGTTACTCATTAACTTTATTTGAGTTATTAGGTGTATATCAGTGAGCAAGGTGAAACATATTAAATACTAATGAATTGATTTATATATTAACTCAGGATTAGGTGATCATATACCAGTTATGTGTATCAAAGTATGTTATCTAATTATGACACCTAATTTCACTAATGTATCATGAATATCATCAAGGATGCATATATTAGTGTTAGATGATTACAACTTAAGATTCAAGTTAATACTATCATTACACTTCAACTATACATTCTTAGCATACATTAAGTCTAGGGTTAGGTTCCATTTATCTCACTCATCATAACATTAGGGTTTACTGGTCCATGACATGGTCAACATCATGTGTATCCACAATTAGGATTAATATGTGAGTTACTCATATTATGTATATTAAATATTCATTATGGTTCAAATATGTAAACTATTCATGAGATGACCATTATATGTTCTTTAGGACACCAACAAGCATGTTAGGGGATACGTCTAACCTTGTTTAGTCAAAACTAAGAGTTCAAGCACACTAACTTTCTAATCATGGAATTAGGGGTTCTAGAGTAGCTAGGTTTCGGTATGTTACATGACCCCATCCCCTTAAAAAGGATCTGTCCTCGAAATCAACATATCCATAATCTATTAAGGTACTACTACCACCACCACCACCACCACTACTACACTACCACTACCACCACCACTACCACTACCACCACCACCACCAATAGGTGAGGGGAGAGTAAACACATTCCGAGTCACCTACAAAATATTTTTATATGGGGAGAGTAATCACATTCCCCTGGGAGAAATAACACATGCACAAACTATGGGTGGTTATTCATAAGTACAACTACATTAGATAATAAGTCAAACATATCATCATGCTCAAAGAAATAATATGGCATGATTAGGCAACAAATAATAGTAACATTGCAAGTGGGTTCAATACCCAAGAAAATAATGAAGTAATTGTGCCAAAAGGAGCAATAATAGGAATTATGGTTTTAGTCCACGCCTCGTTGAGAAATTTGAGTTTGGTTATAAAAAATGTCCAACTTAAGGGATAAGATGCACATAACTTGACTTGATCATTCAAATCAGAGATCAAGTTCTACTCTTCCAAGTCTAAAGTCACTCAAACATATATATATAATGTTTTATTCATTAGTTAAGGTTCAATGTTTTATATAGGTGGAAAACCCAAGAAATCCAAACCTTTGTAAAAACCCTAGACTGACTCTTGATCTTGACATGATATTGAGTTCATGATTTCTTATTAGTATATTGACTCAAAATCTCAACTTTATAAATTATTATGTTGACGATAATTATTCTTAAGATCATAAGTAAAACTGAAACACTAAAAATTCAGACTTTAAATGAGGCAAAAACTAGTACCACAAGATAGAGAAAATTGTTGTGATTCCAAAATATATTTTTGAGTAATTTTTGAATATTCCAGTAAAAAGATGTGAATTTTATAAGTTTTAGGACACTTACCGATTAATTGTGAAAATACTATTCGAATGACCAAAAGAACCCTACATTATCTTCTTAAAACTTAGGGTGTGACATATTAATATCATTCACTTATTCGTGCGACAAAATTAAGTCAAACATGGGAAAGTAATAGTACTCATACTGGGTAATAATGCTAAAACAAATCATGGAAGACAAAACTGAGATTTTACCCCTAGCAAACCTTGCCTACCCGCTCGACCACCATGGACAACAGCCAAGAGCAGCCATGATGGCTGGAATTGGGGAAATATGAAAGACACCTATTCATGCCCAAGAAACTCACCACAAGAGGGGATAGGGCCTCCAAGAACCTTACCTCCAAATGAATCATACCATGGCAAAGAGAAGAACCAGCAGAGAGCTCCGAAGCACAAGAAGAAGATCATCTTAGCAGTGGAAAGACCAACCACTCACAGAGAAATTGAAGTCGGTGGAAGATCGCATGCGATGAGGCAAAGTCCTAGAATAGGTTAGATATAAGTAGGATTGGGTCCTATGGTGTTTAGAGTTAGAGCTCCAGGATAGGTTTGGAAAAAATATTGAGAATTTTGCAAATATTCGATTAAAATATGAGATCTTGTGCTAGTCGGATGTGAAAATTGAATTTGCAATCTAATACAATTTGTTTTGTGAAGTTTTGCTGAGAAACAAGAGAGTTATGCCCAAAAAACCGAACCCCTTTGGTCCAAATTTATTGTTCATGCAGGTGTCTCCTACTCAAGGTAGGAGACAACTCACCAGCCGTCCGATCTACATTGGACGGTCGTCACAGATCTACAATGAACGTCATTTAATACAACCTTCCGACTTTGATCTTTTAATGCATTAAATGTACAAAATTTTTGATTATTATTTGAGGGTACAAACGAAGTACAAATAAATCTAAATTTGGTAAGTTATCTAATTATAAGGTGAGCAATCTAATTTTGGCATTACTTTTTATTTTTGAGGACTTAAGTATTTTATTTAATATTTTTAAATATTATCACTTATTATGAATTAGAGGCATATTGAAACTCTCCAAAAATATAAAACTTGGCCTATAATAAATACTAAATACGGGAAATATGATTCTGCCATTAATTAATTTTTAACATATTATTTAATATTTTTGGTCTTTAAATTACATTCTCTCTCCTAAATAAACTAAAATATTTAAAAATGTCCAAATTAGATGAAAATTCACACGTGGGCTAATTTTGACGTATAGATTTTGAATTTGAGATTTGTTTCCACTTTTGAGGCTATTTAATAATTTATTTAATAGTTTGGAGAAAGCTCACATTTTTTATCTAAATAAAATAGAGACAGTTACTATTATTTCAAAATTGTGAAAATTGGCATCCCAGCAAATCAGGACCCAAGGAACTTAACCTGGAGTTTGGTTTATCTTTTGAGTTTTCTTTTATATGAGTTTTAGCCCATTACTTGTCATTATCATTTTTTTACATTAAATAATTTAATGCCAAATTATCATGTTTAAAATTATATTATTTATCCCTTTTTCTCTTTCTTACTCCATAAGTTTAAGAGAAGTTCTAGAACAAAATTATTTTATCATTAACTCACTTATGTGGTAAATTTGTATCTTAGACTCTGATTGAAACATTAACTGAGGTATTTGTGCGTAAACTCATAGATTGACATGAATAGTAATCAAATATACTCCAAATCACTAATAATTCTACAAATTCAACATCACGGACAAAAAGAATAGAAAATTGAAAAAACTTAGACAAAGGGCCAAATTAGAATATACCTAAGTTTTGGTATGTTACACACGCATGTTTCCCGCCAATCCAACCAAAGATCAAGACATCCGTTGACCTAAGGGACGATCTCTTCTTCTTAGTGCATTTCAAGTGACATACTGTCATATTGAAGTACCAAGGAATACAACTAAAAAGTCAAGCTTAGCCCACAATCAAATCGGAGTTAAAACCATGAAATTACTTAGTGACTCAAAAAGTGACACGGCATGTAATATGTAGCACCAACTAAACCATATTGTTGGCAAGACGTGTAATATGTCGCACCACCTAAACCATATTGCTAGAATTGTACACCACTGGGCACAACCATTTCACATACGAAATAACACATGCCATCTAAATGGACCATGTCACTACTCAGATTCAAACCAAATCAGGGATGATAGATGTGCACTAACGACACAGTTACAACCAAAAACCACAATGCCACTGTGCAAAAAACGACACACTGTGATCTCATTATTACATCAAGGTTTTTAAACTAAATATTAGACCCACATAAATATAGTCAGAAAGGTTACCGTTTAAGCATCAACTTCTGGAAGAAGCACAACTAACCATCTTGAAACACAAAACGTCTTCAAAAATATACATACCATGCCATAAACGAATATATGACCGTTTTTTTGTAGTATTGGAAAAATATTTTAAGTTGTACAGACGACTGCATGTCATACTAAATGAAAAATTCACAACTACATTTAAAAGTATATATCTATGTGCATACAACTAAACAACAAATTTAACTGTCAAGAAAAAACTGAACAAAAAATTTATACTAGGGCTGTTAAATGTGACATTTTTGGTAACACCTTAACTGCTCGCTGTGACGGTTCTTGAAATTAGAAACCACTACCTGATTTGGTTGGAGACAACGATACGGTTATCCGCATATATATATTTTGTCTGCGCCAGTAAAGCTTAGCTAATTTATCAAACTCGCGGAGGTTCATTTTTCTTACTATATATAGTATTTCCTTCCTAAAAAAAAATACTATATATAGTATTTGCTTCAGAACGTGCAATCTCTCCGTAATAATAACAGCTTGACAATTTCATGTGATTGTTCGCGTTGTCTGTGTCAGTGTTTGCTCAGTTATAGATCGAGTGGTACACCAACTCGGGGGAGCAGCAAACGCACGCGATCAAGTGGACGTTATGGCAAGGCAGGGAGTAACACATAATTCTTTGGTTGCAAGTGGGGCTTGTGTATTATGATAGATCTTGCTCGTGGCAATAGATCTAATCACAAGTACGGCGCCCATTTTTGTAAACGAAATGATCAGATCACGCACACCCCCTCCGTCAAGCGCATCACCTGTAGGCGGCTGAGTGATTTTGTTGAGGGAGAAGCTGATTTGGTGTGATGACGTGACCGACTTTAATTGAATGGGTTGGTAGAGGTTATGTAATAGAGAAATAATTTTGTTTTGCTTATAACTTTTGAACCGTGATGAATTTTTTGACGAACCAAAAATCATTGAATTCCTTATGAAAAATACATTCCAATAAAGACTAATATTGATATATTTTTAACAAAAAATAAAAAAATGATATGAATAGGTGATGTGATGAGAGAGAAAATTGTTTTGTTTACAATTTCTATACTATGATGAATTTTTAAACGAAATTAAAATCATTATTTTTTTGATAAAAATACACTCAAACAAGAGTAATGTTGATATACTTTTGAGAAAAGAGGTAAAAAAAGAGGAGAGAAGTAATGATGCAAGATTAGAGAAGTGAGGAGTCCAAAAATTAAGTGTTTGAAATTAGTGAGTATGCACCTAAAAATATCTAATGGCACCTAAAGATAACTATATAGCACCCAAAAAATGATAAAAGTACCAAAAATGGTGATATGCCCACAAATGGCTGAAAACACCCAAAAATGACTAAACAACGCCCAAAAATGGCTAAATAGCGCCCAAGAATGACTAAAATTTTTGAGTGCCAAACAAACTTATTTGGGTGCCGCTACGTTATTTTTTATTGTCAATATCTTATTTGGGCACCATCTTTTTACTTTTGGGTGTCAATGGACTATTTTGAGCGTCAATTAATTATATTTGGGGTCAATTAGCCATTTATGGGTGCTATTAAGTTGTTACTGGGTGTAAGGTACCCCTATACCCTATTTAACGGGTAAAACCATATCTGAGCACCATTAAGTTCTTCTTGGGTGTCAAACAAACCTATTTCTCCGTCATTATGTTGTTTTGGTTGTCAATACCTTATTTGGTAGGGTTGTCAATGGGGAGGGTATGGGGAGGGTAAGGTCTTACCCTTATCCTTATCCACCAAGAGTGGTGGGTAAAGGTATGAGTAATTCCCCACTCCACCAATATCCTTACCCTCCCCTTACCCTTACCCTCTTACCCATAGGGTAAACGGGGAGGGTAAGGGTGAGGCGGGGAATTTATACGTCATTTCAAAATGTATGCTAATATTAACAATAATAGACTTTCTAATAAATTTATAGTTAAGTCAGATATCAAGATGCTCAAGAATGACTATAACTATTCATAATGATGTAAGTAATCTTCTACAACATTATGTCAAATGGTACATAAGCTAAAAAATATCTCATACACGTTGGTCTTACATCTTCAAAATGGTGATGCATATATGACCAAACTAGCTGCATAAAGAGTAAATAAGAAAACTATGTGTTATATTAAATAATGTCCACATAATATCAAGTATTTAATATACTTAGACAACAAAATAACTATATATTATATATTATATAAAAATATTGGTGGGTAGCGGGTTAGAGGGTATGGGTAATGTCTTACCCTTACCCTTACCCTTACCCACTAAGGTAGCGGGTTAGAGGGTAGCGGGTAGGCGGGTAAAGGGTAAGAAAATCCTTTACCCTTACCCTTCCCCTACATGGTATGGGTAAAGGGTAAACGAGTTAACCCTTACCCATTGACAACCCTATTATTTGGGGCCCATCTTTATACTCCTAGGTTTCAATGAACCATTTTGAGCGTCAATTAACTATTTTTGGGTGTCAATAGCTATTTATGGACGCCATTGCGTCCAAAAATGCTAAATATCGCCCAAAAAGGCTAAATAGCGTCTAAAAACTGCTAAAATTCTTGGGTATCAAACAAACCTATTTGAGTGTCGTTATGTTATTTTTGGTTGTCAATACCTTATTTGGGTGCTATCTTTATACTTCTGGGTGTCAATAAACTGTTTTGAGTGTCAATTAACTATCTTTAGGTGTCAATGAACTATTTTGGACATCAGTTAATCATCTTTGGGTATCAATAGTCATTTATGCGCGCCATAATGCCCAAAAATGGCTAAATAGCACCCAAAAGACTAAATCATCATCATCATCATCATCATCATCTAAGTCTAATCCCAACTATGTTGGGTTCGGCTACATGGATCCTTCATTTCCATTCATCTCTATCATGGGCCATATTCTGGTTGAGATCCCAAAAGACTAAATATCATCCAAAAATTGCTAAAATTCTTGGGTGTCAAGCAAACCTATTTGGGTGTCGTTACGTTATTTTTAGTTGTCAATATCTTATTTGGACGTCATCTTTATACTTCTGGGTGTCAATGAACCATTTTGAGCGTCAATTATACTTCTGGGTGTTAATGAACCATTTTGGGCGTCAATTAACCATCTTTGAGTTTCAATTAGCCATTTATAGACGTCATTAAGTTGTTATTGGGTGTGAATCCTTATACCCTATTTAATGCGTACAACCATATTTGGACGCCATTAAGTTGTTCTTGTGTATCACATAAACATATTTGGGTGCCCTTATGTTGCTTTTGATTGTGAATTACCTTAAGTGTTTGGTTGTCAATTACCTTAGATGTGATTTAGCGCGTACAATATTTACTTGGACGTCATTTTTATACTTTGGGTGTCAATGAACCATTTTAGATGCCAATGAATCATCTTTGCGTTTCAATTAACCTCTATATATTATTTTTATATTTTTTTCTCAAAAATATGTCAACATTAGACTTGTCGGATTGAATTTTTCGTAACGAATCTAATTATTTTTGTTTCATTAAAAAATTCATTACGGTTCAAAAGTTATAAGCAAAACAAATTTATCTGTCTATTACATAATAAAAAAAAACTTACTCAATCACCGTCTGCCACGTGGAGGCGATTTTGATGACTGATTTTAAACGCCCCCGTCACTGCGCGTGAGAGTGTGTGAGCGTGCCAAAACTTAACCCTTTTGTAAACAAGGAGGCTTGACGTGGGGGGCCAGAGTCTGTACTCAATACTCTTGCTTGGCAGGCCAATTTGACGAGCGAGTTGCTCTGTATCTGTCTGTGTAGTCTCAGTAGGATGCGTACTCCATATGCCATAGATCAGAGTGGATTAGTGGAAGCAAAGATAGTTGCCAAGAATCTCGTGAACATAGCAAGTGCAAACCAATTGAACATTTAATGATACCGACACGATAAACCATGCTAAAACTGAGCATATCCCGTATTCCAGCGGCACAGACTTATTACATCACATCTATCTGTCTGCAGTGCATATATAAGTATAGACATAGTTTAAAATGTTTTTGGTGACAACTTAGCGTATCTGTGATGAAGTTATCCATCATCACCGCTGGGATGGCATCACGAAGTGGCTCTTCTTCCGGAATGGTTCCACCCTCATTCAAAAATAATAAAAATAAACCACCGGATTGGGTCTTCTCTTGTTCCTGTAGACTTTCCAACCAAATTAAAACATAGATCCACGATATAGGTTTTCTCTACAATAACATATTACAAGGTTATATGTTAAAGTCCTCCAATTCACACAACAAGATGATATCACATTTTTGGGGGCAATTGATTGTGTGCAATCTTAATTCTATAAAAGGGGAAGAAAAAACATTTAACTCATTTCAACAAATAATTTCTCTTATATATGAGGTCAAAATTACCATTTTTGGTCGATTCATATATCATCTGGTCCTAAAGAAACCTTATTCAGTATACATACTCAATCATAACATCACACAATGAAAGGCTATTATAGAGTTAAACATTATGTTATGCATCTAAGAATATTTTGTGTTATATCTGAATCATTTTCTAAACCAATTTTCACCTTTAACTAAACCCACACAAGACTAGTAGACTTAGTATGAATCAAATTCAATTCATCATTCATTTGCTACATTATCATTCTCCAGTATTCACAAGCTTTACTCTAGAAACCCCACGTTTAAATAAACCTTATTTAGAAAATATGCAAAATATACATAATCAACATACATCGATCATAAAGGTTTATTGCAAAAATTATGTAAAATTTATTCGACAATATTGTTTCATGCTTCAAAGGTGTTATTTCCCTCATACTATAGATATCGTTAATTGTATATCATCAAAATCCAAAATATTACATTACACCATGGAATTAAGGTCTCGACAACTGAATTAGCTTTGAGAGTGAATAACAATAAAAACCATTAATAATTTTAAAAAATGAGTCAAGTTGGCACCCCCTATGACTAGTATTGATTGGGTTTGACCTCTCTTTTCCATATCCAAGGAAGTCCAAGATTTTTAGTGGTTCCGCTAAAAAAGAAGACTAAGAAGCAAATTGTAAGAAGTGGGAAGTGTTTTACTGTAGTAGGGAATATGTTCATGCATACCCTACAATCAAAACCATATAAAAAGTAGCTCGATTTTAGTTTAACTTGCCCAAATTAAGTGAGAATAATACAACTTACTCAACTCTAGCTCCAAAGCGATCAATTGCTAGTGAGAACTTAATTTACCTAGAAACCCTTTTTCCTCATATATCATAAATAGAATAGAGGAACATAAATGTTAGTTCATTTTGATATCCTATATGTATGATTTAAATGCTTACCATTGATCTATTTTCTTTTTTTTCATAATGCAAAATTTCCCCAATAGCACTAGGCTATTTGGTTCCATGACCAACTTGCGAAGAATTTATCAGATTTCTACTGTCACCAAGTAAGCCCCGTAAAAGGGAAAAGACCTTCAGTGTTGTCCCTAAAAGAGGGCTTCTCAACTTCTTCTAGAAATGGTTTATTTCTAATTTACCATGGAAGAAAATTAGGTTAACTTTTCACCTATGCTTTGTTATAAATCCTAAAACTACATGCAACTATACTCTTTTGCACAATTAACTAATTCAATATTTATGTATCAATAACCCTAATGAACATGTACTATTTTTAAAATTTACTATCATATTTTTATTTTCAAAAATGTAGCAAGTAGGTACTAACTTGTCAAGTCAAGGTTTATTAATTAAAATCCATTCTAAAATATGAATCAAGCTTTATATAATTAATGTGTTATAAGTAATAACAACGTGTATAAAATTATAAAGTAGGGTTTATAATCTAAATTGGGAACATGTTCACATTACCCGTCTCGCTAGTCTTGCCTTCTTACAAAGGACAAACAACACAAGAGATGTTATTATTTTCAAATTTTTCTCTTGATTTGAATCCCGATTGCATTATATTATGGAGCTCAATTTACCATTTTCCTTCACAACATTTTATCTTGCATTATATTATAAAACTTTATTACCATTTTCCTTCACAATATTTTATCTAGTTCAAATCATTAGATATGCAAGTTTCTGATAACCTAAGTTAGTGTGGGAATTGTCCACTTGAATGAACTTATAGAATAAGAGGCATACCATCTATTTTTTTGTCACAAAATATGGGGTTGGACACCAATATAAAGCTTGGATAATGCATTTCCCACATCAAAACCCCTTTTGTATAAATAGACTAAAAAACTTATTAACTTGGCTTTAAGTGGAAATGAATGCCATTTCGAGTTTTGCATTAAAAAGTCACTGAAGAATGGAGCTAGGGTTTGGCCGCGGGAGTAGTGGCGGCCGTGGGAGAGGCCACGGCGGCAGGGGATACGTGCATGCTAACCGCCATCCGGAGGGCCAAGAGGGCCAATCACCCACAACGGAACAGGAAACACCGTCTATACATTCAGATTACAACACCACCGGGGAGGTTCCAAGTTCGGCAATCAACAAGGAAGGTCCGCCCTAGAACGGCGGCACCGCAAAGGTCTCTTACAGAGACGCCACCACAGGCGGCGCTGGGGGCATGCTCACGTACTTGAATCCAACATCACCAGATCTGGTTAAAGACACATACATCTCCATTAACGTCTCCGATGTCCTACCCTCCATCACGATCCGTCAGGAAATCATCCAACCGCTCCTCAAGCCATGGCGCTTTGCTGTTATCGTAAAAGCCATAGGGATCAACGTTGGCTTCCAGATCCTGGTTAACAAGATCCAAAAGAATCATTCAGGGTCATTGACCTAGAAAATAGATATTATGTTGTTCAACTCGCCAACGAAGATGACTACGTAGCTGCCATGACGGGAGGCCCGTGGACGATCTTCAGCAACTACTTGTCTGTGCAGTCCTAGTCCCCCATGTTCCGGCCATCGGAGCCAATTCGAAGAAAGATGAGTGTTTGGGTCCGGATCACTGACCTGCCGGTGTTCCTGTACCAGAATCAGCTGTTGTGGAGCGTGGGGAACTTGGTCGGGAAAACCATTAAGATCGACTCCACCACATCGCAAGGCAACCGTGGGAAGTTCGCCAGAATCGCGGTGGAAGTTGACACATCTAAACCGCTGCTCCCTGCGGTCTTCATCAACAACGAGCACTTCAAGCTCCAGTATGAGAATCTACCCTCCGTCTGCATGAGATGCGGTCATGTGGGTCATTGTGATGCTGAGTGTAAGTTTCTTCCATCACCACAGGATGCGGCTTCCGCCTCTACGTCTACCCCTGTTCCCATACCTGGTGTCACGTACACCATGTCCATCCATGCCCAAAAACCGGAGAGGCGCAAGCCGCAAGCACAAACCAAGCCTCCCCAAAATGCAGCAAAGGAACCACCAAACAATAAGCAGGGCGAGGAGGTCCCTATTCCAGTCTCCGACAATGATGACTCAGAAGGGGAGTGGGTGACAGTCAAGAGCAAGAAGAAAAAGAAACAATCTAAGAAACAAACTCCACCTTCCACGGCTGCCAAAAAGCCCACAGGAGTCCACGAGAAGGATAAGGAGGCCGGCAAGGATGAAAATGCAGTCACCCTTGGTGAAGATGAGCTCTGCAAAGGGCGCTCGTCCACCAGAGAGCAAGGAGAATCGTTCTAGTTCCAGGCCGCCAAAGTGAGCGGCGGAGCTCCATCCAGACATACTCTGCTCCGTCAAGGACAAGGGGGGAGTGGCTTTGTGTTGCTCCAGAATCGCAAGATAGTGTATCAATCTGTCTAGAGTCCGGACCGCGTGCGGAAGAAAGGGCGCATCTTGGACTCTCCTCCGAATGCGAGCCCTTTAGTAGATAATAATGGTGTTACTCACACCGTGAATTTCGTTGATGATGGGGACCCCTCCCAGGCTAACACTAATATGCGTGAAGAGGATACTGATATAAGCGACGCACAGGCGGGGGGCCTGTGCTCCGCCACCACCTAAACCCCACCGTTCTCCTCGTCTCCTCCATGAATTTCTGTAGCTGGAATATACAACGAGCGAGAAAGAAGGGCCAACTTAACATCTTGAAAGATCTTAAATTCACTCATAAGCTTCATGCTCTCGCTATCTTAGAGCCACGCTGCAGTGGCCAAACAGCAAGCAAGATCATCCAAAAGATTGGGTTCACCTCCTCTCATCGTGTAGAAGCAATCGGCTTCTCCGGTGGCATCTGGCTCCTATGGGACAAGGCACGTATAAATATCGAGATTTTGTGCAGCCATCGACAATTTATCCACTGCAAAATCAATAATGACTGGTTCCTGACAACGACCTATGCTAGCCTAAATGCTAGGAAGCGTAGATTCCTCTGGAGGCGCTTGGAGGAAATCTCGGCGTCGATCAACTCAGCCTGGATCATCATGGGCGATCTAAACACGATGCTTGATGAATCTGAGAAGCTGGGGGGAACTTATTTTGACAAGTCGGCATCCAATTGCTTCAGGGAATGCCTCCTTAACGCTGGACTTTTTGATGCTAAGAGTCAGGGACAACTCTTCACCTTCCATAGGGGTTGCATGAAGGAACGACTTGATCGTGCCGTTGTTAACGACGACTGGCTGCATAAGCATGCTAACACCACTATTTCGGTTCTTCCCTGGGTAAAGTTGGATCACAACCCTATCCTCGTCTCTAACACCTCTGCCTCTTCGCGGACGCCTCGCCTTTTCAGAACCAGAGGTAGCTGGCATCTCGACCCGTCCTTCCGCTCCGATGTCCTCCCGGCCTGGAATAAGGATGCCCCCTTTACTGATGCTCTACATGCCTTCACGCCTATTGCTCAGAAGTGGGACCGTAAGCGAAGTAATAAACATCATAGGGAGAAACGGGAGCTGCTAAAACGCATCAACAACAGCCAAATTTCCTCTCAAGGCTCTAATGGCGCTGATCCATCTGATAAATCTATATATCTGCAGGAACGATACACTCAACTTCTTCTTGAGGAGGAGGTCGATTGGCAGCAAAGGGCCCATATCAACTGGCTCACTTTGGGTGACAATAATACTAAGTTCTTTCAATCTTATGTCAATGCGCGATGCCATTTCAACAAGGTCACCAAGCTAAAGAATATGGCAGGCGACTGGGTTTCCACTCCACAAGGAATCCAATCGTTAATAGTCAGTTTTTTCACTAATATGCTCACTTCCACTTTCAGGCCCGACCCAAGGAACCTGGCCACATACGCAGGCACCTTCCATCCTCTCTCACAGACGTGCTGCGCCGCTCTATCTGCTCCGCCTACTGCTGAAGAAGTTCGACGTACGCTCTTCCTTATGTCACCTACTAAAGCGCCAGGCCCGATGGTGTCTATAACGAGTTCTTGCAGAGAAACTGGAACGTGGTGGGAGAATCCATTATGCACACCATTAGAGATATCTTCACTTCACAGTGCATCGAGGGAGGCTTGGCGGATTCACATATGGTTTTTATTCCCAAAGTCAAGTCCCCGCAAAGCTGCAACGATCTCCGTCCCTTCTCTCTGAACAATGGATGCTTCAAGCTCCTCTCCAAAGTCTTGGTCGAACGCATCAAGCCCTTTCTGAAGGACTGGATATCTCCATCCCAATCAGCATTCATTCTCGGCCGTCTAATGAGTGACAACATCCTTTTACTCCAAGAAGCTATTCACTCCATGAGAACACAGTCGTCTAGAAAGCATTGGATGTGTATCAAGCTGGACCTTTCAAAAACTTTTGACCGTATGAATTGGGATTTTATTAAGGATACATTACAAAGGACACGCATTCCAACGAATATATGTAACATCATCATGCAAATCATTACTAAGGGCTCTACTTCTGTGCTCTGGGAAGGAAAAGCCCTTCCGCCTTTTAAAGCAACTCAAGGTGTTCGGCAGGGTGACCCCATCAGCCCTTACCTCTTTGTTCTTTGTATGGAACGACTGAGCCAAGAAATTGACAATGTTGTGGGTACTAACAAATGGAAACCTATGATCCTTACGAAAGGGGGCACAAAAATCTCTCATATTCTATTTGCGAATGATATCCTTCTCATGGGAGAAGCTTCTATAACCCAGGCAACCGTGGTCATAAATATCCTTTCCAGGTTTTCAAATGTTTCTAGACAAGTCGTCTCGCTTGAGAAGTCGAAATGCTTCTTTAGCAGCAATACACCTCGATCTGTTATTCGAGCAATCAGTAGGAAGCTCAGTATCCCCTGGACTCTAGACCTGGGCAAATATCTGGGCTTTCCAACACTGCACCACCGGGTTAACAAATTGACTCATGCCGATCTCACTGTCTCTATACACAATCGTATGAACAGCTGGTCCTCGAAGCACCTTTCTCTAGCAGGGCACATCACACTCGCCCGATCCACCCTGCAAGCGATCCTGACACATGTGATGCAGACTGTGCAGCTGTCCCCCTCTCTGTGTGATGATCTGAATAGCCATGTTAGAAGATTCATCTGGTTGGGCACCTGGGAGCAAAATAGGATGTCCCTTGTCTCCTGGAAAAAAGTCACTTCTAATAAGGACCTGGGTGGCCTTGGCATCAAGGAAGCGCGGGATCAGAACCATGCCCTTATGCTTAAGAATGTGTGGTCATTCCTCAATGAGACGGAAAAGCTTTGGGTCAGGATTATGAAGGAAAGGTATGTTCGCAATGGCGTCTTCACCAAAAAACATGGCTCTTCAGCATGGAGCTTCATCAAGAAAAATATCCCTCTAATACAAGGTATTAGCTATAAAGTGGTTAACAATGGCTCTGACACGAATGTATGGACGGATCGCTGGATTATGGGAAAGTCCATTCAAGATTTACAGCCTGATAACCTACAAGTTAGTTCCATGCAATTGCAGGATGGTGAATGGGACTGGGAATTCATTCTCCATTATCTACCTTCTTCCACTTGGAACTACATCAAATCCATTCCTCCTCCCCGTGCCAATAATGGGCATGACACTTGGGGCTGGCCGATGGAACAACACGACATTCTATCCTCTAGATCTGCCTACAGATGGCTGCGCGAGCATAAGGACTGCTCCGTCCCTGAAAGGTGGAAGGATATTTGGGGCTCCTCTCTTCCGTCAAGACTGAAAGTCTTCATGTGGCTTCTCCAACATAAATCACTTCTTACTAACATGGAAAAACACCGTCGCCATATCAATATCAGTATTATCTGTCCCCGCTGCAACAACGCTGATGAGTCAATTGTTCACAGTCTTCGGGACTGTAAGTATAGCAAACCCGTCTGGATAGTTCTGCAGATGGAGAATAATTTTTTCTCTCTTAATGAAGACGATTGGATCTCAACTATTTGTAAGGTGGCGCCTGAATTCAGCAAAACAGTCCCGACCCCCAAGTTGCCTGCTGGTTTCTCTGGCAGTGTCGCAATGAACAAGTCCACACTGGGCTCGTTAAGCCTTCTTCAATCAAAACATATTTCATTCTCGCCCGTGCAGCCTCAATTCAGGAGAACTGCAAGATACATCATAAATCCCGTCTGTGTGACGGTTTTGCTGCTCTGGTGGAGGAGCCAGTTCCAGATTTCAACCATTACGTTCTTGTGGATGCCTCCTTTGCCGCACCATCTATGAACAATGGCATTTGTATTCATATTGTTGACGACACCGGGACATGCTGCTATGGGTGCGATGTCCAGCTTCAAAGTACCTGCGCCCTGGAGGCAGAACTTCAGGCGATCCTCCACGGCATCGAGACCTGTATGGCGAGGAATTGGAGGATTTTCCTTATCCTATCCGACTCCGTCCAGGCAGTGAACCTTGCCGCTTCTGGTACTAGTTCGACCGGTAAGTTCCAGCCCTACAATCAAAGAATCCGAAAGCTTATGCGCACCTGTGAAAGTGCACAGATCAGGAGCATCTCTCGGGAGGTCAACACTATTGCTGATGCGCTTGCAAAACAAGCTAGGCAGTCCCTACAAAACTTTAACTTTTCGTTCAATGCACCTGATTGGCTCAAGATGAGCACCAATGTTGACATTAACTCTATTTTCTCCTGCATTAGAGAGCGGGGTGAATAAATAGTCTCTATAGAACCTTTAAAAAAAATGAATGCCATTTCACAATTGTCTACAACAAATCGACTAATATTCAAAACCACAAGCATACCATGAAATTATTTGTACATTTTTAAAATGATAATAGTGTATGCCCCATCTATATATTGAGAAAAATAAAATCTTTTCATTTGAAGGCAATCCAACTCACACACTTATAACCTTATTGAATGTACTGTGATGCCCTAGGAAGGTTAATTCACTTGTTGTGTTCATCCTTATACTAAAGGAGGAGCCAACTATACATGTTAGTGTTGAAGGGGGAGGATATTTCATGCCATTTCTCATACGTCTTCCACTTCTAGAGTGGATGCCACTAGAGTCATGTGGATCATGGTTGGAGCTGTAGTTGGTAGTGGTTGAAGATGGTGTTGTAACGTTATTTAGAAGCGACCATTGAACAATGTTGTAGATGCTACTAATGTTTGTCGATATCCTTGAGCAATTATTTTTTCTAGTACAAATTCTTTTCTTATTTATGTTATGTATAATATAAGTATTACATATATTATACACACATATATGTATATATATGTATATATGTGTATATATATCCTTCTTCTTACAAATACTAAAAGAAAATCATGTATAATAAAAGGAAATTATAGTTATGATTTTTCAATATATGTCATGTCACTGCCAATGTAGCAGCACTCGAGTGGTAAAGTTGATGTTGTATGACTGAGAGGTCACAAGTTTGAAACCCGTGGCAATGAGATGAGTGAATTTTCAACTTTTTAAAAATTATAGATGTCATATCACTACATACGTGATTGATCAAATACATTTGTAATACATATTAATGGACAATAACAATATATTATTTAATGATACATATAGTCAAAAGCACCAATATCATTCTATTATTGAATTGATTAGTTTTAATAATATATATTCTTCTTGAACCAATCCAAATCGACAATTTAGATGTATCTACATATTCCTAATATATATAACACTCATGCCACATTGAAGGGAATGAATTTAAGTAGGATTTTCAAAGGATTTAATTTTGTTGTATATTCCATCAATCAACATCGACAAAGCTTATCATGTTTGGATGTAATAATGTAAAGGGGTAGTGGTTAGGAAGTACTTCTAAATCTTTTCAAGGAGTTTGATTTTAGGTAGTTGGTGGTGGATGGACATAGAGGGGAGGGGGTTGTAGGTGAAGGTTAAGAGTAACCTACGATGTTGGAGGTGAAGAGGTGGATTTTTCAGTGCAAGCTATGAGGGTATGTATGCCACGAGAGAAAACCATATGATGATTGTATCATGGCATTAAATACCTAATTTGATAATCATAAAGGTAACTCCATGTTTGTGTCAATCATGAGATAATGACACATATACAATAGATGTATAAAGAATGATGTTACTCGATGACATATGTATTTAGGTTGAGCACATGAACAATGAGATCATATGTATGATAAGAGTGCATGCATTCTTATTGTGTCCCTAGTCGGGTATTACTGTGGAAGCAAAATAGAGAATAGTAATATATAAAGATTAGAGTGCGTGTTGACTAATGACAGAGTCTCATTAGTCATGATCTGTGATATCAAGTCAAACACATAGGTGCATGTCAGAGAATAGTGTATCAGACAAACCCACCTTGAGAGTGATACATGGAGACCATGGAGTGATAGCCAGAATTAGTTCTCATAGTGATAGTGGTGATTGTGGTTCTTAGACATAAAATCACTACACTCATCACATGTTGTTTGGTGTACTTAGACACCATCCAACGTGACCTTGAATAAGGGTTGCCATAAAGGTGATGCTTGGGTACACTATAACACATGGGGACTGACTGTAGTGATGTAAATGGTATTTGTCCCTCCTAGATGAGATTGATATCCATGCCACTTGATAAGCAAGACTGAGAAATGTATGACTATACTTATGTGACTCAATATGTGATATGTGAGGTCACATGCATGTCAGACAGTCTGCTCTAGTTCAAGGAACATGGATTGAACATTGAGAAGATGACGATTCCATGCCTCATGTCCAATCCAGATAATAGACACAAGAATATGTTAATATCCTATGTTGATTTCTGTGTAGGTGATGGGAATGGCTTTTTGTTTTGGAGAGATCCTTGGCTACCTGACATAAAAACTATGTTGGAGATTTGTGATAACCAACTGGTTTATCATTTTGGTTTTGGGTTCGAATGCAAGATCGATTTTTTCTTGGTGAATGGCAACTGGAGAATCCATGAGGTGAGAGGATGCAAGGGAGTGGAGGAATCTCTATGCAATTTTCCTATTTTCAACTCTTGTAGGGATCATATTATGTTCAGGGACAAGAAGTAGTTTAAATTGAAGGATGGATGGGATATTATAAGGAAAAGGATCCCTAGTGTCCTATGGTCTAAATGGATTTGGGATAACTTTGTACCTAGAAGGTGCTCTATTTTTCTTTAGAAGTGCTTCCTTCATAAGTTGCCTACTATGGATTATTTGAAGAAGATTGGTTTTTGCTTTCCTTCGAGATGTATTCTTTGCAATATGAAGAAGTGGATGCTGACCACCTTTTGTTCTCTTGTCTGTTTAGCTCTCTTATCTGGTATATGTTCTACTCTGAGTATGGTAATAGGCCAGGTAGTGTTTAGGATCTTTTCAAGATGGAGGGAGATGAAGCTTGCTGCTATTTTTATAAGTTTTAAGATCTGGTCTGAAAGAAATTTTAGAATTTTTGGCTCCTCTGAAAAGTCGGTTGATGTCATTTGGCAAAAATGCTGCATAGATACTAAAAGTCTATATAGATAGTTCAATTTTCCTACCTACTATATTTTCCTTTTGTTCCTTTCCATTCCCTTAGGCATTTTATTTTCCCTTATATGCATTGTACATACTTCCACTTCCCCTTTTATAGTAAAGAGGCATCCCAACTGAGTTCATAAAAAAAAACTATACGGTCATGGTAACACTAATCAAGGATTGTAGGTTGAAGTTGTTCTCAAACTTTCCAAATTACTTAGGTAGCAATGACATGTTGCTAGATAACACTCATTTCTTGTGATCTCATAAATTGGATATGGACAATTTCTATCAAAATTACTTGGGACCTATAGGGTGGCCACACACATAAGATGTACTTGGAATAGGAGTTTATTCATGAAGGATGTTTAAATTGATTGCTAAAGTGTTTAGGTATTCATTCAAACAACTGAATTGAAAGTGAATGACTGGACTGTGAACCAACCGGTTCAAGTGTTGAACTAATCAGTTCAAGTGTTAGGTCAATTCACACAACATTGACTGAATATTGCCTGAGCTGGACAAGTGAAATGACTATTTCACATATGAAATGATCATTTC
The DNA here is from genome assembly GCA_963693085.1 of Alisma plantago-aquatica. Lineage (NCBI taxonomy): Eukaryota > Viridiplantae > Streptophyta > Magnoliopsida > Alismatales > Alismataceae > Alisma > Alisma plantago-aquatica. The sequence continues at coordinate 1,168,254,049 of OY856409.1, read as the reverse complement.
ATGATATGAAACAACTGTTTCAAGAGTGAAATAATCAGTTCATCATTAGGATTGTCCAATTCAATGATCATTTAATTCGGATTAAGGATTGATGTTGATGTCATGATTGTGCATTAATGAATATTGAATGCCATTATGTTTGAAAATAGGAAAACATATGAGCCTATCGGTTCAAGGGTTGAACTGATCCATTCACACGTGAATTGACTGGTTCAATAGTGAACCGATCGGCTCATCATTCGTAGCTTCCAAAAATTCATAAAATTATGTCTCTTCGACTCCCTAATGGTCCGGAAACCTTGACCTTGGCCCTCCTATAAATAGAGGGGTACTGGGGACTTCCCATACACAACGTTAAGCTTTGACAATTATTTTCCTATTTGGTTGTGGTAACCAGAGAGCCCTGAGCAAGTCCTACATGATAAAGAGAGGGATAGCAAGGGAGACAATTGGGAGAGTGAATCAATGCTAGTGCGCTGACATTCGAAGGAATAACTTCTTCTCGTTGGCTCTAGTAGTGCAAAATGGATTCCCCGATGGTCTGCATGGACTACTCTATAGGCGAGAGACTCTTGCCCCACTAGGAGGACATAGTCGACCAACATCCATGATGATCAATCAGGATGCCCAACCATGACATCTTTCCAGGTGCGACTTGATAAAGAAGCATGCTACAACTAGACTTGTTGCTGGACTTGCTCCAGGACCATGTACATTTCTTCCTACCCTATTTACAAAATACATTGTTATTAGCGTGATCTTCTAGTTAGGGAATATGAAATTATTTTTTTAATTTCTTCTACCTTATCTGTTGCCCTGATTTCCCAACAGTGGTATCAAAGACACGTCAACTTATGGTGTATCTGGATTTAAATTGACATGATCGAATTTATTTTATTATATACGATGCACATATTAAAATGATTAATGTGCATATCTGATTAAATACCACATAGGATTCCACAAACTTATATATATATATATATATATATATATATATATATATATATGCAATTTACATGCGTTGTCCTAAAAGTTGGTTTTGATGGTGGATGTAAAGCATGGTTATGGCCAATAAACCCCTAGATATTTTTGCTTGGTTGGATGGTTGTTTTCCTGTTCATATCTCAGTTTTGATATCGATCCTTTCTCTCCTTTTCCTTATGTATAAATATTAATTCTTTCCTTCCTATGCTCCCCTCGAATGTAACTCAAGGGTTCTCTATTATAATATAATATATTAAATAGGTTAGGATAGTTTTAATTCTTGTTATGGAAAAGAAGACGTTCTACACCAGACGAGCCACCTATTTCAGAAGGAGAATCGATCGACTGGAGGACCTAGGAGGCCATACGACATGAGGAGCCAACCAATGGACTGGTGACCCAACTGACCGACTAGAGGTTAACAGACGATGCTTGGATCTGAGACCAAATGACCGATCGGAGAGACCAAGTGACCTACAAGGAGGCAAGTCGTTCGGATCAAGAGTTGAATCAATAAACCTAGATTGGTTCCTGCATAGATCTTCACCAATAACAGGTTGCTACATATGATGTGGACCTTAGGTGGTAGTAATTCCTTGTGGCTCTAAGGTATTACAATAGTATGGCCATAACCATCACTTGTGTGTTTTAATTGCATGTTTTCATTGTGGATATAACATGTATATGCTACATATTATATGTATGTGGTGATTGGGTATGTATATTTATATATATAATACCTCAACATAATGTTAAATCTTAGATACTTTCCATAAGAAACACACATGAAAAACTTGATTGACTAAGCATAGGTTACACCAATGTGTGGTGCGCTGTCCATATCATGAAAGTGTGATGGTAGGTATGTAGATCTTCCAAAGCAGGGTGTATATTCTATCATGTTGGCTTTTGGGTCAAGTTTAACTAGGTGATCTTAATGAGATTAAGTACCTTGAAGTATACTTAATTGTGACCATGATTTGTGCACACCACCTATCCAAGAGTTGCATGAGATGCAACTGAAAAATATTGTCTATCTAAATAGTCAAGTTGTGGGAGATCAATTAAAGCTGACTCGTGATTTGATGAAACATGGATCTTGCTCACTAGAAGGTTGTACGCTTCAATCTACCAAATTTGTAGTGAGGGCTATCAATTTGAGAAAAATAGTGTGAGAAATAATTAATGGAAGGCCTAACTAATATCGTCTATGTTATCAAATCTAATTACTCAAAGTTTTTTGATAGATTGCAAATTTTTTTTGTAGAATCAAATGTCAAGAAAATCATCATTGTGATCAGTTCTTAAGAAGACCTAACTAAATGGGAAAAACTTCCATAATTTGTTTTGGATTTTGAGAATGGTTCTCAATGATGAGAATAAGCTCTATTTCCTTGAGACACCAATGCTAGAGGAAACTGCTCATGACACACCTAGGGCTGAGGTGGATGCTTATTGGAAGCATGCCAATGATGCCTTAGACAGTAAGCAACATATGCTATGATGTATGAACTATGAGTTCCATGTGTAACACGAAGACATGGGGATTCTTGGGATGTTCACACATCTTAAGAATATGAACTAGAATCATGCAAATCTAGAAAGGTAAAATGTCTCAAAGGCCCTCTTTGAGTGCAAGATGATAGAAGGAGATCTAGTAGAGACCCATGTGCTCAATATGATTGGGCATGTGGAACAAATGGATAGATTGGGATTCCCTTTGAGCCAAGAGTTGGCCATGTATATGATTCTGCAATCGTTGCCTAAATCATATGTCCAGTTTATTGAGTGTTAATACTTGACTAACTTGGCTAAACAACTGTCAGAATTACTTGGCATGTTGATGAATGCCAAAGAAAGAATGAAGAAGTACAAACCTATGATGATGATCAATAGAGTGAAGTCTAATGACAAGGGCAAACCCAAGAAGTATTCTAAGGCTAAGCTCAAGTCCAAGTCTTCTGCACCCAAGATAAGGAAAAAAGTAAGTGCAAAAGGAATCTATCCTTTGTACTGGAGGAAATCAGGAAGAAGAAGAAGAAGATAGAGATCTCCACTTCAAGATTCAAGAAGAAGTAAGCTAGAACTATGCAGAGAAAGAGTTTCTACCATTACAATTGAAATTTGTCATTCAATCTGATGGACATGTGATAGAATTAGTGAATTGCTATTATGTATCTGCCATTGATATAAACATCATGTATCTTGTATGGACAAGAATATTATGAATAAATTGATGTTTCATTTTCAAAGATAAGATCTTACATGGAAGTGGCCTATGTCTCATAATCTATACTAGATAGTTGTAGAGATAACAATGTATGACACGTGTACTGAATGACTTGATAACTCAAACAACAAATATCTATAGTATTGTCATCTAGAGAAAGTAAATAAGAAATACATTTATAGTATCCATAATGATGGTTATCTAGACTCTTTTGGTTATTAAGCAATACAGACATGCAAGTCTTGTTTTAGGGAAATAAAACAAAAGCACCTTTCACTAGAAATAGTGGGAGCGTGAGCATTCTATTAAGGCTTATACATATTGATGTATAAAGACCTTTCAGAATAAATGCTAAAGGTGGTTAATAGTACCTCATTATATTTTTTGTAGATCTCAGTATATATGATAGTTTGTATTTAATGAAATACAAAGTATGAATCTCTTAAAGTGTCTGAAGAGATCATGAATGAAGTACTTAATAAACTTGGTAAAAGTATTTAATCACTTTGATATGGTCGATGGGGAAATATTTTTAATCAAGAGTTTGAAAACCATTTGGGAGATCATGATAATATATCATGTTGAACTCCACCTAAAACACAATGATAGTGTATCAGAAAGAAGGAATCACATCTTATTAGTCATGGCGCGATTATCAATAAATCTAGCTAATCTTCCAATTTCCTTTTTGGCACATTCTTTACACTAAAACAATGCACTGTCTAAAATGGTTCAAAAGACACCATATGAGATATGTCATGGGAGGTGTCCGGATATGTCTTTATAAAGATTAAGATCGAAAGCTTATATAAGAAAATAGTTTCTTGAAAGCTTTGTCCATAAATCACATAAATGTTATTTTTTTGAATACTACTTTTTGTTCCAATCATACAACATGTTTGTTGCCCGGATGGTTGTAATTCCAATGGAATCAGTGGGAGAAAAGTAGAAATCGAGATGTTCAAGACCAACAAGAAAACATTGAAAAGGTACAATTGGAACAAAGAGAATCACAAGATGTTGTGGAATCTCAAGTTCCTTACGTAACACACAAAACTCATAGTTCTAGTAGAACATGCCTAGAAATTGAAAGATTATGATATCTTATGGATCAAGAAGGCAGTAAGTTGGTCATAGATGATGATTCAACAACCTACCAAGAATCTATTTAGGGACTAGAGTCTGAAAAATGGCTTGAGTCCATGAGGTCCAAGATGGAGTCCATGTACACCAACAAGGTATGACCTTGGTGGGTCCACATGAAGGGGTAAGACCCATAGGGTTAATTTAGGTCTTTGAGAAAAGACAGACATTGATGATAGTGTACAAACCTATAAGAGAAGATTGGTTAAAAGGATTTCAAACAAGTTCAAGATGTTGAACATAACGAAATCCTCACCAGTTGCCATGGTTAAATCCATCACGGTCATGCTTGCTATTACAACTTATTATGACTATGAGATTTGGCATATGGATGATAAAACCGCATTCCTTAATAGGAATAATTATGAGGATGTGTGTGTGACAAAACCTGAAGGTTTTATAAATCCATTAATGCAAATAAAGTTTGTAAGATACAAAGTTCAATTTCTGGATTGAAGCAAGTGTATGAGAATTAGAATCGTTGATTTAACAAGATAGTTAAAGAGTTGGACTTTAGTCAAAATGAAGATGAAACTATGACTACAAGAGTTTAGTGGTAGCATACTTACATTACACATAATGATGGGGAATAACATCCTTATACTAAAAATGCTAGAACCTAGCTAGAAAATACCTTCTCTATGAGGAGTTTAGGTGAAGCATCCTGTGATAGGAATTGATATCTATAGAGATAGATCTGGAAGGCTTCTTGACCTAATAAAGAGCACCTACATTGACAAAATGTTGAAGGGGTTCAACATGCATGACTCAAAGAGAGAAAACTTGTCCATGTTCCATGGAGTTAGTCTATAAGGAGCCTAGTGTTCTAGTTCTTGTGAAGAACAAGAACACATGGATAGATGCCATATGCATTCACAACTAGATCTATCATTAATGCAATGTTATGTACTCGTCCCATTATTTCATATATATTAGACACGATGAGTGAATATCTGTCAGAATCCAGTGGAAGTCACTAGACTTCCATAAAGAACTTTCTTAAGTATTTGAGGAGCACTAAAAGATATGTTTCTTTGTTATGGTAATAAGGAAGAGTTGGGTGTGAAGGGTTACACTGATGCAAGCTTACAAAATGAAAAATAAAATTAGTGGTCACAATCTAAATTTGTGTTTGACCTTAAAATAGAACTATAAGCCGGAAAAGTTCAGAGCAAGAGATAGTTGCTAAATCTACAATAGAGGCCGAGTATCTTAGGTGTTATAAACACATCAAAGAATATTTTATGGATCTAGAAGTCCATATATATGAAATTATTAGAGGTTCTAGCCATTAATGATTAAGTAGAAATACTGTGGCAACAATGGAGCTAGTAGATAGGAAAAGATCTCATATAACATACCATGACACTTCCATCTCATATGAAACATCCTACATCGAGGAGATGTGAAAAATTTCAAAATACTGACTTGAAGCAAATGTTTCTAACCCGCTATAAAAGCACTTTCTTAGAAAAAACATGATGGACATGTTAAGATCACTTGGAATAAGATTAGTGGGTGATTGGATCTAAGTGCATGTATGAGTCTGTTGGTATGTATGCCTAGAGAGCCAATCATATGATGATTGTATTGGGGAATTAGATATCTGATTTGATAATAATAAAGGTAACTCCATCTATTATGTTTATATCAATCATGAGATGATATAACATATATAATATATTTCTAATGAATGATGTTACCTGATGAGATATGTCTTTAGTTTGAGGACCTGAATAATGAGATCACATATATGATAAGAGTGCATACATTATGGTTATGTCCCTAATCAAATATTACTGTGGTAACAAAATAGACAATAGTAATACATAAGACTAGAGTGTGTGTTGACTGATGATAGAGTCTCATTAGTCATGATATGTGATATCAAGTCAAACACACATGTGCATGTTAGAGAATAGTGTATCACACAAACCCACCTTGAGAGTGATACATGCAGACCATGGAATGGTATTCAGAACCAACTCTCATAGTGATAGCAGTGATTGTGGTTCTTAGACCTAAAATCACTAAACTCATCACATGTTGTTCGATGTACTTAGAGACCATCGAACATGACCTTGAATTAGGGTTGCCATAAAGGTGATGCTCGGGTTGTCCCTCCTAGAGGAGATTGATTCCAGGCTACTTGATAAGCGAGACTGAGAAATGTATGGCCGTACTCATGTGACTCAATACGTGATATGTGAGCTCACATGCATCTTAGATAATCTACTCTAGTTCAAGGAACATGGATTGAACATTGAGAGCATGATGATTCCATGCCTTGAGTTCAATCTAGATATCATAAACAAAGGAACTATACAATCATGGTAACACTAATAACAGATTGTAGGTTGAAGTTGTTATCCCACTTTCAAAATTACTTGGGTAGCAATGATGTGTTGGTAGATATCGCTCATTACTTGTACTGTCATAAATTAGACATGGACATTCACTAGCAGTAGAACTTGAGACATATAGGGTCACACACATAGGATGCACTTGGAATAGGAGTTTATTCATGAATGACGTTTAACTTGATTACTAAAATGGTTATGTCTTCAATTAAACAAATGAAGCTGAAAATTGACTGACTGGACTATGAACCAACCAGTTCAAGTGTTAAACCAATCGATTCAAGTGTTAGGTCAATTCAAACAACATTGACTGAATATTGCCTAAGATGGACAAGTGAAATGACCATTTCACATAGGAAACAACCATTTCACATATGAAACGACCATTTTACATATGAAATGATGATTTCATGATATGAAATGATCATTTCAAGAGCAAAACAATCGATTCATCGTTTGGATTTTCCGATTCAATGATCAATTTGATTGGATCAAGGATTGATGTTGATGTCATGATTGTGCATTAATCGATTATTGAATGCCAATGTGTTTGAAAATAGGAAAACATATGAGTCGACCAGTTCAAGGGTTGAACTGACTTGCTCAACATGAACCGACTAGTTCACCATTGGTAGCTTCCAAAAATTCATGATATTTTGTCTCCTTGACTCCCAGATGGACTGGAAACCCAGTATGTGGACCTCCTATAAATAGAGGGGTACTAAGGGATTTATAGACACAACAACAAGCTCTAATAATTGTTATCCTCTCTGGTTGTGGTAACTAGAGAGCCCCGAGCAAGTCCTACCCATAAAAGGGAGGGATAGCAAGGGAGAGACAATTGGGAGAGTTAATTAATGCTAGTACACTGATGTTCTAGGGACATCTCCTTCCCGTTGGCTCTGGTAGTGCAATATAGAGTTCCCAGTGGTCCGTGTGGACTACTTTATAAGCGAGAGACACTTTCCCTGCTAGGAGGATGCAATCAACCGCCAATTGTGGTGATCAACCAAGAGGCCCGTCGATGATGGTCATCCAGACGCAACTTGAGAAAGAAGCACGCTATAGCAAGAGTTTTCATTGAACTTGCTCCAGGACCATGTATATTTCTTGCTACCCTCTTTCCTAGATACATTGTTGTTGGAATGATCTACTAGCTAGGTAATCAGGCATTAAATCTTTTTATTTTCGCTGCCTTATCTATTGTTAATATTTCCCAACAATGGTATCAGAGCCACATCAATTTGCAATGTATATGGATTTAAATCAATATGATCAGATTTATTTTATACACATGATGTATATATTAAAATGATTAGTGTGCATATCTGATTAAATACCACATACCATTCCACAAACTTATATATATATATATATATATATATATATATGTGTGTGTGTGTGTGTGTGTGTGTGTGTGTATGTGTGTGTGTGTGCTATATATGGAATTTACAAGCGTCACCTTAAAGTTGGTTTTGATGGTGGATGTAAAGCATGGTTATGGCAAATAAACCCCTATATCTCTATGCTTGGTTGGAAGGTTGTTTTCCTATTCATATCTCAGTTTGCATACCAAGCCTCCCTCTCCTTTTCCATATGTAAAAGTATTAATTCTTTCCTTCCTATGCTCTCCTCAAATGTAACTCAAGGTTTCTCTATTACAATGTGATATATTAAATAGGATTAGGATAGTTTTAATTCTTACCGTGGCAAAGAAGACGTTCTGTACCAGACAAGCCGCCCATTTCAGAAGGTGAACAGATCAACTAGAGGATCGAGGAGGCTAGGCAATAGGAGGAGTCGACCGATCGGTTGGTGGCCCAACTAATTGACTAGAGGCTTCTAGATAATGCTTGGACCAGAGACCAAACAACCAATCCAAGAAACCAACCGACCGACTATGAGGCTAGTCGACTGGTTCAACAGTTGAATCGATCAACCCAAATTGGTTCCAACATAGATCTCTAGGAAAATATGGTGACAGAGCAGGCAACAGAAATAGAAATTTCATTTCCATATTCCCTTTCTAAGAGTATGTTGCGTCAACAACTATATAATGGGAAGGATGGTATCGAGGTAATACCTGGTCCTGGAGAAAGTCCAAAGACAACTCTCTCGATGTAGTATGCAACTTTCTTCAAGTCACACACATACAATGTCTGTGGTAGCTCCTGGTTGATCACCACAGACATTAGTTTGACATTGTCCCCCTAGCTCCAGGAAACAACATCCTCATCTCTATAGTAGTCCACACGAACCATCAAGAACTCCTATCATTCTAGAAGAATTGATAGGAAGGAGTTGTCCTCATTTAGTTGGTATACTAGCACCAACTTGCTCTCCCACAATTGTTCTCCCTAGCTATCCCTCCCTTTATCGGGTAGGACTTGCTTGAGTTCTCTTGGTTACCACAACCAGAGAAGATAATAATTGTCAAAGCAACTGATGTTGTATTTAAGAATCCTGCAGTACCCCTCTATTTATAGGAGGTTCAGAGTTAGGGTTCCCACTCTGTGCGGGAGTCAAAGGGTATGAGATTTTATGAATTTTTGCATCTTGTGAGTGGTGAAACACAATCGATTCACCAGTGAATCAATCGATTGGCATGTGAGCCAATCAGTTCAACCCTTGAACCAGTCATTTCGTCATGTTTCCCAATCACAGTTGTATTGATAATTAATATCCAATTAATGCACAACATGATGCCAACACTAATCCCCAATCCAATCAGATTGATCTACGAACTGGGTAGTTCATCACATGAACTGGTCATTTGACAACCTTGAGTCGATCGACTCACTCACTGATCTGGTCAGTTCATTCCCTGATTCAATCAATATTCAGCAAATACCACTTCCAATCAACCTGACACTCCAAGTGATTAGTTCAACACTTGAACTGGCTGGTTCTGAGTTTAGTCAATCAATTATAGTTTAAATACCTAAACACTTTAGTAGTCAAGTTAAATATCATTCATGAACAAAATCATATTCCAAGTGTATACTATGTAAGTGACCCTATAGGTTCCAAGTTACATTGGAAGTGAATGTCCATAAATAGTTTATGACATCACAAGCAATGAGCAACATCTAGAAACACATCACTACTACCCAAGTAATTGGAAAATTGGAGAACAACTTCAACCTACAATCTGTGATTGGTGTTACGGTGTTTGTATAGTTCCTTTGTCACTAATATCCAGATTGAAATTGAGGCATGGAATCGTCATCCTCTTCAACGTTCAATACATGTTACTTGAACTAGAGTAGATTGTCTAAGATATATCTAAGCTCAATATCACATATTGACTCACATGAGCATGGCCATGTATTTCTTAGTGTCACTTAGCAAGTGGACAAGATATCATACTCCCGTATGATAGACAAATCCCATCTACATCACTCACAATCATCTCCATGTGTCATAGTGCACCCAATCATCACCTTTATGGAAACCCTTATTCAAGGTCACGATGGATGATGTCAAAGTACACCGAACAACATATGATGAGTGTAGTGATTTCATATCTAAGAACCAAAATCACCACCATCACTACCAGAGATGATTATGACTACACATGTAATGGTTTCCATGTATCACTCTCTAGGTGGCTCTGTCTGATACACTGTTCTCTATAAGTATCTATATGTTTTATTTGATATAATATATCATGACTAATGAGATTCTGTCATCAACCAACCCACATTCTAGTCTTATGTGTTACTATTGTCTATATTTCTTCCACAGTAACATCCGACTAGGGACATAGCAAGAATATATGAACTCTTATCACACATATGATCTCATTGTCCAAGTCCTAAACTTGAAAACATATGTCATTGAGTATCATCATTATTTAGATGTTTATTTTGTCACATCATTATCTCATAACTAATTAAAATAGAATAAATTGGAAGATTGCCTTTATTATTAATCAAATCAGTACAAAATATTCCATAACAATCATCATATGATTGGATCTTTGGACATACATACCAACAATATCATCACAAAAAACATGTTTCTACATATGATGTGGACCTTAGGTGGTAGTAATTCCTTATGGCTCCAAGGAATTACACAAGGAATTACAATAGTATGGCCATAACCATTGCTTGTGTGTTTTAATTGCATATTTTTGCTGTGGTTATAACATGTATATGATACGTACTATATGTATGTGGTGATTGGATATGTATATGTATATATATATATAATTCCTCAATATAATATTAAGTCGTAGATGCTTTCCATAAGAAACACACATGAAAAACTTGATCAACTAAGGGTAGGTTACGCCAAAGCGTGGTGCGGTGTCCATCTTGTGGAAGTGTGGATCTACCAAAGAAGGGTGTTTATTCTATCATGTTGGCTTTTAGGTCAGGCTTAACTAGGGATCTTAATGAGATTAAGTACCTAGAAGCATATAGATCGATTGTGACAAGGATTTGTACTCACCATCTATCTAAGAGTTGCATGAGATGCAACTGACAAACGTTGTCTACCTAAATAGTCATGTTGTGGGTGATCAACCAAAGTTGACTCATGATTTGATGAAATATGGATCTTAGCTCACTAGAAGGTTGTACATTGCAATCTTCTGAATTGGTAGTGAGGGCTATCAATTTAAGAAAAATAGAGGGAGTGATAAATAATGAAAGGCCTTACTAATATCCTATGTGTTATCAAATCTAATTAATCAAAAGTGTTTTGATAAGTCTCAAATTTCTTTTGTAGAAACAAATTTCAAACAAACCATCAATGTGGTCAATTCTTAAGAAGAACAAACTAAATGGGACAAACTTCCATGATTGCTTCTGGACTTTGAGAAGGGTTCTCAATTATGAGCATAACCTTTATGTTCTAGAGACACCGATGCCAGAGGAACATGCTCCTGAAACGCCTAGGGCTGAGGTGGATGCTTATTGAAAGCATGCCAAAGATGCCTTAGACGTTCAACACCTTATTCTATGTTGTATGAACTATGAGTTGCATTAGCAACATGAAGACATGGGGATTCTTGAGATGATCACACATTTTAAGAATATAATCCAAGATCATGCACAAAAAGAAAGGTACAATGTCTCGAAGGCCCTCTTTGAGTGCAAGATGACAAAAGGAGATCCAGTAGAGCCCCATGTGCTCAATATGATCAGACATGTGGAACATGTAAACAAATTCCCTTTGAGCCAAGAGTTGGCCACATATAAGATTCTACAATCATTGCCTGAATCATATAACCAGTTTATTGAGTGTTATTACTTGAGTAACTTGGCTAAACCACTGTCAGAATTACTTGGCATGTTGATAAATGCCAAAGAAAGAATGAATAAGGACAAACTTGTGATGATGATCAACAGAGTGAACTCCAATGACAGAGGCAAGGACAAGAAGAGTTTTGAGGCTAAGCTCAAGTCCAAGTCTTCTGCACCCAAGATAAGGAAAAAGGTAACTACAAAAGGAATCTATCCTTTGCATAGAAGGAACTCAAGAAGAATAAGGAGATAGAGATCTCCACTTCAGGACCTGATAAGAAGTAAGCTAGAACTATGCGGATTAAGAGTTGCTTCCATTACAATTGGAATATGTCATTCTGACTGATGGGCATGTAATAGAATTAGTGAATTGCTATTATGTACCTGCCATTGATAAATACATCATGTATCTTGTATGGAAAAGAATATTATGAATAAATTAATGTTTCATTTTAAAAGATAAGATCTTACATGGCAGTGGCCTATATCTCATAATCTATACTACACATGTAATGAATGAATCGATAACTCAAACAATAAATACCTATAGAATTGTCATCTAAAGCACGTAAATATGAAATGCATTTCTAGAATCCATAATGATAGTTATCTAGACTCTTTTGGTTATTGAACCAATGCAGACATGCAAGTCTTGTTTTAGGTCAATATAACAAAAGCACCTCTCACTAGAAATAGTGGGAGGTGAGCATTCTAATAGGGCTCATATATATTGACGTATATAGACCTTTCAGAATTAATGCTAAAGGTGGTTAATCGTACCTCATTATATTTACTGTAGATCTTAGTAGGTATGATAGTTTGTATTTAATGAAATACAAAGTATGTATCTCTTGAAGTGTTCAAGGAGATCATGAATGAAGTACGTAATCAACTTTGTAAAAATATGAAAACACTTTGATATGGTCGATGTGGAAATATTTGAACCAAGAGTTTGGGAACCTTCCGGGAGATCATGATAATGTATCATGATGACTCCACCTAAAACACAATGATAGTGTATCATGAGAGTGTATTAGAAAGAAGGAATCACACCCTTTTAGTCATTGTGAGATTATCAATAAATTAGATGATCTTCCAATTTTATTTTTGGAAAATGCTTTACACTAAAACAATCTACTATCTAAAATGGTTAAAAAGACACCATATGAGATATGGCATGGGAGGTGTCCCGATATGTCTTTATAAAATAAAGATTAAGATCAAAATATTATATAAGAAAATAGTTTTTTGAAAGCTTTATCCATAAATCATGTAAATGTTATTTTGTTGAATACTACTTTTTATTCCAATCTGACAACAATATGTTTGTCACCAAGATGTCTGTATTCCTAAAGGGAATTTGATTCCAATGGAATTGGTGGTAGAAAAGTGAACTCTAAATATTAGAGACCAATAAGAAAATATTGAACCTAAAAGAGGTACATTTGGAACAAAGAGAATCACAAGATGTAGTGGAATCTCAAGTTCCTTATGTAACACACAAAACTCATATTTCTAGTAGAACACACCTAGAGCTTGAAAGATTATGATATCTTGTGGATCAAGAAGGCCATAAGTTTCTCATAGATGATGAGTCAAAAACCTACCTAGAAGTTATTAAGAGACTAGAGTTTGAAAAATGGCTTGAGGCCATGAGATCTAAGATGGATTCCATATACTCCAACAAGGTATGACCTTGGTGGGTCCACCTGAAGGGGTAAGACCCATAGGGTGCATTTGGGTCTTTGAGAAAAGATCGGCATGGATGATTGTGTACAAACCTATAAGAGAAAATTGGTTGCAAAGATTTCAAACAAGTTCAAGATGTTTAACGCAACAAAATCCTCACCAGTTTCCATGGTTAAATCCATCACGGGAATGCTTTCTATTGCATCTTATTATGACGGTGATATTTGGCATATGAATGTTAAAACCACATTCCTTAACAAGAATAATTATGAGGATGTGTGTGTGACACAAGCTAAATGTTTTATAAATCCATTAATGCAAATAAAGTTTGTAAGATACAAATGTCAATCTATAGATTGAAGCAACGTCTTAGAATTGGATTCTTCAATTAGAAAAGATAGTCAAAGAGTTCGACTTTAGTCAAAATGAAGAAGAAACCCGTGATTATGAGAATTTAGTGGGAGCATACTTTTATTCCACATAATGATGGTGAATAACATCTTTATACTACAAATGTTAAAACCTGGCTGGGAAATACCTTTTCAATGAGGAGTTTAGGTGGAGAATCCTATGTAATAGGAATTGAGATCTATAGAGATAGATCTGAAAATCATCTTGACCTAAGAAAGAGCACATACATTAGCAAAATGATGAAGGGGTTCTGCATGCAAGACTCAAAGAGAGAAAACTTGTCCATGTTCCATGAAGCTAGTCTCTCAAGAGCCTAGTGTTCTAGTCCCTGGGAGAATAGGAACACATGGATAGATGTCATATGCATTCACAATTGGATCTATCATTAATGAAATGTTATGTACTCATCCTATTATTTAGTATGTATTAGCCATAACGAGTGGATATCTTGTTAGAATCCAGTGAAAGTTGCTAGACTGCTAAAAAGAACTTCCTTAAGTACTTGGGAAGCTATAAAGGATCCATTCGCTATGGTAATAAGGAAGAGTTGGGTGTAAAAGGTTACACCAATGTAAGCTTCCAAAATGAAAAATAAAATTAATGATCACAGTCTAAATTTGTGTTTGATCTTAAAATAGAATTGTAAGCCGGAAAAGTTCTGAGCAAGAGACAATTGCTAATCTAAAATAGAAGTTGAGTATATTAGGTATTATGAACACAATGACAACTATTGTATGAATCAAAAAGTCCATATAGATGAACTTATGGGAGGTTCTTGCCAATAATGACACAGAAGAAATACTGTGACAACAATGGAGCTACTGGATAGGCAAAAAATCTCAGATAGTATACTACAACACTTCCATCTCATATAAAATATCGTACAGTGAGGAGATGTGAAAACTTGTAAAATACCGACTTGAAGCAAACATTGCTAACTCGCTATAAAAGCACTTGCACAGTAGAAACATGATGGACATGTTAAAATCACTTGGAATGAGATATGTGGGTGATTGGCTCTAAGTGCAAATGGGAGTCTGTTGGAATGTATGCCTAGAGAGAATCATATAATGATAGTATTGGGGAATGAGATACTTGATTTGATAATCATAAAGGTAACTTCATCTATTATGTTTGTATCAATCATAAGATGATGACACATATATAATAGATGTCTAAAAATGATGTTACTTGATGACATATGTCTTCAGATTGAGGACTTGAACAATGAGATCATATGTATGATAAGATTGCCTACATTCTTGTTATTTCCCTAGTCGGATATTATCATGGAAACAAAATAGTCAACAATAATACATAAAACTAGAGTGTTTGTTGACTGATGACAAAGTCTCATCAATAACGATATGTGATATCAAGTCAAACACATGTGCATGTCAGAGAACAGTGTATCAGACGAACCCACCTTGAGAGTGATACATGGAGACCATGGATTGGTAGTTAGAATCAACTCTCATAGTGATAGTGTTGATTGTGGTTCTTCGACCTAAAATCACTACACTCATCGCATGTTGTTTGATGTACTTAGACACCATCCCACATGACCTTGAATAAGGGTTGCCATAAAGGCATTACTTAGGTACACTGTAATACATGGGGACTGAGTGTGAGTCATGTATATGGGATTTGTCCCTCCTATAGGAGATTGATATCCATGCAACTTGATAAGCAAGACTAAGAAATGTATGGTTGTACTCATGTGACAAAATATGTGATATGTGATCTCACATGCATCTCAGAGGGTCTGCTCTAGTTAAAGGAACATGGATTGAATTTTGATAGGATGAAGAATCCATGTCTTGAGTTCAATTTGGACATCAAAGACAAAGGAACTACACAATCATGGTAACACTGATCACAGATTGTAGGCTGAAGTTGTTCTCTAAGTTTCCAAATTTCTTGGGTAGCAATGATGTGTTTCTAGATACCACTCATTACTTATGATGTCAGAAATTGGTTATGGACATTCACTACCAACGTAACTTGGGACATTCACCCACATAGGATGCACTTGGAATAGGAGTTTTATCATGAATGATGTTTAACTTGATCACAAAAGTGTTTAGGTATTCAATTAAACAGATGAGGTGGAAAATTGACTGAGTAGACTATGAACTAACCAATTCAAGTGTTGAACCAATAGATTTGAGTGTCAGGTCAATTTTAACAACATTGGTTGAATATTGCCGGAGTTGGACACATGAAGTGACCATTTCACATATGAAATGACCATTTCACATATGAAATGACTGTTTCATTATATAAAACAACCAAGAGTGAAATGACCGGTTCATCATTTGGATTGTCCAATTCAATGAACAATTTGATTGGATCAAGGATCGATGATGTCATAATTGTGCATTAATCAAATATTGAATGACAATGTGTTTGAAAATAGGAAAGCGTATGAGCCAACCGGTTTAAGGGTTGACTCGACTGGTTCACACATGAGTTGACTGGTTGACACATGAACCGACCAATTCACCATTAATAGCTTCTAAAAATTCATGAAATTCCATCTCTTTGACTCCTAGATGGATTGGAAACCCTGACCCTGACCCTTATGTAAATAGAGGGGTACTGGGGGCTTCCCAGACACAACAATAAGCTCTGACAATTATTGTCCTCTCTGGTTGTGGTAACCAGAGAGCCCCAAGTAAGTCCTACCCGTCAGAGGGAGG
The DNA here is from genome assembly GCA_963693085.1 of Alisma plantago-aquatica. NCBI lineage: Eukaryota > Viridiplantae > Streptophyta > Magnoliopsida > Alismatales > Alismataceae > Alisma > Alisma plantago-aquatica. The sequence goes on along the minus strand of OY856409.1, from coordinate 1,168,237,272 downwards.
GATATCAAGGAAGAGAGAATTGGGAGAGCAAATCAGCGCTAGTACATTGACGTTCAAAGGGACAACTCCTTCCTGTTGGCTCTGATAACAAACATGGAGTTTTGATGGCTTATGTGGACTACTCTATAGGTGAGAGGAACTTGCCCCTCTAGGAGGATGCAATCAACTGCCATCTGTGGTGATTAACCAGAAGGCCCAATGACGACATCCGTTTAGTTGTGATTTGAGAAAGAAGCACTCTACAAAAAGACTTATCAGTGGACATCCTCCAAGGCCAGGCATATTTCTTTCTACACTTTTTCCTAGATACATTGTTGTTTACAGGATCTGCTAGTTAGGGAATCAAACATTTTTTTTGGTTTTAGCTGCCTTATCTGTTGCCCCCATTTGCCAACAACCTACAATTTGGACTTAGGGAGCATGATTTGTAGACTTAAAGGTGGGGAGATGGAGGCTTAGCGTTATAACAATAGTATGGATGAATGTAGGTGGTGGGAGGGATCAGAGATAGAACCCAAAGAGACCAAAGTTAATAGTCTTAAGAGAGAGATTTTCTTGTAGTTGAGGGCTACATTGTTATGCATATAACTTATAAAGTCATGTACAGTTTGATGAATTTGTGAATTTATCTACAAAAATAGTGAAATCCTAGATCCAAATTTGATGCAAATAAACATGTGCTTTCATTTTCACATATGGATATGGTCCAATTCATAGAGAGTATCACACTTCATATGAGGTCATAAATATACTATTTTTGTTTACTAGGGATTTAATTCATATCTACAAAATACATTTTCATCAATGATATTTTCCCTTGAAAATTTAAATATTTTTCTCACTCTTACGTAGATTGCACCTCACCTCTTTATGCCAAAAATAGTTGTCTACTTCTCATTGAAATTGTATCAGAGAGAATCATATATTTCTATTCCAAATGTCATCTAAATTTTTTATTACTTACATCAAATGTGGGTAAGGGAATATGTAAGAAATTTATGTAATTTTATAGATTTTCACCATATGGAAATAAGTTTGGTGCATGTGTAAGTATGGCAGCTCAAAAGTAGAATATGTCCCCTTAGGATACAACAACCTTATAAAGTCCTAACATGAGTATGGTAGATATATAAAGGATTAGCACAATGCATAAGTAGTGAAATCCATAAACCATAAGTATCAATTCCTAATTAACAAAACTATCCAATTGGCATTGGAAGACACTCTTGTAGGCTATATATATGTTTTAGAATTTTAGGTAAATATTAGTATTGACCTATACACATTTCCAATAACACACCTATTAGACAAATATTGCTACCCAACTGGCCGTGAACTGACAGATCCTAAGTATATGCATGCACATTTGTGTGTGAGCAGAATTTCTTTGTTTTTAGTGTAAAACATATATACAAATGTACATACATACATATATACAATGCCATTCATTCACTACTCATGCGGGTAACTAAGGTTAGTTACTCATGCATCTGTTTTGTAATAGAAAGGTACAACTTTGTAATGATACAAACAACTTTGTAATGTGATGATCAAAATTATAATACAAAGACACATTTTGTAATACTATGTAAATTGCTGTCATAAGTATCATTTTTACTATATTTAAATAGAGAATAAAAATTTCATGCTGTATTTACAAAATGAGTCTTTGTATTACAATTTAAGTTGTCTCATTACAATTAGGTGCCTTCCTATTACAAAAATAGATCCACGGGTAACCAAAGTTAGTTAACCACACGAGCAATGAATATATACCCTATATACAAATGTACATACATACATACATGCATATGTACGTAGATACATACATACATACATACATACATACATACATACATACATACATACATACATACATACATACATACATACATATAGCCCGCAAGGGAATAGCCTGGTTGGCAAATTCTGCTGGTCCCCAATGAAGGGACCCAGGTTCGAAATCACACGGAGAAGCATCTCTTGATTTATCACCCTCTGGGGCATCTGACCTCTGCCACGGGTTATGCGAGAAGGGGGAGAAATATTTCTCTCTTAATCCCATACATACATACATACATACATACATACATACATACATACATACATACATACATACATACATACATACATACATACATACATACATACATACATACATACATACATACATACGTACGTATGTAGATACATACATACATATATAAATACATACAGCTGACAAGGAGTGGCTCAAGTGGTCAAGCACGATGTCCCCTAACAAAGGGATCCGAGTTTGAATCCCAACTGTCATCTTGATTTACCACCCTCCCAGGCATTCGGCCTCCGCCACTGACGTGGGAGAGGGGGGAGAAATCTTTCTCTCCTAATCCCATACATACATGCATACATGATTAAGAGAGGCATTCTCTCCCTCTCTCCTATGCCCATGATGGAGGCTGAATGCCCAGGAAGTGGTAAACCAAGGCGGAATCTAAGATTTGAACCCAAGTCCCTTTGTTAGGGGACACCATTCTTGACCACTTGAGCCACTTCTTAGTCAAGCACGACATCCCAAAAAAAGGGACCTAGGTTTGAATCCCAACTTTTGACTTGGTTTACCACCCTCATGGATATTTGGCCTCCACCACAAGCATGGGAGAGGAGAAGAGAATGCCTCTCTTTATCTCATACATACATAAATATTAAGGGGTATGTATCTAAAGGGAAGAAGATGATATGGAGGAAAAAAAACTCAACCATGGGGGAAAGGTAGTGGTTCTGAAAGAGAAGGTTGATCACAATTCACCACCTAGGCAAATAGAAGACAAAGTACAAGATACAACTACGAGGGGATCAAATGGAGGAGAAAGTCTGAAGAAAAATGTAGAATAAGAAGAGGGAGAGTTCATATCCTCCATGAGGAATAAGAGCATCAAGAAAATGGGCATTCCTAAAAAGCAAGGGGTGGGTGTTATTTCCTATACAACAAACATGTTTAAGGCCCTGAGTGACTCCAACAAAGAGGAGAGAGATCTAACTCAGTAGGAAGAGTAAGAGGAGATGAGAAAGAATAATATGAAGGAGCCTCTGAGGTGAACAAGATCCCAAGAAACATGTTGATGTGTCCATACTCCTATGGAATATTAAGGGAGGGTGTGATAGGAACAAAAAGAAGGAGATTCATAACTATATTGCAATGAGTGGTCCCTTACTAGCTGCTTTAGTTGAAAAAAAATAAAAGAGCAAAATAAATAAAGCATCCAATATTTGTTCCCGAAGGGTTGGAAAAATGTGTCTAATCTAGATTATTCCGAGTAGGCAAGGGTATGTGTGACATGGAATCCTAATGCATGACATGTATCAATGCAACAAATGTCTGATCAACAAATCACAGTTGGCTATAGGAACATAGTTGGACCACATGTGCATGACAGTGGTGTATGCTCATAGTGATTCAAAGAGAAGGTAAGATCTATGCAGGACTTAGTCTCTTTATCTAGATAGGTTACTATCCCCTGGTTGGTTATTGGTGACTTTAGTAATGTGATACTGTAGGTAGAAAAGAGAGGAGGTAGACCAATCTTGAATGTGGTGATTGATGTTTTAAAACAAACTGTAGATGGAGTCAGGTTGTTTGAGTTACTAATGATTGGAAGTGACATATTCACATGGAATGATGAGATAAAACTTGAGGACAAGATAGTGAGAAAGCTCAACAGGGCAGTAGTGAATGATGAATGGCTGCAATTATTCCTTAAAGTGCATGCGAAAGTTGGAGGCTCTGAACTTAGTGACCACACACCTATCTTTCTATAAATCACAGAGAAGAAAAAAAGGAAATCATTCAGGTTTCTCAATTACTGGGATGGATGGAATAGTTTTAGAGAAGTCATCAAACAAAGCTGGAAGATCTAGGTGATGAGAAACCCTATGTACATCTTTGCAAAGAAGCTTTCAAGCATTAAGTCAGATATCAAGAGATAGGCTAAAGCTAAAGTAAACATTCCAAGTCCAATCTTAGAAACAAAAAAAAATTGTCGAGGCTAGAGAGAGGTTGCTGTCTGACCCACTAAATGTGGTGCTCATAAGGAGAGATGGGGAATTGAGCGAGATGCTAGGTTATCTCAAAAAAGAAGAGGAAAATTCTTTTGGTAGAGAAGCAGGGAAACTGGATGGATTGAAGGGACAAAAATACTAAACTCTATCATTCAACAGTGAATAGAAGGGAAGCAAATAATATCATCTCTTAATTAGTTGATGCATATGGAAGAGTGGTCAATAAGCAAAAGGATATGGCAGAACAAGCTTTAGATTTCTATAGCTCCCTGTACAATAAAAGTTCACAGATGATCTAGAAGAGGATGATATGGAATGAAAATTCAAACTCTTGGTCACACACAATAATATTCTCACAAGGAAGAAAAATGAGCAAGAGATAAAAGACACACTAAGGAGTATCAACCTCAACAAATCACCAGACTCAAATGGGTTCAATTCTTTCTTCTACAGGAGGACGTGGGATATTATTAAGGAGGACTTGGTTGCATATGCCAGATCATTCCATGATGGAGGCAATATGATGAGACATGCCAATCATTCCTTTATTGTCCTTATTCCTAAGAAAAAGATGATGGCTTATCTTATTTTTAGAACTATAACATGTTGACCAGTTCAATATAAAATTATTTCTAAAGCCCTGACATCAAGGCTAAAGCTAGTCCTTCCCTACCTCATATCTGACAACAAGGAGAATTCTTCACAGGAAGCAACATCATTGATTTTGCTCTGTTGGCTGGTGATTTATTACCAGATGTTAATGTCATGAGAGTTGTATAAAATTGGATGTGTTAAAAGCTTATGGCAGTGTTAGATGGGGCAAATGATGGTGGGTTCTACTGCAAATGGGATTTAATGACCAGTTGATTGGATGGATGAAATAGTGTGTCAGGACTACCAGTTTTATTATGTTCAATAGCACTTCTATAGTAACGTTCAGATGGGGTAATGGGATTCATCAAGATGACCCATTATCTCCTTTCCTCTTTGTGATTGTCATTGAATACTTCACACAAAAGATGCATGCTATGGAAAGAAGAAAGGAGATCAAACCTTACACAATGCATGGTATGAAGGTGATGAATTATTTGATTTTTGTAGATGATGTCCTTGTTTTTGTATAGGCAAAACCCAAAATTTTAGAAGGCTTACAATTTTCTTTCAAACTGGACTGTGCGTAAATGGTAGTAAGACTCATTCTCTTTTTATCTAAAAATTGGTACCAAAGTGAAGAGAGATTAAAGATGACAACGGGAGTGGAGCTGGGAAAATTTCCTATAAAATATTTTGGGCTTTTTGTCTAGTTGTAGGTAATCTACATATTAAAGATTTTGTCAATTGCATTGATAGAGTTGAGGAGATGACCAATAGACGACCTCTATAGAAGACTATCATGTTAGGGAGAGTAACTTAAGCAAAGACAACAATTGATGGGCTTCTTATATTCTAGGTACAATAGGGAGATATCTAAGGATCCATTCTCAATCGGATGAGATGAAGATGGCAAACTTCTTATGGGTAAGTGAATATCATCCAATGAGGCATGTGAGGTTGACACTTCCAAAAATGAAGGAAGTCTAAACTAAAAACACCCATGGACATTGCCATGTGGGGGGCATTGAGAAGGATAATTATATACCAATAGGGAACCATGGTATGAGGAGGATGGATAAGGGAAAGTAACCACGTGGTCTAGAGTTCAACCAAAGATTAGGGAGGGATATTCTCATATTATAAACATAATTTCCTCTTTATGGAAACATGTCAAACATTTATTTGATGGAGGATCAAAGACAAAAATGTTAGTCTCTGGGAACTAACTAGATCAAAGGTGGATAAAAATATAATTATGGAGTATTTATGGGATAGGAAACATGTATAACAATGGAGTATGTGTTTCTACAAAATTCTGCATGTAGCTTTGGCTACTCTTGACAAAATACACAAGTGGAACCAGGACGTAGCTACTATATGTTTGCTATGTGGAGAGGAAGATGAGCCCTATTAGTATATTTTTCACCTTTGGTGTCACTCTTCTTGATGTTGATTTTAGCATAAAACTGACGCTACATACCTATAGCTTCATTTGATAAAGCACAAACATCACTAATGGTCAAGTCTTGCCGATTAAGAAAAAATACAAGTATCAAATTTTATTGTAATGTTGGTTTCTATGTGAAGAACTGACATCTCAGATAGCTTGTAAAATTCAACTTTTAAATTGGAAATTTGATATACGCCTATAGCATTGGTTGTAAAAAAACTGATGATAGAGCCCTTATCGCAAAATAAATTGCCTCCATAAAGACAATATCATCAGTTGTACTCAATAACAATCGACGTCGTAATCACGCCCACTGTGAAAAATTTTACCTCTTAAAACTTGTTTTGTCGATTTTTTTCTTAAACAATCAAAGACAATGGGCTCCCATCACATTCTCATAAAAAATATTTTTGCCCAAATTCAGATATGTCGTCAGTTTTCAGATAGAAATCAAATAAACATGTCTTAGTGAGGTTTGTGTATTTTAATAGAGATAAGTACACATGATTTTAGTTTTTGATGGATAATAGACAACACAAGTCAATCTATGATTTCTTTGTCTTAGAGAGGTTGGCATTTTTTCATACAAATAAGTACACATGGTGTCAATTTTTTGGTAGATAACTGACGACATAAAGTGAACTATGTCATGAGTTTTCACGAACAAATGACGACACATTTATTAGTGAGGTTGACATTTTTTAATAGGGATAAGTACATCTGGCATCAATGTTTTGGTAGATAACTGACAATATAGAATGAACTATGACATCCATTTTTCTTCAAAAACTAACTTTTAAAATTTTAATTGTCGATTTTCTATAACAACCAATGACTATATTTCACTTAACCGCACCCACAAAATTTTCTTTGCCCCATTCTCTATTTCATTGTGTGATTCGGTCAGCTCTAGAGATCAGGTTAACTCTCCGTCTGACTCTCTACCACCACTGCTACTACCTCATTGTTGCCTTTGTCTCCTCTTATCTACTTAATTTGTTGTTGTTTCTACTGCTTGAGATGATGCTATCGTCATCATTGTCGGCTCTCTTCTTCATTGTCCGCAGCTACTACTGTTGCAAGTTGGTGCTGCTTGAGCCGCATGCCGCCAGTACTGTTGCTTTACACCGTCCACCAACTACTCTCACATAGAGGTTGTGTTGTTTCTTCTTTTTTCTTTATTTTTAGCTACATTTTTTGTTTGTTTGATTTTTTAACTATAATAATTAAAATGCATGTATAGTTGTTTGTTTGGTTTGTCTAGCTATATTTTTTAAAATATATGTATTGTTGTTTGTTTGGTTTGTGTATAGGTTTTCATATAATTTTCATACAATCTTTGTTTAACTATGTAATTATGTCTCACATTGTTTATGAGACTAATCCTCAACCAAATTTATGAAAATAAACTCTAATAAATTTCCGATATATATGTGGCAAGGAGACTGGCCTTAATATATAAACCCTAATTTCTAAATCATGGCGTTGGCATAGAAACTCATTCGAGATTTACTCATTAGGAGTAAATCTTGGATAGTTCCCAATTTGGGATTGTTCTTGAACACTTGATATCTACGTATGAACTTAGAGAACAAATAGGGAAGTGTAGACACACATTTTGAAAACCAAATACACATTATACACTTACTAGTGAGATTAGGTGTTTAAGAATGAGATAGGTGATACACATTCATTACTAAACTTTAAAACCTAATTCATAAACCCTAAACCTTAAACCTTAAACCTTAATATGTGAACCCTATACCCTAAACCCTAAACCCTAAATGATAAAAATCTAATCTCTAAGTCCTAATACCTATATCCTAATATCTAAATACCTATTTCAAAACTCATTTTCTTGTGATCATAGAATGGATAAATCATGGATGTCCATTTGAAATCACTGCACTCCGAAGTTTATTACTAGTCTTGATCAGTTTATAAGATTTGCGGAGGAACATAGGAATCACACTAGAGATACATTCTATTATCCATGTAGGAATTGGAGTAACAACTTGAAAGTCAACAATATCGATGAAATTAAAAGTCATGTCATGTGCAATGAAATTGTATAGGGCTATACAAAATGGTACTAGCATGGAGAGCTTCCTACTATGAGATCAATAGATGTCAATAGAAGTACTTGTGGATAGAAGAAGAAATTACCAATGATGTAGATGTCAATGAATCAATTCTGATAGACATGGTTAATGTGAAGCTAGTCAATTGTGGGATAAATCTTATCGATCCACCTTCCTTATTTAGAAACTTTGTGCATGATGCTGAGAGCCATTATGCTTAGGTTTTACTATTTATGAAGTTGAGTACTATGTTGAAATTGTATAATCTCTAGGCTAACAGTAGATGGAGTGAAAAAAGCTTCACATCTCTATTGTCTTTGTTGAAAGAAATTCTTCCTGAAGACAACACGCTTCCAATCTTAAGATATACAAAAAATAAAATGTTGTGCCCAATGGGAATGGAGACTAAGAAGATACATGCATGTCTGAATGATTGTGTGTTATTTGAAAAGAACTATATTGATTTGAAAGATTGTCCAAAATGTGGGGTGATAAGGTACAAAATGACGACTTCAGGTAAGTCCAATATTGGCTCTCCTACCAAGGTGATGTGGTATCCACCTATAATACAAGGATTCAAATGCTTGTTTGCCAATACCATGGATGCACAAAATTTATCTTAGCTTGTAAAGTAAAAGAAAAACAATGATGGGGTCCTACAACATGCGCCCATTTCTCCAAAATGGAAGAAAATTGATTTATTGTACCCTGAATTTGGTGAAGAAGTCATGTTTCTAAGACCTGGGCATTGCACTGATGGGATGAATCTGTACAATACATTAAGCAACCAACATAATAGTTGGCCTATTGTAAATTTTATATACGGTCTTCCTCTCTGACAGTTTTTGAAAAATAAGTACGTCATGATATCCTTGTTGATATTTGGTCCCAAATAACCTGGAAATAATATTGATGTTTTCTTGAACCTTTGATTGACGACTTAAAGAAACTATTATTGACTTTCCAGCATATGTGAATTTTTCTAGACACAACATAAAAGGTTCCAAAGCATGGCATATATGTGAGGAGAACATTGATTTAATACGACTAAAACATGGAGAGAGTGTATATCTTGGTCATCGAAATGTTTATTCCAAAAGTGCATCCTTACCGAAGGTTGCACAAAACATTCAATGGATCAATTGAGGAATAGAGTGCCCCTAAACATATATTAGGGGAGGTTGTTTATGAAAGAGTAAAAGACTTTGTCAATGCATTTGGTAAGAGATCATAATGTACCATTCCCACATAGAGTAACAAATCTTTATTTAATAAGAGGTTAATATTTTGGGATCTTCCTTATTGTTCTTTGACAGTTATCCATTATATCAACGCCATACATGTTGAGAAAAATGTATGCGATAGTGTCATTGGTACTCTGTTAAATACACAAGGTAAGACCAAATATGGCATCAACTCTAGAATGGACACAATGTGAAATGGATATAAGGAAACTATTTAACAATAGAAGTTAGTAGTGGTTGAAAAATCTATTTACCTCCTGCTTGTTACACGTTGTCTAGACAGGAGAAGAGAACTTTTTGTGAATGGTTGCTTAATGTTAAGGTATCACATGGATACTCTTCCAATATCCATTATTGGTATCAATGAAGGATCTGAAGCTGATAGGTCTTAAATCTCTTAATTTTCACACTCCACCATAGAAAACATTTCCCGTGGCTATTCAATCGATATTGCTGAAGCATGTAAGGTTTGCAATCACCAGGCTTTGTTTTTTCTTCAACACTCTATGAAGCAAAGTTATTGATCCTGAGAATCTTGATAAGTTGCATAGAGAATTAGTCATTACTCTATGCCATCTTGATTATTTCCTCCTTCATTCTTTGATATAATGGTACATCTTGTTGTCTATTTGACTAGGGAAGTGAAAATGTTGGGTCCATTTTTCTTGCATTGGATGTATCCTTTTGAACCACACATGATTGTTTTTAAAGGTGATTCTCAAAACCGTTATCGATCTGAAGAGAGTATTATTGAGGGTTTTGTGTCTAGGTAGGTTATGGTCTTTTGAAATGACTTTCTAAGTTGTAATGAAGATCCTTCTAATAAAAATAATATTTATCCCTATTCCAACAAAGGGGCTTTAGGAGCATGAGTTGAAGTAATTAGTCATGAGCTATGGGAACAATCACCCTTGTATCTTTTACACAAGATCGACGAAGTGGGTATTTATATCACCGAACATACCAATTTTATCAAGATAAAATATCCTCAAGCCAGGTCAGTGTGGTTTTCTAGAGAGCATAATATGACATATATTAGGTGGTTTGAAGATAAAGTCTTCCATCAACTACCTCAAAGACCAAATAATGTTGCTGAAAATATCAAATGGCTCGCCTTTAAACAAAAAATGAATGTTTTATCTTATAAAGAGTTTGACATAAATGGATTTTCATATTACACAAAACTTCAAGATGATATGAGTGTCTTCCAAATCAGTCGAGTCACCTTTCAAGCATCTTCATTGTATTTTTCTACTGTAGAGGGTAAGAGTCCACATGAAGCTAAAATGTCTTGTTACAATGTCCTTGAAGATATATGGGAGTTTGACAACATAGATTTCAGAGTTCATGTCTTTATGTGTAATTGGGTCAATAACACTAAAGGAGTTGTAGTGGATGAATTGGGTTTCACATTAGTAAATTTTGAAAAGATTGGTGAGAAGGGTGAACCATTCATACTAGCATTTTAGGAGAAGAAAGTATTCTACATTGATGATCATGCAAATGAAAAATGATCTGTCATTCTTCAAGGGAAAACAATTTATTATAGATCCTATAGATTAAGAAGAGTACTATGACAAACATGATGACTCCAGTCCATTCTCACTTGGCTTGACAATGCCAAACATTGAAGTTAACACTGACATATATACATGTGGAGATCACACACAAGGAATATTAATTGATCAAATATCCAACAAATACTAGAGGCATGCATTTTATTTTTAAACTTCTAGATGTTCATTTCACATTCTTTATTACAATTATATATGTTTCATATGCTATATGTACATTTTACATTCTTCATCACTTATATTTCATACTTTGACTATTTTAATATGACATTTTTAGATGGTGTTTGACCGTGAGGATGATCACTAAGATGACGTACACCGTGAGGATGAGTCTGGTGTGAGTTGTATTGGTATATTGAATAGATGTGCATTTTTCATTCTCTATCATAATTACATAAGTTACATTTTTGATCACTTACTTGTGGATCAGAAGAAGACATTTATGCATGCCACATTTTTTAGGATGTGCACTCTGAGGATCTTGTTGTCTTTGAATAGGAACATCATTATTGTGCATGTAAAAGAGGCATAACCTAGATGATGAAGTTAGTCACGCAAATGTGTAAAGGAACAAAGTTGGCCTTTGACTTTGATGATGTGGGAAATCCTATTGGGAAGAATTACAATACTTTCAAATAATATCTAGGTGTTATTAATCACAACAAAGTGAAAATAAAAACATGATCTTAGCATAAATTTGATCCTTCCACAAATGACTACATATGGAACAACATACTATGAGATATTGTGATTTTAAAGATATTCAAAATTCTATTTCTAAAAATATGTCATTACGTGCATGAAATCTTGTAGAGGATATTTGACCTTGATGAAAAGTTGCATTGTAAAAAGGTGATGCAACACTGTGGGAGGATATTAAGGAATTATAGGACAAATATAACAAGAGAACACATAATGAGCAAATTGAAGAACTCCACCACTGATCAATGGTGCTATATTGAACTGAAGGTGTGGGAAGCATTTGTTACTTCAAGACAAACATACGAATTCAAGGTATTAACCCCCCTTTTTGAAATATATTCTTGTAAATTCAATGCATTACATAATTAACACATGGTTTGGATTGACCAGGAATTACACGATGTGAAAAAAGAAAGGCGTGCAAAGAATGTGCATTGCCAAAACTTGGGTTCAGATGGCTACACAAAGCATCTTCAACAGAGACTGGAAGTGTCTTCTTCTGAGCAACCTGCTCCAAAGTTTGTTGAGTCCTCTACTTCTGATGCACCTTTACCTCACCACAAGGAGTTGATTGGTGCAAGGAAAAATCTATCTGAGGAAATACCCAACCCCACAACTACTGAGGTAGCTGCAAAATATTAAAATTCAACTCTCAGAGTGCATGCTCATTTTTTACCTTGATTGTTATGTTTTACTGAACAATAACTATTGATGAGGATTAGTGAAGCTCTACAAGAAAAGAAAATAAGGCAGGTTTATCCCTGAGGGTCAAAGGGATGAATTGATAGTTGCTCTGGGTACTCCAGAGCATCTTGGTTGTGTTAGGGCTTCTAGGGATGATGTAAGTATTAGATCCTTTTTTGGATCATTAGAGAAGCAAAAATCTATCAAAAAAGGAGGATTGTCACAAGAGAAGGTGCAAGACATGATTGGAAATAGAATAGAGGATGCAATAAATAATATCATGCTTCTCAGTCTCAACCTCCTCTAATAGTACACGTGTTGCCCCACTCTTCATACAAGGTGGACCCCCCAATGATAGAGGTGGTTCAGAGTAATCCTTGGACCCACCAACTGGTACGCTTGATATAAGTGTTTTTGTGATATAATTCTCCTTTAGGTGAATTTATAATATGTTTGTGTTTAGGAATATATAACACCATATACAAATTTGTTGGGGTTGAGTCCATGCCATCTTACATTACTATAACATGGCTTTTATGTCATTGCATTGGGCGATGCTTATCCATCCCTTCTAAGTGATATGATTCATGGTGTTCTAATGCCCGCTGATGCAGTTCGTGTGTCTATCAAGCTTGTAGGTATGGATGATGACATCAAAAAGTTTCTAGACTCCTCGTCTGGCATGTGCCAAAGTTATGATAGTACACAGAAGGTAGTCACTCTTGGAGCTGAAAACCAAGACAGCTGGGGTGGATATATAGGCAAGGGAGTGTTGAATGTAGCTATGGAAGAAAGCAATCCTAAGTTAAAGTTGATTGTAATCTATAAAGCTACTAACACTCAAACAAGATAGTCTCAAGTCATCTTTGAATGCTTATGAGAGGAGTTCAAATTCACCACCATGAAAACAACCTCAACCACAACAAGTCAAGGCGGTGACACAATTCTATGAAGCATGCAAAGGTAATGGACACTCCACCTTGGGTGAAATATTCTTTTTGATGTTGTGATGAGAAATGTTGCAATCAAGTAGAAGATCCAAATTCTATCAACACCATTCTTGGTCAAAGGTATTACGACCCCAATCAAACTAGGATCCACCCTGGTTTTTAATATAGTAATCCTTCTGGGGAAGAGAACTCTAAACAACTCATTTGAGATAAAGATCAACAACGAGGCCCTCTGGGATTCTAGAACAACCAGAAATAGAAATTTAGAAATCAAGAAAACTACAGAGGTAACTTCTAAAATAGGAATTATAATCAATATCAGGACCCCAACCAAGTCCCACAACAATAGAATCAACAAGGACAATAGACTAATTTCCCTTCACATTATGACAAGCTATTAGCCATTGAGAATATGTTGCAATCGCAATTGACAATGATTACACATGAACAAGCTCATTAGAAAGCCATTGAATTTCTACTAGCTCAACTCTCAACAAGTCTCTGACTACATGTAAGAGCACTTGTAGGACAACTAGAAGACAATCCCAAACATCAAGAACAACTAAAATCTATCAACACGGTCAGGAAAAGCCTTTGTTGATGCATCCACCAAATCTCCTATGACTGACATTGGTGAGATGACTTTGTAGTCATTCAAAACTCTAAAGCATCTAATACAGTGCCAGAAGCAGTGACACAGAATATAGAAGCATCAGACACTATACCCACTAATGATAAGGACAAAGCTAGTTTATAAGAACAAGACGTCAAAGAAGACAAAGTAGCTGAATCGAAGGTACCGGTCTACAAACTTCGTCCCCAATTCCAACATCACTTAAAGTAAACAAGGCTTCACACTCGCTTCATAAAGTTCAAAGAACCAATGAAGAAGATTTATGTGGATATCCCTGTTCTTGATGCTCTCACATAGATACCAACATGGTCAAAGTATTTGAAAATGCTACTCACAAGCAAGTACATAACTGAGTATGAGACAGTTAAGCTCATGATGAAAACATCTTGTATAATTTAAAATAAGAGGCTAAAGAAATAGAATGATCCATACCCTTCACAATATCATGTCACATCAGTGATTCCAAATATAAAAAAGGGATTAGCTGACATCAGAGCTAGCATCTTTATCATGCCCTATAGCTTGTGCAAGAGGCTAGGATTCATAAAACTACTCCAAATTGGCATGACAATACAACTCGCCTATTCTTCAATGACACTTCCTATGGGAACAATTGAAGATGTCCTAGTCAAAGTGGGAAAGGGTTCTAATGTTCCATCTAATTTTGTTGTCATGGACATAAAAGAAGACCTCATATACCCTCTTATTTTTGCCAACCTTTCTTATCCATTGTTGGAGCATTGATTGATGCTGAAGTGAGAACCTTAATTCTAAGGTTGGGGAAGGATATCCTTGAATTCAAAGTCTTTAAAAACTTGAAAAGACCAAGAAATGTAAGAAGAAGTTTTCTTGTTAAATTGTATAGAGAATATGTCACTAGTCACACAAGAGGGATCCAAATCCAAAGACCCTCTAGAGATTGCTCCCACTAATAGAGAGTGAAACAATGCACACTTCACCTTGAATCAGAAAAAGGGGACGTAGAGGCTAAGTTTGAAGAGCTTAAAGCAATATACCTTACCGAAGAACTAGATGAGACACCTAAAGCCCTTGAGATGAAACCCCTTCCAGAAGGGATGAAATACGTTTTGGATGATTTAAATTTGCCCAGTAATAACCAACTCTAATTTGACGCCTGAGTAGCAAGAAAAACTTTTAAATGAACTAAAAGAAAGGTGTAAGGCCATAGGATACAAGATGAGTGACCTCACAATAGTTAATCAAACATTGCACATGCACAAAATCCCTATGGTGGAAGACCACAAACCAACTGTACAACATAAACACAAATTGAACTTTAACATGAAGGAGGTAGTTTGCCTTGAAGTTGTGAAGTTGCTCACCTCTGACATCCTTTACCCTATCTCTGACTCACCATGGGTAAGCCCGTTCCAAGTTGTTCCAAAGAAAGAAGGTAACATAATCATATGAAACAAAACTAATGTAACTCAACCCCTCTCACACCATCACTAGGTGGAGGATGTGAATTAATTATAAGAAGCTGAAAAAAGCTACACATAAGGACAAATTCCCTTACCTTTCCTTGATCGGATCTTGGAGCGCCTAGCTCACCAAGATTCTTCTATCTATATGGTTATTCAAGATTCTATCAAATCTCAATTCGTTCATATGACTATGAGAAAACAACCTTCACCTATCCCTTTGGGACCTATACCTTCATAAGAATGCCTTTTGGGCTCTATAATGTGCCAGCCACATTCCAACATTGCATGGTGACCATGTTCACTGGATTAACCAAAACCATCATGGATGTTTTTATGGATGATTTATCCATCTATGGGGATTCATTCTACTCATGCATGATGAATCTTTCATTGGTGATAAAAAATTGTGAGGAAGCACACCACTGCTCAACCTGGAAAAATGTCATGTCATGGTGAAAGAAGGCACAATGCTTGGACATAGACTCAACAACTGAGGAATTAAAGTAGAAAAAGCAAAAAATCAAAGTGTTTACAAAACATATCCCCTCCGACCACTATAAGAGAAATCAGAGCGCTCTTAGGTCACATCTATAGAAGATTCATCAGGGTTTTTTCCAAAATAGCTCAGTCAGTGACAAACCTACTACTCAAGGATGCTGAATTTTGCTTCAATGAAGAATGTATGAAGAATTTCAAAAATCTGAAGCAAGCCCTCACTACAATCCCCATTATCTAAGCACCAGACTAATCTCAATCTTTTGAATAATGACGTCAGTGACTATGCAACGAGAGTCATTTTAGGTCAACGCTTAGAAAAGAAACATCATGTTATTTATTCTGTGTCAAGGACCCTTAATGAAGCTCAAATAAATTATGTGACTATTGAAAAAGAGATTTCTGTTGTGGTATAGGCTTTTGAAAAATTCAAATCATACCTGGTGGGGTCAAAGGATATAGTTTACACTGACCACTCTATGATCTGTAACTTGTTGAGGAAGAAGGATGTGAAACCAAGATTGATTAGATGGATTCTCCTTCTATAGGAATTCGATCTCCAAATATGAGACAAGAAAGGTAACAAAAACTTTTTTATTTGTGAATGAAGTCATATTCATATCCATATTCATGAACGAACATGGTCCCCTTTAATGATATCCTACTAGATGATCAATTCATGAAAGCTTCGACAACCATTTTGTGATATGCAAACTTTGTCAAATATCTCGTTGCAGGCATTATTCATCCAAAGTGCACATGTACTACAAGAAAGAAGTTCATGTATGATGTCAGAAAATACCACTAGGACAAATCATACTTGTTCAATTTATCTATTGATGGCCTATATTGATATTATATTCCAGAGAGGGAGGCCCCTCTAGTTATAGAATAGTGCCACTCAGGCCCAACTGGGGGTCATATGAGTTCCAAGAAAACTGCACTAAAGGTCCTGCAATGTAGATTTTTCTAACCAACTATATCCAAGGATGTTTGTAATTTTGTGTTATCATGCGATAAAATGTGAAAGGTCTCGTAATATCACAACATAGATGAAATGCCCTTGAATCTCTAGCAAGAAGTTGAATTTTTTTTATGTATGGGGTGTGGACTACATGGACCCATCCCCTTCCTCATGTTTTTTGCTACATCCTACTAGTAGTAGATTATGTGTCCAAATGGATAGAAGATATACCCATTATAACAAATGATTTGAAGCATGTTATCAAGCTATATAGGGACATCATATTCCCTTATTTTGGAGTTCCCCGTACGGTTAAATATGATGGAGGCTTCCACTTCCTGTAGTGAATGTTTGAATCACTCTCAAGGAAATACAATGTTTATCACAAAGTGGCTTCTCTCTACCACCCACAAACTGTTGGGTAGGTAGAAGTATTAAAGTGCCAGCTCTAGGCCATACTAGAAAAGACTGTAGGGAGCAATCTAAAGTATTGGTCTAGCAAAATCAATGATGCTTTGTGGGCCTATAGGGCAGTCTTCAAACCCCCCTGGGCATCACACCTTTCAAATTGATTTATGGAAAGTTATGTCACCTACCTGCCGAGTTAGAATATAAATCTCTGTGGGTAATTGATCAGTTGAATTTAAATATGAAGAAGGCTGGTCAAAATATACTTTTACAAATGCTAGAGCTAGATAAACTTAGAATGTCTGCACATGAGATTGCATGAATCTACAAAGACAAAACAAAGGTATGGCATGATGGTTATCTAAAAAGGAAAGACATACATGTTGGAGATTAGGTTCTACTTTTCAACTCAAGACTAAAACTATTTTTGGGCAAGCTTTGGTCACACTGGTCTAACTCATATATCATCAGATACATCTACCTGCATGGTGCATTCATTTTGTGGAGCGAGAAGTCTGGAAAGTTTGCGAAAAATGGTCAACATCTAAAAAAATACTTTACAATGACTGACATGAGTGTGGAAATGCCTCTCAGTCTATTCAAGCATGCACCCCTCACCGAAAATTGAAATCAACCCCCTGAGCCAATTACATAGAACACATGCACTTATTGGGAGGTAACCCGATTTTTATTTTAAAATTTGGTCTAATTATTAGATTGTATAACTTCTCCTTCCATTAGAAAATGCATCGCAAGATACAATCTTACATTTTGATGCTTCCACCCTATTTTGAGGAATTAGGTGGAGAAAAATAATGCTAATAGGAACACAACCACACAACGACCCAATAAGCATGTTTTCCCCTCCATATCAAATTTAGTGTTTGCTTGGGCTGAGCTAATTTCTAAGTTTTGGGTGGAGAGTGGGTCAGTATCATCCCACTTCCCATCCACACCTACTACACAATTGTAATTTTGATAAATATTGCCAAAAAAATATTATCTTTTTCCTTTTTCTTTCAAAAGAAGGATTGTATAGAAATTGAGGAAATTTTGCCAATCATACACATATTGTTGATAAATATTTTTGTGAAAATTATGAGTTATGACATCATGTTTCCTAGAGGTGAAATGGACTTCATAGACTCACCTCTTCTTATTAGGAATAGGACAATCTACATCCTTTGGAGGGGCATTGGGAGATATAAACTAGCTGAATACATGTTTGTTGATGATCTTAATAATCTTTTTGACTGGTGGGATTTGGAAGACTCATCGGGCCAACGAGGAAACCACCTCTCATTTAGGAACCCCATCGATCTTTGAAATGCCAAAAATTCTCATCGGGGCTCCTAGATATAGAAAACTCATCAGTCACCAAGATAGGGATTCTGGTCTTCAGACCCAATAATCACACCGATCATTGAAGTCCCTGGCCCAAGTGACCACTTAGACATTGAGGTACATAAACCCCATTTGTAAATTGACAGACCTACATATTCATCTCCATTCTCATGAAACCCTTGTGCTGCAATTTAGGACCCCTACTCCAGAGCAAGAAAGCCTAACCCCATCTGCCACCAATGACCTTTGTATCATCATGGACTACCTCCATTAACGCTCCACCTCTGCAAGTGCTTAGAGCTTGTCGTTGTCCACTGACTCACATTGATGCAACCATTTCAACTCCAAAACAGAGCTGTTGTGATGTAGGAAAAGATGGTTAAAGTTTTTGGTTCTTCACTGAGATGAAAGGGGATACATATGCTTTAAACCAACCCATCTAAGGACATAGAAGAGAGAGATGGCACTGGAATCCTTGCTCCGCATGTACACTTGCTCGAAACCATGTTCTTCTCTTTCTTTTTCTATTTTTTTCTCTTTGACATTCTATTCTTTTCGATTAACCCACTGACTTTTGTCAGTCATCTCTCTTTGGAAAAAAATATATATTCCCACCCGACTTGACGAGTTTTCTTGCAACCCTTGTTTTTCATCGACCAACAAACGTTTTCATCATTTGGATCTCATTTGTTCTCTTGTAAATCACTCCACCTATCATAATTGATGACACTTATTGTCTTCTCTGTATTCTCATCAATCAACATAGGTACCCTTCCTATTCATCTCAGTGTCAACCACTTAACTCATCTATAAACCTTTCTGACTGGTTGAGTGCAACCAGTCTCTTACTAATTATATACTACCTATACATCTAGTAATCAAGATGTATTTGGCTAGCTGAGACTCTCTGAACCTACAAACATCACTAGAAGGAATGGAAACAACAATCAAGTAAATCACATCACTAGAAGTTCATCTTAGACTCATGTTCATCAACTAAAATGGAAATTAAGGATGGAATAGCTACTCATCCTCTTAGAACATGAGCATGTCGAGTCTGAGGAAAAAGAGTAGTTTTATATAGTCGTCTCCTCAAAATATGTCATGTTAGAGGAGGAGGATAGGCAGAAGAAGATGAGGAAAACAATAGAGCATCTCTCAAGGGCTCAACACGAAAGGAAATTAGGGCAAAGAAGAAGACGGTACAGGGAGAGAGAGGTAGAGAAACTAGAATAACTATTTGTTCCTACTACATCCACAAACAGTGAGACACACATGACACCTTCAAATGATGAGGACATGCCCCCAGATCAGCATTCAAAAGACATATTTGAGCACAGATGCAGTGAATGTAAGACCTTTGACCTAGCATTTGGAGTAATATTGTTTCCTTGCTTGATAAGATGCTTATAACCTTAATCTAATCCTTTGAGATTCTTTTATAACATGTGACAATCATATAGTTTCTGTTTGGTCCTGTTTGGATGATGTTTGAGCTATGTTTGCTTATTTTGGACCACATTGTAATTTACCCACATTGAGGGGTTATCTTGTAATTTGTCACATGTAGAGCATGTTTCTTGTGCCTTAGCATCATGAGAGAGATTATGATGATATGGGGCACCTTGCTTGGACCATGGTTGATGATGTGGCATCACATAGTGAGATTAGGGTTTCTAGGGTTCCCTTGGTTGTGAGCTTTGATCATGTTTTGGTTGTGTAGTGTTATGACCACAATGCCTCACTTGGAAAGTGTTATAACTGCAACATTTGTTCTTAGTGTGGTTGTTTTGACCATGATGCCTTAGATATGGTTCGGTTAAAGGGGTTTGTCCTGTAGTGATGTGTTTCGACCATGTTGAGTGGGTAATCCTTGTGTAGTGGTCGCTACACCTTGCTTTGTTTCAACCCTTGATGTTTTTTGTGACCGTAACAAGGTGTGTAGTGGACCTTAGTGGTCGCTACACCACCTAGGTTGTATCACCCTTTGATGCATGCATGATTTGAGTGGTTGCATGGCTATTTTCTTGGTGGACAAGTGTCATGTTAGGTGCTCTCTATTGTTGACACCTGAAACCCACCCTACCTCTCTCCTACTTTGAGTTTATAACCTCCCTCTTCTTCATGCAAGCATCCTTTTCGGCCTTCCTTCTTCTCCACCCTCTTGTGTTCATCCTTGGAGCTTTGTGGAGCAAAGAAGGACTGATCTTAGAGCCTTGGTGGTCGATCAACCTTGCATGTGGTGCTTTTGAGCTTGATCGTCTCCTTTGTGGTGACCTTTAGTGATCTTATTTATTGGTAAGTGGTTTTGACCTTGATCTCGTTTTATTTGCACCCTAACTCTTCATCTTCCTTCTCAGCCATGAGACTATGGTTCTACCATGGTGGTCATCTTGAGAGAAACTTCCCTTTACAAGGGTCAGAAACTATGTTTGACATGGTGGTACCCAAGTGGGAGGAAGCTTTCTTCTCTTTCCCCTTTCTTCTTCTTGTTTGTCCTAGGGGTTTTCACCCTCTTTTCTTAAGATTTCCTTTGACCATGGTGTTCTTATTTTTGGAGGTGATCTTGTGGCCGAGGAGTTGATTTTTGTTGGATTTCCTTTTTCTCTCTTAGAGATCATTATCTATGGAGCTTGGCCTCTCCATAAGGCGGGTTATATAACTCTTCTCACTACTATTATTGCCCTATGTTCTTACATGCATGTCGTTGTTTACATATCTAAAGTATGATCCTCCTATTCTAAATGAAGTTTCCATAATCTAGGGTTTAAGTATTGGTCATTATCGTATGTGGTTTGCTTCTTCTCCTAAAACCCTAATTTCTTGTACCCGATTTTGTGATGATTAGAGAATGCACATTTTCATCTTAAACTTTGATTATGGACTGTCTCATCTTGTTTATAGTTCGTCTACCTTGAATAAGAAGAGGTTTTGGTTCTGTTTATATTCATGAGAAACTCAGTTTTCATCTCTTTAATCATGTTCTTTTTTGTGACTTTATGTGACACACGTTCTACGGTTAGATGATCATCTTTG
Organism: Alisma plantago-aquatica; assembly: GCA_963693085.1. NCBI lineage: Eukaryota > Viridiplantae > Streptophyta > Magnoliopsida > Alismatales > Alismataceae > Alisma > Alisma plantago-aquatica. The sequence continues at coordinate 1,168,215,629 of OY856409.1, read as the reverse complement.
GATGGAGTTTTTCCATTTAGATGATGCTTGGTTTTCTTGAAGATAACCTTCTATTTTGACCATGGTTTGGTAATGTTTTGAAGTTGGTTGGGTGGCTGACTTGAGTTTGCTACACCTCTTGAACCTCCTTTTGGGTTGCTACACTAGTGAGTGGCTGTTGTGACCGCAACAACCCTAACCCTAGGGTATGGTTGCTACACTTGACCTCCCTAGAGGCCACAACATGATGTTTTGAACTTAAGGTTGCAACACCTTGGGCTTGTTTTGGTCGACACCCCTCTGGTTAGGTTAGATGGTCATTGCACCTTCTTTCTTGGTCGGAACAAGTGCACTCATGGTCACTACACCATGATTGGTCGCTAAACCTAATCTCTCTGGTCGCTACACCATGATTGGTCGCTACACTCTATGCATGGTCTATACATGATTATGTGGATGTGAATGATTAATCATAATCAACAGTTCTCAACTTTAATAAACTCCAAACACATGGGATGTGATGAAACTAGACTTTGGTGATTGAGTGTTGATATGGAACCCTATTTGGCTATGCATGTAACCCTAACCCTAATTTTGGAACTTATGTTGTGATGGCTACTATTGGTCAAAGTAATTAACATGAGATGATATTTTCTCTCTCCTATTTGTGTGATCCTAACCTTGCAGGTGGAATGATTGACATGGCTAGTGAATGCTATGGTTTTGGCATGACACATGATAATGAGTATGAGCCTTTATGAGGCATGATGGAACAGTGATGATGTACATGAAACATGTGATTTGGGTCTTGTGACCTGGCAGAGGCTATATGCCTATTGTGATGAGAGGTGATATCCTCAAGTATTGTGATGAGGAATTAATATCCCATGAAGGTGTGATACTATTGATGGCCTTGAATTGGCAGTGATATCAAATGATAGTATTGTTGGATCCTAGATGGGTGATTAGGTGCTCTAGAGGGGGGTGAATAGAGCTGAAAGCACTTAAACAAAACTCATTAAACCTTCAAAATATATGACAAGATTAGGTTTCTAAATAGGCAATTTGAGTTCAACTAAATCATGCATAGCAAGGATAAGAGAGATTGAACATGCACCAATTAGACAAGCTATTTAGAGTGGTTCCACACTTCAAACTAGAAGTGTGTCAGTCCACTTGCCTAGAGAGGTCAACCTCTAGGACTTCAACCAATTGCACTCTTATATTCATTAATAAGACATACAATACATGACCAACAAAGGACTTACCTATCCAATACAAAGAGTCTTCAACCTTAACAAGGACTTACCCACTTTGCAAGAGTCTTAGGCCTTCTCCAAGGACTTACCCACTCTTGCACAAGTCTTCAGCCTTGTAGCAATTACCCACTCTTCTTGGATCTTCCGCCTTTGACTTCACCTTCACTCGGAGAAGCTTTCCACCAAGGACTTACCCACTTGAGCTTGAGTCTTCTGCCTTCTCCAAGGGCTTACCCACTCTAGCTCCAAGTCTTCGGCCTTGATCTTCACCAAAGGACTCCTTCCCTTGTTCTTCTTCACCTCTCTTGGACAAGAGATAGAACCTTCATCTTCATGATTGAAATGGAGAGATGGGGAGGTTGTGGAGGTGAGAGCTTCACAAGATATACAAATGGGACTAGCTCTCTTACAGATTTCCTACTCACTCTAATGGATGTAGCAAGTGATTAAGCTTAGAGAGAGAGAGGAGGCTGTAGGAAGCACTCAACTATAGAATAGGAACCTCACAAAGAGTTTGCAATGAATGCTCAACCTTGGAATGAAGCCCAATGGGTCCTATTTATAGCTGGGGATGCCTCTTAGCCTTTGGGAACACTTGAGAACGAAAACTAGCCATTTTGTGGCTTGCAACGGATCTATTTTTACTTGTTGCAACTCCACAACGGCTAGAATCACTTTTTTGCACTTTTTCATACAGTCTGATCGGCCGAGTTTCTATGAAGGCAATTTAGCCGAACCGTGAATCGGCTGAGTTTGCAACTCGGCCGAACCGTGAATCGGCTGAGTTTGCAACTCGGCCGAATCTCACAAAAATCCCAGAATATATGGATCGGCCGAGTTTGGAATTCGGCCGACAAAATCCCTGTTATGGGTATTTTGGAATTTTTGTTTGACTATACAATTGATGGATTTTTGTGTCCCAATAATTTTTCTAAGCTTAATTACAAGTCATACAATCATTACAAGTGGTTACAAAGCAATTCTAAGGTCATTTACATAGAGATCCCAAATTGCACACTTGTAGCTATTTTGACTTGTCGTTTCTCCAATTTGATATGCGCAAGTTAGGGCAATTGGAGTGTGTCTATACCTAATCTGAAATTACTCAAGTAGAGACATTAGACACCAATATGTGGAATGGTTAGTCATCATCAAAACACGGGTTTAGTCAATTTAGACGTGAGTCAACATTGACCTAATTGACCTTGAGTCAACATTCTCCCCCTTTTTGAAGATGACAAACCATTCCATAAATGTATTGAAAGCTTGTACGTAAAATCATACCTTCGGAGAAACCTAGGGGTTTCAATAGGATTGAGCTCATATGCTCCCCCTCAATTGATGCGCATGGAGTTCTCATACTCCCCCTCAATTGATGCTATTTCTCCTGCATGGTTAGCTTTCATAACATTTATAGAAACTATGTCTTCTACTCATATATGTTCTACACATATATGTCTTCTCCCATTTACCTTCTCCCCTTTACATGGACACGCTTCTTTGCTTCATGTAAGACATGCCTTCTCCCTGTTGTCAAAAGAAGACATATCTTTCTCCCCCTTTGTCATTTCAAAAAGGTGGGGGTGTGAAGAAACTAAGAAACACCACTTGTTAAGAGAAAGAAGATAAAAAAAGTTATATAAGGAGAGTAGAAGAGCACAGATAGGGGCTTGTCCAAGCATAGAAAGAAAAGCAAGTTAAAGCATATACTTGAACAACCTAAAAATGCAAGATAAGTGCTGCAGAAAAACAATAAATCACAATTTTCACCCTCAAGATGATGGAATTTGACCAAAAACCATCGGAGCTCATGGCAGAGCGATGAGTCTTGCTCAGAAGGGTGTTTCTGCATAAAAAACACTATACTTGCAGCAAAAACTGAAATTGGAGCAAAACCTGCATAAAATCCAAAAATACTCCAATTTCTACATATAATGTAGCTCTATGTGCCCTGCATCACAATGTTATGCAAGCAACTCAAGATAGTAGATATGCAATTTAAGGAACAATCTTGAGCATGTATGAGATAAGATACAAGCATAACATATAGATGATCAAAGATGCCAATTTTAAACAAGGCTAGAACTACATGTATATGAACTACTAGTAGATGATATCACAAGTTAGGACTACTAGTAGGATCTAGATCATAGCAAGAGATACACAAGATAAAGCAAGCTATGAGTAGATATAGAGATATATCCAAACCAAGAGATATGCAATTTTAGAAGCATGAGAGGATATAACTCACTATATATGCATCCTTACCATAAGATGATTACCCCTAAGAACCTCAAGGTTGTATCAAAACAAGATATACACCGAGATAGATGTAGCAAGTTAGAGTACATCGGAAGTAATTTTTAGACACAACCAAGAGATCCAAAGCGACCATCATCAAAACCTGCAAAACAACTCAAAGCAAGTAATTGCAACATATAGATTTACCAATTTAGAGCAATTAGATAGATAGAGTTGTAAGCAAGATAGACAATGTAGAACAAGGCAATATGCATATATAAAGGTACCAAAAGAGAGTGCCAAAGAATAAGGCTATTGGTTGAGAAGATCTAGTTGAGAGGGAAATTCTCACTCAATAAGCCAAATTTATATTCTATGCACAGTGTAATCGGTCGAGTTCTGTGCATTGGCAACTCGACCGATGACAGCTGCTGGCAACACCCATTGGTGCCTATCGGTCGAGTTTCACTAGGTCAAACTCGACCGACAGAGCAGCTGTCAAAAAGCACATATATTTCATAAAAACATATTTAAAGGCATGCTAAAATATACAAACCATATCCAAACATGTCTAAGCAAGTTAGTGATGCACTATAGAAGCATTAGAAACAGTTTTTGAGCAAGAGTGTGAAAAGAAACACAAAATGCCACTTTTGACTCAAAAACCATATGTGTAGTGCACACTAACTTGACAAAACAAGTTAGAAATGGTTACAAGCAATAAAACATTTACCTTTGTGCTTACCATTGCTTTTCCACTTGTTGTCACCCTCTACACATCTCACCTTTCTTCTTTCATGTGGTTTGAGAAGTCAATTTGCAATTCAAAAGCTCAAATCAATCCATTTGTAAATACCTACAAGAAGAAAGATGAAATGGTCCCCAATCATGTTTTTGGGACCGGAGGGGTTAGTTTAGCAACCCAAATCCTATTGCTCTTGGGTGCTTTCCTAAAAGGACAACAAGTAGAATAATGACCAATTTCATTGCAATAATTACATGTGCCCATAGTCTTGGAACTAGAGGATTCTCCATGGAATATTGGAGGTCCTTTATCTTTGTTGTTCACTTGACTACTATCATACCCTAAACCATGTCTACCAATTTGTTTAGTAGTATGGTCTAGGATTTGATTAATATTCTTTTTACCAACTAAGAATCTTTGCAAAGAAGATCTTAAACTATCATTATCATGCTTAAGAGAAGCAATAGTAGAAGACAATTGATTAATGTTATCTCTAGCATGTAGAAGATCATTTTATAGGCAAAGAGTTTTAGTTAAATAAGAATCTCTATCAATATGAAGAGCAGCAACATCATCCTCTCTATTAGTAGAACTAGAACAAGATTCATGCCCATTGATTTTAGCAAGCAAGGAGGCATTTTATAGTTCTAATTCATGCAAAACAAAATCTTTGTTTTTGTTTTCAGATTTAAGAACATCAATGTCATGCATGAGAGAATCAACAATTAAAGTATGTTCTTCATTAGAATTAGGCATGAGAGGTTGAGCTTCTAGAAATTTAATCTTATCAAGTAAACTAGCATTTTCAAGTTTAAGAGAGTCTACTTGGCTAAGACAATCATTTTTATCAATAAGCAAGCAAGAATTTGCATATTCAAGATCATCTAGTTCTATATGCAAATTATCAACAATTTTAGCAAGCTTTTTCTTTTTCTTTTTAGAAGACTTAAGAGATGCACAAATATCATGAATGAGATCAATCAAGGATTCTTTATCTAAAGAGTCTAGATTTACCTCATTTGAGTCTTCACTTGTTGATGCTACAAGAGCAAAATGACATTCTCCTTCATCACTAGAGCTTGAGCTTGATCCTTCACATGAATCTTCACTTGAGCTTGAGTTGGAGGAACCGCTTGAGCTTGAGTGCCATTTCTCCTTCTTGTAAAGATGGGTCTTTTTGCCTTGTGGGCAATCTTCCTTGTAGTGACCCTTCTTTCCACATGTGAAGCACCGGATGGAGGAGGACTTGCCTTTGTAGAGTCTACCTTTGGAGTACATGGCATTTTCTTTAGCTCGAGAGGATGGAGAGACTTTTTCCATGATAGCTTCAATTTGAGCCTTTATTTCAGCCTTCTTCATTCTCTTAAGCTCTTTCTTCTCTTGTCTTTCTACTTCCTCCCTCTTGTCAAGTGTAGCTTCATGTGTTTGTAGATTTCCAATGAGCTCTTCAATAGGAATATCCCTAAGATACCTTGCTTCTTCAATGGAAGTCACCTTGGATTCCCATCTCTTGGGGAGAGTTCTAAGGATCTTTGAGTTGATCTCTCCAATAGACATAGGATGTACTAGAATAGAAAGACCATTCAAGATGGTGTTGAGACTTGAGTACATGTTGGCTATGCTCTCCTCCTTTCCCATCTTGAAGTTCTCAAGCAACCCTTTGAGCATGTAGACTTTGCTTTCCTTCACTTGATCTGTCCCTTCATAAGTGATGCAAAGCTTTCTCCATACCTCATAGGCCGTCTCACAAGAAGAAATCCGGTTGAACTCGGTGGGGGTCATGGAGGCATATAGAATGTGCATGACTCTAGCATTCAAGGTTGCTTTCATCAAGGTGGCTTCATCCCATTCTTCAATGTTTGTCTTTGGTAGAATGTATGGGCTGTTCACAATTTGCCACATCTCGAGACTTGATCCTTTGATGAAGAATTGAAGCCTTCTTCTCCAATAGAGGAAGTTGCTCCCATCAAAGATTGGAAGGCTAGTCGAGAGTCTCCCTCCTAGGTAGTCACCCATCTTCTCCTACTTGTTGAAGTATGCTTGGAGAAGACCTGCTCTGATACCACTTGTTGGATCCTAGATGGGTGATTAGGTTCTCTAGAGGGGGGGTGAATAGAGCTGAAAGCACTTAAACAAAACTCATTAAACCTTCAAAATATATGACAAGATTAGGTTGCTAAATAGGAAATTTGAGTTCAACTAAATCATGCATAGCAAGGATAAGAGAGATTGAACATGCACTAATTAGACAAGCTATTTAGAGTGGTTCCACACTTCAAACAAGAAGTGTGTCAGTCCACTTGCCTAGAGAGGTCAACCTCTAGGACTTCAACCAATTGCACTCTTATATTCATTAATAAGACATACAATACATGACCAACAAAGGACTTCCCTATCCAATACAAAGAGTCTTCAACCTTACCAAGGACTTACCCACTTTGCAAGAGTCTTCGGCCTTCTCCAAGGACATACCCACTCTTGCACAAGTCTTCGGCCTTGTAGGAATTACCCACTCTTCTTGGATCTTCCGCCTTTGACTTCACCTTCACTCGGAGAAGCTTTCCACCAAGGACTTACCCACTTGAGCTTGAGTCTTTTGCCTTCTCCAAGGGCTTACCCACTCTAGCTCCAAGTCTTCGGCCTTGATCTTCACCAAGGGACTCCTTCCCTTGTTCTTCTTCACCTCTCTTGGACAAGAGAGAGAACCTTCATCTTCATGATTGAAATGGAGAGATGGGGAGGTTGTGGAGGTGAGAGCTTCACAAGATATACAAATGGGACTAGCTCTCTTACAGATTTCCTACTCACTCTAATGGATGTAGCAAGTGATTAAGCTTAGAGAGAGAGAGGAGGCTGTAGGAAGCACTCAACTATAGAATAGGAACCTCACAAAGAGTTTGCAATGAATGCTCAACCTTGGAATGAAGCCCAAGGGGTCCTATTTATAGCTGGGGATGCCTCTTAGCCTTTGGGAACACTTGAGAACGAAAAATAGCCGTTTTGTGGCTTGCAACGGATCTATTTTCACTTGTTGCAACTCCACAACGGCTAGAATCACTTTTCTGCACTTTTTCGTACAGTCTGATCGGCCGAGTTTCTATAAAGGCAATTCAGCCGAACCGTGAATCGGCTGAGTTTGCAACTCGGCCGAACCGTGAATCGGCTGAGTTTGCAACTCGGCCGAATCTCACAAAAATCCCAGAATATATGGATCGTCCGAGTTTGGAATTCGGCCGACAAAATCCCTGTTATGGGTATTTTGGAATTTTCGTTTGACTATACAAATGATGGATTTTTGTGTCCCAATAATTTTTCTAAGCTTAATTACAAGTCATACCATCATTACAAGTGGTTACAAAGAAATTCTAAGGTCATTTACATAGAGATCCCAAATTGCACACTTGTAGCTATTTTGACTTTTCTTTTCTCCAATTTGATATGCGCAAGTTAGGGCAATTGGAGTGTGTCTATACCTAATCTAATAATTACTCAAGTAGAGACATTGGACACCAATATGTGGAATGGTTAGTCATCATCAAAACATGGGTTTAGTCAATTTAGACGTGAGTCAACATTGACCTAATTGACCTTGAGTCAACATTCTCCCCCTTTTTGAAGATGACAAACCATTCCATAAATGTATTGAAAGCTTGTACGTAAAATCATACCTTCGGAGAAACCTAGGGGTTTCAATAGGATTGAGCTCATATGCTCCCCCTCAATTGATGCGCATGGAGTTCTCATACTCCCCCTCAATTGATGCTATTTCTCCTGCTGGTTAGCTTTCATAACATTTATAGAAACTATGTCTTCTACTCATATATGTTCTACACATATATGTCTTCTCCCATTTACCTTCTCCCCTTTACATGGACACGCTTCTTTGCTTCATTTAAGACATGCCTTCTCCCTGTTGTCAAAAGAAGACATATCTTTCTCCCCCTTTGTCATTTCAAAAAGGTGGGGGTGTGAAGAAACTAAGAAACACCACTTGTTAAGAGAAAGAAGATAACAAAAGTTATATAAGGAGAGTAGAAGAGCACAGATAGGGGCTTGTCCAAGCATAGAAAGAAAAGCAAGTTAAACCATATACTTGAACAACCCAAAAATGCAAGATAAAGTGCTGTAGAAAAACAATAAATTACAATTTTGACCCTCAAGATGATGGAATTTGACCAAAAACCATCGGAGCTCATGGCAAAGCGATGAGTCTTGCTCAGAAGGGTGTTTCTGCATAAAAAACACTATACTTGCAGCAAAAACTGAAATTGGAGCAAAACCTGCATAAAATCCAAAAATACTCCAATTTCTACATATAATGTAGCTCTATGTGCCCTGCATCACAATGTTATGCAAGCAACTCAAGATAGTAGATATGCAATTTAAGGAACAATCTTGAGCATGTATGAGATAAGATACAAGCATAACATATAGATGATCAAAGATGCCAATTTTAAACAAGGCTAGAACTACATGTATATGAACTACTAGTAGATGATATCACAAGTTAGGACTACTAGTAGGATCTAGATCATAGCAAGAGATACACAAGATAAAGCAAGCTATGAGTAGATATAGAGATATATCCAAACCAAGAGATATGCAATTTTAGAAGCATGAGAGGATATAACTCACTATATCTGCATCCTTACCATAAGATGATTACCCCTAAGAACCTTAAGGTTGTATCAAAACAAGATATACACCGAGATAGATGTAGCAAGTTAGAGTACAGCGGAAACAACTCAAAGCAAGTAATTGCAACATATAGATTTACCAATTTAGAGCAATTAAATAGATAGAGTTGTAAGCAAGATAGACATTGTAGAACAAGGCAATATGCATATATAAAGGTACCAAAAGAGAGTGCCAAAGAATAAGGCTATTGGTTGAGAAGATCTAGTTGAGAGGGAAATTCTCACTCAATAAGCCAAATTTATATTCTATGCACAGTGTAATCGGTCGAGTTCTGTGCATTGGCAACTCGACCGATGACAGCTGCTGGCAACACCCATTGGTGCCTATCGGTCGAGTTTCACTAGGGCAAACTTGACCAACAGAGCAGTTGTCAAAAAGCACATATATTTCATAAAAACATATTTAAAGGCATGCTAAAATATACAAACCATATCCAAACATGTCTAAGCAAGTTAGTGATGCACTATAGAAGCATTAGAAATAGTTTTTGAGCAAGAGTGTGAAAAGAAACACAAAATGCCACTTTTGACTCAAAAACCATATGTGTAGTGCACACTAACTTGACAAAACAAGTTAGAAATGGTTACAAGCAATAAAACATTTACCTTTGTGCTTACCATTATTTTTCCACTTGTTGTCACCCTCAATACATCTCACCTTTCTTCTTTCATGTGGATTGAGAAGTCAATTTGCAATTCAAAAGCTCAAATCAATCCATTTGTAAATACCTACAAGAAAAAGATGAAATGGTCCCCAATCATGTTTTTGGGTCCGGAGGGGTTAGTTTAGCAACCCAAATCCTATTGCTCTTGGGTGCTTTCCTAAAAGGACAACAAGTAGAATAATGACCAATTTCATTGCAATAATTACATGTGCCCATAGTCTTGGAACTAGAGGATTCTCCATGGAATATTGGAGGTCCTTTATCTTTGTTGTTCCCTTGACTACTATCATACCCTAAACCATGTCTACCAATTTGTTTAGTAGTATGGTCTAGGATTTGATTAAGATTCTTTTTACCAACTAAGAATATTTGCAAAGAAGATCTTAAACTATCATTATCATGCTTAAGAGAAGCAATAGTAGAAGACAATTGATTAATGTTATCTCTAGCATGTAGAAGATCATTTTCTAGGCAAAGAGTTTTAGTTAAATAAGAATCTCTATCAATATGAAGAGCAGCAACATCATTCTCTCTATTAGTAGAACTAGAACAAGATTCATGCCCATTGATTTTAGCAAGCAAGGAGGCATTTTATAGTTCTAATTCATGCAAAACAAAATCTTTGTTTTTGTTTTCAGATTTAAGAACATCAATGTCATGCATGAGAGAATCAACAATTAAAGTATGTTCTTCATTAGAATTAGGCATGAGAGGTTGAGCTTCTAGAAATTTAATCTTATCAAGTAAACTAGCATTTTCAAGTTTAAGAGAGTCTACTTGGCTAAGACAATCATTTTTATCAATAAGCAAGCAAGAATTTGCATATTCAAGATCATCTAGTTCTATATGCAAATTATCAACAATTTTAGCAAGCTTTTTCTTTTTCTTTTTAGAAGACTTAAGAGATGCACAAATATCATGAATGAGATCAATCAAGGATTCTTTATCTAAAGAGTCTAGATTTACCTCATTTGAGTCTTCACTTGTTGATACTACAAGAGCAAAATGACATTCTCCTTCATCACTAGAGCTTGAGCTTGATCCTTCACATGAATCTTCACTTGAGCTTGAGTTGGAGGAGCCGCTTGAGCTTGAGTGTCATTTCTCCTTCTTGTGAATATGGGTCTTTTTGCCTTGTGGGCAATCTTCCTTGTAGTGACCCTTCTTTCCACATGTGAAGCACCGGATGGAGGAGGACTTGCCTTTATAGAGTCTACCTTTGGAGTACATGGCATCTTCTTTAGCTTGAGAGGATGGAGAGACTTTTTCCATGATAGCTTCAATTTGAGCCTTTATTTCAGCCTTCTTCATTCTCTTAAGCTCTTTCTTCTCTTGTCTTTCTACTTCCTCCCTCTTGTCAAGTGTAGCTTCATGTGCTTGTAGATTTCCAATGAGCTCTTCAATAGGAATATCCCTAAGAGACCTTGCTTCTTCAATGGAAGTCACCTTGGATTCCCATCTCTTGGGGAGAGTTCTAAGGATCTTTGAGTTGATCTCTCCACTAGACATAGGATGTCCTAGAATAGCAAGACCATTCAAGATGGTGTTGAGCCTTGAGTACATGTTGGCTATGCTCTCCTCCTTTCCCATCTTGAAGCTCTCAAGCAACCCTTTGAGCATGTAGACTTTGCTTTCCTTCACTTGATATGTCCCTTCATAAGTGATGCAAAGCTTTCTCCATACCTCATAGGCCGTCTCACAAGAAGAAATCCGGTTGAACTCAGTGGGGGTCATGGAGGCATATAGAATGTGCATGGCTCTAGCATTCAAGGTTGCTTTCATCATGGTGGCTTCATCCCATTCTTCAATGTTTGTCTTTGGTAGAATGTATGGGCTGTTCACCATTTGCCACATCTCGAGACTTGATCCTTGGATGAAGAATTGAAGCCTTCTTCTCCAATAGAGGAAGTTGCTCCCATCAAAGATTGGAAGGCTAGTCGAGAGTCTCCCTCCTAGGTAGTCACCCATCTTCTCCTACTTGTTGAAGTATGCTTGGAGAAGACCTGCTCTGATACCACTTGTTGGATCCTAGATGGGTGATTAGGTGCTCTAGAGGGGGGGTGAATAGAGTTGAAAGCACTTAAACAAAACTCATTAAACCTTCAAAATATATGACAAGATTAGGTTGCTAAATAGGCAATTTGAGTTCAACTAAATCATGCATAGCAAGGATAAGAGAGATTGAACATGCACCAATTAGACAAGCTATTTAGAGTGGTTCCACACTTCAAACTAGAAGTGTGTCAGTCCACTTGCCTAGAGAGGTCAACCTCTAGGACTTCAACCAATTGCACTCTTATATTCATTAATAATACATACAATACATGACCAACAAAGGACTTACCTATCCAATACAAAGAATCTTCAACCTTACCAAGGACTTACCCACTTTGCAAGAGTCTTCGGCCTTCTCCAAGGACTTACCCACTCTTACACAAGTCTTCGGCCTTGTAGGAATTACCCACTCTTCTTGGATCTTCCGCCTTTGACTTCACCTTCACTCGGAGAAGCTTTCCACCAAGGACTTACCCACTTGAGCTTGAGTCTTCTGCCTTCTCCAAGGGCTTACCCACTCTAGCTCCAAGTCTTCGGCCTTGATCTTCACCAAAGGACTCCTTCCCTTGTTCTTCTTCACCTCTCTTGGACAAGAGAGAGAACCTTCATCTTCATGATTGAAATGGAGAGATGGGGAGGTTGTGGAGGTGAGAGCTTCACAAGATATACAAATGGGACTAGCTCTCTTACAGATTTCCTACTCACTCTAATGGATGTAGCAAGTGATTAAGCTTAGAGAGAGAGAGGAGGCTGTAGGAAGCACTCAACTATAGAATAGGAACCTCACAAAGAGTTTGCAATGAATGCTCAACCTTGGAATGAAGACCAAGGGGTCCTATTTATAGCTGGGGATGCCTCTTAGCCTTTGGGAACACTTGAGAACGAAAACTAGCCATTTTGTGGCTTGCAACGGATCTATTTTCACTTGTTGCAACCCCACAACGGCTAGAATCACTTTTTTGTACTTTTTCGTACAGTCTGATCGGCCGAGTTTCTATAAAGGCAATTCAGCCGAACCGTGAATCGGCTGAGTTTGCAACTCGGCCGAACCGTGAATCGGCTGAGTTTGCAACTCGGCCGAATCTCACAAAAATCCCAGAATATATGGATCGGCCGAGTTTGGAATTCGGCCGACAAAATCCCTGTTATGGGTATTTTGGAATTTTCGTTTGACTATACAAATGATGGATTTTTGTGTCCCAATAATTTTTCTAAGCTTAATTACAAGTCATACAATCATTACAAGTGGTTACAAAGCAATTCTAAGGTCATTTACATAGATATCCCAAATTGCACACTTGTAGCTATTTTGACTTGTCTTTTCTCCAATTTGATATGCGCAAGTTAGGGCAATTGGAGTGTGTCTATACCTAATCTGAAATTACTCAAGTAGAGACATTAGACACCAATATGTGGAATGGTTAGTCATCATCAAAACACAGGTTTAGTCAATTTAGACGTGAGTCAACATTGACCTAATTGACCTTGAGTCAACATTCTCCCCCTTTTTGAAGATGACAAACCATTCCATAAATGTATTCAAAGCTTGTACGTAAAATCATACCTTCGGAGAAACCTAGGGGTTTCAATAGGATTGAGCTCATATGCTCCCCCTCAATTGATGCGCATGGAGTTCTCATACTCCCCCTCAATTGATGCTATTTCTCCTGCATGGTTAGCTTTCATAACATTTATAGAAACTATGTCTTCTACTCATATATGTTCTACACATATATGTCTTCTCCCATTACCTTATCCCCTTTACATGGACACGCTTCTTTGCTTCATGTAAGACATGCCTTCTCCCTGTTGTCAAAAGAAGACATATCTTTCTCCCCCTTTGTCGTTTCAAAAAGGTGGGGGTGTGAAGAAACTAAGAAACACCACTTGTTAAGAGAAAGAAGATAACAAAAGTTATATAAGGAGAGTAGAAGAGCACAGATAGGGGCTTATCCAAGCATAGAAAGAAAAGCAAGTTAAAGCATATACTTGAACAACCCAAAAATGCAAGATAAAGTGCTGCAGAAAAACAATAAATCACAATTTTGACCCTCAAGATGATGGAATTTGACCAAAAACCATCGGAGCTCATGGCAAAGCGATGAGTCTTGCTCAGAAGGGTGTTTCTGCATAAAAAACACTATACTTGCAGCAAAAACTAAAATTGGAGCAAAACCTGCATAAAATCCAAAAATACTCCAATTTCTACATATAATGTAGCTCTATGTGCCCTGCATCACAATGTTATGCAAGCAACTCAAGATAGTAGATATGCAATTTAAGGAACAATCTTGAGCATGTATGAGATAAGATACACGCATAACATATAGATGATCAAAGATGCCAATTTTAAACAAGGCTAGAACTACATGTATATGAACTACTAGTACATGATATCACAAGTTAGGACTACTAGTAGGATCTAGATCATAGAAAGAGATACACAAGATAAAGCAAGCTATGAGTAGATATAGAGATATATCCAAACCAAGATATATGCAATTTTAGAATCATGAGAGGATATAACTCACTATATATGCATCCTTACCATAAGATGATTACCCCTAAAAACCTCAAGGTTGTATCAAAACAAGATATACACCGAGATAGATGTAGCAAGTTAGAGTACATCGGAAGTAATTTTTAGACACAACCAAGAGATCCAAAGCGACCATCATTAAAACCTGCAAAACAACTCAAAGCAAGTAATTGCAACATATAGATTTACCAATTTAGAGCAATTAGATAGATAGAGTTGTAAGCAAGATAGACAATGTAGAACAAGGCAATATGCATATATAAAGGTACCAAAAGAGAGTGCCAAAGAATAAGGCTATTGGTTGAGAAGATCTAGTTGAGAGGGAAATTCTCACTCAATAAGCCAAATTTATATTCTGTGCAGAGTGTAATCGGTCGAGTTCTGTGCATTGGCAACTCGATCGATGACAGCTGCTGGCAACACCCATTGGTGCCTATCGGTCGAGTTTCACTAGGGCAAACTCGACCGACAGAGCAGCTGTCAAAAAGCACATATATTTCATAAAAACATATTTAAAGACATGCTAAAATATACAAACCATATCCAAACATGTCTAAGCAAGTTAGTGATGCACTATAGAAGCATTAGAAATAGTTTTTGAGCAAGAGTGTGAAAAGAAACACAAAATGCCACTTTTGACTCAAAAACCATATGTGTAGTGCACACTAACTTGACAAAACAAGTTAGAAATGGTTACAAGCAATAAAACATTTACCTTTGTGCTTACCATTACTTTTCTACTTGTTGTCACCCTCTACAAATCTCACCTTTCTTCTTTCATGTGGATTGAGAAGTCAATTTGCAATTCAAAAGCTCAAATCAATCCATTTGTAAATACCTACAAGAAAAAGATGAAATGGTCCCCAATCATGTTTTTGGGTCCGGAGGGGTTAGTTTAGCAACCCAAATCCTATTGCTCTTGGGTGCTTTCCTAAAAGGACAACAAGTAGAATAATGACCAATTTCATTGCAATAATTACATGTGCCCATAGTCTTGGAACTAGAGGATTCTCCATGGAATATTGGAGGTCCTTTATCTTTGTTGTTCCCTTGACTACTATCATACCCTAAACCATGTCTACCAATTTGTTTAGTAGCATGGTCTAGGATTTGATTAAGATTCTTTTTACCAACTAAGAATCTTTGCAAAGAAGATCTTAAACTATCATTATCATGCTTAAGAGAAGCAATAGTAGAAGACAATTGATTAATGTTATCTCTAGCATGTAGAAGATCATTTTCTAGGCAAAGAGTTTTAGTTAAATAAGAATCTCTATCAATATGAAGAGCAACAACATCATTCTCTCTATTAGTAGAACTAGAACAAGATTCATGCCCATTGATTTTAGCAAGCAAGGAGGCATTTTATAGTTCTAATTCATGCAAAACAAAATCTTTGTTTTTGTTTTCAGATTTAAGAACATCAATGTCATGCATGAGAGAATCAACAATTAAAGTATGTTCTTCATTAGAATTAGGCATGAGAGGTTGAGCTTCTAGAAATTTAATCTTATCAAGTAAACTAGCATTTTCAAGTTTAAGAGAGTCTACTTGGCTAAGACAATCATTTTTATCAATAAGCAAGCAAGAATTTTAATATTCAAGATCATCTAGTTCTATATGCAAATTATCAACAATTTTAGCAAGCTTTTTCTTTTTCTTTTTAGAAGACTTAAGAGATGCACAAATATCACGAATGAGATCAATCAAGGATTCTTTATCTAAAGAGTCTAGATTTACCTCATTTGAGTCTTCACTTGTTGATGCTACAAGAGCAAAATGACATTCTCCTTCATCACTAGAGCTTGAGCTTGATCCTTCACATGAATCTTCACTTGAGCTTGAGTTGGAGGAGCCGCTTGAGCTTGAGTGCCATTTCTCCTTCTTGTGAAGATGGGTCTTTTTGCCTTGTGGGCAATCTTCCTTGTAGTGACCCTTCTTTCCACATGTGAAGCACCGGATGGAGGAGGACTTGCCTTTGTAGAGTCTACCTTTGGAGTACATTGCATCTTCTTTAGCTTGAGAGGATGGAGAGACTTTTTCCATGATAGCTTCAATTTGAGCCTTTATTTCAGCCTTCTTCATTCTCTTAAGCTCTTTCTTCTCTTATCTTTCTACTTCCTCCCTCTTGTCAAGTGTAGCTTCATGTGTTTGTAGATTTCCAATGAGCTCTTCAATAGGAATATCCCTAAGAGACCTTGCTTCTTCAATGGAAGTCACCTTGGATTCCCATCTCTTGGGGAGAGTTCTAAGGATCTTTGAGTTGATCTCTCCACGAGACATAGGATGCCCTAGAATAGCAAGACCATTCAAGATGGTGTTGAGCCTTGAGTACATGTTGGCTATGCTCTCCTCCTTTCCCATCTTGAAGTTCTCAAGCAACCCTTTGAGCATGTAGACTTTGCTTTCCTTCACTTGATTTGTCCCTTCATAAGTGATGCAAAGCTTTCTCCATACCTCATAGGCCGTCTCACAAGAAGAAATCCGGTTGAACTCGGTGGGGGTCATGGAGGCATATAGAATGTGCATGGCTCTAGCATTCAAGGTTGCTTTCATCAAGGTGGCTTCATCCCATTCTTCAATGTTTGTCTTTGGTAGAATGTATGGGCTGTTCACCATTTGCCACATCTCGAGACTTGATCCTTGGATGAAGAATTGAAGCCTTCTTCTCCAATAGAGGAAGTTGCTCCCATCAAAGATTGGAAGGCTAGTCGAGAGTCTCCCTCCTAGGTAGTCACCCATCTTCTCCTACTTGTTGAAGTATGCTTGGAGAAGACTTGCTCTGATACCACTTGTTGGATCCTAGATGGGTGATTAGGTGCTCTAGAGGGGGGGTGAATAGAGCTGAAAGAACTTAAACAAAACTCATTAAACCTTCAAAATATATGACAAGATTAGGTTGCTAAATAGGCAATTTGAGTTCAACTAAATAATGCATAGCAAGGATAAGAGAGATTGAACATGCACCAATTAGACAAGCTATTTAGAGTGGTTCCACACTTCAAACTAGAAGTGTGTCAGTCCACTTGCCTAGAGAGGTCAACCTCTAGGACTTCAACCAATTGCACTCTTATATTCATTAATAAGACATACAATACATGACCAACAAAGGACTTACCTATCCAATACAAAGAGTCTTCAACCTTACCAAGGACTTACCCACTTTGCAAGAGTCTTCGGCCTTCTCCAAGGACTTACCCACTCTTGCACAAGTCTTCGGCCTTGTAGGAATTACCCACTCTTCTTGGATCTTCTGCCTTTGACTTCACCTTCACTCGGAGAAGCTTTCCACCAAGGACTTACCCACTTGAGCTTGAGTCTTCTGCCTTCTCCAAGGGCTTACCCACTCTAGCTCCAAGTCTTCGGCCTTGATCTTCACCAAGGGACTCCTTCCCTTGTTCTTCTTCACCTCTCTTGGACAAGAGAGAGAACCTTCATCTTCATGATTGAAATGGAGAGATGGGGAGGTTGTGGAGGTGAGAGCTTCACATGATATACAAATGGGACTAGCTCTCTTATAGATTTCCTACTCACTCTAATGGATGTAGCAAGTGATTAAGCTTAGAGAGAGAGAGGAGGCTGTAGGAAGCACTCAACTATAGAATAGGAACCTCACAAAGAGTTTGCAATGAATGCTCAACCTTGGAATGAAGCCCAAGGGGTCCTATTTATAGCTGGGGATGCCTCTTAGCCTTTGGGAACACTTGAGAATGAAAATAGCCATTTTGTGGTTTGTAACGGATCTATTTTCACTTGTTACAACTCCACAACGGCTAGAATCACTTTTCTGCACTTTTTCGTACAGTCTGATCGGCCGAGTTTCTATAAAGGCAATTCAGCCGAACCGTGAATCGGCTGAGTTTGTACTCGGCCGAACCGTGAATCGGCTGAGTTTGCAACTCGGCCGAATCTCACAAAAATCCCAGAATATATGGATCGGCCGAGTTTGGAATTCGGCCGACAAAATCCCTGTTATGGGTATTTTTGAATTTTCGTTTGACTATACAAATGATGGATTTTTGTGTCCCAATAATTTTTCTAAGCTTAATTACAAGTCATACAATCATTACAAGTGGTTACAAAGCAATTCTAAGGTCATTTACATAGAGATCCCAAATTGCACACTTGTAGCTATTTTGACTTGTCTTTTCTCCAATTTGATATGCGCAAGTTAGGGCAATTGGAGTGTGTCTATACCTAATCTGAAATTACTCAAGTAGAGACATTAGACACCAATATGTGGAATGGTTAGTCATCATCAAAACACGGGTTTAGTCAATTTAGACGTGAGTCAACATTGACCTAATTGACCTTGAGTCAACATTCTCCCCCTTTTTGAAGATGACAAACCATTCCATAAATGTATTGAAAGCTTGTACGTAAAATCATACCTTCGGAGAAACCTAGGGGTTTCAATAGGATTGAGCTCATATGCTCCCCCTCAATTGATGTGCATGGAGTTCTCATACTCCCCCTCAATTGATGCTATTTCTCCTGCATGGTTAGCTTTCATAACATTTATAGAAACTATGTCTTCTACTCATATATGTTCTACACATATATGTCTTCTCCCATTTACCTTCTCCCCTTTACATGGACACGCTTCTTTGCTTCATGTAAGACATGCCTTCTCCCTGTTGTCAAAAGAAGACATATCTTTCTCCCCCTTTGTCATTTCAAAAAGGTGGGGGTGTGAAAAACTAAGAAACACCACTTGTTAAGAGAAAGAAGATAACAAAAGTTATATAAGAAGAGTAGAAGAGCACAGATAGGGGCTTGTCCAAGCATAGAAAGAAAAGCAAGTTAAAGCATATACTTGAACAACCCAAAAATGCAAGATAAAGTGCTGCAGAAAAACAATAAATCACAATTTTGACCCTCAAGATGATGGAATTTGACCAAAAACCATCGGAGCTCATGGCAAAGCGATGAGTCTTGCTCAGAAGGGTGTTTCTGCATAAAAAACACTATACTTGCAGCAAAAACTGAAATTGGAGCAAAACCTGCATAAAATCCAAAAATACTCAAATTTCTACATATAATGTAGCTCTATGTGCCCTGCATCACAATGTTATGCAAGCAACTCAAGATAGTAGATATGCAATTTAAGGAACAATCTTGAGCATGTATGAGATAAGATACAAGCATAACATATAGATGATCAAAGATGCCAATTTTAAACAAGGCTAGAACTACATGTATATGAACTACTAGTAGATGATATCACAAGTTAGGACTACTAGTAGGATCTAGATCATAGCAAGAGATACACAAGATAAAGCAAGCTATGAGTAGAGATAGAGATATATCCAAACCAAGAGATATGCAATTTTAGAAGTATGAGAGGATATAACTCACTATATATGCATCCTTACCATAAGATGATTACCCCTAAGAACCTCAAGGTTGTATCAAAACTAGATATACACCGAGATAGATGTAGCAAGTTAGAGTATAGCGGAAGTAATTTTTAGATACAACCAAGAGATCCAAAGCGACCATCATCAAAACCTGCAAAACAACTCAAAGTAAGTAATTGCAACATATAGATTTACCAATTTAGAGCAATTAGATAGATAGAGTTGTAAGCAAGATAGACAATGTAGAACAAGGCAATATGCATATATAAAGGTACCAAAAGAGAGTGCCAAAGAATAAGGCTATTGGTTGAGAAGATCTAGTTGAGAGGGAAATTCTCACTCAATAAGCCAAATTTATATTCTGTGCACAGTGTAATCGGTCGAGTTTTGTGCATTGGCAACTCGACCGATGACAGCTGCTGGCAACACCCATTGGTGCCTATCGGTCGAGTTTCACTAGGGCAAACTCGACCGACAGAGCAGCTGTCAAAAAGCACATATATTTCATAAAAACATATTTAAAGGCATGCTAAAATATACAAACAATATCCAAACATGTCTAAGCAAGTTAGTGATGCACTATAGAAGAATTAGAAACCGTTTTTGAGCAAGAGTGTGAAAAGAAACACAAAATGCCACTTTTGACTCAAAAACCATATGTGTAGTGCACACTAACTTGACAAAACAAGTTAGAAATGGTTACAAGCAATAAAACATTTACCTTTGTGCTTACCATTACTTTTCCACTTGTTGTCACCCTCTACACATCTCACCTTTCTTCTTTCATGTGGATTGAGAAGTCAATTTGCAATTCAAAAGCTCAAATCAATCCATTTGTAAATACCTACAAGAAGAAAGATGAAATGGTCCCCAATCATGTTTTTGGGTCCGGAGGGGTTAGTTTAGCAACCCAAATCCTATTGCTCTTGGGTGCTTTCCTAAAAGGACAACAAGTAGAATAATGACCAATTTCATTGCAATAATTACATGTGCCCATAGTCTTGGAACTAGAAGATTCTCCATGGAATATTGGAGGTCCTTTATCTTTGTTGTTACCTTGACTACTATCATACCCTAAACCATGTCTACCAATTTGTTTAGTAGTATGGTCTAGGATTTGATTAAGATTCTTTTTACCAACTAAGAATCTTTGCAAAGAAGATCTTAAACTATCATTATCATGCTTAAGAGAAGCAATAGTAGAAGACAATTGATTAATGTTATCTCTAGCATGTAGAAGATCATTTTCTAGGCAAAGAGTTTTAGTTAAATAAGAATCTCTATCAATATGAAGAGCAGCAACATCATTCTCTCTATTAGTAGAACTAGAACAAGATTCATGCCCATTGATTTTAGCAAGCAAGGAGGCATTTTCTAGTTCTAATTCATGCAAAACAAAATCTTTGTTTTTGTTTTCAGATTTAAGAACATCAATGTCATGCATGAGAGAATCAACAGTTAAAGTATGTTCTTCATTAGAATTAGGCATGAGAGGTTGAGCTTCTAGAAATTTAATCTTATCAAGTAAACTAGCATTTTCAAGTTTAAGAGAGTCTACTTGGCTAAGACAATCATTTTTATCAATAAGCAAGCAAGAATTTGCATATTCAAAATCATCTAGTTCTATATGCAAATTATCAACAATTTTAGCAAGCTTTTTCTTTTTCTTTTTCTTTTTAGAAGACTTAAGAGATGCACAAATATCATGAATGAGATCAATCAAGGATTCTTTATCTAAAGAGTCTAGATTTACCTCATTTGAGTCTTCACTTGTTGATGCTACAAGAGCAAAATGACATTCTCCTTCATCACTAGATTTTGAGCTTGATCCTTCACATGAATCTTCACTTGAGCTTGAGTTGGAGGAGCCGCTTGAGCTTGAGTGCCATTTCTCCTTCTTGTGAAGATGGGTCTTTTTGCCTTGTGGGCAATCTTCCTTGTAGTGACCCTTCTTTCCACATGTGAAGCACCGGATGGAGGAGGACATGCCTTTATAGAGTCTACCTTTGGAGTACATGGCATCTTCTTTAGCTTGAGAGGATGGAGAGACTTTTTCCATGATAGCTTCAATTTGAGCCTTTATTTCAGCCTTCTTCATTCTCTTAAGCTCTTTTTTCTCTTGTCTTTCTACTTCCTCCCTCTTGTCAAGTGTAGCTTCATGTGCTTGTAGATTTCCAATGAGCTCTTCAATAGGAATATCCCTAAGAAACCTTGCTTCTTCAATGGAAGTCACCTTGGATTCCCATCTCTTGGGGAGAGTTCTAAGGATCTTTGAGTTGATCTCTCCACTAGACATAGGATGTCCTAGAATAGCAAGACCATTCAAGATGGTGTTGAGCCTTGAGTACATGTTGGCTATTCTCTCCTCCTTTCCCATCTTGAAGTTCTCAAGCAACCCTTTGAGCATGTAGACTTTGCTTTCCTTCACTTGATCTGTCCCTTCATAAGTGATGCAAAGCTTTCTCCATACCTCATAGGCCGTCTCACAAGAAGAAATCCGGTTGAACTCGGTGGGGGTCATGGAGGCATATAGAATGTGCATGGCTCTAGCATTCGAGGTTGCTTTCATCAAGGTGCCTTCATCCCATTCTTCAATGTTTGTCTTTGGTAGAATGTATGGGTTGTTCACCATTTGCCA
Organism: Alisma plantago-aquatica; assembly: GCA_963693085.1. NCBI lineage: Eukaryota > Viridiplantae > Streptophyta > Magnoliopsida > Alismatales > Alismataceae > Alisma > Alisma plantago-aquatica. The sequence continues at coordinate 1,168,193,451 of OY856409.1, read as the reverse complement.
CATCTCGAGACTTGATCCTTGGATGAAGAATTGAAGCCTTCTTCTCCAATAGAGGAAGTTGCTCCCATCAAAGATTGGAAGGCTAGTCGAGAGTCTCCCTCCTAGGTAGTCACCCATCTTCTCCTACTTGTTGAAGTATGCTTGGAGAAGACCTGCTCTGATACCACTTGTTGGATCCTAGATGGGTGATTAGGTGCTCTAGAGGGGGGGGTGAATAGAGCTGAAAGAACTTAAACAAAACTCATTAAACCTTCAAAATATATGACAAGATTAGGTTGCTAAATAGGCAATTTGAGTTCAACTAAATCATGCATAGCAAGGATAAGAGAGATTGAACATGCACCAATTAGACAAGCTATTTAGAGCGGTTCCACACTTCAAACTAGAAATGTGTCAGTCCACTTTCCTAGAGAGGTCAACCTCTAGGACTTCAACCAATTTCACTCTTATATTCATTAATAAGACATACAATACATGACCAACAAAGGACTTACCTATCCAATACAAAGAGTCTTCAACCTTACCAAGGACTTACCCACTTTGCAAGAGTCTTCGGCCTTCTCCAAGGACTTACCCACTCTTGCACAAGTCTTCGGCCTTGTAGGAATTACCCACTCTTCTTGGATCTTCCGCCTTTGACTTCACCTTCACTCGGAGAAGCTTTCCACCAAGGACTTACCCACTTGAGCTTGAGTCTTCTGCCTTCTCCAAGGGCTTACCCACTCTAGCTCCAAGTCTTCGGCCTTGATCTTCACCAAGGGACTCCTTCCCTTGTTCTTCTTCACCTCTCTTGGACAAGAGAGAGAACCTTCATCTTCATGATTGAAATGGAGAGATGGGGAGGTTGTGGAGGTGAGAGCTTCACAAGATATACAAATGGGACTAGCTCTCTTACAGATTTCCTACTCACTCTAATGGATGTAGCAAGTGATTAAGCTTAGAGAGAGAGAGGAGGTTGTAGGAAGCACTCAACTATAGAATAGGAACCTCACAAAGAGTTTGCAATGAATGCTCAACCTTGGAATGAAGCCCAAGGGTTCCTATTTATAGCTGGGGATGCCTCTTATCCTTTGGGAACACTTGAGAACGAAAACTATCCATTTTGTGGCTTGCAACAGATCTATTTTCACTTGTTGCAACTCCACAACGGCTAGAATCACTTTTCTGCACTTTTTCGTACAGTCTGATCGGCCGAGTTTCTATAAAGGCAATTCAGTCGAACCGTGAATCGGCTGAGTTTGCAACTCGGACGAACTGTGAATCGGCTGAGTTTGTAACTCAGCCGAATCTCACAAAAATCCCAGAATATATGGATCGGCCGAGTTTGGAATTCGGCCGACAAAATCCCTGTTATGGGTATTTTGGAATTTTCGTTTGACTATACAAATGATGGATTTTTGTGTCCCAATAATTTTTCTAAGCTTAATTACAAGTCATACAATCATTACAAGTGGTTACAAAGCAATTCTAAGGTCATTTACATAGAGATCCCAAATTGCACACTTGTAGCTATTTTGACTTGTCTTTTCTCCAATTTGATATGCGCAAGTTAGGGCAATTGGAGTGTGTCTATACCTAATCTAATAATTACTCAAGTAGAGACATTAGACACCAATATGTGGAATGGTTAGTCATCATCAAAACACGGGTTTAGTCAATTTAGACGTGAGTCAACATTGACCTAATTGACCTTGAGTCAACATTCTCCCCCTTTTTGAAGATGACAAACCATTCCATAAATGTATTGAAAGCTTGTACGTAAAATCATACCTTCGGAGAAACCTAGGGGTTTCAATAGGATTGAGCTCATATGCTCCCCCTCAATTGATGTGAATGGAGTTCTCATACTCCCCCTCAATTGATGCTATTTCTCCTGCATGGTTAGCTTTCATAACATTTATAGATACTATGTCTTCTACTCATATATGTTCTACACATATATGTCTTCTCCCATTTACCTTCTCCCCTTTACATGGACACGCTTCTTTGCTTCATTTAAGACATGCCTTCTCCCTGTTGTCAAAAGAAGACATATCTTTCTCCCCCTTTATCATTTCAAAAAGGTGGGGGTGTGAAGAAACTAAGAAACACCACTTGTTAAGAGAAAAAAGATAACAAAAGTTATATAAGGAGAGTAGAAGAGCACAGATAGGGGCTTGTCCAAGCATAGAAAGAAAAGCAAGTTAAAGCATATACTTGAACAACCCAAAAATGCAAGATAAAGTGCTGCAGAAAAACAATAAATCACAATTTTGACCCTCAAGATGATGGAATTTGACCAAAAACCATCGAAGCTCATGGCAAAGCGATGAGTCTTGCTCAGAAGGGTGTTTCTGCATAAAAAACACTATACTTGCAAAAAAAAACTAAAATTGGAGCAAAACCTGCATAAAATCCAAAAATACTCCAATTTCTACATATAATGTAGCTCTATGTGCCCTGCATCACAATGTTATGCAAGCAACTCAAGATAGTAGATATGCAATTTAAGGAACAATCTTGAGCATGTATGAGATAAGATACAAACATAACATATAGATGATCAAAGATGCCAATTTTAAACAAGGCTAGAACTACATGTATATGAACTACTAGTAGATGATATCACAAGTTAGGACTACTAGTAGGATCTAGATCATAGCAAAAGATACACAAGATAAAGCAAGCTATGAGTAGATATAGAGATATATCCAAACCAAGAGATATGCAATTTTAGAAGCATGAGAGGATATAATTCACTATATATGCATCCTTACCATAAGATGATTACCCCTAAGAACCTTAAGGTTGTATCAAAACAAGATATACACCGAGATAGATGTAGCAAGTTAGAGTACAACGGAAGTAATTTTTAGACACAACCAAGAGATCCAAAGCGACCATCATCAAAACCTGCAAAACAACTCAAAGCAAGTAATTGCAACATATAGATTTACCAATTTAGAGCAATTAGATAGATAGAGTTGTAAGCAAGATAGACAATGTAGAACAAGGCAATATGCATATATAAAGGTACCAAAAGAGAGTGCCAAAGAATAAGGCTATTGGTTGAGAAGATCTAGTTGAGAGGGAAATTCTCACTCAATAAGACAAATTTATATTATGTGCACAGTGTAATCGGTCGAGTTCTGTGCATTGGAAACTCGACCGATGACAGCTGCTGGCAACACCCATTGGTGCCTATCGGTCGAGTTTCACTAGGGCAAACTTGACCGACAGAGCAGCTGTCAAAAAGCACATATATTTCATGAAAACATATTTAAAGGCATGCTAAAATATACAAACCATATCCAAACATGTCTAAGCAAGTTAGTGATGCACTATAGAAGCATTAGAAATAGTTTTTGAGCAAGAGTGTGAAAAGAAACACAAAATGCCACTTTTGACTCAAAAACCATATGTGTAGTGCACACTAACTTGACAAAACAAGTTAGAAATGGTTACAAGCAATAAAACATTTACCTTTGTGCTTACCATTACTTTTCCACTTGTTGTCACCCTCTACACATCTCACCTTTCTTCTTTCATGTGGATTGAGAAGTCAATTTGCAATTCAAAAGCTCAAATCAATCCATTTGTAAATACCTACAAGAAGAAAGATGAAATGGTCCCCAATCATGTTTTTGGGTCTGGAGGGGTTAGTTTAGCAACCCAAATCCTATTGCTCTTGGGTGCTTTCCTAAAAGGACAACAAGTAGAATAATGACCAATTTCATTGCAATAATTACATGTGCCCATAGTCTTGGAACTAGAGGATTCTCCATGGAATATTGGAGGTCCTTTATCTTTGTTGTTCCCTTGACTACTATCATACCCTAAACCATGTCTACCAATTTGTTTAGTAGTATGGTCTAGGATTTGATTAAGATTCTTTTTACCAACTAAGAATATTTGCAAAGAAGATCTTAAACTATCATTATCATGCTTAAGAGAAGCAATAGTAGAAGACAATTGATTAATGTTATCTCTAGCATGTAGAAGATCATTTTCTAGGCAAAGAGTTTTAGTTAAATATGAATCTCTATCAATATGAAGAGCAGCAACATCATTCTCTCTATTAGTAGAACTAGAACAAGATTCATGCCCATTGATTTTAGCAAGCAAGGAGGCATTTTATAGTTCTAATTCATGCAAAACAAAATCTTTGTTTTTGTTTTCAGATTTAAGAACATCAATGTCATGCATGAGAGAATCAACAATTAAAGTATGTTCTTCATTAGAATTAGGCATGAGAGGTTGAGCTTCTAGAAATTTAATCTTATCAAGTAAACTAGCATTTTCAAGTTTAAGAGAGTCTACTTGGCTAAGACAATCATTTTTATCAATAAGCAAGCAAGAATTTGCATATTCAAGATCATCTAGTTCTATATGCAAATTATCAACAATTTTAGCAAGCTTTTTCTTTTTCTTTTTAGAAGACTTAAGAGATGCACAAATATCATGAATGAGATCAATCAAGGATTCTTTATCTAAAGAGTCTAGATTTACCTCATTTGAGTCTTCACTTGTTGATGCTATAAGAGCAAAATGACATTCTCCTTCATCACTAGAGCTTGAGCTTGATCCTTCACATGAATCTTCACTTGAGCTTGAGTTGGAGGAGCCGCTTGAGCTTGAGTGCCATTTCTCCTTCTTGTTAAGATGGGTCTTTTTGCCTTGTGGGCAATCTTCCTTGTAGTGACCCTTCTTTCCACATGTGAAGCACCGGATGGAGGAGGACTTGCCTTTATAGAGTCTACCTTTGGAGTACATGGCATCTTCTTTAGCTTGAGAGGATGGAGAGTTTTTTTCCATGATAGCTTCAATTTGAGCCTTTATTTCAGCCTTCTTCATTCTCTTAAGCTCTTTCTTCTCTTGTCTTTCTACTTCCTCCCTCTTGTCAAGTGTAGCTTCATGTGCTTGTAGATTTCCAATGAGCTCTTCAATAGGAATATCCCTAAGAGACCTTGCTTCTTCAATGGAAGTCACCTTGGATTCCCATCTCTTGGGGAGAGTTCTAAGGATCTTTGAGTTGATCTCTCCACTAGACATAGGATGTCCTAGAATATCAAGACCATTCAAGATGGTGTTGAGCCTTGAGTACATGTTGGCTATGCTCTCCTCCTTTCCCATCTTGAAGTTCTCAAGCAACCCTTTGAGCATGTAGACTTTGCTTTCCTTCACTTGATATGTCCCTTCATAAGTGATGCAAAGCTTTCTCCATACCTCATAGGCCGTCTCACAAGAAGAAATCCGGTTGAACTCAGTGGGGGTCATGGAGGCATATAGAATGTGCATGGATCTAGCATTCAAGGTTGTTTCATCAAGGTGGCTTCATCCCATTCTTCAATGTTTGTCTTTGGTAGAATGTATGGGCTGTTCACCATTTGCCACATCTCGAGACTTGATCCTTGGATGAAGAATTGAAGCCTTCTTCTCCAATAGAGGAAGTTGCTCCCATCAAAGATTGGAAGGCTAGTCGAGAGTCTCCCTCCTAGGTAGTCACCCATCTTCTCCTACTTGTTGAAGTATGCTTGGAGAAGACCTGCTCTGATACCACTTGTTGGATCCTAGATGGGTGATTAGGTGCTCTAGAGGGGGGGTGAATAGAGCTGAAAGCACTTAAACAAAACTCATTAAACCTTCAAAATATATGACAAGATTAGGTTGCTAAATAGGCAATTTGAGTTCAACTAAATCATGCATATCAAGGATAAGAGAGATTGAACATGCACCAATTAGACAAGCTATTTAGAGTGGTTCCACACTTCAAACTAGAAGTGTGTCAGTCCACTTGCCTAGAGAGGTCAACCTCTAGGACTTCAACCAATTGCACTCTTATTATCATTAATAAGACATACAATACATGACCAACAAAGGACTTACCTATCCAATACAAAGAGTCTTCAACCTTACCAAGGACTTACCCACTTTGCAAGAGTCTTCAGCCTTCTCCAAGGACTTACCCACTCTTGCACAAGTCTTCGGCCTTGTAGGAATTACCCACTCTTCTTGGATCTTCCGCCTTTGACTTCACCTTCACTCGAAGAAGCTTTCCACCAAGGACTTACCCACTTGAGCTTGAGTCTTCTGCCTTCTCCAAGGGCTTACCCACTCTAGCTCCAAGTCTTTGGCCTTGATCTTCACCAAAGGACTCCTTCCCTTGTTCTTCTTCACCTCTCTTGGACAAGAGATAGAACCTTCATCTTCATGATTGAAATGGAGAGATGGGGAGGTTGTGGAGGTGAGAGCTTCACAAGATATACAAATGGGACTAGCTCTCTTACAGATTTCCTACTCACTCTAATGGATGTAGCAAGTGATTAAGCTTAGAGAGAGAGAGGAGGCTGTAGGAAGCACTCAACTATAGAATAGGAACCTCACAAAGAGTTTGCAATGAATGCTCAACCTTGGAATGAAGCCCAATGGGTCCTATTTATAGCTGGGGATGCCTCTTAGCCTTTGGGAACACTTGAGAACGAAAACTAGCCATTTTGTGGCTTGCAACGGATCTATTTTTACTTGTTGCAACTCCACAACGGCTAGAATCACTTTTCTGCACTTTTTCATACAGTCTGATCGGCCGAGTTTCTATGAAGGCAATTTAGCCGAACCGTGAATCGGCTGAGTTTGCAACTCGGCCGAACCGTGAATCGGCTGAGTTTGCAACTCGGCCGAATCTCATAAAAATCCCAGAATATATGGATCGGCCGAGTTTGGAATTCGGCCGACAAAATCCCTGTTATGGGTATTTTGGAATTTTCGTTTGACTATACAAATGATGGATTTTTGTGTCCCAATAATTTTTCTAAGCTTAATTACAAGTCATACAATCATTACAAGTGGTTACAAAGCAATTCTAAGGTCATTTACATAGAGATCCCAAATTGCACACTTGTAGCTATTTTGACTTGTCTTTTCTCCAATTTGATATGCGCAAGTTAGGGCAATTGGAGTGTGTCTATACCTAATCTGAAATTACTCAAGTAGAGACATTAGACACCGATATGTGGAATGGTTAGTCATCATCAAAACACGGGTTTAGTCAATTTAGATGTGAGTCAACATTGACCTAATTGACCTTGAGTCAACATTCTCCCCCTTTTTGAAGATGACAAACCATTCCATAAATGTATTGAAAGCTTGTACGTAAAATCATACCTTCGGAGAAACCTAGGGGTTTCAATAGGATTGAGCTCATATGCTCCCCCTCAATTGATGTGCATGGAGTTCTCATACTCCCCCTCAATTGATGCTATTTCTCCTGCATGGTTAGCTTTCATAACATTTATAGAAACTATGTCTTCTACTCATATATGTTCTACACATATATGTCTTCTCCCATTTACCTTATCCCCTTTACATGGACACGCTTCTTTGCTTCATGTAAGACATGCCTTCTCCCTGTTGTCAAAAGAAGACATATCTTTCTCCCCCTTTGTCATTTCAAAAAGGTGGGGGTGTGAAGAAACTAAGAAACACCACTTGTTAAGAGAAAGAAGATAACAAAAGTTATATAAGGAGAGTAGAAGAGCACAGATAGGGGCTTGTCCAAGCATAGAAAGAAAAGCAAGTTAAAGCATATACTTGAACAACCCAAAAATGCAAGATAAAGTGCTGCAGAAAAACAATAAATCACAATTTTGACCCTCAAGATGATGGAATTTGACCAATAACCATCGGAGCTCATGGCAAAGCGATGAGTCTTGCTCAGAAGGGTGTTTCTGCATAAAAAAACACTATACTTGCAGCAAAAACTGAAATTGGAGCAAAACCTGCATAAAATCCAAAAATACTCCAATTTCTACATATAATGTAGCTCTATGTGCCCTACATCCCAATGTTATGCAAGCAACTCAAGATAGTAGATATGCAATTTAAGGAACAATCTTGAGCATGTATGAGATAAGATACAAGCATAACATATAGATGATCAAAGATGCCAATTTTAAACAAGGCTAGAACTACATGTATATGAACTACTAGTAGATGATATCACAAGTTAGGACTACTAGTAGGATCTAGATCATAGCAAGAGATACACAAGATAAAGCAAGCTATGAGTAGATATAGAGATATATCCAAACCAAGAGATATGCAATTTTAGAAGCATGAGAGGATATAACTCACTATATATGCATCCTTACCATAAGATGATTACCCCTAAAAACCTCAAGGTTGTATCAAAACAAGATATACACCGAGATAGATGTAGCAAGTTAGAGTACAGCGGAAGTAATTTTTAGACACAACCAAGAGATCCAAACCGACCATCATCAAAACCTGCAAAACAACTCAAAGCAAGTAATTGCAACATATAGATTTACCAATTTAGAGCAATTAGATAGATAGAGTTGTAAGCAAGATAGACAATGTAGAATAAGGCAATATGCATATATAAAGGTACCAAAAGAGAGTGCCAAAGAATAAAGCTATTGGTTGAGAAGATCTAGTTGAGAGGGAAATTCTCACTCAATAAGCCAAATTTATATTCTGTGCACAGTGTAATCGGTCGAGTTCTGTGCATTGGCAACTCGATCGATGACAGCTGCTGGCAACACCCATTGGTGCCTATCGGTCGAGTTTCACTAGGGCAAACTTGACCGACAGAGCAGCTGTCAAAAAGCACATATATTTCATAAAAACATATTTAAAGGCATGCTAAAATATACAAACCATATCCAAACATGTCTAAGCAAGTTAGTGATGCACTATAGAAGCATTAGAAATAGTTTTTGAGCAAGAGTGTGAAAAGAAACACAAAATGCCACTTTTGACTCAAAAACCATATGTGTAGTGCACACTAACTTGACAAAACAAGTTAGAAATGGTAACAAGCAATAAAACATTTACCTTTGTGCTTACCATTACTTTTCCACTTGTTGTCACCCTCTACACATCTCACCTTTCTTCTTTCATGTGGATTGAGAAGTCAATTTGCAATTCAAAAGCTCAAATCAATCCATTTGTAAATACCTACAAGAAGAAAGATGAAATGGTCCCCAATCATGTTTTTGGGTCCGGAGGGGTTAGTTTAGCAACCCAAATCCTATTGCTCTTGGGTGCTTTCCTAAAAGGACAACAAGTAGAATAATTACCGATTTCATTGCAATAATTACATGTGCCCATAGTCTTGGAACTAGAGGATTCTCCATGGAATATTGGAGGTCCTTTATCTTTGTTGTTCCCTTGACTACTATCATACCCTAAACCATGTCTACCAATTTGTTTAGTAGTATGGTCTAGGATTTGATTAAGATTCTTTTTACCAACTAAGAATCTTTGCAAAGAAGATCTTAAACTATCATTATCATGCTTAAGAGAAGCAATAGTAGAAGACAATTGATTGATGTTATCTCTAGCATGTAGAACATCATTTTCTAGGCAAAGCGTTTTAGTTAAATAAGAATCTCTATCAATATGAAGAGCAGCAACATCATTCTCTCTATTAGTAGAACTAGAACAAGATTCATGCCCATTGATTTTAGCAAGCAAGGAGGCATTTTCTAGTTCTAATTCATGCAAAACAAAATCTTTGTTTTTGTTTTCAGATTTAGGCACATCAATGTCATGCATGAGAGAATCAACAATTAAAGTATGTTCTTCATTAGAATTAGGCATGAGAGGTTGAGCTTCTAGAAATTTAATCTTATCAAGTAAACTAGCATTTTCAAGTTTAAGAGAGTCTACTTGGCTAAGACAATCATTTTTATCAATAAGCAAGCAAGAATTTGCATATTCAAGATCATCTAGTTCTATATGCAAATTATCAACAATTTTAGCAAGCTTTTTCTTTTTCTTTTTAGAAGACTTAAGAGATGCACAAATATCATGAATGAGATCAATCAAGGATTCTTTATCTAAAGAGTCTAGATTTACCTCATTTGAGTCTTCACTTGTTGATGCTATAAGAGCAAAATGACATTCTCCTTCATCACTAGAGCTTGAGCTTGATCCATCACATGAATCTTCACTTGAGCTTGAGTTGGAGGAGCCGCTTGAGCTTGAGTGCCATTTCTCCTTCTTGTGAAGATGGGTCTTTTTGCCTTGTGGGCAATCTTCTTGTAGTGACCCTTCTTTCCACATGTGAAACACCGGATGGAGGAGGACTTGCCTTTGTAGAGTCTACCTTTGGAGTACATGGCATCTTCTTTAGCTTGAGAGGATGGAGAGACTTTTTCCATGATAGCTTCAATTTGGGCCTTTATTTCAGCCTTCTTCATTCTCTTAAGCTCTTTCTTCTCTTGTCTTTCTACTTCCTCCCTCTTGTCAAGTGTACCTTCATGTGCTTGTAGATTTCCAATGAGCTCTTCAATAGGAATATCCCTAAGAGACCTTGCTTCTTCAATGGAAGTCACCTTGCATTCCCATCTCTTGGGGAGAGTTCTAAGGATTTTTGAGTTGATCTCTCCACTAGACATAGGATGTCCTAGAATAGCAAGACCATTCAAGATGGTGTTGAGCCTTGAGTACATGTTGGCTATGCTCTCCTCCTTTCCCATCTTGAAGTTCTCAAGCAACCCTTTGAGCATGTAGACTTTGCTTTCCTTCACTTGATATGTCCCTTCATAAGTGATGCAAATCTTTCTCCATACCTCATAGGCCGTCTCACAAGAAGAAATCCGGTTGAACTCGGTGGGGGTCATGGAGGCATATAGAATGTGCATGGCTCTAGCATTCAAGGTTGCTTTCATCAAGGTGGCTTCATCCCATTCTTCAATGTTTGTCTTTGGTAGAATGTATGGGCTGTTCACCATTTGCCACATCTCGAGACTTGATCCTTGGATGAAGAATTGAAGCCTTCTTCTCCAATAGAGGAAGTTGCTCCCATCAAAGATTGGAAGGCTAGTCGAGAGTCTCCCTCCTAGGTAGTCACCCATCTTCTCCTACTTGTTGAAGTATGCTTGGAGAAGACCTGCTCTGATACCACTTGTTGGATCCTAGATGGGTGATTAGGTGCTCTAGAGGGGGGGTGAATAGAGCTGAAAGCACTTAAACAAAACTCATTAAACCTTCAAAATATATGACAAGATTAGGTTGCTAAATAGGCAATTTGAGTTCAACTAAATCATGCATAGCAAGGATAAGAGAGATTGAACATGCACCAATTAGACAAGCTATTTAGAGTGGTTCCACACTTCAAACTAGAAGTGTGTCAGTCCACTTGCCTAGAGAGGTCAACCTCTAGGACTTCAACCAATTGCACTCTTATTATCATTAATAAGACATACAATACATGACCAACAAAGGACTTACCTATCCAATACAAAGAGTCTTCAACCTTACCAAGGACTTACCCACTTTGCAAGAGTCTTCGGCCTTCTCCAAGGACTTACCCACTCTTGCACAAGTCTTCGGCCTTGTAGGAATTACCCACTCTTCTTGGATCTTCCGCCTTTGACTTCACCTTCACTCGGAGAAGCTTTCCACCAAGGACTTACCCACTTGAGCTTGAGTCTTCTGCCTTCTCCAAGGGCTTACCCACTCTAGCTCCAAGTCTTCGGCCTTGATCTTCACCAAGGGACTCCTTCCCTTGTTCTTCTTCACCTCTCTTGGACAAGAGAGAGAACCTTCATCTTCATGATTGAAATGGAGAGATGGGGAGGTTGTGGAGGTGAGAGCTTCACAAGATATACAAATGGGACTAGCTCTCTTATAGATTTCCTACTCACTCTAATGGATGTAGCAAGTGATTAAGCTTAGAGAGAGAGGAGGCTGTAGGAAGCACTCAACTATAGAATAGGAACCTCACAAAGAGTTTGCAATGAATGCTCAACCTTGGAATGAAGCCCAAGGGGTCCTATTTATAGCTGGGGATGCCTCTTAGCCTTTGGGAACACTTGAGAATGAAAACTAGGCGTTTTGTGGCTTGCAACGGATCTATTTTCACTTGTTGCATCTCCACAACGGCTAGAATCACTTTTCTACACTTTTTCGTACAGTCTGATCGGTCGAGTTTCTATAAAGGCAATTTAGCCGAACCGTGAATCGGCTGAGTTTGCAACTCGGCCGAACCGTGAATCGGCTGAGTTTGCAACTCGGCCGAATCTCACAAAAATCCCAGAATATATGGATCGGCCAAGTGTGGAATTCGGCCGACAAAATCCCTGTTATGGGTATTTTGGAATTTTCGTTTGACTATACAAATGATGGATTTTTGTGTCCCAATAATTTTTCTAAGCTTAATTACAAGTCATACAATCATTACAAGTGGTTACAAAGCAATTCTAAGGTCATTTACATAGAGATCCCAAATTGCACACTTGTAGCTATTTTGACTTGTCTTTTCTCCAATTTGATATGCGCAAGTTAGGGCAATTGGAGTGTGTCTATACCTAATCTGAAATTACTCAAGTAGAGACATTAGACACCAATATGTGGAATGGTTAGTCATCATCAAAACATAGGTTTAGTCAATTTAGACGTGAGTCAACATTGACCTAATTGACCTTGAGTCAACAAGTATGACAAATTTGCACCTTATACGTTTTATATATTCTAAAGTTGTTTATCCCCTTATCTTTGTAGAATTTGTTTAGGGTTTATACATTATAACTTGATTGATGCTAAAAGATACCTAATTGGCTTAATTAATCAAGTAAACCCCTAATCATGTAGTAGCCTTGTGCCATTGATCCATCTACAACATTACTACTTATTGGATGGTGAAACGAGTCCTCCCTGAGTGGAAGCTCGGAGTCATATACTATTGATTATATGCATTTCACATGATTGGCTATGGCCTTACCCTGGAAGGAGTATGGTCGAGGCCGTATCTCAAATGATGTGATTCAGTATATATATATATATATATATATATATATATATATATATATATATATATATATATATATATATATATATATATATATATATGATATCTTTTAAGGATGGTTGCAGTCATACCTCGGCAGGAGTGTGGTTGTAGTTGTAACTTAGTTTTCACTAGTGTTGTACCTATATACCATGGAAGACTAGGGTGTTTTACAGTTGGACGTGTTATGTCACTAGGAGGATACAATAGATGTTGGCCTATGGTTGACTGATTTGGAGAAGGCCTTTAAGATCCTCAACATCCCTAAAGCTGACAAACACTAGTACATATATCACCTTTAATGTCACTTAAAATGGGCTTTTAATGTCAGATTTCAAGTGACACCCAAGTGGGTGACACTAAAGGTAGTATCATACAACGTCAGTTCCTGAACTGACAACATAGATCCAGCCCTGATTGCAACCAAAAAAAGAAACAACACCATTAGGACCATAGGCATCGGTTATGTATTAGAAAATTGACACCTATCATCATATCGTGAAAAAAATATAGTATAGTCGTCATTTTTTAATATGTAACTGATGCTTATCTCTGTGTTCGAATAAAAAAAATTGGCTCGGGTTAGAGAATACCTGTCGATTTCCTATATTTAACCGACGTCGTTGACGTTAGGTGACTGTTTTTTAAAATAACCGACGAATATGTACTATTTTTTTTAATTATCAACCTACAGTTCAGTTCTGAATTACGGGTTTACAACATCCTTTGATTTCAGCTAACAATAGGCCATAAACCTACAATAATACAAGATGATCAAGATTATATATACATCGTGTGATTCACACACTTGTAGAAACACAATTAATTCATTCACATGATTCACACACATGTAGAAACCTACAGTTCCATTCATTCAACCATTTTCTCATTCACACACATGTACAAACATGTAGTCCCATTCATTCAATCATTTTCACATTCACACACTTGTATAAGCACATTCATTCATTCATCTTCACATTCACACTCATGTATATAGATCAAAATTCAATAAGACAATTAAAAAAAGTCATTCACACATGTACATATAAGCTTGTCTTTCAAAGTTTAGAAATATCATCAAATAATTAAATAAATTATGACATTAAAGTTTAGAAATGTCAGTTTTTATCATCATCACTACCCCAATTATAATAAAAAAATTGCCTCCCTTTCAAAGGCTTTTGCCCATTGTTCTCTTATGTCATCTAATTGTTCCATCATATAGGGACCACATACATCTAATAACTTTTCCCCTGTAGTGAATTCACTAGTTTTAAACACCTGCAAAGAGAATGACGTATATATATAATTAATAAGTTTGCTATTTTAATATTATCTAATGAAACTACACTTATATATGAGATCAAGACTATATAATACCTATTGTATGTTTTCAATTTCTTCTGCAACATATCTGAAAATTAGGTCCATATACTGTATGAAGTAGTATGCACATGCCCAGCCATTGTCTTGTACAACACACTATAAATTTCATCATACAAAATTTTAATAAATAGAAATAAGCATAGTTCACATAAATAATATATGCATTGGAGTCAAGAAACTACTTTCACATTCTCTCATACTAACGATTTCTTTTGCTTGCCCATGTCTCCTCTAGCTTTTTTGAAATCTTTTAAAGCCCTACATGTTAATGTAACACATTAAATTGCATTACTAAATAGTAATGTTATAATAGATGTTAATGGATATAAATATAAAAAAAATCTCACGTGAATAATGACATTTTCATTATGTGTCCTGAACTGTCTAATTCCTTCCCCTCAGGGTCTAGATAATAAACAGTCAATGTCTTGGGGACAACAACCAGTAAATCCCAATGCTTACCACTAGAGACAAGAAAGTTAAAAATATATAACTCAAAATTCATAATAAAATATAATTTTCTTAAGTCCAAATATAAGTAAAGTAAACTTACTCAACATTGAATGGAGCTATTATCACACTCTTATTTTCTTTACCAAAATATTTAAAAGCGATAGAGTAGTATAAGGTAACTGATGAAGGGTCTTTATGTACACAACTGATCAAGGATGGAGTTAGAAATTCCACATGTGTAAATGAAAATTTTGTACATACCCTATGTAAGTGGCTACAAAACATAAATTACGTATGCATTAATATATAAGAAAATAGATCACTATATATAAAACAAGATATATAGATATATAAACAAGATCTCACCATATCCATAGTTCTATCATAGATGTATTCAGCCAAGTATAAGTAAACAACTCCAAAATATCTTGTATGAATATATTATTATCGTATGCTTGTCCCGCAACCTCCTCCTTAATAGAAACAATCATAGGACAATTTTCGAGATGCTGGCCTATCCATATTTCTATACCCCTGCATTGAAGACCTAATGAGTCGTATAGGTCCTTTGCAAGCCAACCATGTACTTTAGGAAGAGGTGGAGGTGGAGGAGGACGAGCTGTAGTGGGTTTCTTCCCTTTGTCCTGTATATATAATTTCATATCAACTGTCATATATATACATATATACTTTCTTAACGTAATGTAAATTTACCATACATGATCAGTATAGATGACATCCATTTCAGGCCACAAGATCACTTTGACTTCTGCTTCACCAAGAGTGTCAGCATCTGGGTGGGCATATGGAAATGGATGCTACCTCCAAGTAGCAAACACAAGCCTCAGGCTCACATGAACCGCACCATCGGGTACTGGAGTACCATGAATCGTGTGCCCTAGAAAGCGTGGGTAAGCCTCACCCTCTGCAACAATGAATTCTTTCAATTTTAGACAACATGGCTTCAACCCCTACAAATTTATATAGAGTATGTTATATACATAAATAAATATATCATCTTGAAAAGACTATCTACTATGTCACTAAAATACTTACAACGGACGTGCTAGGTGGTATGTCTACATGATTACTCCCAACCACCTCTACAGGATCACTCCCAACCACCTCTATTGTAAGGGAAGAGCGGTACACCACAGGTATTGTCAAAGTGGCAGACTGAGATGCATGTCACTTGCTCAATGCTTCCTGGACTCTCTCATCAACTATCTCATCTACCTATACATGGCAAAATGAAACTCTTTTTTATTCATGAATTCCCTTTCCAATAGCATTCTAAAAAAAGAATAGGTTACCTCAGCTTTTAAAATTCCCCCTTTCTGGACATGTTTGCACTGTGATGGCCCAAAGAACGCTCTTAGGCCCACTCCCACCCCTGCAGCCCTAACACCTCCAGGATGCTCTGGGTTACCAAGAGCAACTGTCAATTCATCCCTTGTGCCCTCAGGGATGAACGAGCTTTTCTTCTTCTGCTCGTAAAGCTCCCGCTAATCATCATCAATAGAAATTGGTAAGTAAACATAACAATCATCAATACTAATTACTTTGAGAGTTGAATTTTACCATTTTTACAGCCACCTCAGCAGTTGCGAGGTTGGTAATATCTCCTTTTTTGTTTTGCCTCCCAGCTATCCACACATCATGGCGATGCAGAGGTGTGGGAGTAATAGTAGAGCACTCACCCATCTCAGTCATAGGAGTAGTAGGCGGCTGCACGGAAGACATATGTAGTTTTTGGCGAAGAGCTGCATAGCCAACTGGACCCATCGTGTAGTCATGCACATTTAGTGCACATCTTTCTCTTTGAGCATCGCTCATAGCCTTGATCACATTGAATTGATTAGTAACAATCAAGGTCAATCATGAATAGGTGAATTCATAAGAATGTATATTAATTAAATTGGGAGTGATGCTTAATACCTTGAATTCATCAATATTTCTCATGGAAACAAATGCCTTCCACTCAGTCGGGTTTAGGTAGTTCCATTTCTCAAGGGATGACTTCTTCCTCCTATTAGCATCTTGTATGTATTGTCGATTGAGAGTTGTCCTATAGTTCCTTAGGACCCCCCGAACAGTGTTGCATCACCTTTTTACGATGTAGGCTTTCATCCAATTCAAATATACTATGCAAATTTTTATATATTTAATAGAGTATTCTAAAAAATAGAATTTTAAATAACTTTAAAAATAGAATTGCAAATGATAATATCTCACGCATAGTTCTTTCCGTATGAAGTCTTTCTTCCCTTTAGAAATTGTATGCCAAGATTCTACATTTACACAGCAATGGCTGCGAGTAAGAACCCCAAGATATTAATCAAATGAGCTATAGTTGACCCCAACTGGATTTCCTGCATGATCAAAATCTACAACTAATTTTGGTCCATTTCCCCTTTGTTGTAGTAACTTGTTTATCATAGTGACGCCCCTATTTTTTTTTCAAATTTTTTTGCTGCTCATCAAGTGCCACAAGGTTTTCAGGGGGTACATCATCAACCTAAAAATTGACAAAAAACACATATAGGATATAACTTATAAATGGACATATATGTAGCTAGATATAGAATATATTGTAAAACTTACATTGTGATGTGGTGCCTCACCCTCATGGTAATCATCATCACGATCATCATACTCATGGTCAGCCATCTGAAAGTGTCATACAAAAAATAATCAAACATTTAACATTTAACATACAAAAAACATTTAACATTTAACATTTAACATTTAATAAAATAAAAACATGCCTCTAATATTGATATCTTTTATCAATTAACATTCCTTCAATGTGATCTACATGCATATATAAGTCATTGTTACCTTCAATAATTGGTGTTGGCAACCCAACTGAGAATGGACTCGAGTCATCATACTTATCATAGTAGTTTTCTTCATCTATAGGATCTTCAATGAACTGTCTTTTACCATGAAGAACAACTGACCATTTTTCATTTGCAGGATCAACGATATAAATACTTGTTTTTCCTTTGATGCTAATATGAATGGTTCACCCTTCTTGCCAATCTTTTCAAAATTCACTAATGTGAAACCTGATTCATCCACTATAACTCCTTTAGTGTTATCAACCCAATTACACTTAAAGAGAGGAATTCTAAAATCTACATATTCAAACTCCCATATGTCTTCAATGACATCGTGATATGACATTTTAGGTTCATGTGGACTCTTATCTTTCACACTAGAAAAAACAATGAAGACGCTTTAAGTGTGACCCCACTATTTTGGACGACGTTCTTATCATCTTGACGCTTTGTGTAATATGAGAGCCCATTTATGTCAAACCCTTCATAAGACATGACATTCATTTTTGGTTTAAAGGTGAGGCATTTGATATTTTCAGCAATATTATTTGGTATTTGAGATAGTTGATGTAAGACTTTATCTTCAAACCACTTAATAAATGTCTTGTTATGCTCTCTAGCAAGCCACATTGAATTGGCTCGAGGATGTTGTTTCTTGATGAAATTCGTATGTTCTGTGATATAAACACTCACTTCGTTGATGTTGTGTAAAATATACAAGTGAGCTTGTTCCAATAGCTCACGGCTGATTACTTTCATCTGTGATCCTAAAATCCTTTTTCCAGATTACTCCTCAATATTTTTGTCATTTATAGGGGTATCATTACCACTCAGAAAGTCACTACAAAAATCCATAACCTCTCTCGCCACATAACCCTCAATAATACTCCCTTCAGGATGATAACAATTTTGAACATCACCTTTAAAAACACTCATGTATCATTCAAAAGGATACATCCAATGCAAGAAAACTGGTCCCAACATTTTCACTTTCCTAGTCAAGTGAACAACAAGATGTACCATGATATCAAAGAATGAAGGAGGAAAACCACTTCTCTTTGCAACTTATCGAGATTCTCAGGATTAATAACTTTGCTGCATAGACTTCTGAAGAAGAAACAAAGTCTGGTGATTGCAATCCTTACATGCTTTGATAGTATAGATCGAATGGACACGGGCAATATTTGTCACATTAGAGTGTGACCATCATGAGATTTAAGACCTATCGGCTTTAGATATTTCATTGATACCAATCTACGGATGTTGGAAGAGTAACCATGTGGTACCTTAACATTAACCAAGCACTCACAAAAAGATTTCTTCTCCTTTTTAGACAATGTGTAACAAGCAAGAGGTAAATATGTCTCCAATTAGTACTAACTACTTCTGTTAATTTTGTCCTGATTCCCATTTCATGTAGGTCCATTATGGATTTGATCCCATATTTAGTCTTACCTGGTATATTCAACAGAGTTCCAATGATGCTATCACAAACATTTTTCTCAACATGCATGACATCGATACAATGCCTAACTGTTAAAGAACTCCAATAAGGAAGATCCCAAAATAAAAACTTCTTCTTGAATAAAGATTTGTCACTTTGTGTGGGCATGGTATATTGTGATCTCTTTCCAAATTCATTGACAAATTCTTTTACTATATCATAAACAACCTCCCGTGGTATAGGTTTAGGCACACTCCGTTCCTCATTCCATCCATTGAACGCTTTGTGCAACCTTTGGTATTGATGGAATTTTAGAAGAAACCTTCGATGACCAATATATATAGTCTTGCCGCCATGTTTTAGTCGTATTGAAACAGTATTCTCTTCACATATAGGACACACTTTAGATCCTTTGACACTATATCCAAACAAATTCCCATATGCTAGAAAGTCATTAATAGTGCAAAACAACATAGCATGCAAATGAAATGTCTCTCTAATTGAAGCATCATAGGTTCTCACACCTTCACCCCAGAGTTTCTTTAAGTCATCAATAATAGGTTCAAGATAAACATCGATATCATTTCCAGGTTGTTTAGGGTCCGATATCAACAACGACAACATAACTCACTTATTTTTCATACACAACTAAGGAGGAAGATTGTATATAACAAGCATAACAGGTCAAGTGCTATGTTGGCTGCTCAATGTCCTGTATGGACTCATCCCATCGGTACAAAGCCCAAGTCTTAAATTCCTGACTTCTTCACCAAATTCATGATACAATAAATCAATCTTGTTCCATTGTGGGGAATCAGACACATGTCGTAGTATCCCATCATTATTTTTCTTAACCTCTGCATGCCACCTTAAATTCTTCACATCTATCGGATTGGCAAACAAGCATTGAAACTGTAGTATTGTAGGTAGATACCACATCACCTTGGCAGGAGAACCAGTTTTGGACTTCCCTGATGTCATCATTTTACACCTTGACACCCCACATTTTGGACAATCTTTCAAATCCACAAAGTCCTTTTGAAATAATACACAATCATTCAAGCATGTGTGTATTCTCTTAGCCTCCATTCCCATTGGACATAATAATTTATTTAACTCGTATGTTGAGATTGGAAGCTCGTTTCCTTCAGGAAGAATTTCTTTCAACAAAGACAATAATGACGTAAAGTTTTTGTCAATCCATCTATTGTTAGCCTTTAGCTTATACAATCTCAACACAGTGCTAAGATTCATAAACTTAGTACAACCTATGTATAATGGTCTCTCTACATCATGCACAATGTTCCTAAACATGGGAGGTGGCTCAATGTGCTCTACCCCACAATTATCCAGCATATCATCAATGATGTCTATTGGAACCGGTTCGTTCACATCTACGTCATTGGAGGAAATTTCTTCTTCTACACAAGCACTGCTATTGACATCTATTGATTTTAGGTTTGAAATCTCTCCATGTCAGTTCCATTCTGTATAGACTTGTACAATCTTGTTGCACATGACATGACTTTTGATTTTATCACCAGTGCTGACTTTCAAGTTGTTACTGCAATGCCTGCATTGACAATAGAACCTATCTCCAAGTTGTTTCCTATGATCCTCCACAAATCTAATAAATTAATCAAGACCAAAAATAAACTTTGGGGTGCAGCGATTTGGAATGGACATCCATGATCTATCCATTCTATGATCAAAGAGAAAATAAGTATATATTAGGGTTTAGCATTAAAAGATTAGGTTTTAGGGTTAAAAGATTAGGGAATTATATATAATAAATGTGTACCACCTATACCATTCTTGAACACCTAATCTCACTAGTAAGTGTATAATGTGTATTCGGTTTTCAATAAAATTTTGGTAGCATTTCCCCACAATTCTCCAAGTATACCAATGTACATGGGCATATGCCCACCAACATATGTACTTAGAGAACACACGGGGAAGTGCTGATGAAACATCATGAAAACTGAATCCTAAGTGAGATTAAGTGTTCAAAACAGTCCCAAACTGGAGACTATCTAAGATTTACTCCTAATGAGTAAATCTCAGACAGGTTTCTAGGCCAAAAAAATACATGTATTTTGTCATTCCTATACCTACAATCCTAGTTTTATCATTTATATCCTAGGTTTCATGTAACATCATTTAATCTAGGTACCATATTCTATAACATTGATTTTAACATCTCCAATGTCCATGCATGTTCATCATCAAGATAATCATTACACATAAATTAATCATGTCCTAGGGAGGGAGAGATTTATGATTGATTTCAAAATTTCAAACTAGCTCATGCATTATCATCATCAATCTACATCATACAATATGGATTCATGTAGATATTAGGGTGACACGTCACTACAAAATCATAGATCTAACATTATGGTTTTAATATCTTACATAGATTGATTACGAGATTTGAGCAATATAGTTAATACAAGATTAGGGTGAAATATGTACAAGATTAGGTCTCAAATATAGCAACATGCACATTAGGTCACATTTCATTATTATCAAGTTAAGATATAGTTCAAATATTTTTCAAATTCGATTCATGGCTCAAATTACATGCATAAATATTTATTGTAATATAGGGGGGTGTTTGTGGATATCAAACCTACCTAGCATAAGGGGAAGTAGAAGCACAAGCGGATGATGAGCTCCAACATCCTCAGGCCAGGCCTGAGCTCTGATAGCAGTGAGCACAGAGCTCCTCACCTGCGGCGGCGTCCTCCCAACATAGTGGATCACTCTGTGGTGGCACAGAGCTCTTCACCGCAACAACATCCTCCCAGCAGAGCGGCTCACCGACGGCGGCATCCACCCAGCATAGCTCCTCACCGGTGACTCCTCAGCAGTAATAGTTCCACAGTAGCTCCTCATTCGCAGTGGCAAGGAATCGGCAAGCCAATAGAGGAGGAAGACGATCGTTGGCAGCAGAATCACCCTAATGAAATCATGACAAAACAGAGAAGAGGAAGAGTCTATTTCACGTTGGTGGTATTAAGTTACCTTTGGTCATCGGTTGCTTATCAAAACTGAGGCCTAATGACAATAGGCTCCATTTACATGTGGATAACCGACAACTAAGTACAATTTTAAATAAAAACATTTGCGCCTAGTTAGGGTTTTAGACGTCGGTTTCTAGGTATACAATCGATGCCTATTCACATATCGCAAAAAAAAATTGTTACCATAGTTCTCGGTTACCTAACAAAAAGCGACGCTGAAGAAGTAAATTGGGGGGGGGAATATTTTCGCGGGGACAACATGTGAAAACACGTAATCATCAATTTTTTGCAAAAAATCGATGACTAATGAGGGAATAAATTTTGTTTTGTGAAGGATGATTAGTCATCGGTTGCTGACAAAGAACCGACGACTAATAAGGGTTAAAAAAATTGTGGGGCCTTGGCATGAAACTTGTGTTGTCGATTTCTATACAACTGATGCCATATTGAAAATTTTGGAGGAAAATTTTTTTTCCTGGAAAATTGTATTTCGGGGGTAATTTTAGACGTCATTTTTTGGCAAATAAATTGACGTTACAGTAAAAGCAGTACCTGTGTCTTTTGTAAATTGGCCTGACTTCACATATTGGTGATGATTGTAGTATTTAGCCGACGTCATTGGTTTATGGTGTCAGTTTTTTATGTTTAACTGATGCCATCAAATGTGATGTTATATATCATTTATGTACTAGTGAAAGTAAAGCATGCAGTGTATCTTTTGAAAGGGACTGTTGGACATTGGTGGGACATCGAGGAGGATAAGAGGCCTAGTGCTACTATTAGTTGGGAGGAGTTCCGATGGGAGTTTGTGAGTTAGTACTTTCCTCAGACCTACCTGGATGAGAAGATCACCCAGTTCAAGAAGATCCAGCAGGGATCTATGTCGATCAATGAGTATAAGGCAAAGTTTATGGAGTTATTGAGGTTTTGTCCTCATATGGCTGTGATGGATTAAGAGTGGATCAGGCATTTTGAGAAGGGTTTGAGTATGGAGTTGACAACGTCGGTATCATCTTTAGAGAATAGGGAACGATTTGCCATGTTTGTGGAGTCAGTTAGAAGGATAGAATGGTTAGTCGTGGAGAATCATGTGGTGAAAGACAAGAAGAAGTCAACGTAGTTCCAAGGGTAGTCATATGGAGGCTTCAAGAAGCTTAGGTTCTCAGCACCATAGTCATAGAAAAGGTCGGGTGTGCAGACACAATGGTCACCAAGCAAGGGTAAAGGTCATACCTTTCCACCAGTAGGAGCCCAAATCACAACATTAGTGTCAGTGATGGGGCGATCTAGGCCACAGTACGAGACCAGGGCTTGCCACAAGTGTGGAAAAGTAGGATATTTGAGGTGGATGTGTCCTGTAAAGAACGATAAAGTGACCCAACAACCAAAATAGAGTCAGCAGGTCTCCCAGAGGCAGCAGTTTAGCAGCGGTGGAGGCTGAGGATGTGAACATGCATCACAAGCTAGTTCTTCTGGACATGCCAGTAGAGGACGGGGATGACAATAGGAACCGACTTGATTCTACACCATGAGTCATATAGAAGGTGTGGTTAACCCACAAGTTGTGACAGGTCAGATGGAGTTATTTCATTTTGATTTGTTTTCTTCTTGCTTTATATTTGTTTTGGTTACCCAGGTGTGATACACTCTTTCATCACTCGAGATGTGATTGTCAGTTGTTCTTAACTGTTAGTTGGAGACATGATAGCCTTCATTTAGAAACTCTGTTGGTTGATTGTGCTGAGTTGCGGGAGGTGTGTCCTTTCTTTTTTAGGACATACCATTCAAGTGGACCACATACCACTTGAAATGCATGGATTTGATGTGATCCTTAGAATGCACATCGTGGAGAAGTATCAGGTGGTCTTAGACTGTAGCTCCAAGGTGGCAACATTTTTCAACGACGATGTGACGTGGGTCTTCCAAGGTGATAGAAAGATTCTTTTGACATGTCTGGTTTCGGTGATGGTGGTGGAAAAGTTGATGAGACGGGCTTGTGAAGCATTCTTGGCACATGTGATAGACTAAGGTGAGTATCTAGGAAGTGCCAGTTGTTTGTGAGTTCAAAGATGTGTTCCCTAATGAATTTCCAAGTGTTCCCTATGAGAGAGATTGATTTTGAGATCGATCTAGTATCTGATACCCAATTGATAGCTCAGACACCATATAGAATGGCACCAACTGAGATGTTAGAGTTGAAGAAATAGTTGCAAGAGCTACTTGACAAAGGTTTTATCAGACCTAGCACAACTCCTTGGGGTACTCCCATTCTATTCGTGAAGAAGAAAGATGGATCCATGAGGTTGTGTATCAATTACAGGCAGTTGAATAAGGTGACAATAAAGAACAAGTATCCTTTTCCACAAATTGATGATTTGTTCGACCAATTGTGAGGTTCCACAGTGAGGTCTGGATATCACCAGTTGCGGATCAAGGTAGATGACATACCAAAGTCAGCTTTTAGACAAGGTATGGTCACGACAAGTTTGTGGTTATGCCATTTGGGCTAACCAATGCACCAGAAACGATCATAGACTTGATGAATAGAGTGTTTCAATTGTATCTTGATCAATTTTTGGTGGTATTCATAGATGACATCCTGATATACAGTTAAGACATCCAACAACATGAACAACATTTGCGTCAAGCATTGACTTTATTGAGACAACATCAGTTGTATGTGAAGTTTCACAAATGCGAGTTTTGGGTGAAGGAGGTGTCCTTTCTTGGACATGTGATATCTCCCGAGGGTGTTTGTGTGGATCCCAAGAAGGTTTAATTTGTGATAGAGTGGGATCAGACAAAGATGTCGATAGAAGTTCATAGTATTTAGGGTCTGGCAAGCTACTATAGAAGGTTCATCAAGAACTTCAGTCCTATAGCATTACCCCTGACAAAGATAATGAGGAAAGATGTGCATTTTGCATGGAACAAGAAGTGACAATGTGCTTTCTAGCTGTTGAAGGAGAAGCTGACAAGTGCACTCGTGCTAGTAATGCCAGAATATGGAAAAGGAAATATTGTCTTCTGTCATGCCTCGAGGAATGGTTTGGGTTGTGTGGTGATGCAAGACTAGAATGTGATCTCTTTTGCATCACAATAGTTGAAGAAGCATGAGGAGAACTATCCCACTCATTATTTGGAATTAGTTGTAGTGGTTCATGCCTTGAAAATATGGATACATTACCTTTATGGTGAGAAGTGTCAGGTTTTCACATATCACAAGAACCTGAAGTATATATTCTCACAGTAGGAGCTAAATATGTGGCAGAGACACTAAATGGAACTAATAAAATACTATGATTTCACTATTAATTACCATATGGGGAAGGTGAATATTGTGTAAGATGCTTTGAGTAGGAAGTCCTCTTTGTCATCATCTACAGATAAGGCACACATGTATTCTGTGGTGTGTCATAAGAGATGTATGTTGATCTCCTTGCATCAGATGAATGTACAGCTAGAGGTGTCTATGTTGGTAGGCTTGATGGCACAGTTGTAGATGAAGCCTACGTTGAGGCAGCAAAGTAGAGAGGCTCAGCGAGATAATACCATGATAAAGCATATCAGAGTAGAGTTTGATAGTGATAAGTGTGATGGATTCCATGATTTAGAGGATGGAATAGTGTGTTACCACAGTAGAGTCGTAGATCCTAATGTTGATATAAGGAAGATGGTCTTAGAAGAGGATCGTTCTTCGATGTATTCCATGCATCCAGGTAGCACAAAGATGTATCATAATCTTAAAGATTTGTATTGGTGGTCTAGCTTGAAGCATGATGTGATGGAGTTTGTTTCCAGATGTCCTGTGTGCCAGTAGGTTAAAGTTGAACATCAAAAGCTTGCAGGAACTTTGCAACTGTTACCTATACCACAATTCAAATGGTATCATGTCACGATGGACTTTGTGGTTGGTCTATCTAGGAAAACCAAAGTTCATGAATCCATATGGGTGATAGTTGATCGGTTGACAAATACATCACACTTTTTGTGGGTAAAGACAACATACACAATAGAGAAGCTTGCTCAGATATATGTTGATGAGATAGTACAATTGTATGGTATTCCAGCTACCATCATGTCAGATAGGGGTCCTCGGTTTACCAGTCATTTTAGGAACATCTACACTCAGGTATGGGTACTGAGTTGAGGTTCAACATAGCATTCCACCCACAGACATACAGTCAGTATGAGAGGACTATACAAACTTTGGAAGATCTGATGTGATCTTGTATCTTACAGTATTTGGGTAGTTGGTATTTACACTTTAGTCTAATAGAGTTTGCTTATAATAATAGTTATCATAGGAGAATTGATATGGTGTCTTATGAGGCTTTGTATGGGAGACGTTGTAGATCTATGTTGTGTTCATATGAGACTAGTGCGTATCAACTTTTAGGCTGTGAGCTTGTGCATCAAACGACAGAGAAGATCAAAGTGATTCAACAACAATTGAAGGTAACCTAGGATAGACATAAGTCATATGTTGATAATTGTCGCAGACCCGTGGAGTTCCAAGTATAAGATAGATTGTATCTCAAGGTCTCTCTTTGGAAGGGTGTTTTTAGGTTTGGAAAGAAGGGTAAATTGGCTCCCAAGTTTATGGGACCTTACCCTGTGGTGCCATGTGTTGGGAAGGTGGCCTATAAGTTGGAGTTGCCACTTGAGTTACATAGATTGCTCTAGTGTTCCATGTGTCCATGTTGAGGAAATGCCACCCTGGTACAGATTTGGTGTTGCAGCCATTGGAGGTTGATCTAGATGAGGATATATCCTATGTTGAAGGTCTTGTGTTGATCTTGGATAGGAGGATCAAGAAGTTGAAGAAGAAGGATATAGTGTTGGTAAAGGTTATGTGGCATCACCATGGCATAGATTAAGCCATGTGGGAGCTTGAGGAAGAGATGTGTAGGAAATACCCATCTCTTTTCATGTAGGATTTTATGGAACAAATCCTTGTTAGGGGTTTATGGTTGTAAGACCCCTGACCTAGCTTTTGTACTAATCTTGTTTCCTTGCTTGATAATATTATAATAACCTTTATCTAATACTTTGAGATGCTTTTATAACATGTGACAATCATTTAGTTTCAATTTGGCCTTGTTTGGATGTTGTTTGAGCTATGTTTGCTTATTTTTGACCAAGTTGCAATTTAC
Source organism: Alisma plantago-aquatica (assembly GCA_963693085.1). Classification (NCBI taxonomy): domain Eukaryota; kingdom Viridiplantae; phylum Streptophyta; class Magnoliopsida; order Alismatales; family Alismataceae; genus Alisma; species Alisma plantago-aquatica. Next base: position 1,168,166,344 of record OY856409.1, on the reverse strand, counting down.
CCAAGTTGAGGGGTTATCTTGCAATTTTTCACATGTTGAGTATGTTTCTTGTGTCTTAACATCATGAGAGAGAATATGATGCTATGGGATGCCTTGCATGGACCATGGTTGATGATGTGGCATCACATAGTGAGATTAGGGTTTCTAGGGTTCCCTTGGTTGTGAGCTTTGATCACGTGTTGGTTGTGTAGTGTTACGACCACAACACCTCACTTGGTGAGTGTTGCGACCACAACACTTGCTCTTGATCTGGTTTTTTTTTACCATGATGCCTTAGATATGGTTTTGTCGAACGGATTTGTCCCCTAGTGATGTGTTTCGACCATGTTGAGTGGATAATCCTTGTGTAGCGGTCGCTACACCTTGGTTTGTTTCAACCCTTGATAGGTGTTGTGACCGCGAAGAGGTGTGTAGTGGGCCTTATTGGTCTCTAAACCACCTAGGTTGTATGACCCTTTAATGCATGCATTATTTGAGTGTTTTCATGGCTATTTTCTTGGTGGAAAGTGTCCTTTTGGGCGCTCTCTAGTGTTCACACCTCATACCCACCTTACCTCTCTCCTATCTTGAGTATATAAACTCCCTCTTCTACATGCAAGCATCCATTTCGACCTTCCTTCTTCTCCACCCTCTTGTGTTCTTCCTTGGAGCTTTGTGGAGCAAAGAGGACTAATCTTGGAGCCTTGGTGGTCGATCAACCTTGCATTTGGTGCTTTTGAACTTGATCATCTCCTTTGTGGTGACCTTTAGTGATCTTCTTTCGTAGTAAGTGGTTTTGAACCCTCGATCTCATTTTCTTTGCAACCGACCTCTTTCTCTTCCTTCCATGAGACTATGGTTCTACCATGGTGGTCATCTCGAGAGAAACTTCCCTTCACAAGGGTTGGAGACTATGTTTGACATGGAGGCACCCAAGTGGGAGGAAGCTTTCTTCTCTTTCCCCTTTCTTCTTCTTATTTGGCCTACGGTTTTTTCACCCTCTTTTCTTGAGCTTTCCTATGACCATGGTGTTCTTCTTTTTGGAGGTGATGTTGTGGCCTAGGAGTTGATCTTTGTTGGAGTTCCTTTCTCTCTCTTGGAGATCGTAATCTTTGGAGCTTGGTCTCTCCATAAGGTGGGTTATATAACTCTTCTTCCTAATATAATTGCACTATTTTCTTATATGCATGTTACTATTTACATCTCTAAAATATGGTCCTCTTTTTCTAGATGAAGTTTCCATAATCTAGGGTTTAAGTATTGGTGATTATCACATGTGCTTTGCTTCTTCTCATAAAAACCTAATTTCTTGTACCCAATTTTGTGATGATTAGAAAATGTATGTTGTCCTCTTGTACTTTGATTATGGGTTGTCTCATCTTGTTTATTTTTCATCTACCTTGAATAAGAAGAGGTTTTGGTTCTATTTATATGCATGAGAAACTTGGTTTGCATCTCTTTAATCATTTTCTTTTTGGTGACTTTATGTGACACACGTAATAGGGTTAGAAGATCATCTTTGGATGGAGTTTTTCCATTTAAATGATGCTTGGTTTTCTTGAAGATAACCTTCTATTTGACTATAGCTTGGTGTTGTTTTGGAGTTAGTTGGGTGATTGACTTGAGGTTGGCTAAACCCATTGAACCTCCTTTCGGGTCGCTACATTAGTGAGTGGTTGTTGCGACTGCAACAACCCTAACCCTAGGGTATGGTCAATACACTTGACCTCCCTAGCAGTCGCAACATGATGTTTTGTACTTAAGGTTGCAACACCTTGAGCTTGTTTCGGTCAACACCCTCTGGTTAGGTTGGATGGTCGATACATCTTCTTGCTTGGTCGCAACAAGTGCACTCATGGTCGCTACACCATGATTGGTCACTACACTCTATGTGTGGTTTATACATGATGATTTGGAGGTGAATGATTAATCATAATCAATAGTGCTTAACCCTAATACACTCCAAATGCATGGGAGGTGATGAAACTAGGGTTTGGTGATTGAGTGTTGATATGGAATCCTATTCATCTATGCATGTTACCCTAACTATAATTTTGGAACTTATGTTGTGATGGATGCTATTGCTCGAAGTAATTAACATGAGATGATATTTTCTCTCTCCTATTTGTGTGATCCTAACCTTGCAGGTGGAATGATTGACATAGCTAGTGAATGCTATGGTTTTGGCATGACACAGGATAATGAGTATGAGCATTTATGAGGCATGATGGAACAGTGATGAAGTACAAGAAACATGTGATTTAGGTCTTGTGACCTGGAAGAGGCTATATGCCTATTGTGATGAGAGATTATATCCTCTAGTTTTGTGATGAGGACCAATATCCCATGACAATTTGATAATGTTGATGGCCTTGAATTGGCAGTGATATTAAGTGATATTAAGACAAATTTGCACCTTATACATTTTATATCTTCTGAAGTTTTTTATCCCCTTATCTTTGTAGAATTTGTTTAGGGTTTATATGTTGTAATTTGATTGATGCTAAAAGATACCTAATTGGCATAATTAATCAAGTGAAACCCTAATCATGTATTTTCCATGTGCCATAGATCCATCTACAACGTCAGTACTTGCTGGATGGTGAAACGAGTCCTTCCTTAGTGGAAGGTAGGAGTTATATACTTTTGAATATATGCATTTCACAAGATTGGCTGCAGTCATGCCCTGGAAGGAGGACGGTGGAGGCCATTTCTCAAGTGATGTGATTCAGTATATATATATATATATATATATATATATATATATATATATATATATATATATATATATATATATATATATATATATATATATATATATATATATATATATATATGTGTGTGTGTGTGTGTGTGTGTGTGTGTGTATACATGTATATATATATATAGATATAGATATAGATATCTTTGAGGATGGCGGAGGTCATACCTAGATAGGAGTGTGGTTGCGTTCGCAACTCATTTTTTACTAGTGTTGTACCTATATACCGTGGCAGGCTTGGTCGTTTTGTAGTTGGACTTGTTATGTCATTGCGACAGACTCAGATTGACTGAGGGTGTGGGAGATCGTATGAGTCCAGATTTTCCTAGATCCTGTATGGAATTGATTTCGACTTAGAAGTGGTCAGTTGGAGTATGATTGGTATATCTCATCTCCTTAGGGCATAATAAAAGACGTAATACAATCATCTAGTGTATTTTCTTAGGGTTAAATACAATTCACATTGGTTGATACCTTTGTCTTGTTTTTTATACTAATTTCTTGAATTATAATGTGGTAAGAGAAGAAACTATTATACATGTTATTTACACTCCTTCTTAAGGTTTAAATTGTTCTACTGCTCAGTGGTAACTACCTAATTTGCTTACTCTATAAGTTTGTATTATCAGTTTAATACATATCATTTAGCCGAACCTGCTCAACTTGATAATAATATTATTTATTTGTTTTAAGTTTATTTGTGCTTAAAATAGTTGTTGGCCAAGAGTTATATCTCTCACTGGGACGTCTGGTCTCACCCCATGGGTTTCCACATCTTTTAGGTGGTCATGCACTATGAGGTAGAGATTGTGCGATTGAGGTTGAGCATCAAGAGGAGCAGTAGTTGTTGAAAGGTTGGACATGTTGCTAGTGTTTTGTCGTAGAGTCCTATGTGTCTTCCCTATACTCTCGGGTCCTTGGGGGTGTTTTGTAGATGTTGTATATCACAACGAAGTTTTTGGGTATATTCCTTGTTGTATAGATATGGCATGTATATGTGATAGGTTATCATATGTATTGGTTGTGGCTAGTGAGTCAGTGAACAATTCTATGTAATATCCTTTTGGCATGATATATGTTACATGTGGTGTTGTGAACTGAGGTGTAATAAGTTTCAACTTTTATGCTTATGCGGAATCGTTTTTTATTTCCTATGTTTTCTTGTAACCTAGATGATTAGTATTAGTTCCACATTTTGTTTTGAGTAATCTCACTTTGTGTGGCGTTGGGAACATCAGGCAAAGTATGATCTGCTTCTCAAGAGAAAAATTATCAAGCAACCTGATATGCTTTCCAGGAGACTTTGGAGAAGCTGAGATTTCATAAATGACTCAAAGAGTTTCTTAGAGGAGCAAATTTATTCTGCACTTGAATTTTTAACCAGCAATCCTATACAAATCTTACACTTGAGTTTATGTCTTCATTGAAGAGGCTACCAGTGGAAGGAAGACAGAAACAAGTTATTGGATGATCCTTTAAGCTTTCCATTCGTATGTTCATAAAAGACTTCATTCTAACCAAATGAACGCAAAACACTATCTTCTATAAAAAGAAGAGTAGGTCTGTGTCTCCACAAAAGCAGGATATGATCGAGAAGTGAGAAAATTCAGCAGCAACAAGATGTGGGAGAGGCTTACTAAAGAGTCAAATCATAAGCCACCTCTTTGAAGGCTACCCAAGTATCCTCAAGTTTCATCAGGGTAATGCAGAAGATCATCTCCAATGCTATCTTTGCTAGAGCTGACACAAGGAACATGACCAAGGGATACATATTCCCAATCTGGTCTATGTCAGAGAAGAAACCTATAAATATTATACGGCTAGTGGTAGAAAAATTGTTTGTTGCTGTCACACCCAAAGGCCTGAAAGGTTTTTGTATGGGGGGTCTTATAACATTTATAGGCTTTTGTCTTCGATACCCCTGATGTGCTAAAGAACATCAAGGATACTAAAGGATACAATCTCATCGACCTCAAGCACCTCCTTGTGGTAGGGGTAATTGTAGTGAGGGGAGATAAGTATTTTTACAAGTTTGCTAAGACAAACATTATACTCCCTCTCCCAAAGATGAGCAATTATGACCATTACAAGCTCATTTTCTCTAGAGACGACATCGATAAAATGAATTCCAACACAATTGCATGACCATCTGAGACATGAATTGTAAGATACTCAAATTTAGATACATATATGCTAACCCCTCATTTTTTTTGGTCCCTTTCCATCATGTTAGTATCTAGTTCAACCTCCACTAATTCAAAATTTTTCAGGACTAATCAGATTCAAATAACATAATGAACCTATATATATAAATATATCCTTCATACATGGGTTGTAGGATGAAATAACCAAGCATATTCAAGCATAAAATTCAATATGTAAATAACACTGAATAGTTTATAAATCTAGTTTGACTCTCCAAAATCTTCTAGTAGGTAAAAGATGAAAGAAATTGTATATTTGTAAAAGATTATGTCATGCTTCATTAATTGAGAGTACTAAATGTCTTAAGAAAATTCTTAGACATCCAAGTAATGAAAAACAATATCAAATGGTTTCAAAATATCAAGTAGAGGTTAAAATCAATTTCCCCATATCCTAATTAGGTAGCCTAGAAATTTTGAGGTAAATTGGAGATACAATGCACCCTAAATTGATTAAAATAGGAAAAACATATGGTGCAATTAGAAAATCAATCAAATTTATGTCATGTCTTAACTACTATAGTCATGTTATATTTTATATATCATGCATATGACTGTGTGTCGTCTCCCTCGTTGCTAACCCAGTCGCTCCCCACTCTGCTCTTTCCGGCTCCACCATTCTCGCTCACCACCCGATTCCTCCTCCCATCCGCTTCGCGGTCCAAGAACTAGTCAGCCGATCACAGATCCTCTGACCCCGGAAGATCCTTCCTTCCTAATTCCTCTCTTCCCTTGATCTGGCGGTTGTGACTGGGGGCAGACTGCCTACTTCTATGTCTGCCAGCACTGCTAGAACTCGTCGGCACCTTTATCCACCAACCAACACTGAAATCGCCGCCTCCTTCAGACCTTGCAGTGTTGCAACCTCCCCCTCACAGTAACGACGCCGGCCTCACCTCCGCCCAGGTATCCTCCACGCCCTCTTCGCTCGGTCGCCACCATAGCCAGGAACAACGGCCGACAGCACTGATTTGAAGCCCTAAGAACTGGCTTCCCCCCTCTCCTTCTCTTCCTTCATCTTTTCCCTAGTATACAGCCACCATGGAAACCTGGCTGCCTGCCTTCACACGATCAGCCTCCACCTGTGACGACACCATCAAGCCAAGACTGCACAGCCAGATACACCTCTGTCGGCTCCTCTAGACCTCGTCCCATGGTCACCTCTGCCTTCTTTTCTCTTCCCCTCTGCATGTCCCTCCTCCTCCTCCTCTCACGCCGATGACCTTAATCCAACTAGGATTTAGTATCCAACAAAATCCATATCAAACCCAACTCTGTTAGTCCCCTATTTTCACCTCTATGTGGCCTCCATCGCCTTGCAGTTGCCTCACCCCCATGGCCGTACCACCCTAATCCATCTTGGTACACCAGGAACACACCAACGTACACGAATCTGTAGCGGGAAGCGAGCCCTTCTCCAGTGCCCATTAGTCTGGGCAGTTGCAAGAACCCTGTCGTCACCTGCTTTTGGCAGAGGATTTGTAGGTGTTGGTTCGGCGACCATTCTTGCTCGCCTTTCCCCACCTTCAGTGTCTCCTCCTCTGCTAGTTTCTAGTTTGGTGATGACGCTTGTTTACCCCATCGTCAAATTTGTCGAGGCCAGAGCTGTCCAGAAGGATCTCCGACACTACTCAAGAGGTCCCTACTCGCCGAGGGGGCACCAAGCTTCTTGTCGATCCCAAACTATGGGCAGGGGCTAGTCGAAGCTATGTAGCTACGACTCATGGAGATTACCCAGGACAGATCGGCGGTGGTAGTCAGAGTGGTCGAGACTTCTTGAGACTAATATCTCATATCTGGTAAATAGCCTGCCTTTTATTTTTATTAATGTTCCAGTCTGCTCACTTACCTCGCCACCATAGTCGTGAAGTTGGCTTTTTGTTTTCACCTGTAGGTCACAAGGATCGTATCCCCAATTTTTTTCACATTTTAATCAGTGTATTCGAATAAGTAGTTAGTGATCTTGAGCTCACGAAGGGCATAGCTATAGTTTCTTCAACTTTGACCCACATTTGACCATGGATCTGGTAGTTTCAAGCTACTAAGGTTTTAGAATAATGTTGTGTTAATAATCACATTTCATTCTAGAGCACAGTGTCTTTTCCTATTTTATTTTTATTTTTTATTCAGAAATAAATTTAACTCGTAACATTCATAACTAATTTTTGGATCAATTAAATAATATGTAAAGTAAATTCTTGAAATAAAAGAAAATTACGATGGTTTTAATGGGCTAGGCTTTGAGTCTGGATTTTCAACCTACTGTGGGGTCATTTTCTAAGTAAGAGAATTAATGTTCTTTATATTAATCAAATGCACAAATATTGATGATTAGGTTTTGAAAGTCGTGACCCAAACTTAAGGATGTTACTGACTACATAGGTCTGATCATAAGGTATGTACATCATCTATTTTATTTTGGGCATTATTTGACTAAAACCTACTTTCTTTTAATGAGGCATCTTTTGAACTGTTATTCCTTATGAAATCTGAATTCTTGAATATTTATATTTCTTGATGTTGGCTCATTATATCATTCTGGTTGTTGGACTACCTTGTTTATAAGGGTACTTGTACCCCACTTGCTATGATTACCTTTTTATGAAAAATGACTAAAATGCTAGTCCTGCCTCTCTATTTAATGCATGCTACATGTTTGACTAGAATATCTAGAATAGTGGTACTTATGTACAACCATATTTATATAGGGCGTGCGTTTCCACCCTTATTTCTTTTAGGCCATGATCATATGGTGTTATGGCCCTATTTTAGGTATCTTTAGTCTACATTGTTATGCATGCAAATGTTATCTTGATTTATTTTGGATTCGTTATTAATTGTATGGCAAGACACATTCTTTGATTATCATGCTTGTAGGATGGAATTTAATATGCCTCATTCCTTTGTTACATTTCTCTTGTTATAATTCTTTTGAACTTACCTAATTTCAAATAGCCCCTTCTTGTGGGAACATCTCTTCTGTACTTTTAACCCAATATAATGCCCAAATTGTTTATTATATGTACATACTCAGCCTTTGCTGACCTATACTTTATTTCCTATGTTATGGGTGATGTTCCCTTCCACCTAGGTGTAGGTACATTAGAAGACAAGGATGCACAAAGATCGTATATGTGGTATTTGACCTAAGGATAGCTTGGAATGGCCGAGTTGCCCTCTGCAACAGGTCTTGTAGGTGATTAGATTTATTATATGTATACCTTTTACTTTGTTATACCACATTTTATAGTGAGGCACCATTGTAAATGAATCATAATGAATCTTTGTAATAGTTTTGTTTCCGCTGCTTTACTTTGACATGGCTCTTTATATTGTACCATTTGAGTGGATCCCCTATCGGGTCCCACTCTTTACAATGTGGTATCAGAGCCTAAGCAGTCAGTAACTTGACTATTTCAAGTTATCCTTGGTTGACCCTTAGTTAGATGGGTGGCCCTTAGAGGTTATTGATAAACCTATTTCCTAGTAGTCAATACCAATTCGGGTTTTCAACCCCTGACTAATTTGGTCACTTGCATTACTCGACCCACCTATGTGAACGTGAGTTAGTCGTTAGTAATCTTTAACACCACACCCTCTTTATGGAGGTGGGATGAAGTCACATCAAACTGACTCTTGCAGTGTTTGGTTTACATCTCATAATTTTCTAAGATATTAGCCTAAGAGCCATGAAGTGCAGATTGACTTAAATAGTCATAGATAGGCATATTCTAGTTCTCATGTTAAATTCCTTTACCTTTGTTGTTCTCTAGCACGCCTTAAATACCCTATTATGGTGGTACTGAGAACACATGAGCGATAAAAAAATCCGATGTAAATCTTAGGAATTTAGATGATTCCCTTGTTACTAAGTGATGGTATGAACGAGCTTAATTATTGTTAGGCATGCCTTGCATTCAATGTGAAGAATCACAACATAGGTATGTCCCAAGACCACTTATCTAAAGTTTGGATACCATGTTTGATTAGCTTTTATGCCTCATACATGAGGTTTAGTGGGTGGAAGCTATTAAGTTTTGTATAATATTCTTAGGAGTTTGCCTCTCTCGCCTTCTTGGTGCAATTAGATTACCTAGTGAATGATTTTATTGGTAAATTTACTATATAGTTCATCTTGTCTTGTGATGGGACTATGGTTGTAAATCGTCAAGTGTAGAAGGAACACATATACCTTACTATAATTATTGGATGATCGTATGACTCCCTTAGGTCTTGCGATGAGGTTGTGTCAATTATGCTTAAGCGTGACATGGGGAATGGCAGATGTATTACCTCATTGAGGTTTGATGAATTTGACCACATGTAATAGGAAACCCTTCTCCCTTCCATGTAAAAACATATTTGAGGTGTAGTCAAATGTCCAATGTGGTATCTGAAGGATTAGACCCTTTAAGCAAAAGGATGTGATGATAAAATAATAGTATGTGGTGGTTGAATTGGTTCTCTAGTTGATTTTGGCACCAAAATTGGATTTTTTTCACCGCAAGTTTTGCGTCATCAAATTTATTTTCATTATTAATCTATATGTACAAAAGAAAAGTTTTCAGATTTTATCGATGGTTTTTGGAACCAAGTCACCACCACAAGAAAGTTGAGTAGTAGAGAATCTCTTTAGTGAAGTACCTTGGTTGGCATGTTCAACCCTAATACCCTAGGCCTAAGACTGACATAGTTAGTTTCAAATATATATATCAAACCTAGTGGATCCACCCTTTTTCCCCTCTAGGTTATGCACTAAGTTATAGTTTAAACCTTTTAAGGGATGGAGTTTCATATAGTTTATTCATTAGGAATCAAACTAACTTAAGGAAGGACCATGATTAATAATGATTACAATAAGTAAAACCTGGACAACTCCTAGTATTAATGTCAAACATATGTAGAGGTTACCAATCTGAGAATTCCAGACGAGCCTTGATAATCATACCATCATATAAAAAATTACCTCGGCTATTAATATAGATTTTAAGATTTTATCTTGAGTTATCCTTAACAGAAGTATTTAGTCAGATGTAGGTAAAAGTAAAATTTCACTTCAAAGCTCAAATTAATATTCTATACCCCAAATCGCTAATAATTGAATGGTAAGGATGACTATATAGTATAGGCTAGGGTGAACATACTCAATATGGTGGAATTTCTGAGCTTTTCCCATGTGACCCTTTAAGATAATAAGATGTTAATGATGTTTACGATGATGATGAGGAGTAGGTGATGATGTCGATGATATTAATGATGATGATGTTGTTGTTAATGATGATGATGATGATGATGATGATGATGATGATGATGATGATGATGATGATGATGATGATGATGATGATGATGATGATGATGATGATGATGATGATGATGATGATGATGATGATGATGATGATGATGATGATGATGATGATGATGATGATGATGATGATGATGATGATGATGATGATGATGATGATGATGATGATGATGATGATGATGATGATGATGATGATGATGATGATGATGATGATGATGATGATGATGATGATGATGATGATGATGATGATGATGATGATGATGATGATGATGATGATGATGATGATGATGATGATGATGATGATGATGAGTAGATAATAATTAGTAGATGAGAAGATGGTGACCATGATGATGTGGATGATGAGGACAATGGCGTTGACAATGATGATGATGATAATGTTGATAAGGAAATTCTCATTAGTAGTAATAATGATAGGAATCATGGTGCTCGTGGATTGATGTTTATATGCAAAAGTAGTTCACCAAGTTAGTGGTCACAATATAAATGGTTCTATTGGGAAATTTGTAAATGAAGATTGGTTTTTCATGCTTAAGTGATGGACGATGAGGATCTATAGAACAAACTAGCACTCATTTCTAGTGGTGGATGGATTTCGGGGACGAAATCCTCTTTAAGGGGTGGAGTGTTGTAACATACTCAAATTTAGATACATATATGCTAACCCCTCATTTTTTTTGTCCCTTTCCATCATGTTAGTATCTAGTTCAACCTCCACTAATTCAAAAAATTTCAGGACTAATCAGATTCAAATAACATAATGAACCTATATATATAAATATATCCTTTATACATGGGTTGTAGGATGAAATAACCAAGCATATTCAAGTGTAAAATTCAATGTGCAAATAACATTGAATAGTTTATAAATCTAGTTTGACTCTCCAAAATCTTCTAGTAGGTAAAAGATGAAAGAAATTGTATATTTGTAAAATATTATGTCATGCTTCATTAATTGAGAGTACTAAATGTCTTAAGAAAATTCTTAGACATACAAGTAATGAAAAACAATATCAAATGGTATCAAAATAACAAGTAGAGGTTAAAATCAATTTCCCCATATCCTAATTAGGTAGCCTAGAAAATTTGAGGTAAATTGGAGATACAATGCACCCTAAATTGATTAAAATAGGAAAAACATATGGTGTAATTAGAAAATCAATCAAATTTATGTCACACCTTAATTACTATAGTCACGTTCTATTTTATCTGTCACGCATATGACTATGTGTCGTCTCCCTCATTGCTAACCCGGTCGCTCCCCACTCCGCTCTTTCCGGCTCCACCATTCTCGCTCACCACCCCATTCCTCCTCCCATCCACTTCGTGGTCCAATAACTAGTCAGTAGATCATGGATCCTCTGACCCCAGAAGATCCTTCCTTCCTAATTCCTCTCTTCCCTTGATCTGGAAGTTGTGACTGGGGGCAGACTGCCTACTTCCATGTCTTCCAGCACTACTAGAAGCCGCTGGCACCTTTGTCCACCAACCAGCACCGAAATCGCCACCTCCTTCAGACCTTGCAGTGCTGCAACCTCCCCCTTGCACTAACGACGCTGATGTCACCTCTGCCCAGGTATCCTCCATGCCCTCTTTGCTCGGTCACCACCATATCTAGGAACAACGGGCGACGGTGCTGATTCCAAGCCCTAAGCACTGGCTTCCCCCTTCTCCTTCTCTTCCTTCATCTTTTCCCCAGTGCACATCCACCATGGAAATCTGGCTGCCTGCCTTCACGCAATCAGCCTCCACCTGTGACGACACCATCAAGCCAAGATTGCACAGCCAGATACACCTCCGTCGGCTCCTCTAGACCTCATCCCATGGTCACCTCGACCTTCTTTTCTCTTCCCCTCTTCACGTCCCTCCTCCTCCTCCTCTCGCATCAATGACCTTAATCCAACTAGGATTTAGTATCCAACAAAATCCATATCAAACCCAGCTCTGTTAGTCCCCTATTTTCACCTCTGTGTGGCCTCCATCGCCTTGCAGTGTCCTCTCCCCTATGGCCGTACCACCCTAATCCACCATTGGTACACCAAGAACACACCAACGTGTACGAATCTGTAGCGGGAAGCGAGCCCTTCTCCAGCGCCCATTAGTCTTGGCAGTTGCAAGAACCCTGTCATCGCCTGCTTTTGGCAGAGGATTTGTAGGTGTTGGTTCGACGACCATTCTTCCTCGCCTTTCCCCACCTTCAGTGTCTCCTCCTCCACTGGTTTCCAGTTTGGTGATGACGCTTGTTTACCTCAACGTCAAATTTTCCGAGGCCAGAGTTGTCCAGAAGGATCTCTGATACTACTCAAGAGGTCCCTACTCGTCGAGGTGGCACCAAGCTTCTTGTCGATCCCGAACTATGGGCAGGGGCTAGTCGGAGCTATGTAGCTATGACTCATGGAGCTTACCCAGGATAGATCGGCGGTGCTAGTCAGAGTAGTCGAGACTTCTTGACACTAATATCTCATATCTGGTAAATAGCTTGCCTTTTCTTTTTATTAATGTTCCAGTCTGCTCACTTACCTCGCCACCATAGTCGTGAAGTTGGCTTTTTGGTTTCACCTGTAGGTCACAAGGATTGTATCCCCAGTTTTGTTTCACGTTTTAATAAGTATATTCGAATAAGTAGTTAGTGATCTTGATCTCACGAAGGGCATAGCTATAGTTTCTTCAGCTTTGACCCACATTTCACCACGGATCTGGTAGTTGCAAGCTACTAAGGTTTTAGCATAATGTCATGTTAATAATCACATTTCATTCTAGAACACTGTGTCTTTTCCTATTTTATTTTTCTTTTTTTATTCAGAAATAAATTTAACTCGTAACATTCATAACTAATTTTTGGATCAATTAAATAATACATAAAGTAAATTCTTGAAATAAAAGAAAATTACGATGGTTTTAATGGGCTAGGCTTTGAGTCTGGATTGTCAACCTACTGTGGGGTCATTTTCTAAGAGAATCAATGTTCTTTATATTAATCGAATGCACAAATATTGATGATTAGGTTGTGAAAATCGTGACCCAAACTTAAGGATATTACTGACTACATAGGTCTGATCATAAGGTATGTACATCATTTATTTTATTTTGGGCATTATTTGACTAAAACCTACTTTCTTTTAATGAGGCATCTTTTGAACTATTATTCCTTATGAAATCTAAATTCTTGAATATTTATATTTCCTTATGTCGGCTCATTATATCATTCTGGTTGTTGGACTACCTTGTTTATAAGGGTAATTGTACCCCACTTTCTATGATTACCTTTTTATGAAAAATGACTAAAATGCTAGTCTTGCCTCTCTATTTAATGCATGCTACATGTTTGACTAGAATATCTAGAATAGTGGTACTTATGTACAACCATACTTATATAAGGTGTGCGTTTCCACCCTTATTTCTTTTAGGCCATGATGCTATGGTGTTATGGCCCTATTTTAGGTATCTTTAGTCTACATTGTTATGCATGCAAATGTTATCTTGATTTATTTTGGATTCGTTATTGATTGTATGGCAAGACACATTCTTTGATTATCATGCTTGTAGGCTGGAATTTAATATGCCTCATTCCTTTGTTACATTTCTCTTGTTATAATTCTTTTGAACTTACCTAATTTCAAATAGCCCCTTCTTGTGGAAACATCTCTTTTGTACTTTTAACCCAATATAATGCCCAAATTGTTTATTATATGTACATACTCAGCCTTTGCTGACCTATACTTTATTTCCTATGTTCTGGGTGATGTTCCCTTCCACCCAGGTGTAGGTACATTAGAAGATAAGGATGCACAAAGATCGTATATGTGGTATTTGACCTAAGGATAGCTTGGAATGGCCGAGTTTCCCTCTGCAACAGGTCTTGTAGGTAATTAGATTTATTAGATGTATACCTTTTACTTTGTTATACCACATTTTGTGGTGAGGAACCATTGTAAATGAATCATAATGAATCTTTGTAATAGTTTTGTTTCCATTGCTTTACTTTGACATGGCTCTTTATATTGTACCATTTGAGTGGATCCCCTATCGGGTCCCACTCTTTACATGAATATCCATTTCCAGTCAGAGGGAACGAGAGGCAGAACAGGATGTGGAACTAGTAGCTAGGAAGAAACTAATTTTTAGTGTCCGCAAGCCAGTACTATAGAAACCATAATCCGCAATAACTCTGATTGTCACTTAAAAAATAGAAGAAGAAATAATAGAATAGAACTCGATGCAACCATTGATACAAGAAGTTCAAGTAGAGGCAACAGTCCAAAGCAATGATCAACACAAGAGCACAGTCCCAATTGCAAATGAAAGCAACAATCAAGTCAGAGTTAAAGATGTTTAGACTTTCTCTACCAAACCTCCTATTAGCAATGCTCAACCAGAAACCCAGGTTGAGGATCTAGGGAAACTCCTGAGGAACCTCAAGAAAATATATCAAAGAGGGCATGAGAAATAATATCGATTGATACAGTGATTCCAAACCAACCAGAAATGACCACACCAAGTGTCACAGATATCATTCTGACTATGAAGGTAGAACAGACTGCTCCATGTCCACCCCAGGTTGATGAGGAGCCTGCACAAAAGACATTGAATGCATCAACTAGAATAGCACCCACACCACCATGGGATAGACAACATCCAAAACGTCTCAGAGAGGATCTAGGATGTCAATTTGACTCCATTTGTGAGAAAATCCAAACTCCTCCTCCAATGCTTCATTAATTTCTTCTAGCCTATAGATATTGAAAATGCAGGTAGAACACCTGGATGAAAGGACTATTGCACTGCCAAAATTTATGCAATATGTAATGGAATGTAAGCAATAGATTATGAAGATGATATCCACAATGGCATCTGAGATGGCATAGCTATGAAAGGAGAAGGACAAGATACTCTAGGAGCACGAGGAATTCCAAAAGGTGATGGAAGATGAACAACTATAGAATGAAGAAAGGCATGCAAAGAAAAGACTAAAATGTATCATTATCTCCCTCCTCAAGCCCATCCAATCCATCATTTCAAGGGGGAGCAGAGCAAGCATCCTCAGCTCAGATGGATATGAAAAATTATGAAGCTCCCCCAAGTAATCAAGAAGAGCCAACAAGTAGCCAAATGCCCTAGCCATAGATCTAGATTTGAACTCATTGGATGTGGATGAAGTACATATACAAGAGCTACAACATGAAGAGGGAACTGATTCCAATAGATGGAGGAGGATCCTCCTCAACGTGACATGATGTTGCCTCCTGTAGCAACAACTACAAACATAGTGAGAGTGGATGTTGAATATGCCACACATAATGTTAATGGCCTAAAAGATGATGATATAGATTTGTACTCTAAAGAGGTGTTTCAAGCTACAACCAAAGCCATGTTCAGGGATATGGATATATGTGACCTTTATCTACAATTAAATGAGAAAAATGAGGATGCCCCTATACAATATACTTCATTTAATGGGGTGATAGGTCACAAGGTGGATGAGTTAGGAGCCGCAATAATAGAACCTACCTTGTCAGAAAATCACACAGTCAAAGAAGCATAACATGTACAGTCTATACCAGAAACTCAAACTCCCAAGACTACAAGTGCAAAAAGGATTTTAAATGAAGACAAGGATGGACTCATCCCTTTCTTATGGATGTGTCGGCTAGAGAACCCCAACCCTTAGTCCAGGAAGATATGCCACAAGACCCCACAACTTCGCCCCTCACCTGTAAAATGGCAGGAATGGACATAGTGTATGTATCTAGGCTCTTGTGCAGGGACATCCATGTCCTTGCATACATCCTAGATGGCTATCTACCTGGGATGGACATCGTGTACAATAATCAAGGGAGGAAACTGATGAGGGAACAATTTAGGGTAATCTATTGAAAGAGAAAACCAAGGTTCATCAGCATCTGTTCATAGTTTGTGCGCAACCGCGCTTGAAGAGTTCCTACACCCTGAAAAGGTCCATCCAATTTTCAATTGGACTTTCATTTTGGAAAAAAAAACTGAAATAAAATATGATTCAACACCTATTAAGGAACTTCATATTACAGTGAATAGGTGGTAAACAAACTTTATCACCATGCCCTTCAGAACTACCAAGCATTGTGTGCTGACAGTCATTGATTTGTATAAATGGCACATGATTGTATACAATTGATGTAGTGTGGAGCTGCCTTGCAATGCAATGGTCTTCCAAAGTATAAAAGAACACATTCAGAAGATCCCTATATGACTTCAGCATGTCATCCAAAGGGCAGGCAATAGACATATTAGTAACCAGAAAATTTTTGCAATAAGCATGAGGGTCCCCTAAGAAGCAATTGAATATGGGGATTGTGCTTAAGTGAAAAAAGGGATCCCATTTGAAAAAGTTTTTCTTGAAGGCTTAAATGGACTATGTGGTGTCTACACCATAGAGGTTATCTACGACGACCACTTCTTCAACAATCTGACGATGCATGTACATGAAGTACCGTGTAGACTCTTTAGAGGTCTCCCTCTTCTTGACAAACAACTATGGAGTGAGCATAGAAAGGGTATGTGGCTGGACCCACCAAAGGAAGAAAGACTCCTAGATTGGAAAATGTTTTTGCCCACCACGAATCAATAAGAATAATAGAATCAACCCCCATCGAAGCTGACAGTTGAGCACCAAATGTCCCACACAGAGACTGATCAAGCAGCAACACCACCTCTAGCAAATGAAATTGAATCACCATAGATCACAGCAAAAGAAGCAACTCAAAATGCAACAACAGACTAATCGGAGGGGGGGATAGAAGATGAAGTCATCCCAGACCAAGACAAATTAGAAATTCTAGAAGTAAGGCCTGAAGTACCAGTTGTGATTGTCAAAGCTAGTTTGTTAAACTTTAACATATGGTCATGTAAGAGTCTCTCACTATAATTCATAAACATGATCATGGAAAATTTGAAAGAAGAAGATGACATTGGAGAGGTAGTCTCTGAAAGGGAGGGAGCTTGTGTTTTACAGGATGACCACAATGACACATTGAAAGTAGATAGTTGTATGATAATTAATGTGATGTCAGCCAACCAATCTCTACTCATGGATGGTATGACAAGCGCTCACATGGCATACTATCTGCTTTAGGAGGACATCATCAAAAAGAAGAATATGGGAGAGAAAGAAAGATTGATAGAACAACTACAAAATTCACTTCCAGACTTGAGTTTTCACCAATTCTGCACAACAATCACTAGACGCTTCTAATAGTGAATATGATGGCAAAAACAACAGTTCTATACAATAGTTCAGATGCCACCTGAGCGTTGGAAAAATATACAAATATGACAAAGATGCATAGTGTCACGGAGCAAAAAGCCAAATATTGTGCAAAAGAAATAATCAACTTCATACAAGAACATGGCAAGGGATATCAAGTAATCCCTAGAAAAGACTTCAAAAAACTACAATTCTATCATCGAAGACCTCGACAACTTCAACAATCCAATGACTATGATTTACACTAGATGTAAGCCTTATCTCAGAGAGGTGTCAAGGTTAAAAATCTATAGCATGATCGCTACTATCCTTTATGTGAAATTTATGTTGTGATGCTACTACGCTCTTGTTGGGAAAATGAGGGACTAGCAAAAATGAGTAAATCTCACCTGTTTACATTCAACCTCAATATTTGACACTCGTAGATAGAGTGTATGATAAGTTTGAGGATGTAAATAGGAGAGGGGGTGCTATTCTCAATCCTCTACTTATTAACTTTTATACTACTACTTCTTTTTCACATATTTCTAGTCCTTTGTACATACATTTTGAAAAGTTAAAAAATAGAACAAAAACTAGGACTTTTTGCTAAATTGAAGGGGAAAAAATTCACATGCATCCAATTTCCCTGAATGCTATCATAACTCTCATTTTTAGACCTCCTTGTCCTCAAGCAAATTTTCATCATAATTATTTCAAGAGTGACATTTTATGGATATCTAATTCACCTAAAAACTGAGCACGACTGTGTTTTTACACCACCTTTATCTTAAGACATTGAAAATGCAGAAGGATGCTCACTATCTCAGGATGAAACCCTAGAAATAAGGAGGACTCTGCCTGATACGCTCCTGACTAGTCACTCTAATCCCAAGTACAGGTTGGAAATGCATACATCTTGCAAGAGGAAACTGCTACCCCTTCTAGTACTCAAATCCCTCTAGGGTTCAAAAGAGGCTTAGCAGCCCAACCATCCTTAAAACCTATCACACCAACCCTAGTGAGAGAGAATAAAAGATGATTGCAAATAAAATCATGAGAGTTGTGTCTGAGAAGATGTTGATGGACTCTACCCGGTCAGTGCATGACTGCACTCACAAATGTAGATATGTCATGCCACATAGCAAGGTCTAGAGGCTAAAATACCACCCACCTGTCTTTTAAAGGTAATCTCACAAAGCCACATGAGATTACATCAAGGCTAACAACTGGGTAACACTACCACTATAGCAAAACCCGTGGTTGAATGACCATGATAAGGACATGATACACTGTAGCCTTAGCATACCCGACACAAGTAGGTAGGATAACCAAAAAGAAAGTTGGGTGTGAAAGTTACCTCCGACTAGAACCTTGTACGAGTACAACTAGGAAACTAAATCCTAATTGCATCGGGAAGGAGAAACATTTCCTCCATATAAGGTTGTAATAGACTCGCACAACTCCAGATCTATGAGAAAGAGTCTAGGGACTATGTGAGCAAATCAAGCATGAAATAAATGTGTTGACCTAAAGTTGGCATAAAGACATACTTGGTGCTCCAAAAACATTAATCTAATAAAGCCCTTTGAAGTCACTCGATGCTTTAATTATATTTATTAGCTTGAGGACAAGCTAGAATCTAAGTTTGGGAGAGTTGATAACATCTAAATTTGTGAATGTTAACTATCTGTTGGTCTTCATCTTATCAAATTTACATGCTTTATCCTTATAGATATTTGTTGTTTTGGCCTTTCAAAAATAACTACCCTAATTACCTTCACTGCCCTTTTATTGTAGCAAACCACTTAGATCCATCTTGCTTGTCCCGGTGCCTGATGGGATTACTACTCTGAATGCCCGGTGGAAATTCTACTCTTGAAGTTGATGGAAATTTAACCCCCAGTGGCCAACGAACTTTAACCCTTGGTCCTTGATGAGGTCCCAAGCCCCAATGCCCAATAGACCTCCACTCCCAATGCCCAAAGGACTTCCACTTTTGGTGCCCTATGGGATCCTTACTTCCAACTCTCGATGGTACTTCAACCTTCAATACCCCATGACCTTCCAGCAACCTAGTGCCTAATGGAATATATGCACTTTTACAACCCATTGGCCGACAGAGAGGCATACCAATGAAGCTACTACTCTACAACCTACCAACTATAAAAACATGACCACCTTCATCATTGAAGGGGGTCATTTCCACTCATATATGCCGAGAGGCTGCTACTCTATGCCCAACAAAGAAGACCATTGATCAACACTTCACTAACCTCCCTTAAGGAACCATTGGTGTGTTACCATTCCATCTCCATCCCCACAATCCACTATCCATCCATGGGGGTGGTTGAATCTCCATCTTCATCATTTTTTAGCATCACTCCCTCTTCTCCAATGAAATAAGACCTAAAGAGAGGAGGAAGAAGTGAATACGAAGACAACCAACCCTATCCTAGGTTTTCTCCTCTTCCTTGGACTATTCAATCCTTCATAGAGTAGAAGACATTTGTTCCATCAAGCTTT
Organism: Alisma plantago-aquatica; assembly: GCA_963693085.1. NCBI lineage: Eukaryota > Viridiplantae > Streptophyta > Magnoliopsida > Alismatales > Alismataceae > Alisma > Alisma plantago-aquatica. The sequence goes on along the minus strand of OY856409.1, from coordinate 1,168,146,335 downwards.
GACTGTCTTCTCCACAATGATCATTGTTGAATCTTCCTTCTCCTTCATTTCCCTTTTTTCCATTATGAAGAGTGAGTAGTCCATATCACTGGGTTGTGGGGACTGTCCTTGCTACCCATTCTATCATGTCTATTCTTTAATGCTCTATGGCTTGTATATAACTCTTCTAAATCAATGTTGATCATTTTATGCATATTTATTGGATTGATCACCTACTCTACATGATCTACTATATTCCTTTATTGTGAGAACTTCAATACTTAGGATTTGAATATCGATTAACTTGGTTGATGTCGGGACAAGAACTTTGGAAGGGATTCTCAGGAGAAGTATGTACATGACCTGTGAGTAAAGAGACCGAGCTCACAAAGATACCTACATGTTTCCCCACACCTAACATGTAGATCTTTCCTTTGCTCTATTTGGATGGTTATATCTAGCTTGGACATGTTATGGGTGTGCTTCTGTGTGTAGCGGTGGTGAAACTCGATATCTTACCAGTGACCTTCATCATTGATCTAAACTAAGTTTTAATCATGCAATTTTACTTTACTTGCAATTATTTTAACTCAACCCAGATCAACTCTTGGTTCTATGTATTAGTCTTGGTTCAACTGGATACATATTGACAAGATTCTTTAAAATGTTTTCCCTTGAGATTTCATCCTTAACCATGATGCGGTAAGACATGTCCTCTTACAGGTTGTATTACAACAGACTATTTTGGTAAAACCTTAGGGATTTCAACACTTAGGTGAATTTGTTAGTGTGGTAAACCCGTGTCATGGTGCAATTTTAGCTATAGATGGTTTAAGAATATATTGAAAATATAATAAAGCAACTCTTACTCATGTTCAAGATGGTTTATTCTATTGAAGGGATACTTATGTGATCGGGAGAACTAGTTTAGGATTTATGTTGAAGCTTCTTCTTAAAATTATGTTCTTAATTTGAATAGTAATTTTGTTTGATTGAATCTTATTTCATCTGGCTTATGTCATTGTCATTTGGGTCATGTGAATCTTGACTCTATAAAAAACTTATGATGAATATGGATTTGATCCCTAAATATAAAATTAATGGTAGTAGATGTGAAATTTGTGTGCAAGATAAATTGGATATAAAGTCTATTCATTCTATGGAAAAGAATTCTAAGAATTTGGATTTAGTGCATACTAATATATGTGAATTTAATGTAATTGCAACTAGGGATCGTAGATGTTGTTTCATATATTTCATGGGTGACGCTACTAAATACTATTACATCTATTTGTTAAAAGTAAAGATGAGGCATTAGAAAAAAATTAAAATATTTAAGAAAGAAATAGAAACACAAACTTGTATGATAGTTAAAACATTAAGGCCTGACAGGGGAGGAGAGTATACCTCAAACTTGTTCTTGTAATTTTGTCAATTCCATAGCATATCTCAGGGCCTTACTACTTTGTATACACCACATTCTGTTGAATTGGCAGAACTTAAGAACCTAACCCTGATAGATGTGGTAATTACTTTTCCTCAAACCTTAGGTTTCCCAACTGTATGTGGGGGGGAACTTGAATATGGATTGCTATAGTTTGAATAAACTTCTCCCAAAAACATTAAGAGAGTAGTCCATTGAGTTATGCAGAGGCCAAAGGACAAGTCTCAAATATCTTTGAGTGTGGAATGCCTTGAAAAAGTACTTGTCGCTTAACACAAAAGAAAGAAATTTGGGCCGAAAATAGTGATGACATTGTCTTGGGTTATGTAGAGACAAATTATGTCAATAGATTCTTAGTTTTGAAATCTAAATCTTGGACATTGATGTCAATACAATTGTGGAACTTCATGATGAAACATTTTAAAGATGTATTTCCCATGATATATTATGTTCTCAAGGAAGCTTCTCAAGAGGATTCAACTATCATACGATCCATTCCCAAGCATGTGGAAGTATGAAAAATGTAGGGAATGACTTGGAACATATCATTTCTAAATCTAATAATTCTAAAGAAATGGTTGAACCAAGGAGAAGTAAACAACCTAGGACATTTAAGGACTTTGGAAGTGATTTCCTCAGTTATAATGTTGAGAATGATCCTAAAACCTTCAAATAAGAAATGGCTTTCTCAGAAGTTAAGTTTTAAAAGAAAGTCATTTATGTTGAAGTCTAATCAATTCTTTCAAATTTAACTTGGGAAATAGTGGATGTGCCTTCTAGTTGTTCTGCAATTATATAAATGGATCTTTAAGAAGAAACTCTATGCAAACAGAACAATCAATAAATATAAGGATAGATTGGTTTCTAGTGGGGACACACAACAGGAGGGAATAGACTACTTTGATTTATATTATCTTGTTTCTCACATGACCACAATTTGTGTGCTCGTAGCATTGGATCCCATTTATAATTTAATATACATCAGATGCATGTGAAGACCGTGTTCTTACATGATGATTTTCAAGAGGAGATGCATAAGGAACAGCCTAAGGGTTTTTTGGTACGTGGGAATGTATCCAATGTTAAGTCTTTGTATGTATTTAAACAAGCCCCTAAAAGGTGGCATGAAAATTTTATTTGGTGATTTCATCTTTTGGCTTTATTTCTAACCATTTTGATAAGTGTTTTTACTGTAAGATCATTAGTTATAGATCCATCATCTTATGCTTGTATGTAGAGGATACTCTGCTTTTTAGTTCTTATATGAAAGTGTTAAATGAGAAAAATCAATATCGTGTAGAACGTTTGAGATGAAAGATATGGGTGTCGTTGATGTGATTTTTTGATTAAGATCACAAGGTCTATTGATGGTATTACACTCTCTCACTCTCAATACGGTGAAAAAATGCTAAAGGGTGTTTGAATGCACATAACGAAAATTGGTTAAGACTCCATATGATTCATCTAAGTAATTATTCGAGAACAATATTGGTGATCATGTGTCTTAGTTGAGATACTCTCACATTATCGAAAGTTTAATGTATCTTATGAAATGCACATGACCATACATTGGTTTCATGTGAGCAAGTTGAGTAGATACACTAGTTGTCCCAAAAAGACCCATTAGGAAACTCTTGAAAAAGTGTTGAGGTATATTGGGGGAACTAGTTCCCTTGTTCTGCATTATGGAAAATATCCTTTTGTAGTCAAAGGAATTTTATGCAAGCTCAATATTCATGAACTATGGGAGCAATGGTGTGTCAGGATATGTATTCTTGTTGGAAGGATGTGTTGTTGCCCTGATGTCTAAGAAATAGACCATATTGTCTCGCTACACCTTTGTGGTCGAGTGATTTGCTTTAGATGAAACTGGATTGGAAGTTGACTGGCTACATTGACTCATGTCTAGTTTACCTATGGTAAAGAAGTCACTTCCTTCAATTCAATTCAATGTGATAGCACAAAAACTATTACCAAGATAAGGAGTTCCAAGAACAATCAAAACTAGCATAGAAAGGCCCAAGACAGACTCAACTCTATAAGGGAGCTAGTGTCTAATGGGGTTGTGGCTATGGGCTATGTGTCCAAAAATAAAATACAGTTGATCCTTTTACGAAAGGTCTTACCTTGGCCTTAGTTGAAAAGTCCAGGTTGGGGATGGATTACTCACTTAAACTATGCATGTAAAATGCAAGTGTACATGTCGTGTAATATAGGCCTATGAGGCCTGAGTGTTTAATTTAGGGATATATTAACCAAAGACTACTACTTATTGAGATCAAATTAGGTAGATCTAGAAAAGAGTTGGTTGTTTGTTTATTAACTAAGAGAAAAGAATTAATCCTAGATTAAGATGGTTTTGATCAAGAATATATGGATTCCTCAGGATATGTGGTTTCACCACGGCATACATTGTATTCAAATTCTAATTCAATAAATTTGCATTCACCCTTTACTATGCACTAAAGACTTGTAGAAAGCATTATCCACTCCTGCAGCATAACCTAGATTAAAACAAACCCTGCTCCCTTAGCAGTTTAGAAATTAGTTAGGTGCATTAAGGAAATCTCTAGGTTATTATTTCATAGTCGAAAGCCTTCTCTCGAAGTGCAATATAGGCTATGTGGATCCATGATTTGTAAGACTACTGATCCATCTCCTGAAGCAATTAGTGGTCTATTGCTTTGACTATGGTGATTAGGCATAAATAAATTGATAAAGAGATCATATATTCACATCCAGAATGAAGGAAATAATTATGAATTCATAGAATTCAATTACAATGGAATATCAGGCTAATCTCATGTCCGAAGGAATATGGGGTTTAGTCTCACATGATTGTTATCATCATACAAAGAGAGGGAGAGGAAAAAAACATGCTAAGCATTATAAAGCGATGGAAGAACCCTTGGAGAAGTCATCTTAGGGATCCTCTTTGATGAACAACTTGATCTACAGTGTTTTGGTTGCAAACATGTCCTCTAGAAGTTCTTGGAGTGTTTGGTCTGTAGCTACTCCTTAGTCTCCTTCCCTTCTAGCTCTCTTCTCTACAAGAACATGATAACCATGATATCTAATTTTTCGGTCACACTCTCTTTAGGTCATAAGTGGGGATTTGGTTGTAATTAAGTAGTGATCGTTGGATTTGAATTGATTTAAGATATGACCTAATCACAGTGTTGGTACCATTGACAGGGTGTCGGTGGCACTGAGTAGTCAGCTGCCTTGACTCTCTCAAATTGTGTTGGTTCTACTGACATTATGCGTCCATAGAACCGACTTGCTTCTTGAGTTCTGGTGCTCCTTGGATATTGTCTAACACGACAGTCGGCGACACCAAGGCACTAAATTTGAAGTACTTATGCTCCCTAGTCATGAATTGATAGCACCGACTATTGACTTCACTAGCACCAGCACCTCTCTAGGTAACACCTAGTGCCTTCTTGATAGCATTGAGACTTTCCTCTTTTCCTATTGTAGATTTGTGATTTGTCGATACCACTGACAGATGGGTCGGTGGCACCCATTTGTCCACTCAGTGCTCAAATTACCTAAAACGAGAATAAAATTACATAAGTCTGAACAATAGATAATAAATTAGCATGATTCGGTAAAAATATTAAACGCTTGATGCAACATTGATTCACAGACTAATGATAGAAATAATACATAAACATATCTCAAAATGAACACATACGCAATTAATGCTCAGGAAACAACCTGTGAAAAATGAGTAAAAAGCAATGCATCAATGGGACTAAAACACCTTTATGATTCACAAGCAGTCGCAACCCAACCCAAAAGACTTGAGATCCCACAAATTGGGTTTGATATGGTAATAAATTGATTGACACTATATAATATACATAATTCTTTATGCATATGGATTGGTTGTTCCCTGAAAATGTGTTAGTGTCATGTCTACATCGTGTCGAGTCCTAGTATAGGATGCTAGTAGTACATCCTTAGAGACTTCAACTAAGTGATTGATGTTGTGTAGGCTACAACAAGGGAATTAGGTTGTTCCCTGGTATCAATCATGATTTTTGATTTGGATGCATAGCCTTCAATGTATCATTTTTATGTGTTTCCAATGTCTTTATTGTGTTTGTCACAAACAGTTACTCTTGTACCCAAGGTTCAGGTTCAAGATGTTAGTTCACATAGTTCCTATGCAGAGTCTACGTTAGATAACTTGGTCAAGTTTCAAACGGAAAGGTACCTCTAAAAGAACGGTATGCAAGACTGAGTGATAAAGCACATACATTGGACTTTATTGGGGATTGTTATCTATATTAGCATAGTTAATATTAGTTAGCATGGGTTAAATTAAATGCTGCAACTAGTACAAATGAGTTGTGGAGGAAAAAGTGAATTTTGTCTTTTTTATAAATGGAAAGGTGTTTATTCACACATTATCCACTTCTAAAGTTTTTTTACTCTTTATATGTAGGAGAGCAAGTGATAGTAATGCCCAAGAGCTCTAGGGGATGATATGCTCACCCTTTCAGTCATTATAGTGATCACAACACTCACACACATGCACTTGCATGCACGCTATGCCATTCCACACTTTGTCTCACATCGTCACGTCGCGTCGGGCTCGGGCACGTGGATCATGGGTCATGGGAGTTGTCTTCATCTTCCGTCTCCTTTTACACTATTGGATAATTCTTTAATTAATTGTTTGATTAATACTTTCTGAATTAGAAAGGAATTGCTCGTATTCCTTTTATGTGTACAAGAGTGGTTGTGGGATTGCGTGAAAATGGGAACAAGAATGAGCATGGAAGTGGTATAAATAAGGCCTCAAACTTATGATTAAATACGGATCTAAGACAAAAAAAGTCTAGTGTTTGTGTTTTGCAAGCCCTACCTTCGTTGTCTTGCATAGCTGCTCCATGTATGCTTCTCTCGTGGAGTTCATCTCCTAAAAGAGAGAACTCTTCTTCATCCCTTTTCTTCCATCGACGTGATCTGTTGGGTGGTGGTACCTAACGATCGATGAGTTGCAGTGATGGTGTTATTGTTTGTCATCCACACGTGAGCGAGATGACGTTTTTCTATAGATTTGTGACAGAATCGTCACCGGAAGCACATCGGGCAACATACCAGAATGCTAATTTCCTTAACATCTCTCTTCTTCAAGAGAACAAGAATTGTTTAATTATTTCTCCTACTATGTTTGTTCGTACGTTTCTTATTTGATTCTTAACATGGTTTGTAAACCTGTCGATTGAATTGCAATTGTATGCTATTACTTGTAACGATGATACAAAATCCAAACGATGATACAGAATCCAACAAAGTATTCTCCCAATCTTAATTCAAGTACATATTTTGTATGTATATGCATGCAGATTTAGGATCATTGAGGTTGAATTGTTAGATGTGGATAAAATATAATATAGGTAATATTGGCATGACATTTAAGTGATGGAAGCTATATAGAAGATTGGTGGGTCATCCGAACTCAAGCATATTCAAATGAGGTGACTACATAATAGGGTTTTAATTTTTAAGAAATATAGTTCCAAATAATTGTCAATAGACCTCCGGTGTAAGAACTATGTATGAACTCAATATTTTTTTATTGCTTACTCGAGTTGATCTTTAGTTGCAAAGCATTCGTAATCCATAAAAATCCTGGAAAATCAAGGTTTCCACAAATACCTATATTGATCCCAAGCATGCGGACAGTTAGAGTTGGACAAGGAAACGTGTGTTACCAAGACCAAAATAGTATTATACTATTATAACTGACAGATCCAGATTAGTTTACGATGGTAACTTTTATGTAAAAAGGACTTGCGCACGTCCATGTTTTGTGTTCGTACAGCATTTCTATTTTACGCTGAATGTACCCCCACAAAAGATTCAACACCTCAAGCGCTTCCTCTTCATCTTCTCCATTTAGGGTTTGATTGTATTGTTGGTCGTGCCCGAACAATTAAATTAAGTGGTTAATCCGACGTGGATGAGCACAAACTCGACCAAACCTACTCTTGGTAAGGCTGGGAGAAACATGCCTGTCCTGCTCCAACTAGTCCCAACAGCCCATTCTTTGATACAAGCAGACTTCTCGGCATGATGCTGCAGTTTCCTTGCTCGTGGTATTAGATTAGTCGTCAAGTTTGGCCGTTTTATTGGACAACCACGACACGGCGTGGGGCAATCAGGTGGGCTCCGTTGTTCTTTCTTGCGGGCGAGTTGCTGAGGAGTTGTTCATGAGAGATTAGCTGTCCGGCTTTGTCTCTGTCCATGCCTTTGTCGTAGTCTGTACTAGGTTATGCTAGTGGACAGTTGCCAAGATCCAAGGACAGCAGTTGAGAATCTCGCGAGGCACATAGAATAATTAATGATGTAGCCTGATTAGTCATGCCAAGCATGGCAGATCTTGGTCTTCTATTTTCCGACAGTTTACCTTTCTTACCATAGCATATATCTATCTATCGATATCATAAATGTTCTGAGGCAATTTCACCGTCTTTCTGATAGTATCATGACCACCACTACTTTGGTACAATCATCAAATATTATTGTTTTAATAGTGCGAAATTAGCTCTAACCTGTGTCAGATCAAACTTCATGGACTCCTCTGCCTTCACATATAACAGAAATTGCATACTACTTTCTGTTAGAACCTACCAGCATTGTCGTTTTCAATGTCTTGAATATGTCCAATTAAGTTTTTATTTTGAAACCGTACTAAATTATCGTGCAAGGAAACAAACCCCCTGTATGTGACATATTACAATTTATCATTTACACTGCTTATGATATGCAGATTACTCTAAGGAATCTTTTGAATTGGAATAAGTCAAATAAAATCTGTTTCCAAATCATTGTTTCAACTGTTATGCTATAAAAACTATCTCCATGACAAACGACATATTCGTCGGTTACACTCCAATAAGCATCTGAGATGGCAAATAAAGTGAACGTGCCGTTTTGCGTGGGAGAGATACAAGAAAAAAGTCTGACACTCTTACATATATGACTGCATGAGCCATATATATAGTATGGGTTAAGCTCAATGTAGTGCAGCTAGTATATGTGAGAGAGGTAGTTTTGTCTCTAATGCAAATGGGAAAGAAGTTTTATCCCACATTGTTCACTCCTAGAATTTTTGTGTCCTTATATATAAGATCATATGAGGCACTAGTATCCAAGGGTCCTAGGAGGAGGGTATGTTCACCTCTTTGGTGGGTATGGTGATCACAACACACACAAACGCACGCGCACGCGCCACACCTCCTGGTCTGGCATGGGCTCGGGCTTGTGGATTGTGAATTGTGGAGAATGTCTTTCGTCTTCTTTTTGCACTAAGATACAACTACGTAATTAATTATTAATTTAATTAATTAATTATTTCTTTCCTATTCGGATGTATTAATCCTAACTGAAAAGTGTCTCTTTTGTGGAATTTTCCGCAGTGTGCATAAGAACAACCGAGTGGTCGCGTCTTAACAGGAATATGATTACTGGGGTGTGTAAGGCTATAAACAGGCCTCTGACTATTAGGATTAAACACATCTTTCGAATACACAGTCGTCAGCCGTTCGAGTGCTTGTTTGTGAACCCTAAAGTCAGAGTTTGCCGCCGTCATTCTGTAGTGTTGAGTGGAGATCTTTCTCCTGAACATAACATGTTCGTTCATCCTCTTCCTTCCAAGATGCTACATGTCAGGTGGTGGTTCCTACAGTTGTTGAGCTGCACTGGTAGTATAATTGGTTTGTTTGCATCATTTGTCTCAACACGAGTGAGACGTTTCTTCTTCAGGTTCTTGGCCAGGTCAACTAGGAGAACGATGATATTGCAAGGCGATGATTTCTTTAAGTATATCACGTTCGTTTCTCAACGAACGACCTAGTTTAATCATTACCTTATTTACTTTTATTCTCCTGCATTGGCCTATTCTACGTTTTCTTATCTGGATCGGCCTGAATTGTTAACCTAAATTGTACATGTCGTTATTGCATGTAACGACGTAATTCAAAATTAACAACAGTCTTTAAGAAATCACTATTTGTCGTTAGTTAACTATGGTTGGTTTTGGCATAAAAATTGATACGTCTAGTATGCCTAAAAAATTTACTGGTACTTATTTTGCTCGTTGGCAAAGTAGGATACAAATCTGGCTTAACATGGTAGGGTATGATCAGTATTTAGAAGAAGACTCACCCAAAGTAGATAAAACTATTCATGATAATGGTAATATAATTAATTGTTTCTTTCCTATTCGAATTTATTAATCCTAATTGGAAACTGTCTCTTTTGTGGAATTTTCTGCAATGTGTACAAGAGCAATCGAGTGGTCGCGTCTTAACAGAAATAGGATTACTGGGGTGTGTAAGGCTATAAATAGGCCTCCAGTCATTAGGGTCGTCGTTCTGTGATGTTGCGTGGAGATCTTTTTCCTGAACGTAATACATTCGTTCATCCTCTTCCTTCCAAGACGCAACCTGTCAGGTGGTGGTTCCTGCGGTTACTGAGATGTACTTGTAGTGTAATTGGTTCATCTGCATTGTTTGTATCAACACGAGCGAGATGTTTCTTCTTCAAGTTCTTGACCGGGTTAACTAGGAGAATGGCGCCTATTGCAAGGTGTTGATTTCTTTAAGTATATCACGTTGGTTTCTCGACGAACGACCTAGTTTAATCATGGCCTTATTTACTTTTGTTCTCCTGCATTGGTTTATTCTACATTTTCTTATCTGGATCGGCCTGAACGGTTAACCTAAATTACACCTATCGTTGTTGCATGTAGCGACGTAATTCAAAATTAACAACCGTCTTAAAGAAATCATTATATGTCGTTAGTTAACTATGGCTGGTTCTGGCATGAAAATTGATATGTCTAGTATGCCTAAAAAATTTACTGGAACTTATTTTACTTGTTGGTAAAGTAGGATGCAAATCTGGCTTAACATGGTAGGGTATGATCAGTATTTAGAAGAAGACTAATCCAAAGTAGATGAAACTATTCCTGATAATGCTAATATAATTACAACCTAGAAGAAAGGTGACAAGACATGCCGATGGTTGATTCTATTTGCATTAAACAACAAACTATATGACTCATACTCTAAGCTGCCTATTACTACATCTAAGGCTCTGTGGAAAGTATTAGAAAAGAAATATAATACTGAGAATTAGGGAACTGGAAAATATTGTGTCTCTAAATTTCTTAAGTTTTATATGTCTGAGGGAAAGTTTGTTTTTGACCAAACACATGATTTTCAACTTTTGGTGCAAGAGCTCGCTGATGCAGGCATGACACTTCCTGAAAAGTTTGTTGCTATGTCAATCATTGAGAAATTCCTAAAATCTTGGGAGTCGTTTAGCATGACTCTTAAGCACCGCAAAGGAGACATGTCAATGAACGATCTCATGACGGACATTAATATTCAGGAAGAATATCTAAAAGAGAAGACTATCAAAGTACCAACTGATGGTAATGTGACTATTAATTTTACTACTGCTAAGAACAAGGATAAGAAATCTAAGAATTCACTTAAACCTAAGGCCAAGATCCAGAAGAAACTGAAGAACAAACCTTGTTGTACTTGTAGACAAGTTGGCCACTGGAATAAGGATTGTCCTTCAAAGAAGGACAAGAAAGCTACCAAATCTACAACTGAGGAGGTTGTGGTCAACATGATGACTGCATCTTTGAACCTCAATGATTGGTACGTATCTATCAAACCTGAAGTTCTTTCTATTTTTGAACCACTATATTGTATTATAGACATTGGGGCTAATGTGTATGTGTGTACTGAAGTCCATGTTTGTCTCTTATTAGGCCTCTAAAGGTCAATCTATGAATTTGGGTGATTCCAACGCTGTAGAAGTCAAAGGCAAAGGATAGGTGGACTTGAAGTTTTCTTTCGAGAAAGGTTTTAATGCTTCATAGAGTCAGACATGTTCCATCAATACGATGCAATATTATTAGTGGCACAATTTTAGTTAGAGATGGTTTTAGAATAGATTGTAAATGTAATAAGGCTATTATTACTCACATTCAAGATTCTTTATTTCTTGACAAGGGGTATCTATGTGATATGAAGAACTTGTTTAAGATTCTTGTAGAACCTATTTCAAATTCCATTTTAAATTTGAATGATATATGAATCTTATATCATCTAATGGTTGGCATGCATGTTTGGGACATGTGAATGTTGGCTCAATGAAATGTATGATGAATTTGAATTTAATCCCAAAATCTGAAATTAGCAATAATAGATGTGAATATGTGTTCAAGATAAATTACCTAGGAAACTTTTTCATTATGTGAATAGGAATTCAGAAATATTGGATTTAGTACATACAGATATTTGTGAATTTAATGGAATTGCTAGAAGGGATCAAAAACATTATTTTATAACATTTATTGACGATGCTAGTAGATATTGTTGTCTTTTTGCTTAGAAGTAAAGATGATACGTTGGATAAATTTTAAATTTATAAGAAGAAGATGAAACTCAAACTGGCAAAGTACTTACACGATTAAGGTCTGATAGGGGAGGAGAATATACCTCGAATTTATTTTTAGGATTTTTCCAATTACATGGTATAGTTCATAAGGTTACTGCTCCGTATTTACCACAATCTAATGGGACATCTGAATGTAAAAACCGAACCCTTATAGATATGGTAAATTCCTTACTCCAAACCTTAAGTCTACCCAACTTCATGTGGGGGAAGCCCTGAATATGGTTTGTCATATTCTGAATAGAGTTCCCCACAAACATGTAGATAGTAGTTCGTTTGAGTTATGAAGAGGAAGAAAACCGAATATCAAATACCATCGAGTGTGGGGTGCCTTGCTAAGGTACTTGTCCCTGAACACAAAAGGAAGAAATTGGGACTGAAAACGGTTGATACCATATTCTTGGGGTATGCAGAGACAAGTTATACATACAGATTCTTGTTTGTAAAATATGATGTCTCAGGCATTGAGGTCAATACAATTGTGGAATTACATGATGCTACATTCTTTGAGGATGTGTTTCCCATGAAATTTGGTGTGCCCATTGAAGTATCTCAAAAGGATTCATTCATCACAAGTTTCACTCCCGAGCACGTGGAAAGGATGACAAATGTGGGTGACAACTCAGAACAAGCTATTTCTAAATTTGATGATTCTAAAGAAATAGTTGAACCAAGGAGAAGTAAACGGTCTAGGACATCTAAGGAATTTGGAAGTGAGTTTCCCACTTACAATGTCGAGGATGATCTTGTAACTTTCAAACAAGCTATGGAATCTCCAGAAGCTAAGTTTTGAAAAGAAGTTGTTAATGGTGAAATCCAATCAATTCTCTCAAATGGAACTTGGGAATTGGTGGATTTGCCTCCTGGTTGTTCTGTAGTTGGATGCAAAGAATCTTTAAGAAGAAACTTAATGCAGAAAGGGCAATCAATAATTATAAGGCTAGTTTAGTTGCTAAGGGTTACACGCAGAGGGAAGGAATAGATTATTTTGATACATGTTTCTCGTATGACCACAATCTGAGTGCTTATAGCATTGACTTCCATTTATAATCTATGTATCCATCAGATGGATGTGAAGACTGTGTTCTTATACGGTTATCTTCAAGAAGAGATATATATGGAACTGTAAGGACCTTGACCCAAATTTTGGGATAACCCTATTTATTTTTCTTAATTATGTTGCTAAGCTCCTTCTCTAATCATCTGAGATGTAATTAGGGCATGTTGGAGGCTTGATTTCCTTGTTTGAGCTTGTTTGGTTGATGCTTGGGTTTTGTGGAGAGGTTTTGGTGCAAATTGCAATTTAACCAGGATAAGGGTTGATGTGCAAGTTTGCCACTTCTAGAGTGTTCCTTCTCTCTCTTGGCATCATCTAGAGGAAAGAGGAAGAGATGGGCACCTTGTTTGGACCTTGGATGTGTGGTGACATCCTTGTTGGTGTTTTGGACATGTGTTTGAGCTGTGCCTTGCTCTTAGAAGTGTTGTCTCGGGCTTGAGAGCCTTGGAAAGGCCTTGTATCGGTTTGTGGGTGTCTTGAGGGACATCCTACTGGTTTTTTGGTGTCTTGAGGGACATCCTATCAGTTTTGTGGTGTCTAGAGGTGCACTATATTAGTTTGTGGAACCTAGGGTTCACCCCTATTGGTTTGTAAAGAGAGATAGAGATGTGTATCGGCCTTGACCATCTTAAGTGACCTAGTGGGCGAGACATAGATCTTATCACCTTGTTGCATGGAGTTGCATGTGTCTTTTTCTTTGTGGACAAGTGTCACCTAGGGTTCTAAGGTGGTAACACCTTCCCCTTGCTCTCTCTTTCATCCCTCTTGTATATATACCTCTTTATCTCCATGCAAGAGAACCCTTTTGGTTATCCTTACATTCTCTCTTTGGTGGATGACCTTGATCTAGAGGAGTCTCTCCCTTAGAGCTTGGTGGACGAGTCCCAAGATTTTGGTGCTCTCTTCATCATCTACCTTGGTAAGCCATGATTCTCAGCTTCCTTTTTCTCTTTCTTTCTTCTTCTCGGCCATGGACATTGGTTACTTTCCTTTCCTTCTCATGCTCTCTTAACCTTGGTTCCATCTTCTCTTTTAGAGGTGTTGTGGTGATCAAGCTTGGGAGATCTTCTTCTAGCTTGAGTTCGTGAAGCTTGGAGCTTGTTGGTAATCCTTGAGGCGGGTTATATAACTCTTATTATCACCCATTTACTTACTATCTTGATTCTCTATCTTTGGTCTGTTATCCTTTACGTTCTAATGGCTTTTTCTTGGTGGTTTTGTGTTCTGTTTTGGAAGAAAGGTTTTTCTTAGTTGTTGCCATGCATTGCACTTTCTTTGGTCTTGCTTATAACGTCGTTCAAAGGTTGAAGATGAGTGAACTGATATGCGTGGTTAGGCCGTTATGTATGTTGACCGATAGGTATGTAGGCCGATATGCCTTGGGTGGCCGTCATGACCTGTGGTGCCACAGACTATCACCCCTTTATGACAGGTTGTCATGATCTTTGGGAGAGCTAGATTGACGTGATTTGCTGATGGTCGTCATGATCCATGAGAGTCCTAAACGGATGTGATAATCGATAGGCATTGCTGGAAATGTGATTGTCTGTTATGTCTTAACCATCACAGCTTGATGTGTTACCCTTAGATGTGTTACATCTCACAAACCCCAGTAGCCTCACCCTTGGTGATGCCCGAGAGACTCGTGTTGCTCGGCATGTTGACAATCCGTCATGGCCTGGTGCATTGCTAAACCCTAAGTTGCCCGAGAGGCTTGTGTTGCTCGTTACCTTGATGCTTGTCACACCACGTGATGGCGTTGCCTGATAGGGTAGGTTAGCCGATACCCTCCCCCTTAAGCATTTCTACCTGACACACCATCTTAGATGATAAACACGTATGCCTTGTGCTCTAAACTGATACACATCCTAGTTGGTAGGTCGACACCCCCTTCTTAGGTGTTGATGCCTGATACCCTTATGATGATAAATCGATACACATCTAGGGTTAATCTGATACCCTATGTTGTAACCCTAACCGACATCTTGTGGTGGTGACTGTCATACACCATGTTCATGATAGGGTGATATGAGATGATGTGATACCCCTTGGGGTGGTCGTATGTGTGATAGCAAGGGTCATGTTTCTATAACCTTTATCTTATAACATGTGTCATAATGATAAGGAAACTGATAATCTAAGGGTGGTTGTTGATCTAACCTTGTAAACCCTAATTGAGTAAAGAGAAACTCTAATTTTTTTAATAATGTGAAATGTATGGCATGAGTCCTATGAGATGATGGTGTTGATGATGTATTGCTTTCTTGTTATCAATTTCTAACCATAAAGGAAACACCAGTTGATATACATAGCCAGGTATGAGCTATGGTGATTATGATCTATTTGAATGGACCTTGTGATGCATAAAGTGTTGGTTGACATCCTTTGAAAGAGGAGGTGAATGGTCCTATGACCTAATAATGGCTTATTGCCTTGTATAAGATGATTTTCCTCAATGATGAGATGAGGGGTTGTCACCCCCAAGATATGTGGTCCTTGTGATGGACACATGTTGAAAAATAGACATGAAGTGGTGAGATCACACCTTATATGTTTTAATATGTTCTGGTGATGAGTTACGACCTTGTTTATGAAGAATTTGTTTAGAGGTTTTACGTTGTAACTTGATTGATGCTAAAGATGTTTAAATTGGTCTAATTAATCAACTGAAATCTAATAGTGTAGTTTGCCCTGTGCCATATATCCATTCAGCGTCAGCATTTGCTGAATGGTGAAATGTGTTTAACTCGGACCACATATTTTTGAATATGTGGGGTACAAGTCAAGTAATTCTTTGTATCCTTAACTACAGGATGTGTGAGATGACCATGCATGAGTTGATCTCATTGTGGTGTGGGTGGCCATGTGTGAGTCACTCCTTCTTGTTAGAATGACCATGTGTGAGTCTGTTCTTCTAGCGTTGTACGTGTACCAAGGTAGGCTAGTTATGATTATATATGTGGATGGCCATGTGTGAGCCAATCCCTAACTTTGACTATATGTCATTATTGTAGTTAACTGATATGTCTCTGCAGTGTTTTCTCTTATGTTGACCAAGAGGTGTGGTGAGCTCGTGGATTCTGGCTCTTTCATTAAACCTTGCATGGAACCGATTCTGACTTATCAAGTGTTCAGTTGGATTTGGGTGGTACAACTCAAATTCTTGGGGCATAATAAAATATGTAATCAGCTGTGTAGTATACTTGTATAGGATCAAAATATGGAAAGATTGGATGAGGCCTTGCTTGATCTTTTTACAATGTTGTTGATAGGGAATGTATGTGTTCTTCATATTCCTTTTAAATTAAAGATGTTTCATAATTAAATAGTAATGGCTCTTCGTGTTTATAATCATGACCTATTGTACATAGTTGTAATTATAATGTTGTCTTGTTTATCTTATATGTGATAATAATAGAGTTGATGGTGAGTTATATCTCCCGTTGAGATTTGGAATCTCACCCCGTGGGTTTCCCACACCCTTTTTAGGTAGACGAGCACGAAGAGATAGAGATCGTGCAATAGAGGTTAAGGAGAAGCAAGAGGATCAGTAGCTGACAAGGTTGGCAGTGTTGTTGGATGTCTTTTGTTGATAGAGTCCTAGAGTCGTCCCTGTACACTCGGGTCTTTAGGAATGTTTTGTAGATGTTTGAGAACGTGCTTTCTTTATGTGCCCTTTTGTATATCAGATGTTGTGGAATCGTGTATATATGTTCTGGAACAGTTCTTTGGTTACAGGTTGACAACATGCCTTGTATAAGCTTTGAGGCATGAAAGGACTTATATGTAAAGGTTCATGTTGTTTGGCAGTTTTATGAAAATAGTTTTAACTTCTAGTGTTTTCTGATAATACACTTGTTAATATTTCTTCCACGATTATGTTTTGAGTAATCTCACTTTGTGTGGCGCGGGGCGTCACAACAGGAACAACCTAAGAGATTTGTGGGTTGTGGGAATGATTCCAAAGTGTGTAAACTTGTTAAGTCATTATATGGCTTGAAACAAGCCCCTAAGCAATGACATGAGAAGTTTTATTATGTGATACCATCATTTGTTTTTGTTTCTAATGAGTTTGATTATGTGAAACAAGCCACAGGTCGTGACGGCAACCCATGGACCTTGGTTACTTTCCTTCCCTCTCATGCTCTCTTAACCTCAGTTCCATCTTCTCTTTTGGAGGTGTTTTGGTGATCAAGCTGGGGAGATCTTCTTCTACCTTGAGCTCATGAATCTTGGAGCTTGGTGGTGATCCTTGAGGCGGGTTATATAACTCTTAACCCTCTTTGTTATTATCACCCCTTTACTTGCTATCTTGATTCTCTATCTTTGGTTCGTTATTCTTTGTGTTCTAGTAGCTTTTCTTGGTGGTTTTGTGTTCTGTTTTGGAAGAAAGATTTTGCTTACTTGCTTCCATGTGTTGCACTTTCTTTGGTCTTGCTTGTAATGTCGTTCTAAGGTTGAAGATGAGTGAACCGATATGCATGGTTAGGCTGTTATGTATGTTGACTGATAGGCATGTAGGCCGATATGCCTTGGGTGGTCGTCATGACCTATGGCGCCACTGACCGTCACCCCTTTGTGATAGGTCGTCATGATCTTTGAGAGACCTAGATCGACATGATTTGTTGATGGCTGTCATGATCCATGGGAGTCCTAAATCGATGTGATAATCGATAGGCATTGCTAGAAACGTGATTGCCTATTATGGCTTAACCATCATGTCTTGATGTGTTACCCTTGGAGGCTTTGTAGCCCAACAGCCCCATCAGTCGTCACCCTTGGTGATGCCTGAGAGACTCACCTTGCTCGGCATGTTGATAATCCGTCATGACCTGGTGCATTGCTAAACCCTAAGTTTCCCGAGAGGCTTGTGTTGCTCATTACCCCAATGCCTGTCACACCACGTGATGGCATTTCCCGGTAGGGTAGGTTAGCCGATACCCTCCTCCTTAAGCATTGCTACCCAACACACCATCTTAGATGATAAACTGATATGCCTTGTGCTCTAAACCGATACACATCCTAGTTGGTAGGATGACACCCCCTTCTTAGGTGTTGTTGCCTGATACCCTTATGATGATAAATCGATACACATCTAGGCTTAACCTGATATCCTATGTTGTAACCCTAACTGACATGTTGTGGTGGTGATTGTGATAAATCATGTTGATGATAGGGTGATATGAGATGATTCGATACCCTTTGGGGTGGACGTATGTATGATAGCAAGGGTCATGTTTTTAAAACCTTTATCATATAACATGTGTCATAATGATAAGGAAACTGATGATCTAAGGGTGGTTTTTGATCTAACCTTGTAAACCCTAATTGAGTAAAGAGAAACCCTAATTTTTTTAATAATGTGAAATGTATGACATGAGTCCTATGAGATGATGGTGTTGATGATGTATTGCTTTCTTATTATCAGTTTCTAACCATGCAGGCAACACCAGTTGATATACATAGCCAAGTATGAGCTATGGTGATTATGATTTGTTTGGATGGGCCTTGTGAGGCATAAAGTGTTGGTTGACATCCTTTGAAAGAGGAGGTGAATGGTCTTATGACCTAACAATGACTCATTTCCTTGTATAATATGATTTTCCTCAGTCATGAGAGGAGGGGTTTTCACCCCAAGATATGTGGCCCTTATGATGGACACAGGTTGAAAAACATACATGAAGTGATGAGACCACACCTTATATGTTTCAGTATGTTCTGGTGATGAGTTATGACCTTGTTTATGAAGAATTTGTTTAGAGGTTGTATGTTGTAACTTGATTGATGCTAAAGATGTTTAAATTAGTCTAATTAATCTAGTAAAATATAATAGTGTAGTTTGCCATGTGCCATAGATCCATTCAACGTCAACATTTGCTGAATGGCAAAACGAGTTTAACTTGGAGCACATATTTTTGAATATGCGGGGTACAAGTCGAGTAATTTCTTGTATCCTTAACTACAGGATGTGTGAGACGACCATGCGTGAGTCGATCTCGTTGTGGTGTGGGTGGTCATGCGTGAGTCACTCCTTGTTAGAACAATCATGTGTGAGCCTGTTCTTCTAGTATTGTACGTGTACCAAGGTGGGCTAGTTATGATTATATATGTGGATGGCCATGCGTGAACTAATCCCTAACTTTAACTATATGTCATTGTTGTAGTTGACTGATATGTCTCTGCGGTGTTTTATCTTGTGCTGACTAAGAGGTGTGGTGAGGTCGTGGATTCCGGCTTTTTCATTAAACCTTGTATGGCATCGATTCTGACTTATCAAGTGTTCAGTTGGATTTGGGTGGTACGACTCAAATTCTTGAGGCATAATAAAAGATGTTATCAGCTGTGTAGTATACTTGTGTAGGATTAAAATATGGAAACATTGGATGAGGCTTTGCTTATTCTTTTTATAATGTTGTTGATAGGGAAGTATGTGTTCTTCATATTCCTTTTAAATTATTAAGATGCTTCATAATTCAATAGTAATGGCTCTTCATGTTTATAATCATGACATGTTGTACATAGTTGTAATTATATTGTTGCCTTGCTTATCTTATCAATGATAATAATAGAGTTGGTGGTGAGTTATATCTCCCGCTGAGATTTGGAATCTCACAGTGTGGGTTTCCCACACCCTTTTTAGGTGGACGAGCACGAAGAGGTAGAGATCGTGCGGCGGAGGTTGAGGAGCAGTAAGAGTACCAATAGCTGACAAGGTTGGCAGTGTTGCTGGATGTCTTTTGTTGATAGAGTCCTAGAGTCAAACATGTACACTCGGGTCTTTGGGAATGTTTTGTAGATGTTTTAGAATGTGCTTTCTTTATGTGCCCTTTTGTATATCAGATGTTGTGGAATCATGTATATATGTTCTGGAACAGTTCTTTGGTTACAGGTTGATACCATGCCTTGTATATGCTTTGAGGCATGAAAGGACTTATATGTAAAGGTTCTTGTTGTTTGGAAGTTTTATGAAAATAGTTTTAACTTCTAGTGTTTTCTGATAATACTCTTGTTAATATTTCTTCCGTGGTTATGCTTTGAGTAATCTCGCTTTGTGTGGCACGGGGCATCACAACAGGAACAACCTGAGGGAAGTGTGTAAACTTGTTAAGTCATTATATGGCTTGAAACAAGCCCCTAAGCAGTGGCATGAGAAGTTTTATTATGTGATATCATTATTTGGTTTTGTTTCTAATGAGTTTGATAAGTGTCTCTACTGTAAAATCATCAATGATGGATTCATTTTATTATGCTCATATGTCGATGATATCCTGCTTTTTGGTTCCAATATGAAAGTAGTAAATGTGACACAAAGATTCTTGTGTAGCAAGTTCAAGATGAAAGATATGGGTGTCGCTGATGTGATTTTAGGGCTTAAAATTATAAGGTCTACTGATGGTATAACTCTCTCTCAGTCTCACTATGTTGATAAGATACTGGAGAGGTTTGAGTACACATCACGTAATCCTATTAAGACGCTATATGATTCATCCAAGGCCTTGTTCAAGAATGAGATTGGGATACCAGTGTCTCAATTACAATACTCTCAAATATCGGAAGTTTGATGTATCTTATGAACTGCACATGTCCAGACACTGTGTTTACCATGAGTAAGTTAAGTAGATACACCGATTTTCCCGACGAGATCCATTGGGAAGCTCTTGACAGTGTTTTGAGGTATATCAAGGGAACTTGTTCCCTTAGGCTGCATTATGACAGGTATCCTTCTATAGTCAAAGGATATAGTGATGCAAGCTGGATTGGCATCAACTCTGGCAGTAATGGTGTCTCAGGATATGTAATCCTATTGGGAGGAGGAGCTATTTCCTGGAGGTCTAAGAAACATACCATATTATCTCAGTCTAATTTTGAGGCAGAGTTGAGTACTCTAGATGAAACTAGATTGGAAGCTAAATCACTACATGGACTTATGTCCAATTTACCTATGGTAAAGAAGTCACGTCCTGCAATTTCAGTTCATTGTGACAGCACTACAACTTTGCCAAGATAAAGAGTCACAAGTATAATTAAAAACAACGTAGACACATCCAAGTCAGACTCAAGTCTGTAAGGGAGTTAGTGTTTAATGGGGTCGTGGTTGTGGACTACGTCGGTACCAAAGAAAATACCATTGATCCTTTCACTAAAGGTCATATCGTAGCTTTAGTGGAAAAATCCAGGTTGGGGGTGGGACTAAAACCCCTCATTATTCGCAAGCAGTAGCAACCCAACCCAATAGAGTGGAGATCCCACAAATTGGGTTCAATGTGGTAATAACAAGTTGTTAGGTGAATTGGATGACACTATGTAATTACTTTAATGCTTCATGCATCTGTGTGTCTATCCCTTGGGAAACATGTTAGTGTCATGACTGCAATTTAGTAAGAGATTAGTCTTTGAATGGTGTCAAGTCTTAGGACAAGATGTTAGCAGTACATCCTTGGAGACTCTAACTAAATGATTGATGTTGTGTCGGCCGCAACAGGAGAATTGGGTTGTTCTCTGTTATCAATCATGACATAAAATCTTATATGTGTGGCCTTAATGTATTGTTTTCTTTTCTACCATGTCTTTATTGTGTTGTTACCAACCTATATTCTTGCACCCAAGGTTCAGGTTCAAGACTTTTGTTCACCTAGTTCCTACAGGGGACACAGTTGGATAACTCAAGTAGATTCAAACCGAAAGGTATCTGCTAAAAGCACAGTATGGAGGACTGAATGGTAGAGCACACTACACATTGGACTTTGTGGGGGATTGTTAGATATATAGCTTCTACAACCATGTATATACCATGGGTTAAGCCCAATGTAGTGCAGCTAGTACATGTGAGAGAGGTAGTTTTGTCTCTAGTGCAAATGGGAAAGAAGTTTTATCCGATATTGCTCACTCCTAGAACTTTTGTGGTCCTTATATGTAGGATCATATGGGACACTAATGTTCAAGCGTCCTAGGAGGAGGGTATGCTCACCTCCTTGGTGGGTATGGTGACCACAACACACACACACGCACGCATGCGTGCCATGCCACACCTCACCTCGCCTGGCCTGGCCGGGCCGGGCTCGGGCTCGGGCTTGTGGCTTGTGGATTGTGGATTGTAGAGAATGTCTTCCATCTTTTTTTTGCACTAGGATACAACTACGTAATTAATTATCAATTTAATTAATTGTTTCTTTTCTATTCGGATTTATTAATCCTAACTGGAAAGTGTCACTTTTGCGGAATTTTTCGCAATGTGTACAAGAGCAACCGAGTGGTCGCGTCTTAATAGGAATAGGATCATTGGGGCGTGTAAGGCTAGAAATAGGCCTCCGGTCATTAGGGTTAAACACATCTTTCGAACACAAAGTTGTCAGTCGTTCGAGTGCGTGTTTGCGAATCCTAAAGCCAGAATTTGTCGCCATTCTGTGGTGTTGCGTAGAGATCTTTCTCCTAAACATAACATGTTCGTTCATCTTCTTCCTTCCAAGACACAACATGACAGGCGGTGGTTCTTGCGATTGTTGAGTTGCACTGGTAGGACAACTGGTTCGTCTGCATCGTTCGTCGTCAACACGAACGAGACGTTTCTTCTTCAGGTTCGTGACTGGGTCAACCAGAAGAACGACGCCTATTGAAAGGTGTTGATTTCTTTAAGTATATCATGTTCGTTTCTCAACGAACGACCTGGTTTGATCCTGACCTTATTTACTTTTGTTCTCCTGCATTGGTTTATTCTACATTTTTTTATCTGGATCGGCCTAAACTGTTAACCTAAATTGCACATGTCATCGTTGCATGTAACGAAGTAATTAAAAATTAATAATAAAAACCCCAGCATCCAACTTCTAAACCATATGTTCAACGTTGCCCCTATTTCTCCACAATGATCTCTTTTCGGTTGACCTTTTTTCATCATTAACATTGGTTTATTAACATGAGATATATAGCCCACTCATTTATTGGATATGATTATTTCAAAGGCTATAGAGTTCTTAAGGTAATTATGGGATGCATGTAATAAGTGCAATATGGTTTTTTGGATATATAGTCAAAGTGGCCTTCTCTTAAAGCTTTTTTGTTGTTGCAATTTTTGATTTGTCTATCATCCCAAGATATTGTGTTGGACACGCGAAAAATGGCCAAGACTACCAATACCAACAGCATGCGCCTCCTTTCAAGATCATGATTGTAAATCCCAAAATTGAGTGTGCTTATCTAGGAGCAAATACTCAGATAGGTGACCTCTCTAGATGTCTTTTCAGATGATTTGTAAGATGTCAAAATTGCACAAAGGAAACTCGTGAAGTTGTGTAAATTCTCACTGACCATTAAACAATAACTCGGTGACAAGAGCCATATATATGCCTAAGAATTTCTTAATGAATGCATTTCAAATCTCTTGGAACTCCACCATAAAGTTGATCATATAGGCATGGGAATTTCGCCTTGCTTTAAAACAACTTTGAAAAGCTTTCATGAGGTTATGGGATGGCAAAGGCCCAATTCATTCCATGGCCTCCCTTTAAACTCCTAGGGTGTCAAGATTCCCTAGTCTCACATATGAAGATCTAATTGAAAACTTGGTGACTAGAAACTAGTACCACCAAAGTTTTACTAGGATCGTGGTTGTCATGTGGTGCAACTATGTCAAAATTCATGCACACACAATAACCTATAATCTTATGTTCATCTTAAATTTGTTTTCAACATATTCCCTAATGATCTCAGCAAGGAGAGGGCAAGAAGCCACAACGCTTCTCCGTCATGCCATATCAACCAACAATTTACTATACTCAAAATATATATATGCACTAAAACATCAAGAGGCTCTAAGATCTTTAGATTAGCAACCTCATTTCTCACAACCGGATCCAAAGCTCTAGCTTCAATTTGGAAATAGTGAGGACAAGAAACAGGAGATACGCCAGCAATCAAAGAGATTAAAACCGTAATGTACTTCCAGTTCTTAAGGTGGAGTATGAAAACAATGGGGTGGATAGATCACAAGACTAATTGACTGAACCTTCGGAAATTATTATGTGTCCCTCCTTACTGACCTGTGTAGTAACTAAGAGGTTTCTCTCTCTTATTTCAAATTAAGGTCTCATTATCATTTGGTCAGTTTAGGCTCAAACAACCAATTCCGTCCACTTTTCATGAATCCTAGGAATGTACAGTTGTGATATCCTATTTCAGAGTTGACAAACCCAATCATTTCCTTAAGTTATGTGCTCAAAGTTTAACAACACAAGCTTGCAAAAACACTAAAAAATTTAAATTTGCATCAACTGCATCCGATGACTATTTATTGTTCTTAATCAAGTGAGGCCCAAGAAAACCAACAGCTTGCAAAAATGATTACAGAACAAACACATATAGGGGTGGGTCAAAAATCAAGACTCCTAACAACATTCTACTGTTTTCAAGTTTCCGTTCAGTCGTTGATCATGAATTGTGAACAACTCCTAAAAGTGAAAAATGAGCTCTCTTTCTGTCGATTTAAATAAATTAAGGCTGCATATGGTACACAGTTGTTGTGAGTTCAGTTGCCACGGGTGAACTAACCAATAATAACTTTGTATGAGTAACTCTTGTTTGGATAACAACAAATAAACTGGATTATAAGATGTTTCCTGTTTGGTACACATGTAATATTCTTCTGTCTAAACAAAGCCTATTAAATCCCACCGGTACATGTATCGAAAAAACTGTTAGAAGAATTCTGTGAGAAATTGATATCCACGGCACATTAATCTGTTCTCTTCCGCAAGGATTTTAAGCAGCACATTATCTAAAAAATATCCGGTTAACTAATCTCTGTGACAAGTTATTTATCTTCTAAACGGCATAACAAATAGCAGCAAATATGCTACACCAAGCCTGGTTATCATGCCAGCACTATACCAGTAAAACAAACGCAGCCTAAAAGGATGTTTGTGACTGGTCATCTGGGTGGGCTGTGCCCATCAGCGATTCAGCACAGTAGTAACATGCCGCACTGGGCTCAGGGCCTAACCCGGTGTTCTTATTTGCACATGGCAAACTGAGTGTTTAGAATGCAACTAAGGGCTCGTTTGGTTAGGCGTAAAACCAAAGAGATGAGTTCTGACTCCACAATTTCAAGCAGACTTTTTGTTTGGTTCAGGAGGAATGCAAATAAAATAAGGGAGGTCTACCGCGCAGCCAGCTGCAAATTTTGCAGAAAAACCTAGAATTGGTACCACACAATGTACAAAAGTAGTGTCCCACAGTTTTCTGTATCTGATTGTATTACCTGCTCCAGTCCACACCCAAAGTAGTCAAACAGTATACATGCAGATCAAACTCTTCATAGTTTGCAATACAATTGCACTGTACCAAACAAGACCTAAATGGGCACACATTTGATAGGTAGAGTATATCAAAAGATAAAATCAAAAGCCGTGAGGGAAAAGCACAATAAAACAAATAATTCACCCAGTAGAGAGAGGACTAAGCCCGCGACACACTGGCATAAGGGCAATAGAGCAAACAGCCCGCCCAAGTAAAGGACTAGGCTCACGATACAATAGATTGGAACTACAACATGATATTAATTTGATGAAATCCACACCTAGGCCTACATGACAGCAAGTGAAAAGCCGACTAACCAGATGGAAAAATGATTTTCCCTTGCCCTTAGATAGGATTTTGTTCGATATTCACGTGAAATCAAATCCCAAACAATTCAACAAGAAAACTGGACAGATGGTTCGACGCAAGAGATCCTAAGCTGTGAACAATATCTAATGAGTATCCTTGAACCCGCACTTCTTAGTGGAGTTTTTGCTTGGCACTAGCCATATTATGGTTCGGTAGTAAAGGGGCATGTCACCCTTCTTTTCGCAATTGTTTCACTGGCATTTCGTTATGAGCCATGAATCCAAGAACTGCACGTTTTTTGCCTTCAGCACCATTCTGGATCATTATCAAGACTTCTCTATCCAACAACTGCAATTTTTTTGGGCCCTATAAGCTCATCTTCTCAAATCATTTCCTCCATCTTGAAGAAGCTTGAGAAGTGGTGGATGACAAAGAAGCTAAAGATCTAGCAAATAGATTGCGGCGATGTCGGAGGCGCTGCTTATCGGGAAGTGGTACACCACAACAAAACGTAAGTTAGAAGCATATGGTTCTGACCCCCCACAAGTGCAGCGTCAGTAAGCATTTTCAATATAGAAGGCTAAAGCCACAGTTCATCGATACCGAAGTTGATCCAGTGCATTTTTCAGTGTGCTGGCTACATCAAGAGTTCTCCTGCTTGCGTCATCTTTGGGACAAGGTTCATTCACTTCTTCAACCGCACATGCTGCAGAAGTGATACGTATATGTGAGTCTTGATTACAAAGCTTACTCAAATTCTGTCGGAACTGCTCTGCTCTCTCTGTATCTTTCCTCTCTTCAAAGTACCTTGACAAAGAGTCAATCACTGATTGGTTTATTTTCCACCCTTCCGTCTTGGGAACTGCTGCCTCAAAATACTTGAGAGCAAGGTCTATGTCCTCACTTTTCAAGTAAAAGTTTATGAACAATTCATGGGACCGCTTATCAGGTTCCACGCCTTTCCTTATAGCTTCATCTAGAAGTAATTCAGCTTCCTTTCTCATACCCTTTCTCAAGTAGGCTCCAATCATCACGTTTACCAATCTCATGTCATATGTCACATAGCTAGAATCCCACACATTGAAGTGCAGCTCCAGTGCATCAAAAGCATCCATGGCATTAAGTGCTCGCAAAAGGGTAATGTAGCTCATGTTGGTAGGTTTCATTGAGTCCTTCAAAGTGTTCCATACCCTAAGGATCTCGTCCAGATTGCCCAAGCGTGCAAATAGACTAATGAGGTGATGGTAAGCTTCTCTATCCATTTTGTCCATCATCTCTTCAACTCTTTTAAGAGCAGACTCTGCTTTTTCTGTATCACCAGAGTTTATGTACATGGATGCCAGATTGCTGTATATCGGCCAGTTTAGGGAAAAACTGTCAGATTTTGCAACTCGCATGACTTTCTCAGCAGATTCAATATCACCCTTAGACGCATAATTAGTGATAATTATATTATAAGTGTGAGAATTCTTAGGAATGTTCTTTACCTGCATCTCTGACACCAAAGTGGCCAGCTTTTCTGGCTGTCCGATGCTCACATAAAGGTTCATCATGTTGTTGTAAGCTATAGCATTAGACCCAAATTTCAATTCTTTCATTTTTTCAAAAAGTGTGATTGCCTTCTCCGTAGCTTTCTCTTTGCAGTAGATATGTAGCAAAGATCCATAAGTCATATCATTTCTAGCAGCTTCTGGAAGATTATTGAAATACTTCTCCGCAGAATCAACTCCGTTAACTTTTGATACTAGATCCAGACGTAAAGCATGATTAGTATAGGACATATTCATGCCCCTGGAGTCCATCCATTCCATCAACTGCATAGAGAGAAACAGTACTGTTATCGGTTCCCATTACATGACTGAATGAGATACTATTCAAAAACCTAGCGAACTGAGTGGCAGTTGTGGATATGTATACCAGCACAAGAATCAAAAAATACAGTAAGCTATTAGAAGCATCATTCTAAATGCTGAAATAAATGTGGCAAAAGCATTATGATTAATGAGGATTTGGTGCAATGACTCATTTGTATTTCATCTAACCACGTGTGGTCACATAAAAAGAATTTAGGGGAAGTGTTCAGGAAACCAGAACAGTGGTTACAGGAGAAAAACAAAATTGATAACTTTTGAGAAATATGTTTAAAGTTGATTATGGGCCCTTTTTATATGTCCTGTGGTATAATATCGAAGTGATATACAGAAATCAATACTAATTCAAACTAGCTCAGGTCTTGAAGGAACCTTTACAGCATATAATGGGACATTCAGCTGGGTAAACGCCTAATTGACATACAGAAATCATACCAACTCAAACTAGCTCATGTCTTGATGGAACCTGTACACAAAATAATGGGGGACATTTGACTAGGTAGACGCCTTAGTGGTCATTTACATTAGGTTTAGACTGCAGACTGTATCATGCAGTTTGATGTTTTAGATTCAAGTCAGATACCATAAATTGTAGAAAGGCATAAAGCTATTTTGAATTCGATTTCCAAGACCAACTCATTTGTGAAAAATGTAATATGGTTTTAGTTAAGGACAACCTTGGAGCATTTGTCTGTATCCCAAGTTTAGCCTTCAGACTATATGGTAAGTATGCATTTGTGCAAGCGGAATTTAGAATTAAGATCAATGGTTCAAAGACAGCTTGTGTAATAAGAATAACAATAACAATAATAACAACTACAACAACAATACAACAACAACAGAACGATCTCAGCCACTTGGAGTTAAGATTATCAAAAAGGGCAAGAAGTAAATTCTGGAATATGAAGTTTGTTTGGAACAATTTTAGTTAAATAAATAGCATGTCCATGATGTGTGCATGAAGGTCGGTAGCAAAGAGACAGTTCTTATACATGAATTAAGAGATATGCAGTTGTTCATGAGTGAATCAACTCCCGCACAGAAGTGAGCTGTAAATCTGTGCAAGCCTTACACCGTGATTATGACTCTAACTATGATAGATTTCATAGTTGTTGGAGCATACACCAAGGTACAAACTTCTTCATTTGATGTGCCTGTGTATGTTTATGTTTTATGTACATCTAGTGCGGCTTTAGATGCGCACAGACGTACAACTCCCTCACAAGAGAAAAACTTGTCCTTGTCAAAAAAAAAATAGAATAATAATTCATGAAATGTCACAAAAAATGAATAAACGTGAGAAACTTTAAATTAGCCAACCTATCATTTTAATTAGCCAGATTATCCGGCTCGCCAGAATGTTTTTTGCTGCTATGCTAACTGCCTAGCAGCAGACCATTGAACATTAGTGGTTTAATGCGTCATTTTTTACAGCTTGTTAGCCCAAAAAAGTGTCATATTTTAATGTCTTTATATCCGAAAAGAATTGAAGACTCACGATTATCTGACATTTCAAAAAGAAGGATCTCCCAGGGCTGTTCCTGTAGATTTAGATGGCTTTACAGTTGTGCTCAATGGTTTTACATTGGGAAGCATAGACACTTTCCAGAGGCTGCCGTGTAGTGCCACACACGTGTCCCACACGAACACGCCATGGAAACTCGGTGGACAGTGTCCTATAGGAAAAAATCTCTACATATGTGTAAGGAAGACGAATTGAGGGACGGAGGAGGGAATAGGATGGAAGTGATGTGGGAGTCAAGGAATAATAGGCCTTGGGCAGAGAGTGAGAGAGGGCGCACCTTAGGAGGAAGGAGAAAGGATGATAGAGGCCAGTATACGGTGGGTTGGGGGCGGGGGGCTGAAAAAGAAGACACAAAGGAAAGGTGGGAGGGAGAGTGAAATTGTTGAAAAAGGAGAAAAAACTAACTTGAAAGAAGAAGGAAGAAAACACCATTTGCAGGAGTCGTCAAAGCTTCCTAGAGTTGCCGCCGCCACTACTAGAGAAGCCAACAGGGTGATGAAGCAAATGTCGCCTGCTTGAGGTGACCCTTCTGATGCCACAACCCCCTGTTGGTGATGGAGGTACTACCGCCTACTTGTGGCAATCCTTTCGTCAATGGGGTTGGGGGGCTTCTGTCGTTGATGGGTGAGTGAAGAGAAGGGCTAGAGCGTAGAGAGAGGGTTTATGGGGTGTCGGGTTTAGCGGGAATGAGAAAAGGAGAAACAAGTTTACGGGGTGAGCCGCATATGGCCCAAGGGATGGAGCCATTAAAACACAAATTTTCAAGAAAAAATGTGAAAATGGACAAAGAAAATAAAGAAAATGTGAAAAAACATGAACGAACGCGAGAAATCGTTAAATAGCAGTGAATGTCGTATAAAGCGCTCATAACATTCAATGAGCTACAAATCGCAAAAAATGACAATTTTTCAAAAAAGTTGCCAATATTTGTTACTATGGTGGACATGCCCCAAGTGTGTCTCCCCTTTCTTTTTGTTAGGGACAGAACACGGCCCGGACACAGCTAGAACAAGACCCAGTCCTAATTAAGAAAAGGAAAAGACCTTGTTGTACACAAACTCCTTCCTCACCACTCCCGAAACCTATGTCTCCTCTAATTGATCATGTCACCACCTAAACAACCTCTCCTCTTCCTCCAGCCTTTGTTGTTAGCCTCTCGTCTTTCTCCACAAGTTGTTGCCAACCTCTCCTCTTCCTCCACCTGCTACCATCGACCTCTCCTCCATCACTTGTCGCCACAAGCTTGCTCAATAGCCATATTGTCCTTTCCAGCAAGAGTTGCAATAAGCACCAATCTGTCTCCTCTACCATAAGCAGGAGTTGCAAGCAGACACAGCCAGTCTCCTTCGAAAGAAGTGACACATATGCGGCAATCTTCATCAATCGTTGTTGTTGACCTATAATAGTAGATGAACTGTAGCATTCTCCTCCCCAAAAGGAGACAAGCCACAACAAGAAGTAAATCTCATACTCCTGCTCCCCTGCCCCTTTGTATTCATCCCCCTTTGTCCAACCTGTTAGAAAATAAAGGACGGCTAATCGATATACTGGTAAGAGGGATCCCCTCCTTATATAGGAGAAGGGGGAAGCATACAAACTTTAGACTAAACCATAATGGGCCAAGACACACTTGGGCCCATAATACAAAGAGACTAAATAACATAAGTAAAAAGACTCTAACACTGCCCCTCAAGCTGAAGCTTGGGAGAATCTCAAGTCAGCTTGCAAACAGAGAGGCAGACTAAAAACAAAGACAAAATAAAATGATAAACCGAGCTCATACAAAAAAAATTCTCCCCCTCAATATTACAATTAAGCGCTCAAATACTCAAACACTCCCCCTCAAGTAGACACTCCATAGTAGGCAAGCAGGTCACAAAAGCTTCTCAATCATAATGGTGTTATCCAGAGCAAAGGTAAGCAGCAAAGCATCATGGTCTTCGTCGCAGTCACTAACGTCACAGCCCAGAGAATGTTGGGTCACATCCATAGAATTAAATGTCCGATTTCGCTGTCGTGTCCGATGGCCCAGAAACAGAAATTTTTCAAAATTTTGCACGAAATTTCGATATTTACGGCCCTAACGATTTCGACGCCAAAGACTGTATGAAAATTTACCAGGACAATCTAAACGCCAAGATCTACTCAAATATGCAATAATATTTCATATTGGATATGTGGGGTGGGGGGTCTCGCACATTTGTAAGTGAAGGAAGCTGAACAATTTCAACAGTATTTCGATGGCAATTTCGATGACAAAATGAAGGAATTAGATTATGAAATTTTGCATACACAATGTTTAGACAAAGATACAGTAGATTATATATTAAAGTTATATGTTTAAAGGTTAGGGTGGGATCCATGTCTTGATGAGTGAGTGCACAAATGATCAGAAATGGCAAGTCTGCTAGACAGTTGACTGTTAAAAACTTCAAGTTACAGCTTAGAATGTATAACTTACACAAGTTACAAAGTTATGAACTACAAGTTGTATAAGTCTAGTGTTCGCATTTAACTAGGTTACATGGGACATTTATACATAGATCCAAGAAAGAACTTTGTTATTTTCGAAGTATTTCTCCATAGAAGTGTAGAAATTGATGAATGTAATGTATAGATGGTCTAGAGATAGCAGAAACATGCCTTAGAATTAAGGAAAATAGGCTTTAGATGCAAGAGATTCAAAAACAATTGCCAAAATACCCAAGATGTAGTATTAGCAGCCTTGGGAACAGATTTCTCGAAATTTAAGTTGTGTTTCTGTACTATTTTGCGAAATTACGGCCCAAATTGGCCTTTTTGCTGTGAAATTTCACCCTATTTTGCGAAATTTCGCACCTAGGGTTAAAATTTTTGCGAAATTACGTCCCATTCCCTGCATTTTGTGTCTGATCATAGGTTTCGATGTCCGATTGAAAAAAAACAAAATTTCAAGCGAAATTTCACAATTTTGATCGAAATTTTATTCCATGGTCACATTAGCAGTAGTAGTCAACCTGTAAACAGAGCACGAACGAACCAGAGAGTGTTGGATCACATTAGTAGAAAGTCAACATGCACACAAAGCATGGACAAGTAGAGAGTCAACGTATGCAAAGCACGGACAAGCCAGAGAGTGTTGCTTCACAGTAGAAAAGTCCAGAGAGTACTGGCTCACAAAGTCCAGACAGTGTTGGTTCACAGTAGTAGTCAACGTGCAAAGAACGCACGGACAAGGAAAGAGTCAACATGCGCAAAGCATGGAAAATGCCAGATGGCAAATAAAGTAGAGTCAACGTAGCCAGATAGAAGACCATCAGCTTGAAAAAGCAAGCAGTAGACATGAAAGGTCCAGATAGTAAGTTCTCCAAGAGGCATATAATCAGCAAAAGACTTTTCGTATGCAAATAGCAATAGTAGAAGTCCACAAACTCTTCAAGAAGAACATAAAGATCCACAAATATAGAACAGTAAGAAAATCCTCATAGATAGAAGCAAAAGTTTTCTCTCTTCATCTTATCTCCCCTCTATTTCTCCCCCTTACACCAACCACGGAAAGAACCAAGAGTGGTTGGGGTGGACAATGATAAAGAAACACCCCAGAAAAAAAAAACAAGTTGTAGCATTGTTGGGGGGTTTGAGGGGTGCGGGCCCCAATTAGGAGGTCTTGCTGCCCTTAGTGGGCAGGAGTTGAGGGGAGGCCGCCCTTCGCAGGGGTTCGGGGGCAGAGCCCCCGGGAAAAAAGGTCTAAAATGATTTTTTAGAAGAAAATCGAGCATAAATCTTCATAGACTCCATTGAATAGAAATAGATGTGTAGACATGAACGTAAGGCAAAGTATGCCTAAATTAGTTAATGCCACCATGACCTGCAAGGTTAAAGTAGAACAAATTGATTCCACACTCTTATTTTGTCATCCCAAATACACACAACGCAACCATAGTTTTCTCTGCTAAACATTCAGTCAAAGTAATGGAAAATATTGGACCTAAGTACCAACAATATGTTATTCAATTAGTACCAACAATAAGACTTACTAGTAGAAGTTTCTTGCGTGGTTGAGCAGCCAATTTTCAGGCTTAAGGACCATGTGTGGCTCCGTATGAGTTGCAAAAGTCATCGTCAGGATGACTTTTCGTGATACTTAGATGGATCTAGGAAAGGAATTGTAGCGTGTGGCTTTTCTTCACATGGTGGGCAACGATTTGCAGGAGAGTTGAAATCAGCGTGCTCATCCTCTGTTAATGCTAGTCGGTGCACATGAAGAGAGACGGGCACTTCCACATACGTGTAACAAAACAAGTTTATTACTTGTAGTCAAAAAAGTTCAAACATGATTGATAATTCATACCAGCTGCAATAAAATAATTGGTAATAAAAGAAAAGAAAGTGATAGTGGAAGAAAGATGAATCTAGTCAAATAATCCCTCATACTCTCAGAGTATAGATGTCGTCCGTGTGGAACATGAAGAAAAATTATTTTAACTGTTATGCTTTGACCGTTGTACCGGTGGCTGCAAATATGATTTCTTTTACATGTTAGACGTCGTCTCACAGTAGGGAAGGGGGGAGCCGAGCTAGTATTTCTCGCGGGCAAAACTAATAGCTAGTATTGCAGACAGAAGATATTATGATGGCAGAAAGGGGATGTCCGTTGCACTGGATAGGTAAGGAAAGGCAAAAGGCAATAAGTTGTATTACAGATCGCGAGGGTGAGAAGGGGGATTTTTAGATGAGACCTCTTAATAAAGCAAAGTGGATCAACCTACGTATGTGCTTGGCGGAAACAAAGTGGGCTTCGTGCACCACAGATCGCATGGTATCGATGTTAGATCTCACGCAGTTTGGTAGCAGGTGTATTAAAGATTGGGTGTTGAAAAAAATAAGAAGGGAGGAGATGATCATGGAGGTCTAAAAGACGCCTGGCGGGCAGCCAAGCCAAGAATAGACAGTTTCCGCCTGCAAGCAAAGGCACCCTACTTTGTTGTAAAAGGTTAGGTTATGGATGTATGCTCTGATACCATGTTAGAGAATAAAGGACGGCTAATCGATATACTGATAAGAGGGATCCCCCTCCTTATATAGAAGGGGGAAGCATAGAGAGTTTAACTAAACCCTGATGATGATGATGATGATGTTGATAATGACAAATCACTACACTACAAGTAGGTGTATAACATTACTGACTGGGTGCATTCAGATTCGATGCATTGCAGTTGTAATTTGACATATAGCATAAAAAACAGAGTCCACACAGTTGTAATTTGCACTTACAAGTAGGCAAATTCCAGTACAAACTGAGCTCATCGTGTTAACAATAGGTGCATTTCACTCAAATGTGGGCATATTGCTAGTAGAAGTAGGCACATTATGCTCAAATGTGGATGTATCACTATCAGAAATAGGCGTATTCCACATTTTAATGGAATGCACCCACTTCTACTAGTAATAAGTCCACATTTGATTGGAATACGTCAACTTCTACTAGCAATGCACCCACATTTGAGTGGAATGTGCCTATTACTAGCAATATACCCACATTTTAATGGATGTATTGCTAGCAGAAGTGGGCACATTCCACACAAATGTGAGTGCATTGTTAGTAGAAGTGGATGCATTCCATTAAAATGTGGGTGTGTTACTAGTAGAAGTGGGCGTATTCCACCCATGAGAATTTGTTCAAAGGAACAATGAAACCGTGTGGAAGCATACACTTGGAGTTTCACTATTGACCCTTCCTATGGCACTGGTGCTTCATTCGGTTTAAGTATAAAAAGGGATTTACTCCGAATGGGTTCAAGGCTACTACTGGCAGGTCGTACATTGGACAAGACACCCTTGGAGATCCCTATTCTATGAGTGTAACCCAAGAGTCAGGGTCTATGTGAGTTGGGCATACTCACTAGAGCACTCCATGAAACAAGATTCTTACGAAGGCCTTTTATGCGCACACCATGTCTCTCAGAACGAAAATGAGTCATTCTAGCCAATGGTTTAAAACCATAAGCTACCAATGATAAAAATACATTAATGTCAAAAAAAATTGTTATTTATTAATTTTAGATATTTAATGGAACATATGGGAAATGTTGTATTCTTGTTCCAGAAAATCAATATACAGCCATCGACTTTGTCCCATTTGGCTTGTCTTGGAACAATAGAAGTCATAATAAAGGAGAGTGCTCCTCAAAGCCATTAGACCTCTCAAGGAAATGGGAATGTAAGGCTGATTGGATTGCTATGTCTGCTCTCCTTTGAGAGACGCAGTACGGACAGATAGAAAAGAAAAATCCATTAGACAGAGACAAATCCAAGTTTCAATTTTTCCCTGACTGATCACTCCAGCATCCTGTCTTACCACCCTTCAAGTTTTTGCTCATCCACTGAACTCACATTCTCCTATTTGTTGACGTTCTTACAGTGATGGTGCTCCATGATGTCCCTGTTTTATTCTATGACAAAGGGTCACCAAAAGAATTTGACGCGGTCCAATCACTTGTACTGAGTGGTTGTACTAGAATTGCGATGGTTGAATCTTGAAGACAGACTACTGGAAAATTTCATGATAGGATTTATTGAGTGCATGACCTTTTTGGGTCTACCTATCAATTAAAGTTAAAAAAAATCATCCAATATGATTTTGATGGAGACCATAATGTGGAATTCTTATTATGTCCAAAAATTTAACAATTATTTCTATTTCAGTATCCCCAACAACCAAACATATATCTGGAGATTGATTCTAGAATACAATCTCATATGAGTATGTTTGGAAACCAAAAATGCCTATGTACCACGTCATGTGCAGTAGTGAGTCAAGTCACAACCTATGTTATAAGAGACGACATACTTTATAATTGAACTATCGGTTAAAAACTTCTATCAAATAGTTAAACATACTTAACTACTGCTGATGCATGTATAGTAAAAGACCTGGTGTTCTTTATAATACATTAATCATACGTAGATCCAACGATGACGAGACCAATATCGTGAGCTCGTCGATTTTGTGAATTGACTTGCCCTTTATATACATGAAAATTAGACGATGGCGACGATAGAAAATAAGTGAGGGAATG
Organism: Alisma plantago-aquatica; assembly: GCA_963693085.1. Lineage (NCBI taxonomy): Eukaryota > Viridiplantae > Streptophyta > Magnoliopsida > Alismatales > Alismataceae > Alisma > Alisma plantago-aquatica. Next base: position 1,168,110,307 of record OY856409.1, on the reverse strand, counting down.
ACAAAATAAAGAAGAAACAATGCAAGCCACATTCACAATCTTTCTAAATAAACACTTAAAACGGGAATGAGATGGTTGGGAAAGAAGAGTGTTAATTGCGTGATTGGTTATTTCAAACAAATTAATGTTCACATTTAGTACATGAAGTGGAGGGGGTGGGTCGCGTCAAGTATTATACTAACTGATATAAGTAGTGGTAGTACATATGAGGTGGTGTAAAGGACTAACCAATTAATTGTAACAGTTTCTTGCTCAGAACATGTCTTTTCAAGTGCGAAGCGTATATCACATAGTCGCCGCAGCGTGTAAGGAAGAAAACAATTGGTAAGGAGTGAAGGCTTGGATACTCGCATTCTAATATGTTTCGCATAGGATTGGCACCCTATATTCATATATATATATATATATAGGGTATATATTCACTGTCAGCGCGGGTAACTATTTTTTGTTACTTGTGGATCTATTTTGTAATAGGAAGGCACCTGATTGTAATGAGACGACCAAAAATTGTAATAAAAAGACTCGTTTTGTAAATACAGCGTGAAATTTTTATGCTCCCACTGAAAACACAGTAAAAATGATATTTATGACAGCAGTTTACGTAGTATTACGAAACGAGTCTTTGTATTACAATTTTGGTCATCTCATTACAACGTTGGTTGTCTCATTACAAATATGTGCCTTCCTATTACAAAACAGATGCACGGGTAACTAATCTTAGTTGCCCGCACAGGTAGTGAATGAATGGCCATATATATATATATATATATATATATATATATATATATAGAGAGAGAGAGAGAGAGTCAGGCTAGAATACACTCGAGTGTATTCCGAGCAGAATACACTCGAGTGTATTCCGAGCAGAATACACTCGAGTGTATTCCGAGCAGAATACACTCAAGTTGTTTTTCATGATGCAATATTTTTTTCAAAAATCTAATCCATTGATCTTCTTAATCATCTTGTGAATAACTCATATAAAAAATTTGAGCACATTTGGACATTTATAGTTCATGTTATAAAGACCGCAAAAATTATGCATTTCAAATTAGTTTTGTGCGTCGATTTTGTTGCCCTCGGATGAGTGATTTACACTCATCCAAATGGGCTCAAAATTTGTATGTAGCCTAGTCATAGTATGACGGTGAAGATCAAAGGTTTACATCTTGCAAAAAATAGTCTTGATATGCAAACACACTTGAGTGTATCCGTGCGATCTGTACACTCGAGTGTATTCTAGCCTGACTATATATATATATATAGAGAGAGAGAGAGAGAGCGAGAGAGAGAGAGAGAGAGAGATAGTCAGGCTAGAATACACTCGAGTGTACAGATCGCACGGATACACTCAAGTGTGTTTGCATATCAAGACTATTTTTTGCAATATAGGCTACATACAAATTTTGAGCCCATTTGGATGAGGGTAAGTCACTCATCCAAGGGCTACTAAACGACGCGCGAAACTAATTTGGAATGCATAATTTTTGCGGTCTTTATAACATGACCTATAAATGTCCAAATGTGCTCAAATTTTGCGTATGAGCTATTCACAAGATGTTTAAGAAGATCAACGGATTAGATTTTTGAAAAAAACATTGCATCATGAAAAGCTACTTGAGTGTATTCTGCTCTGAATACACTCGAGTTTATTCTAGCCTGACTCTATATATATATATATATATATATATATATATATATATATATATATATATAGAGAGAGAGAGAGAGAGAGAGAGAGTCAGGCTAGAATACACTCGAGTGTACAGATCGCACAAATACACTCGTGTGTTTGCATATCAAGACTATTTTTTGGAAAATGTAAAGCATTCTTCACCGTTATACTATAACTAGGCTACATACAAATTTTGAGCCCATTTGGATGAGTGTAAGTCACTCATCCAAGGGCAACAAAATCGACGAGTGAAACTAATTTGAAATGCATAATTTTTGCGGTCTTTATAACACGACCTATAAATGTCCAATTATGCTCAAATTTTGCATATGAGCTATTCACAAGATGTTTAAGAAGATCAATGGATTAGATTTTTGAAAAAAAATATTGCATCATGAAAAACTACTTGAGTGTATTCTGCTTCGAATACACTCGAGTGTATTCTAGCCTGACTCTCTCTCTCTCTCTCTCTATATATATATATAGAGAGAGAGAGAGAGAAGCTGGAATACACTCGAGTGTACCGGAGACGCCATACACCTCAGTCATTTTCCATCATGGAGCAATTATTTTGGAAATCTTAACTGCTGATCTTCTTAAATATCTTAAGAACATACTACATAGTAAATTTCACCGCATTCGGACACTTATAGGTCATGCATCTAAAGGGGGGGGGAGGGGGATCATGCATTTCAAATTAGTTTTATGCGTCGATTTTGTTGTCCTAGGATGAGTGACTTATACTCTTCCAAATGGGCTCAAATTTTGTATGTGACCTATTATTATTGTAACCATGAAGATTAATAGATTAGATTTTGCAAAAACATGATCTACATAGTCAAACATCATTGGGGTGTACGGTGTGATCTGCACACTCGAGTGTATTCTAGCCTGATTCTCTCTCTCTCTCTATATATATATATATATATATATTGAGTGTGTGCAGTATATTGCAATAGATGTATAGATATGTATTTATGTGTAGTATATGTGTACATATATCATATATGTGTGTAAGATAGATATATATATCCTCTGATTTCCCATCTTTTTCCCGCATCGTTGACCGTATTATAACCATATATTGACCGCTTTTTACCCGAATTTCCCGCATAATTCCCGAATCCCAAATTTTCTAGCTCGATGGAACGTATTCCGAACACCAAATTTGTGACTATGGTCCTACCCATTTCTATACTTAACCTTCTTCCTTAACATTTTACCTGTGAATTCCTCCCCATCCTCTTCTTCCTTCACCTCCAAAAGAGCATCATGTTCCTCCTCCACAGCCACTAGTAACACCAATACCACCAGCAACGTTTTCCTCCACTCCTCTTCCTCCTCCAGCGCTAACACCTAATTTTTCTCCTCAACCTCCTCTTATTCTACAAATAACAGCACATCTCCCCTCCCCCTCTTTTTCCGTCACCAGTATCTATGTTCTATTTCTCCTCCACCACCACTACTACCAGCAGCAGTCATAGTCACAATATACTACGACTTTTGAAAAAGTCACATTTAAAAACACGGATTTTTCCCTAAATGTACGAAACGGCCAAATAAATCCCAATTCCCGAATACTATGTTTTATTCTTGTATTATTCATGTTTAATGTTTTTCCCGTTTTATATGTTCTTTTCCCGTATTATACTGATTAAGACTCTAACTTAGTTTGAGTGCATATATATGTGTATGTGTATGTAAACGCATATATTTGTGTATGTATATATAATATGTATATGTATGTAATAGTTATAGATATGTGTACGTCAATATATATGTACATATATATGTGCAAAACATATATATACATGTAAGATGTATGCAATATATGTTTATATCCTCCGATTTTTCCGACTTTTTCCTGAATCGTTCACCGTATTTTTACCGTATGTTGACCGCTTTTTACCTGAATTTCCCGCATAATTGACGAATTCTGAATTTTTCAACTCAGTCGAACATATCCCGAATACCAGATTTGTGACTTTGGCAGCAGCTCCCTCTTCCCCCTCTTCTTCCTTATCCTCCACCTCCATCATTGTTTTGCTCTCCTATTCTATATATAACAAGATACATGCTCCTCATCTTTCTCTATTGTCAACTACCATGACTACTTTATTATGTCCAAATTCTAGATGTGCAATATATTTTACTGTTAATTCAGACGTGGGTGTTTAACTCAGATTATTATTTGTGAATAAATGCTTATTAGTTTGACTGCTATTTTGATTATAATGTGGGCTTGTTTGATAGTATGCCTTTAATGGCTAGGTTTCCAGATGCATGCAATGTAAGCTTGGATGCACATTTGAAATTAAATATAACCATGGATGATATGGCTTGTGTTTGAATGTAATATACATGAATATACATATATATATTTGTCGTGTTTGTGTCGTATGTTTCATAAAGTCGTCGTATCATGTGTTTGTGTCCATGTTCATGCTTCGTAGGATACACCTTCAAGCTAGGTTGGATTTAGAGGACCAAGGACGTAGTGTTCTTGTGTTATAACTGTTAGAATAAAAGAGTTAGTAGTATTTCTTTATTTGTCTTTTACTTTCTGTTAAGTCCATTTTATTAGGTGGACTCTTTATGTAGTTTTCCCTTTTTCTCATCAAGTATAGGAGCAGATCTGAATCGGATCTTACGCTATGTGTTTCCATACGTAACATGGTACCGGAGCATTTACGGTGTCTCGTATAGGGAACCCCAAAAGCGACGGTTACGGCTCTCCCTAGGCCAGCGGCTACCATTGTCTAGCAATCTCCTCCCCTCAGACCAGGCTCTGCGGCCAAGTAGAGTCAGCGGCTAGGTGGAGCAGCAGTGTGTCACGGCGGCGGAAAGCATCGAGTGTTGATCTCTCCAACCACGGTAGTGACATCGGCTGATCTCAGTCATCCAGGCGTAGGAGAAGCTTGATGCAAAGCATGTTCCCTGTAACGTAGCAGTGTTTTGTTCCATGTGACGTGTAAAAGCAACGTTAGTTTTTGGAACAGTCCCCTCGTCTCCGGTCTCCCTGACCACAGACTTCCCCTGTGTGGTTGAGTGCATATGTTACTAGTGGATTGTTGATGCATGAGTTTTGCATCATATTTCTCTTACGCCGGTGTTGATTCTCATCCTTGTTTCTGTGTGATGGCGCTTATATCTGTCCAGTTTATTTGTTGATCATGTTTATTTAGCCTTTGCACTATGGTGAAGAAGAGTGAATCAAGCAATGTTATTCCCACACAGAATTATTTGTTGTGGATGAATGCAATCTATGCTATTTTAGAGTCACGAGAAAGTGAAGTACATGGAAGTAGAACCCCTTGTTCAAACCGATCGTTCCTACACTGAATGGAGGAAGAACAACGGCCCTGTAAAGTCTTGGTTATGGAACAGTATGGATTCATCCATCACTACAAGATTCGTGCTTTTATTCTTCTGCTAAACAAGTTTGGGACGTTGCAAAGAACCATTTTTTACACGAAAAGAATGCCCTTCGCCTCTACTTAGTTTACGCTACGTTGTTTGCAGAGAAGCGGGACAACAAATCTCTTGATGACTAGTTTAGCTCCATTCAATCTATAGCGCGGGAGTTGAGTTTTTATCAACCTTTAAAAAAAGATGACAGATGAAAGAGCGAGATGACTTAGTGACTGCACGTTTTCATTCTGGATTAGATCATGTGTTCAATGCAGCAAGGAGTGTGATCCTTGCCATTGACAAACTTCCTAGTCTTGAGAAGGCATATACATGGATATAACAAGCCTCTTTTGAACCTAATCCTATTGTTGCAGGATCAGCAGTCATTTGTGAAGCTCATACGTCACTAGCAGCTATTGCTCGAGGAGGTGGATGTGGCACAAGTCGTTGAAGAGGAAGCCGATACAAGTGTACTTTCTGTGGTCGACTGGGGCACAACGTGGACAGGTGCTATTAGAAACATGGGCGTCCTTCTACTATTATAGGCTCTTCTGGTGCTGCACATTATGCTTAGTCATCTAATGTTACTGCTACAAGGACACAATTTGATGTGACCGTATCAAAGGAAGAATATGACCGTCTTGTTCAGGCGGCTTAGAGTGTATCGGTTAATTCTTCTTCTCTTTCTTCAAGTAGAGCTGCCAAGTTAGTGTCTACTAAAGGTAATCATGTCACTTCCATCCTGACAACGCACTCGTCAACCCTTGGGTGGTAGATTTTGGAGCTTCACAACATATGACGGGTATGAAGTCTTTGTTGAAAACTTATGATACCCATATACCACATACCTCTGTTACACTCGTTGATGGCTCTGTTAGGCATGTTCAGGAGTGTGGGATTGTTCGTCCATCCTCTTCCTTTACTTTAGATCTCGTTCATTATGTTCCTAATTTTCCGTTCAACCTTATGTCTGTTTCAAAATTGGTTGATTCTTTACATTGTTGGGTAATGTTTGGTCCTTCATGTTTTGTTCTACAGGATCTCAAGAGTTTGAAGACGATTGGTGGGGGGCCTAGGAAAGGTGATCGCTAATTTTTCCAACGGTGATCATCCAGTTCGTCAGATACCTACAGCCTTCCTTGGTATCTCCCCTTTGCAATGCCATTGCCGTTATGGCCATCCGTCTCTAGATATTCTCAAGAAGTTGGAGCCTAGTTTATCTTCTCTTTCATCAATTGAGTGTCAGTCGTGTCAGTTGGGAAAGCAGCATAGGTATCTTATCCTGGTTGTGTCATTAAACGCGTTGAGCGCCCTTTCAAATTATTCATAGTGATGCCTGGGTCCTGTTAAAGAAACCAGTTATAATGGATATCAGTATTTTGTGTCATTTATTGGTAATTTTTCTAGTATGACATCGGTGTATCTCACGAAGTCTAGAGAGGATGTTGTATCCATCTTGAAAATTTTCTATCAATTCATAAAAGTTAAGTTTGATTGCTCCAACAAAGTGTTTTGTTCTGACAATGCTTAATAGTATGTTCAAAAGGTTGTCTCTGATTTCTGTAATTCGACTGCATGATTCACCAAACTTCTTGAGCTCATACGCCACAGCAAAATGGGGTAGTTGAGCGTAAGAATCGCCATCTTCTTTTTATTGCTAGGACATTGATGTTTCAGTCTCATGTTCCTAAAAGGTTTTGGTCTGATGCAGTTCTTACTGCATGTTTTTCGATTAATTGTCAACCTTCATACGTTCTTCAAGGTGTCACACCTTTCTCTATTTTGCATCCTCATGATGTTCCTTTTCTTATTCCTTTAAATATTTTTGGATGCACTGCTTTCGCTCATAATTTTGATCCTAAAGCAGATAAATTGTCTCCTAAGTCTGATAAAACTCTCATTCTGGGTTACTCCAGTACCCAAAAAGGGTACAAATGTTATTCACCCTCCTTATGTCGCGTTTTTGTCTCAGCGGATGTCACCTTTCATGAGTCTACTCCTTACTTTTGTGATGATGCCACACGTCAGAGGGAGACACCAGCCGCCACCATGAGTGAGGAGAGAGATTTTTCCTTATCCAGAGAGCCACCCTTACCCATTGTGAGCGAAGAGAGCATGTTTTTCCAGGAGAGACTCAGAACTGCATTCCACTTCCACTATCCAAACCTTTCCCCCGGTTTACTCTAGACGAGTTGTACGAGATCCAGAGGAAGTAGCGACATTAGTCCCAATGGCGGGACCATCTTCGCCTGATACTCCAGAGGTCATGATTGTTCTTCTGTGACTCTTAACGATAATCTTGCTATAGACTTAGATGTTTCTATTGTTGCTCGTAAGGGTAAGCGTTCTTGTACCATTTGACACCTTGTATCTTGTCTGTTGCCTAGCAAATTTGTCTCATTCTGCTCGTTCATTTGCTCTAGCTCTTGATTCTATCAATATTCCCAACTCTTGTATGTAGCTTTGCAAGATAAAGGATGGACTAAGGCGATGGATCTTAAAATTGAAGCCTTGCGTCAAAATGATACTTGGGAGTTGGTTGACTTGCCTCCTGGTAAGTGTATTGTTGGCTTTCGTTGGGTATACATGGTGAAACAAAAACATGACGATAGTATTGACAGACTAAAAGCACGCCTTGTTGCCAAAGGCTATACACAGACATATGGTGTTGATTTCTTTGAGACCTTCTCACCAATTGCTCGCTTGAACTCTGTAAGGATTATTATTTTATTGCTACTCACTTTGATTGGCCCTTATATCAGCTTGATGTGAAAAATGCCTTTCTTCATGGTGATTTATTAGAGGAGGTTTACATGGAGCAACCACATGAGTATGTTGCTCAAGGGGAGTGTCCGCGGAAGGTATGCAGAATGAAAAAGGCTATCTATGGTCTTAAACATGCTCCTCGTGCATGGTTTGACAAATTCAGTAATGCTCTCACCTATTTTGGTTTTAGCCGCTCTTCTACAGATCACACCTTATTTTACTTGCTAAGTACTAAGGGTGCCATTATTCTTGTTCTGTACGTTGATGACATTGTTTTTACTGGAGATGATCAATGTTTTAGACAGCGGGAAGCGGGAGGCATGCGAATAGCACCTTGTGGCCGCCGTCTTTTGAAAAAGTGGATGCATAATTTTTTATATGATCTTATACAAAAATACACACATTTGTGTGTGTGTGTGTGTGTGTGTATATATATATATATATATATATATATATATATATATATATATATATTATTTATTTAGAAACGTGTATACTTAATTAAACCCATGTGGCAGTGTAAAATTCACCCTACACAATGATATTGCTACTTAATAGTTGCTTACCTATAGATGAAGCATTAAGATACATTTATTATATACAACAATAAACTAGTATCATACTATCATGTAATATACTTAGCAGTTAGTACCATTTAAAGATGAATTTATCACATACATTCGTATACTAGTATCAAGCCATGATATAATGCACTTAGTAGTTAGTATTATACAGTAGTACAATACTTCATAGTAATTTATATTATAATGATTTTGTATTACATTTACACACTGGTTGTTGTTTATTAGCTCAATGTTCTATACTTAGTAATCAGTACTATACATCAGCACAATATTACTGATTTCACAGTTTTACATTACATATACATGGTATTACTCGCTATAAATAGACTTAATGGTACACAATCATTGTTGTTGTATAGTAGCAGCAAAATCAGTGTAGATTTACACACTACTTAGCTATGGTACAATATTTAGAAACATAATTAGTTGCTTAATACAATAGTATCATATATTTTTTTTGGAGAAGGTAAGGTATTGCTATTATAGAGAGAATAGGAATTGCGTATTTTATGATTTCACGTGTACAATACAGTATCTTATATAACAGAAGAGAATAGAAACTAAAGCAGAGATAAGCAATATGGGACTAAACTACTGAAATAAAAAAATAAGTGAGGCACGTGCTAGGCACATGACACTCAACAAAACGCAACATATCTCTATACTCCCCCTCAAGTTGGAGCGTAGATGTCGAACATGCCCATCTTGTCCACTAGAGTCTGAAAACGAGATTTTGGAAGAATCTTGGTGAAGATGTCCGCTACTTGCTTTTCAGTGCTGAGATATGGAGTGCAAATGTGGCCAGAAAGAACTGTTACACGAACAAAGTGACAGTCGACCTCAATATGTTTTGTCCTGTCATGAAAAGTCGGGGTTGCTCGCAATAAAAATGGAGGCCTTGTTGTCACAAAACATTAGTATAGGGCGGGAATGGGATATGTCGAACTCCTAGAGGAGACCCTGGACCCACAGAAGTTCACATGTAGAATGAGCCATGGCTCGGTATTCTGCCTCTGCAATGGATCAGGCTACGACAGTCTGCTTTTTGCTTCACCAGGTGACAAGATATCTGCCCACAAATGTACAATAGCCCGATGTTGACTAACGATCAGAGCGACTTCCTGCATAGTTAGAGTCTGAAAAACCAGAGAGATTACAGTGGCCATGCTTCTTATATAACAAGCCTTTGCCTGGAAAGCTTTTAAGATAGCGCAGAATGTGACATATAGCATCCCAATGACACTGCCGAGGTTTATCAAGATACCTGCTGATGAATCCTACGGCAGCAGTGAGGTCAGCTCTTGTGACCGTCAGATATATAAGCTTGCCTACCAGCCTTCTGAACTGGTGATGATTAACATAGGGAGGAGAATTTTCATCGTCCCAATCCATATTTGGGTCAAGGGGAGTGTTGGCTGGTTTACAGCCAAGCATACCAGTTTCCTGCAAGAGATCAAGCACATATTTCCGTTGAGAGAGACAGCCCTGCAGATGATCTGGAAACCTCAATGCCTAAGAAATATCTCAGCTTTCCGAGATCTTTAGTGACAAAGTGCCTCTCTAAGTAGGTTTTAGCTGCCTGTATACCCAAGGTATCACTGCCAGATAATGTAATATCGTTAACATAAACAATAAGAATGACTAGCCCAACCACTGTTTTGCGGATAAAGGCTGAATGATCTGAATGAGAACGACGGAAGCCAAAAGTGACTAAGATCTGACTGAGTTTGTCGAACCAAGCACGCGAGCTCTGTTTGAGACCGTAGATGGCCTTTTTCAATTTACAGGCTTTTGAGGCATACTCCCCCTAAGCAACGAAACCTGGTAGTTGCTCCATGTAAACTTCCTCCAGTAGATCTCCATAAAGAAATGCATTTTTAACATACCAACTGAAAGAGGGGCCAGTCTTTGTTAACAGCAACAGAAATCAGAATAAGAACAGAATTTAACCATGCAACGGGAGAAAAAGTTTCAAAATAGTCGACACCATATGTTTGCGTGTACCCTTTTGCCACAAGCCGAGCTTTCAGACACTCAATTGTTCCATCAGGTTGATACTTAATGGCGAAGACCCATCGGCAGCCAACAACAGGGCATGAAGGAGGGCGATCCACAAGTTCCCATGTCTTGCGATCACATAGTGTCTGCATTTCCTGATTCATTGCCTGTTTCCATGCAGGAATAATGAGAGCTTCTGCAGCAGTCTTTGGAACAGTGACGGCAGAAATCGTAGAAGTGAAGCATGCAAATCTGTTATGCAGATTAGCAGAAGAGAAGAAATGATTGATAGGATGTTTAGTGCAGGAACGAACACCTTTGTGTTGACTGATAGGAAGGTGCAAGTCAAAAGTTACCTCAGTGTTTGTATGATCATCAACAGACGGAGGAATTGGTTGTGGAGGGGCCATGGAAGGAGTGATTGTCTTGGGTCGTCGTTTGTACACTTGCAAAGAGCAACCTTCAGGCTGGTCTGAAGAAGGCAAATCCTCAACCATCTGGTAGAGGCGTGAGTGCCAACATATCACTGGAGAGTGTTGCCCCATCATCAGAAAAATAAGGCATATGCTCAAAAAAGATCACATCCGCACTGACAAACCATTGCTTTAGATTTGGATCAAATCAGCGATAACCTTTTTGGGTTCTAGAATATCCCAAAAATATGTATTTAGTGGAGCGAGGATCAAGCTTTGTCATCCCTGGGCGTAAATTTTTGACAAAACAGGTACACCCAAAAATACAAGGAACGGAGAACAGTGGTGCATCAGGAAATAGAATGGTGTAAGGGATACGATTGTGTAAAACAGAGGATGGCATACGGTTTATAAGATAACATGTCGTAGAAACTGCTTTAGACCAGAACCGGTGAGGGACTTTATAATGAAGAAGAAGAGTGCGAGCAACCTCCAACAGGTGGCGATTTTTTCGTTCAGCAACACCATTCTGTTGTGGAGTATAAGGACAAGTGGTTTGATGGATGGTGTGACGAACAGAGCAAAAAGATGTGACAAATTTTTGCATAAACTCTAGGGCATTATCGGTACGGAAAATCTTAATGGGTTTATTGAACTAGGTCTGTATTTCAGAAAAGAAGATATTATTATTGTCCAAAACAGTGTTGCGATCTTTTAGTAAAAAAAGCCAAGTAGCACGGGAATAATCATCAATAAAAGTCAGAAATTATTTAACACCAGAGTGACTAGGAACAGAACATGGCCCCTAGATGTCCGCATGAACAATATCAAAAAGTGTTTTAGACCAATTTCATTTTTAGCGGGAAATACAGACCACGTTTGTTTTCCCAAAAGACAAGATGCACAAGAAAAAAAATTCAGATAATGCTGAAAATAAATGTTTCAGCTTTGTTGCAGACGAATGACCAAGCCGGTAGTACCACTGGAGTCCTGTGACTAATGTAGACAGAAGAGCAGATGTTGCAAGCGGTCCATCCAGATAGTAGAGTATGCTTGGTCCTTCATGGCCCGAACCAATCCTCGTCTTCGTGCGGAGAACCTTCAAAACACAACCAGAGGGATGAAATTTAATAGAGCACTGAAGCTGTTTTACAGTTTTAGTGACAGATAATAAATTTACAGGAAATTGTGGTATGTATAAAACATATTGGAGATGCAACTTTCGAGACAGAGGAATAGTGTTGATGCCATGAACAGGAGTCTTAGAGCCATTTGCAACATTGACACACGGAATATCGGTAGTTTTAGTCAGAGCAGAAAATAATTGGATGTCACCAGCCATATGGACAGACGCACCAGAATAATTACACCATTTATTGTTACCAGCAGGAGAGGCAAGCATGGCGGAGGAACCAGCAGTAGATGTCGAAGGTAGTTGAGTCATGCGCTCCTGGAAAAACTTCTTGAACTCCGAGCGAAGCCATTCAATAGGCGGCGGAGCAGATTATTGGTCAGATGCAGTATCAGTTGAGGTTTCTGTAGATGCTTGGTTAGCCCAGGCTAGTTTACCGTGCTTGATCCAGCACATATCTTCGTTGTGATTATCACGACCACACTAGTTGCAGAAGCGAGGCCCAGTAGCTTGGCCTCGACCAGGAGCAGTAGAGGAGCCGCGTCCACCAGTAGGAGGTAGACGTCCGCCACAGCCACGGCCACGGCCTCGATCGCGGCCACGTCCAGAGTCAGTAGTGCAAACAGCTAGAGCAGGATGCTCAATAACATGATTGGAGGTCATCAACGGAAGTCTTTAAACTCGCTTAAGAACATCGCGAAGAGTAAGCAGGGGGTCGCTAGATAGAATCTGATCGACCACGCCAGAGAAAGAAGCAGGAAGAGCAGCCAGAAACTGGACCAGTTGTAGTTCATTGTGCTGCTTCTGGGCTTCTTTAGTGTCGGCCGTTAAGGGATGGTAGATTTCACTCATTCCAGAGAGTTGAACACTGGTTGTAGAAGTCCTCGATAGAAGTCTCAGAAGAAAACTCCTTCTTGGCCAAGTTTTTGAAAATTTTAAAAACATGTTTAGGATTCTGCTGATAGGAATAGACATGGGAGAGATGGTCCCACATCGCCTTAGCATCATGAAGGCATAACACAGACTGACTGATCCGCGACTCGGTGCTATTAAGAAGCCAGGACATAACACCAGAGTCATCTTTGGACCATTATGCATAGGTTTGTTTGCTCTTTTCATCCACAATAGCGGCAGAAGGATCAGTAGTAAGATGTGAGTATCGCCTTGTGCCTTGACATAGAGGACAAAGGACGCTGACCAAAGATGGTAGTTAGAGTCATCGAGCTTGACAGTGGTAGAGAACGAGGCGGCTCAACAGAAGCCATGATGAGAAGAGACGGAGCAGCAGTGAATTAGGCAGCGCAGCAACAGCAATTAGTAGATAAGGAACCCGCTATGGGGCAGTAGAGCGGCACCAGAGATCTGACGCATCAAATCAGAAGAGACACATGTCGGGCAGATAGACTGATAAAGTAACATATGCCGTCATGAGGAAGATCAAGATTCTGTCAGGAGGCGCAGGCAGAGAAACCCAGAGAGACGAGAGACTCTCAATGTGCAGGAGCTATGGCTGTCCGGAAGATTTTACGTACGGAAATGAGTGGGAGGAAGCAAGGATGAGGGCAGGAGGAGGAGTGGGCAGCGGCGGGCTAGGGTGGGCGGCGGCAGGCTAGGGGGGAAGGGCGGCGGCAGGAGGGGGGGGGGCAACGACAGTGGCGGCGGCGGGGAAGAAGGGGGTGGCAGCGGCGGCCAGGGGGGAGCGCCGGAAAAGGAGGGGGCAGCGGTAGCGGGGGGAGGGGGGAGAAGCTAGGGCATAGGGCAGGGTGGGGATTTGCAAAGAGGGGAACCGGACCTGCTCTTGATACCGTATAGAGAGAATATGAATTGTGTATTTTATGATTTAACATGTGCACAATACAGTCTCTTGTAGAGACTAAAGCAGAGATAAGCAATATGGGACTGAAGTAAAAAACATAAGTGAGGCAAATGCTAGGCATATGACACTCAACAAAACACAACATATCTCTATAGCTATATGACTAAAAAGGGAAGTATAGAAGGCAAAGTGCCATCATATATTGTACAAGTGGGTTATATTACAAAATCCCACTGATCCATGATCAAACTACTAACCCCTTTCACCATCTTAGGACATGCTTTAAACACCATCCTAAGTTGTGCAACATACGTATTAAAAAAGACAAGAGTATCCATATTATCCTTCCCATGTAACCTATTGTTACGTTCTTTCCAAATCATAGAGCAGAGAGTCGTTAAGCATACTCCCATAAATGGTCTCATACCAATGTTGAACTCAGCGTACTCCAACATCACCAAGACACTCTCAAACAGAGAAGATGGAGGTGAGCCGCCCCACCCCATCTTCAACCAACAATGGCGCCACAAATACTTGGTATAGCTGCAATCAAAAAACAAATGGTTGTGCGACTCATCCTTCGTCTTGTAAAGCCAGCAAATGGGGTTAGCATTTAAACCCCAACTAATCTGCCTATAAACCGTCGGAAGTCTGCCCATAATACCCCTATACGTGCAGCAACTCCATCTCGGGATGCACCCCTGATTCCATAACAAATGAAACCAGGGCACAGTTGGTGTATGAGAGAGAGGCATTGCCCAAGGTTTGAAATAAGCATCCCTCAGGACCCAACCATCCGAAATGAGGGCATAATTAGCATTTACCATCGGCCAAACCCTACACATAGCACGCCAAGCTCTCGAAACATTCACCTGTTCAAAAAACTGTAGTGTGCTGCCATACCATTCTCGCATCCATCTGGACCATAAAGAGTCACCCCTAATGAAAGCATCAACTTGCTTAGTCGTGGCCACATGAGCAAGAGCCGAAGGATCAATCATATTGAGACCCCCTTCCTCGAACTTCCTCACAATAGTAGACCAGCTAACAGTGTGTCCCTTGCCGCCGCACACAAACGTTGCCATAATGCTACGCATCTTGTCAAGGACAAAGAGTGGTAGTTTCATATCAATAGACTAATTCCACATACTATAAATAATATTTAATTTCACTTTTGGGCTTAAGAAGTGGAACTAAATCCTATTTTTCACTTAAGCAGCCTCATGCGGGTGCTCAGAATCAGTGATCGGGCAGGCTGAGCGAGCATGAAACGGCCGCTTAATGCTGAGCCGCCTGACTGCCGCTTAAAGGCTATTTGGAGTGGCCAGGGGTTTGATCCGCTTGAGCGGCCGCCCGGGCCGCTTTTTAAAACATTGGAGATGATAATGAGGGTATTTCTAATCTCAAGGTCTGGCTTCAAACACAATTTTGCACAAAACATCTCGGGAAGCTACAATACTTTCTTGGAATAGAAGTCTTGTGTTCCAGGAAGGGGATTCATCTTTCTCAGATGAAATATAATTTGGACTTATTGGGTGAGACTGCTATGCTTGAGTCCAAGCATGTCTCTACGCCCATGGACTATCAGTCTAAAGTGACTCCCAACATTGATGATTTTCATGATCATTATACAGGAGGGTTGTTGGAAAATTAATTTATTTGACTGTGACACGTCCTGATATTTATGCAGTTGGAGTGGTCAGTCAATATATGAGCACACAAAAGAGCAATCATTGGGCGATAGTATGTTGTATTCTGAGATATCTAAAAGGAGCTCGTGGCAGGGGACTTACATATTATGTGAGCAATCAGCGTAGTTATACTCTTCAGGTTATTAGCTACACTGATGCAGATTGGGCTGGTGATGCAAAGGACGGGCGGTCCACTTCTGGATATTGTATTTTTTTGGGATCTCATCTTGTTACTTGGAAGAGTAAAAGGCAAAGTGTTGTAGCTCGTTCTAATACTGTGGTTGAATATCAGGCTATGGCCCATGCATGTTATGAACTACAGTGGGTTCTTTCTATTCTCCTGAGCTGGGGATTAGCGTGGATACTCCTGCTAGTCTAATGTGTGACAATCAAGCAGCTATTCATATTGCTAGCAGTCCCCTTTTTTATGAGAGGCCAAAGCATATTGAAGTGGATTGTCATTTCGTGCGTGATTTAGTATTTGCTAAAAGGGTGAAGACTCCTCATGTGAGAACTAGAGAGCAAATTGCGGATATCTTCACCAAACCTCTTCTGCCTACTACATATAAATATATAATGTGCAAGTTGGGTATATAAGCTTGCGGGGGAGTGTTAGAATAAAGGAGTTAGCAGTTTTTCTTTATTTTTCTTTTACTTTCTGTTAAGTCCATATTATTAGGTGGACTCTTTATGTAGTTTTCCCTTTTTCGCATTAATATAAGTATAAGAGCATATCTGCATCAGATCTTATGCTCCGTGTTTCCTTAAGTAACAATAACTTATAGGCAACCCCTTGCTATTGTGTAGAATTTGAATTTTCAGAAAGAACGATGAAAGTCTTAAGCATTTCTCACGAAAGAAGAGGTATTCAGTCACCGAGAGGATGGATTGAGGGGTGAATTGTAGTTAAATCAACAATGTATATAAGGAAAAAAAAATACCTTGCTAGGAGTGTAAAAGAAGAGATGCTTGTCATCGACCAAATGGAGCCTCCATCAAGAAGATAGGAGCTAAGATTGTGAATCAAGCACTTGGCACCTCGTCGAGAATATATAATCAAAGGTATTAAAGTGCTTGAGACGCATCGAAGCAGTTTTATTTTAGCGAGTGGAGGTGTATGCCTCAAAAAAGAGGCATATAAATTATATATATACATATATATAATATATAGACACATACATCCCTACACTATTAAGATAAAAATTCATACACAAAGGCTTATGCCATATATGTTGGTCAAAGGACCACAACCTACAGCTCATACGACTAAACATCTTAGCCGCATAGCCTTTTTAAAACCAAAAAGTACTAGTTGTAGAGAGTCTAGTTAATCAAGTTATTTGAGTCTATTTGTATATGGGCCCAAGTGTGTCTTGGCCCATTAGGATTTAGTCTAAAGTTTGTACGCTCCCCCCTTCTCGTATATATAGGAGTGGGGTTTCTCTAATACAACATAACGCATAGCCTTCTATTTACTTTCTGACATGGTATCAAAGCAGTCGGTCCTATGCTACCCTACGTGTAAGAAAGAGAGCAAAAAGGAGTGCCCCCTTGTGGGTTGTCGCCGCCTTCCTATCCAAGCCAACCGCCCTCCTTGTTGTGGTAATGCTCTTTTACTACTATATGCTTCTTGGAGAGCTTACTATATGGAGCATCATGTTTATTGCTTGCTTATTTAAGATGATGGTCTTCTATCCGACTACGTCGTCTCTACTTTCTAGTTAATTAAGTTATTTGAGTCTGTTTGTACATAGGCTTGCCCAAGTGTGTCTTGGCCCATAGGGTTTAGTCTAAAGTTTGTACACTTCTCCCTTCTCCTATATATATAGGAGTAGGGTTTCTCTAATACAACATAACACATAGCCTTCTATTTACTTTTTGACACTAACTATCCCCTCCATCCATCAAATCCCTTGCGAACCCAATCCCAACTTAAGCCCACCAACATCCATGTTGCTGCTCCAAACCCCAAACCATAGTTGCACAAGCAGCCACAATGGCATCAGCCATCAATAGTAGTGATCAATGTGGACTTCAGTAACTGTAAGGGTACGAGGACCTCATCAACAGCCACAACAGTACAAGTGGCTATTGCAACAAAAGAGGCAACTGGAAGCTGTAGAAGCTAGATGCAGAGCAGCAGCAGAACCCCTAGCAACCGTGGGAGTTGTAGAAGCACCTGCCAACACAGCTGGAGGTTCTACATTACCACAGCAACCTACAGAGGTAGTTTCCTACTATTCCTCCCCCTTCCCTCCACCTCCGTTCCTCCTCCTTCACAGAGAGGCATGTGCCTTGCCATCACCTCACCACTTTTATTGTCACCTTGCAAATCTGAGGCATCAGCCTCGCTCGAGCAAGCTGAGGCACACGCCTCAGGACCATGGAACAGGACTTTGACTTCGAGTCGACTTCGACAGGTGTGGACATGGAAGTTTGTGGAAATGTCGAGGATTTTTACAACCAAACTTCGACGCAACTTCGACAAAAATTAAGCTAAAAATAGTCATTTTGTGATGAAAATCGACAGATTTCATCAAATCTAACTAAAAAACACAATATATGTTTACATATAGCCATCCATATAGGTTTACATATGTAGATAAATACACGATTACATACAGTTGTCTCCGAACTACAGAGTTCTTCCATATATAAAGTCTGTGACACTAAACAAACAACATAAAAATGGTGTAAATCTATGGTAGATTTAGCAGGGAGGGGGTCAGTCTATTATATTAGCTTAAAATAGTAAAAAATAACATCAAAATCATCTTACCTCAAGCTCCAACACTTTTCCCCCTCACACAACAAACTCCACAAAACACCAGAAGAATGTCGCCAACTTCGACGACTTCAACAGATGTCAAGGACATTGTGGGATTTTTTAATGGACTTGGGTCAATTTCATCGACATATGGGGAAATGTCGACAACTTCGACGAAATGTCGAGGATACTGTGGAATAAGGATGTTTATGTGGATTCGACGTCGCCAGCCGTAGACATAGACATTATTGGCGAAATTTCGCCCCATGTTGAGAACATTTATTACCATGCTCAAGACACAGCGGGGGTCGCCTCGAGGCCTGCCTTTTATACCATGCATATAATGGCATCTCCGATTGGAAAGCAAGAATAGGGTATCTAGGATCAATAAACCCTCATGGCTGATACATGTATATCGTTTGTTTCAAAGTTCCATGAAGAGGGGTATTGTGAATATTCAGTTGTTGAACATTCCATTTATAATGTAGGTCAAAGGCCAGTAAGAGTCTCAGTCTCATATTTTGTGTGTCAATTCCGTGAGAAGCATGTTTAGTAAGAGCATGAGGCACTTATATAACTAAAAAGTTTGAGCTTGTTTTCAAAATCCGACCATATGGCTGTGAAGAGCATTAACTCATTTACCCTCACATGATCACACACTTTTACCTACCCAACTATAAAGTATACATTTTGTGCATCTAACAGTCAGCCTAAAACTTCAATATGGGTATATATATTGGGTATTTATTCACTACCCGTGCGGGTAACTAACTTTTGTTACCCGTGGATCTGTTTTGTAATAGGAAGGCACATAATTACAATGAGACGACCAAAATTGTAACAAAAAGACTCGTAATATAAATATAACGTGAAATTTTTATTATCTCTCTGAAAACAGTAAAACTGATATTTATGAACAGTTTACGTAGTATTACAAAACAAGCCTTTCTATTATAATTTTGGTCATCTCATTACGACGTTGGCTGTCTCATTACAAATATGTGCCTCCCTGTTACAAAACCGATGAACGGGTAACTAAGCTTAGTTACCCACACGGGCAGTGGCGGAGCCACATGTGGGTAAGGTGAGGCACGTGCCTCACCCTTGCTCCCAAAATAAGTAATGTAACATGTAACAAAATCCTCCAGATATAAAATAAGATATGTACTCTTTTCTGAATTTGTGAATGGTGCATTGCATATTACCATAGCATTTGGAAAATTAACCAGTTTCTGCTATTTCCATTACATAAGTTATTCTGTAAAACATTCTGTGATATATATTTTTTCAAATAATAGTGATAGCAAATTCTACTGCTTTTGTTGTATGGTACTTTCCCGTGAAATAACATTTTCAGAATAAAGCATTTCCAATACCTGCTATACATAGTTAATGCCCTCGTTGTTGTTCTCTCCTAACGTAATTATGGCTCACCCTTAGCGAGTTTTACCATCTGATGATGTGGTGTAGTGTTTATATACAAAATGTATCAAAGAGCTTTATGTGTTTATTATTTTGTAGATATTAAGGTTGTATATATAAAAACTGGTATATATTCTGCAGTGTTCACCAATATGCTTGTTTTATTTCGGTCTTTTATGCTGCGACATTTCTTGATTCTTCATATAACACAACTAGTTATAAACAAGATGCAGCCTGAATTTTCTGCATACCTACATCTTGAAGAAGCTGCAAGCCCACACTTATGCTATTTTATTTCATCTACGAATTAATACTGAACTTTACTTACAATGGATGGTCTATTGACTCTATTGACATGCTATTAGTTTGTGTGGTGCCTCACCTTGTGCAAATATAGCAATGAGATGACCAAAAATTGTAATAGAAAGGCTCGTTTTGTAATACTACGTAAACTACTGTCATAAATATCATTTTTACTGTTTTCAGAGGGAGAATAAAAATTTGATGTTGTATTTACAAAACGAGTCTTTGTTTTACAATTTTAGTCGTCTCATTACAATTATGTGCCTTCCTATTACAAAACAGATTCAAGGGTAACAAAAGTTAGTTACCCGCACGGGCAGTGAATATATACCCTATATATATATATATATATATGTGTGTGTGTGTGTGTGTGTGTGTGTGTGTGTGTGTGTGTGTGTTTAAACAAACTGGAGCCTGAATCAATTATTCTGGCTCAGG
Source organism: Alisma plantago-aquatica (assembly GCA_963693085.1). Classification (NCBI taxonomy): domain Eukaryota; kingdom Viridiplantae; phylum Streptophyta; class Magnoliopsida; order Alismatales; family Alismataceae; genus Alisma; species Alisma plantago-aquatica. The sequence goes on along the minus strand of OY856409.1, from coordinate 1,168,089,891 downwards.
TTTTGGTCGCCCATTTATTAAAACAAAGCCCTAACATTTTCAAAATAAGAGACAGCCCACACCAACAGGCAGCACCAGCAGCCAATGTTGCCACAAAGAGATATGGCTACTATCGTCGTCACTACAATAAAGAGGCGTAATGGTTGCTGCTACTGCCGTCAGCAAGCCCCACCTTCCCTCTTGTTTCCTTTGATCAGAGGCTTATGCTTCTTTACCACCTCAACAACTTGTGTCTTTTCATCATGCCTTGGGCCGCATCTTTTAATACCCATGATAATCACAATTATATTTATTGATGATATCCATTTGCTTCAATCCAAGAACTTCACCTGTCTAATAGTAACACACATTGACCAAGAATCACAAGATAACATGAGTCACATGATTTTACATGAGTGTTTGGCAGACGAATATTTTGGCAAAATGTAAAAGGTTTTTATTTTGTTTTGTGTGTGTGCGTGTGCGTGTGCGTAACCCGACCAAATTTATTAATGAGGATCAAATGTCACTATGATCCAAACTATGGTTACTATTCTAGGTGGATGGTAGGCAACAACCTCCGGGACTGAGAGCGTCTAGGCAGCCTAGGGTTTTTTTATTTGTTTTATATATTTAGATAAATAAAATAAATATATATAGCTTGATGTGTATATATAACTAAGTCTCTATATGGTGGTTGTATCTAAACTCAATGAAATCCTAAGTTTATCTACATGCACCTAACAAGACTTAACCTGACTTTGCCATGATTTGATATTAACTAGGCCTAATTCAAGTTATTATAGACTTCAGCTTGCCCTGATTTAAGCTAATTTAGTCTAAATAGACTGATTTGACCTAACATGACATTATTTTGATCTAGCTTGCGCTAGTTTGACCTAAATCAAACCAAATTTGACAAGGTCAGACTATAGTTACAAATTTGGTATTCAGGACATGTACAGTCAAGCTGAAAAAATTGGAATTCGGGAATTATGCGGAAAAATCATATTAAAGTACGGTGAACTAGGAAGCACGGATACGGATACGTATCTGATACGGGTACAGGTACGGATACGGGGATACAGCAATTTTTTAAAATATAGGATACGGGTACGTCATGGATACGACAATTTTTTAATGTTTTTTTTAATATTTTAAAAATAAACAATATACTTATTTTAAAAATAGATGAAGACAATCAAATTTCATTCAAAAATCACAATATTTCTAAAGAAAATAAAGACAGAAGTTACAAAAAGATATGATAATATCATATACTAAAGCTTATTCATTTCATGTACCATGTAATGTTGTGTTGTAAAGTGAGTTGTGTCATCTGTGATACCAAACTATCTTCTTTCATGTGTCGCTAGCTACTATGAAGCACATATATAGATACAGAAATGGATACGGGTACGGTACGGGGATATGCCAATTTTCAAAAATATAAGATACAAGTACATGGATACAACAATTTGTCAAATGTTTATTTTAAAATTTTGACAGGAAATACCAATTTCATTCTCAAATCACAATACAATAGGGGGAGTCTAGAGTTGGAAGTCAAATGGTTTTAGGATTTTGAGGGATCACACGAGTGGGGTGCTCTCTTGGATGCTAAATGGGTTGGTTGTATCCTAGCTGCATTGAGGTCATATCCTGCTAATAAAAAAAGGAATACGGCTTAAGAAGTATTTGGTATGTATTAGAGAGTATCTAGGGAGTATTTTTATCAAATATGCATTCAGCACTGGTAGGACACCTATTTTGGAGTATCGATGCTTGGAAGTTCTTTAAAAAGTGAAATCCAAAAAAACAGACGAGGTACAAACAATAAAGAGAAGGAAGATTGGCATTTAGCAAGAGGAATGGTGACTAACCTTGAACTACTTCAAGGAAGCAACTATGACAACATTGTTGCAAGCTACTACTTAATAGAGAGGGTTGAGACATGAGCTGGTGTCAAATGCTAATTAACCAATGTCATGCCCAAATTATTTTTTTCTAATTTTTACTGACTGGATACGGATGGATACGGATTAGGAGTATCTGATACGTATCCAGGAGTATCCACGGAGCATTGGTATCCGATACGTATCGGATACGGGTACGGCATCTGTTTTGGAGTATCCGTGCTTCATAGACGATCAACTATTCGGGAAAAAGTCAGGAAAAAAATGGATGTGTATATGTATATATATATATATAGAGAGAGAGAGAGAGAGTCAGGCTAGAATACACTCGAGTGTATTCGGAGCAGAATACACTCAAGTAGTTTTCCATGATGTAATATTTTTTTTTAAATCTAATCTGTTGATCTTCTTAAACATCTTGTGAATAGCTCATACGCAAAATTTGAGCACATTTGGACATTTATAGGTCATGTTATAATGACTGCAAAAATTATGCATTTCAAACTAGTTTCGCGCGTCGATTTTGTTACCCTTGGATGAGTGACTTGCACTCATCCAAATGGGCTCAAAATTTGTATGTAGCCTAGTTATAGTAAGACGGTGAAGATCAATGGTTTACATTTTGTAAAAAATAGTCTTGATATGCAAACACACTTGAGTGTATTCGTGTGATCTGTACACTCGAGTGTATTCTAGCCTGACTCTATACATACATACATACATACATACATACACACACATATATATATATCTAGAGTCAGGCTAGAATACACTCGAGTGTATCCGGAGCGGAATACACTCAAGTAGTTTTTCATGATGCAATATTTTTTTTGAAAATCTAATCCGTTGATCTTCTTAAACATCTCGTGAACAACTCATACGCAAAATTTGAGCACATTTGGATATGTATAGCTCATGTTATGAAGACCGCAAAAATTATGCATTTCAAATTAGTTTCGCGCGTTGATTTTGTTGCCCTTGGATGAGTGACTTACACTCATCCAAATGGGCTCAAAATTTGTATGTAGCCTAGTTATAGTATGACGGTGAAGATCAACAGTTCACATTTTGCAAAAACTAGTCTTGATATGCAAACACACTTGAGTGTATTTGTGTGATCCGTACACTCGAGTGTATTCTAGCCTGACTCTATATATACATACATATATATACATATATATATATACATACATATATATATATATATATATATATATCCGTGTTTCATATATATATACACATGTATATACACACATATATAATGATTGAATTGATGACTACACATTATATCGGTTACCCAAATATTGAAAAATTGACTGATACATAAATGTATATAGATTTCAGAAAAAACACTCGATGGATTGATAATTGATTGCAAATACGAAAAAGAATAAAAGCAGGAAGAAGGGTTACGTGATCAGTGGGTGTTGTGGGGGCTGACAAGTTTATCACCCTTTTTGAGCTTGAATGTTGTGCGACTTGTGTCACATTCACACATCCAGTGATCCCAGTTTCCTTGAGCTAAAAAAGAATGAAAATAGAAAACAAAAGGTAAGGGGGAAATAGGGAATGAGGATGTTAGATGGTGGATGAAGGGGATGAAGTTGAAGGAGAAATGGGAGGAACGGGAATGAGGATGTTGGGAGGATGTGGAAACAAAAGAAAGGGGTGAAATCAGAGAGGAAGGAGGAGGATATAGAAGACAATGGATAATAGGAGGATGATATAATATAAAGGGGAAATAGATGTCTAAGTGTCTAATAGGGAAGAAGTAGAAGAAAGCATAGCAATAGGAAAATTGGGGTAAAAAGAGAGGAAGGAGGAAAAGAAAAACAGGAAGTAGGAGGATGATAAAGAAGAGAGGAGGAAGGAGAAGAGAGGAGGAAGACAAGGTGGAACATGGAAGTAGAAGCAACAAGCAGCAGGAAGAGGAAAAACAATGGGAGGAAGAGGGGACGATGGAGGAGGAAGAATAGGAAGAGGTCGAAGGTGCTGCAGCAGGAAGAAATGGGGGAGGAAGAGTGGACACTGGAGGAGGAAAAAATGGGGAGGAAGAGGGGATGGCGAAGGAGGAAGAACGGGAAGAAGGGGAAGAATAGGAGCAAGCAGGGGAAAATTAGAGAGGAAGAGTGGATGGTGAAGGAAGAAGGGGAAGAATGGGAGCAGCAGGCAGCAGGTACAAATTGGGAAGAAAATGGGGAGAATGAAGCATATGTGGAACCCTGCTGCAAATAAAAATGGACTTGGAAAAACCAAGTATGAAGCAGACGTACATAACTGTAAAAAATGGAATAAAAAACCGTATTGAACGAGTTTAAAACGCAATATGACGCGTAATACGTTTTATTCGGTTTGGAGTTAAAAACGGCTGTCACATACGGCAGGTGAATAATACACGTTTTAAACGCGTTTTTTTAAAGGGTATTGTGACTATGGGTCGGACCTCATTTGACCTAAATCAAACCGAAATGAATCTAGGACAGCCGTAAAATCACCTAAGTCAACCTGATTCAGACTTACAATTCACCCTTCTTTTTTTTTTGGAAACCATGGGAGATATATTATTCATCTTGTACTCCCATTTCAGACAAATCGAGGTTACTAGTATTACAGTGGTGCAATGTAGCTTCATCTCCAACCAGGTTGGCTATGTACTCTGATCATTGCTCCCATCTAGATATGTTACCCTCGAAGGTCATTGCCCATTTGGCAATTGCATGGGCAGCCTTATTACAATCTCTTCAATTGAACTGAAAATTAAATGCATCGGAGTTAGAGATGTTCTTTTCTATAAGCTTACACCACAGTTTATATTTGGCCGGGATATCCATCTTCTTAGAGATCATCTTAAAAGCTAGTTCACAATCCATGGATAAGAGTACCTTCCTATATCTGCCAATGCATTCCTGAACCCCTACAAGGATCGCCCTTAGTTCAACAGCAATAATGTCAGTGCCCTTCTCCTTGTTGCAGCCTCCACTTAGCCAGTGGCCTTCCTAGTTTCTCACGATGAACCCAAGGGATATCGCATCTAGAATAGCGTGCTTCCTTCCTGTTTGGTCTTCTTTCTGGTTGAAGGCAGCGAGACAGGAGGAGACTTCTTGTTTAATAACACTGAATATGCCTTTCGGTGTCCTTTTGACATCTTGGAACACAAGTTGGCATCAAAATGACCATAATTTCCACATTGTAGTGGCAAACCAGATAGGCATTCCTTGTTTGTGTTCTTGTTCTTCAAGTTTAATGTAACCCATGTCTGGCATGGTTGTGTGCTAATTACCTCAACTCATGTCTTCTGTTGGATAAGCCTCCAGACTGAGTGGATTTCCTTGCCTCCACGTAGGGTGTGTCATAGAGTCTCCCCCTCTGAGCCACATCTTGGGCGGTGGTCATTTACAGTGAACCCTTTGTTTGCGCGGATGAAGTTGGTCATCAGGTTACCATGCATAACAAGCCACAGAGTAGTCTTGATTCTCTGGGGAACCTTAAGTTTTCATATCAGCCCCCATCGACCCATTTGGTCCTTGTCGAATTTGTTTACGAAGTTTGTGGTATACTCTCTTGGAGGAGAAGTTTTCTCAAGGGTCCTTCAAGTAGATGATGTCATCTGGCCCAATCTTCCTACACGGTGGTGGCATGGTCTTGATAAGCTCGCAAGTAACTTCGTCAAACCAATCCTGGATGAAACCGTTGTCCCAATTCCTTCTCTAAAATAATAAAAGATGTTTATTTGATGTGTCTAAAACAAGTACAGTGCTCTCTCTTTTATAGGACAAGAGAATTAAACATAAAATAGGAATGAGCAATATGGGATAATAGAAAGGCTAACAGACAAGATAAGTCGAAAGCCCATAACACACATAGCAAATTAAAAGGCCAGGAAAATATATATACTAATACTCCCCCTCAAGCTGGAGCATAGATATCAATCATGCCCAGCTTGCCCACCATGGTAGAAAATCTGGTCTTCGGAAGAAGTTTGGTGAAGATGTTTACAACTTGATCAGAAGTACGTGTATATGGAGTGGAGATTTTGCCAGAGAAGACAGCTTCTCTTACAAAGTGGCAATCTACTCCAATGTGTTTGGTGCGCTCGTGAAAAGTAGGATTGCTAGCAATGAGTATAGTTGCTTTGTTATCACAATACATGGGAATAAGTGTAGAATCAGAAATCCCAAATTCCTTCAGAAGTCCACAGACCCATAAGAGTTTACAAGTAGTATGAGCCATTGCTCTATACTCAATTTCAGCACTAGATCGGGCAGCAACAGTTTGATTCTTGCTCCTCCAAGTAACGAGGTTGCCACCTACAAAACTGCAGTAGCCAGATGTAGATTTGCGATCTATCTTACTTCTAGCATAATCAGAGTCAGAGCAGCCTATAAGTTGACAATACCTATGTCGTCTATAAAACAAGCCTTTCCCTGGAGAACTCTTCATATACTTTAGAATGTGACATTCAGCATCCCAGTGACACTGTCTGGGTTTATCTAGATATCTACTGACTAGACCCACTACAAAAGTATTATATACCTGGTAACAGTAAGATATATAAGTTTCCCTACCATTCTTTGATATTGTTGATGGTCTGGGTATGGAAGAGAGCTATCATCATCCCAGTTTGTATTGGGGTCTAAGGGAGTAGCAGCAGGTTTGGCCCCAAGCAGTCCTATTTTAGACAAGAGATCCTGAATATATTTTCGTTGTGATAAGCAAACACATGAGGATGAGCGAGCAACTTCAATGCCTAGAAAATATCTTAATTTGCCCAGATCTTTGGTGACAAATTGTTTTTCTAAGTATTCTTTCGTGGCATGAATGTCTGCTTGATCACTGCCAGATAAAATGATATCATTAACATAAACAATCAAGATAACAAGTCTAGATGGAGTTTGTTTGATAAAAACAGGAATGGTCAGACTGAGATCTGCGGAAGTTGAACTTTTGAAGAATAGAACTCAGTTTATCAAACCAGGCACGGGGGCTCTGTTTTAGGCCATAAATTGCCTTACGCAGGCGGCATACTTTTGAAGACTTCCCCTTAATAACAAAACCAGGAGGTTGTTCCATGTAAACCTCTTCATGCAGATCTCCATATATAAAGGAATTTTCACATCTAATTGGAATAAAGGCTAGTCAAAATTTACGGGTAGAGAAATAAGCACACGAATAGAGTTTAGGCGAGCAACAAGCGAAAAAGTCTCAAAATAATCAACGTCATATGTCTAAGTATAGCCTTTGGCTACAAGGCAAGCTTTGAACCGCTCAATGGTGCCCTCTGGTTGATTCTTGACCGTAAAGATCCAGTGACAGCCGAAAGGTGAGCAATCAGTAGGTGCGTCGACCAAGTCCCATGTACAACGATCTTTAAGAGCTTGCATTTCAGTTTCCATAACTTGACGCCATGCAGGATGCTGAAGAGCCTGACCAGCAGTTTTAGGAATATACACAACAAATAGAGCAGAAGTGAAATTGGCAAAAAAAATCCTACGTTAGCATTAGAACAGAAATTTCCAATGGGATGTTGAGTTCAAGACTGAATCCCTTTGCGTAGGCTGATAGGAATATCCAATTCAGAAGTTACATGAGGTAGATTTGTTGACTCAAGGTCAATTAGGTCAATGTTGACTCACGTCTAAATTGACTAAACCCATGTTTTGATGATGACTAACCATTCCACATATTGGTGTCTAATGCTTCTACTTGAGTGATTTCAGATTAGGTATAGACACACTCCAATTGCCCTAACTTGCGCATCTCAAATTGGAGAAAAGACAAGTCAAAGTCAATACAAGTGCATGTTTTTGTAATATGATGTATATCCATTAGAATCATGTTGTAAATCACTTGTAATGATTGTATGACTTGTAATTAAGCTTAGAAAAATATCATGAGCACTTAGATCGAATATTAGAGCACTTTAGATGCATCTTTGAAAATCAATTACAGGTACTTGGTCGGTCGAGTTTCCCCAGCCTGAAACTCGACCGATCCACCTTGGTCGATTTTCTGAAGATTGCATCGGTCGAGTTGTGCACTCATAGAACTCGACCGATTGGGTAGTAGGCCATTTCCAGTTGAAATGGTCGATCGAGTTTCCTCAGGACAAACTCGACCGATCCTTTGAACATCGGTTTGCCTCCTATTTGATCGGTCGAGTTACACCCATTAGAACTCGACCGATTGCACTGTACGGAAAAGTGCAGAAAAGTGTTTCTAGCCGTTGTGGAGTTGCAACAAGTGAAAATAGATCTGTTGCAAGCCACAAAACGGCTAGTTTTCGTTCACAAGTGTTCCCAAAGGCTAAGAGGCATCCCCATCTATAAATAGGACCCCTTGGGCTTCATTCCAAGGTTGAGCATTCACTATGAAGGTTCCTATTCTATAGTTGAGTGATCCTACAGCCTCCTCTCTCTCTCTAAGCTTAATCACTTGCTACATCCATTAGAGTGAGTAGGAAATTTGTAAGAGAGCTAGTTCTACTTGTATATCTTGTGAGACTCTCACTTCCACCACCTCCCCATCTCTCATTAGCAATCATGAAGATGAAGGTTCTCTCTCTTGTCCAAGAGAGGTGAAGAAGAACAAGGGAAGGCATCCCTTGGTGAAGATCAAGGCTGAAGACTTGGAGCTAGAGTGGGTAAGCCCTTGGAGAAGGCAGAAGACTCAAGCTCAAGTGGGTAAGACCTTGGTGGAAACTTTTCTGAGTGAAGGTGAAGTCAAAGGCGGAAGATCCAAGAAGAGTGGGTAATTCCTGCAAGGCCGAAGACTTGTGCAAGAGTGGGTAAGTCCTTGGAGAAGGCCGAAGACTCTTGCAAAGTGGGTAAGTCCTTGGTAAGGTTGAAGACTCTTTGTATTGGATAGGTAAGTCCTTTGTTGGTCATGTATTGTAAGTCTTATAAGTGAATATAAGAGTGCAATTGTTGGAAGTCCTAGAGGTTGACCTCTCTAGGCAAGTGGACTGACACACTTCTAGTTTGAAGTGTGGAACCACTCTAAATAGCTTGTCTAATTGGTGCATGTTCAATCTCTCTTATCCTTGCTATGCATGATTTAGTTGCACTCAAATTGCCTATTTAGCAACCTTATCTTGTCATATATTTTGAAGGTTTAATGAGTTTTGTTTAAGTGCTTTCAGCTCTATTCACCCCCCCCCCTCTAGAGCATCTAATCACCCATCTAGGATCCAACAAGATCTGCCGACGAGGATTGAGGAATTGGAGGGGCCATGGAGGGAGTTGGAGCTTTAGGTCTTCTTTGATATACTTTCAGTGGAGGAGTTGGAGCAACAACAATATCTGATAAGTCTGGATCAGCAGTCAACGGCAGAGGGGTAGCAACCAATAACTCAGATGTCAGAGTAGAACCGGTTGTAGAGTAGAACAGCATATGCTCAAAGAAGACGACATTGGCACTAACCATCCACTTTTTTGTAGAAGGATCATAAGAACGATACCCCTTTTTGGGTTCTAGAGTACCCCAAGAAAACACATTTGGTTGCACAAGGATCAAGTTTAGTCAAGCCAGGTCGAAGATTTTTAACAAAACATGTGCTTCCAAAAATCCGAGGAGGCGCAGTAAAGAGAGGGGCATCAGGATATAAGATTTGATATGGCACTTGATTGCCAAGTACAGAAGAAGGCATGCGATTAATCAGGTAACATGCAGTGGATATTGCTTCTGGCCAAAAAAAATTGTACGTTTTAGTGAAAAAGGAGAGTGCGTGCGACCTCAAGGAGATGGCGATTTTTACGCTCCGCAACCCCATTTTGTTGGGGTGTATATGCACAAGAGGTTTGATGAATAGTACCCATTTTTCTACAAAACTGATTGACTGAAGATCGTACAAACTCAAGAGCATTATCAGTGCAGAAGATATTTATCGTTTTATCAAACTGGGCATGAATCTCATCAAAAAAGGTTATGATAGAATCTACTATACGAGATCTATCTTTTAACAAAAATAACCATGTAGTTCTAGAGAAATCATCAATAAACCTCATAGAGTACCGAAATCCAGAAAGACTGGGAACATAACAGGGGCCCCACATGGCAACATGCACAATATCAAAAAGTTGTTTTGAGCGAATAAAAAAAAATTTGGAAAAAGTAGAATGAGTTTGTTTGCCCAATTGGCATGTCTCACAATGAAAAACAGATATTGAAATATCAGGCACTAAATGCTTCAACTTAGCAAGAGAGGGGTGGCCCAATCTATAGTGCCACTGGAGGTTGGTCACAGACGTAGTCAACAAAGCAGCATTCTTTGGTGTATCTAAGTAATATAAGTCGTCTGGTCCTCATGGCCCGAACCAATCTTCATCCTCGTGCTTAGATCCTGAAAGACAACACCATCGGGATCAAAAGTAACAGAGCACCGAAGGCTCTTAACCATGGAACGCAACTTCGGCGAAGTTGACCGAAACTTCGGCGAAACTTCGAGCTTCGAAGGTTGGCGAAGTCGAAGCTCCAATACTTCGGGGTCGTCTCAACTTCGAGGCGACATTTCATGAACTTCGCCGAAGTTGTTTTTTTTCTGTACAAAATGGTCCAAAATTCGTCGACGTCAGCGAAGTGGTCGATGTTGGGCCGAAGTTTAGACGGTCAGGCCCAGTTAGCACAAAAGCCTCAAGTTGGCTATTTTAAGTTGATGACTTGCACGAGGAGCCTCACATTTGCTCTTTGCAAGTCTTGGACGAGCTGTCGTGTCTGCTGGAGAGCTTCTTTGCTGCTGTTGAGAAGGTAAGTCCCAAATGTCCTTTTTCTTTGTTTTTTCAATTTTAAATAAAAACAACTACTACTAATTCTTAAATACTCCATTTTCTCTACTACTTTCCCTATATATATACATAATGTGTAGATCTAATGATCCGAAATTAGTCTTTTTACATGCAAAAATTGTTAATTAGTAATATTTAGGTGAATATAGCCTAGATCTTACCTTAATCTACTAAGATCTAGCCTAAATCTAACTACATCTAGCTTAGATCTACTTAGATCTAGCTTAGATCTACTTAGATCTAGCATAGATCTAGCTAATATTTACTTAGATCTTGTATTATTACAACAAAATATCATAAAACAAACATGAAAAATAATGTTTTTATGAATTTCGTTTTACATAAATATTATATACTTTAATTTTGCATTAATTAGATTTAGAGTTAGAAAATTCGTAATATTGTATTATAGTTACTTAATGAGTAATTTGCTGACTTTAACTACAATATTTGCAACATATATAATAATTTCAGTAAATATTAATATTATTTATCAATTTTCAGATATAAATAAATTATAATTTTCAAATTTCAACCTAGATTGTTCACTAGTTAGTTAACTTAGTTCGTTAGCTACTTAGCTAGTTAATCCCACTTAATAACTCGCCATACTATTAATTTGCAATATAATTAATAATTTCAGGAATTATTAGTAATTATTTATTACTTAATTAAAAAAATTCAGTTCTAAAAATGTATGATTTTCTACCAAGTTAGTAGTACTCAGTTAGTTATCTTAGTCCCACACTCCCACTTATTTGCCTAATATCTAATAATGAGTTAATCCCACAATTTATCTAATATTTATTTCTTTTAATCTATTGTGTGTAGGTTTTTTGTGACTGAAGATATGGGTATTTTGTGGGTGCTACTTGCTTTAATGGTTGGTTCAGGTCGTGATGGTGGTGGAGGTGAAGGTGAAGGTGAAGGTGGTGAGACAGGGGGGAAAGTTGACCCTGCATGGAAGTTTTGTGAAATGGTTGATGGAACTAGGCAAAAAACCAAGTGCATTTTCTGCAAGAAAACTATAATGAGTGGTGGGATTTCTAGGTTCAAAAAACACTTGGTGGGAGGGGATAAAAATGTTGCAAAGTGTAGAGATTGTCCAGATCAGATAAGCAAACTTGTTTCCAAGCAACTCAATCAAAAAGACCTAAAGCACAAGGAAGATAAGATTAGAGATGCAAGGTTCAAAGAGCTGATGTTCGGTGCATCAATGCCACGAAATGTAGTTGAATTAGAAGATGATGATGATGATGATGCAATGAGACATTCACTGAAAAGATCGAGAATGGAGGAGGCAATCAGACAAGAAGAAGAAAGGCAATTTCATGAAACCCGACGTGGTTTTGGCCCATCTGATTTCAATGTTGGCGGTGGCAGTGGAAGTCGTCCAGCAAATTTTGTCAATTTCGAAAGCACAGAATTGCAAGGTTTGAGGACCAGTAGCATGAGGTACACTTCTTCTGAACCAGGGTTTCGTAAACAAAGTCATAAGCAGAAAACTTTGTCAGGTATGTGGAAGAATGCAAAAGATGTTGTGGGACATGCAATAGGAAAATTTACATTTGCTAGTGGTATTGCTCCCAATGTGGCACGAGGCCCTTACATGCAACATATGATAGATGTTGTCGCTGAACATGGACGAGGAGTCAAATCACCAACTACACATGACTTAATGAACAAATATCTTCCGCAAGAGAAACTTCAGCTAGAGCAGTGGATTGAGGAGATGAAACAAAAAAGTGGTCAATTTTTGGGTTGACACTCATGTGTGATGGTTGGACAAGTGGTACAAAGACATAGATTATCAACTTCATGGCATATTGTGACGGTGATACATTTTTCATAAAATCAGTTGATGCATCTCGCCACATCAAAGACCACAGGTACCTTGCAAAATTGATTAAAGGTGCGATAAAATATGTTGGAAAAGAGAATGTGTTACAAATTTGCACTGACAATGGGCCAAATTTCAAAAAAGCTGGAAAAACAATTGAAGAGTCTTCAAAATACAACTTATTTTGGACGCCATGTGCTGCACACTACATTGATCTAATTTTGAAAGATTTTGAAAAATTAGACTTTTTTACATATGTAATGCCTAGGGCAACAAGGATTACAAAATTTATATATAATCGCTCTTACCTACTTGCAATAATGTGAAGCCAAGAGTATTGTGGAGCAGTGTTTTAAAAATCGGTGTATGTGCCCGCATAAGCGGCCGCATACAAGGTGCGGTCCTCCAAAAATCCGCATAATAAAAATCGGTCCAAAAAGCGGTCCAAGCCGCATAATCGGTTGTACAGCCGCATACAAGGCCGATTATACCCCGATTTTTAGTTAGAGATATTCTGATTTCTTGTTTTATACATTTACATTGTTTAAATTTAGATTATAGTGCATGTTTGTATTTATTTAAGTTGTGATGATTGCATATTTGCATAATTGCATCCATTATTCTTGTAAGTGTACTATTTAGATACACAATTGCACAAATTAAATATGTAAATCATGATTAATACATATATATATAATAATTAATTAAAAAAATCCAAAACCGCATATACTTCCGCATATACTCCCGCATACCGCATATACTCTACAAGGTGACCTCTCCGAACGCATAACGCATACCGCTTTTTGAAACACTGTTGTGGAGAAGACATAGTAAGACCGGGCATTACAAGACTTGCAAGCAACTATATCGATTTGCAAAGCTTAAAGAAAAGACGACAAGGTTTAAAAAGGATTTTTGTTTCTGAGGAGTGGGCCAAACACCCTGATAGTAAATCTGACAGAGCCAAAGAAGTGGTGAAATTTTTGAATGATGACTATTTCTGGACTAGAGTGACCAAGGCTGTAAAGATAATGGATCCCATAGTACATGTCTTGCGCATGGTGGATGGTGATAAGAATGCCACCATGCCCTACATCTATGAGGCAATGCGCCTTATGAGAGATAAAGTTGAAGAAGCTGCAACTAATGCCAAAGCACAATTCCTAAAAGTTGTGGATGAATGATGGGATGGTATGCTTCTACACCCATTGCATAAAGCAGGTAAGGATGTGCCATTGCATTTAGGTCTTAGTGTCTGTTAGTCATCTAATATTTTCTAATTTTTGTGTCCTTATATGTGCAGCTTGTTTTTTAAACCCAAGGTTTCAATACAAAAATGACATTGGGAGAAGAGGAGACTTGGTAATGGGTCTCCAAGAAGTGATAGATAAGCTCTTTGATAACAAAGATGATGCTATTCGAGCTGTTGCACAAGTATGGATAGTCATAGTACATAATTCTTTATTACAAATTATTATAAAATGTTAATCTAATTCTTTCATTGTCCAACTACAACCAATCACTAGATAAAACCATTCAGAGAAGCATCTGGTCTGTTTGGGCTACCGGCGGCTATCTATTCAAGGGAAAAACTTTCTCCTGGTAAATAATTACATGATTGGTTAATTTTGATATCATAATAATGAATGGTTGACTTGTCCACTGATTGATTATTGAACATTTTTTATTTTTTTACAACTGATTGGTGGATGAATTATGGTTGTGAATGTGAGGATTTGAGATCTGTAGCAGTAAAAGTTTTGTCCCAAACAGCAGCAGTAGGTGGATGTGAAAGAAATTGGTCAACCTTCAACTTGATTCACACAAAACGAAGGAATAGGTTGCCTGCATCATGCCTTCATGACTTGGTGTTTGTACACTATAATATGAAGTTGAAGCAAAGACACATACAAGAATCATTGAGGAACCCAACAAGCAATGTCGAGATTGATCCTCTTAATTGGGCGTATGTCTGCACTGACAGGGGTGATGATGAAGATCCGTTACAAGCATGATTGAACAACAGTAATTAACCTCTACTTGATGAAGGGCGTCCAGGTGGGGGGCCTAATGCCACAATTGCAGGGGCAATGGGGGTTGATGTAGATGAATATCAACAAAGTGAGGGAGCTCAAGCAGATCAGACCACTCTTGGAGTGGAAGAAGACACCACATGTATTGATAAAAATGATTTTTGGTAGGGTCTACCAGAGGATGAACCAGATGCCTCATCAGGTTCCACCACTCCAGAGCCCTCAGGTGGTGATGATGGGGGCAACACTCCTGATAGCTATATAAGAGGAGATACACCGCCACATAGAACACCATCTCCTCGCCCTCAACCTCAACATCAACAACAATATGGACATGTGCCTCAACCTGTTTATCAGGCACCTCACTCCAACATTGACAATATCACAGAATCAATTGGAAGTTTGTCATTAGGAGGTCAATCGGGAACAACAGCAAGCACCTTTGTAGATGATTTATTGGGGTTTACTGGGCCTACTTCTGGAGGATTTTATCAACAAGAACATGTTCCTGGATATTATGGTGGTGATTCTGAAGGAACTTATGGAAGTCGGGTTTCCCATAGAAGTGATCATGAATCATATAGTTACTTAGGCCCTGGATATGCCCTGATCCTTATGCAGCTACAACTGATACTACATCAGGCGTTCAAAGTCAATACTATCCACAAATGGCACAACCCGAGCCCCCACCACAGCCTAACATATATGTACCCCCTTCTGATTCTGATGCAGAAAGGCCGCCTCGTATACTAGAATTTCACAACTTCATACCAAGATCTCTTGCCTCCAGATATCCAACACAGCTTGCATTGTATACAAGATTTGGATATTTGTCAGAAATATCCCGTGAAGATTTTGCTGCATATGTGCATGATTATGAGCTCAACCACTCTCAACACACACATTGGATGCAATATGCTATGAGAATTGATAACCAAATGTCACTACTTAGGCAGGCTCAAGCTGCTCAACATTCAGGCTACGATTTTGGAAGGCATTCAGCTTTTTACTGAAGAGTGAAGACATTTATTGGGTATGCACTTCATTTTAGTGAATTGTTACAATTGTAATTTATATTTCGTATGTAATATATGGAAGTACGAAGGATATTGCATGGAAAATGTATGCTAAATTAGAGAATTGTATAAGAATTTTATATTTTTATTTGCAAGTTTAACACATGACTATTGAGACTTTAGAGTTGAGAACATTAGCAAGTATGCATCATTTACTACTTTGTATTATCAACCTACCTAGCGCTAGAGAGTCATGAATTGTGTTTTGTGTTGAATTAATACATGGGAATTAGAGTTAGAGCATAATTTTAAAGTTTCCAATCGAAGTTATGCATCATTTTGCTAAAAAAAACCATCGAAGTTTGTGTCTAAACTTCCTTGAAACTTCCTCGAAGTTTCCACAAACTTCCACTTCCACACCTGGTGAAGTCGAAACGAAGTCGAAGTCCTGCACCATGCTCTTAACAGTTCTACTAATCAATAACAGATTAATTGGGAATTTTAGAACATATAGAGTTGAGCCTAATAAAAGTCGACCAGGAGTGCATATATTCCCAATTTTAGAAACGAGTGTTTGAGAACCGTCGGCAAGGGTAACAAGAGGAACATTGGAAGTCTTATGCAAATCAGAAAATAAGGTATGATTGCCAGAAATATGCAAAGTGGCTCCAGAATCAATTACCCAAGTATGTTTACCAGACTCTGCAGGAGAGGCAAGAAGAGAGGAACCTCCATCAGTAGAAGTTTCAGTAGAGATCGAAGCCAGACGAGCTGATAGTAGCTTCTCAAACTCAGAGCGGGTCCATTCTGTAGACGGTGGAGCGGACGAGGATCGAGCAGTGTCAGGTTGGTCCGACGTGACTTGATTTTCCCATGCAGGCTTGCCATGCTTGATCTAGCAGCGGCCTTCAGTATGATTTGTACGCTTACAGAAGTTGCAGTAGCATTGTTCAGCAGAGGAAGAATTGGAGCCAGATGAGTAAGATCCTCGACCGGGCCCAGCAGTAGAGCGACCACGACGACGTCCACGACCGCGGCCACAGCCACTAAAAGAATCACCAAAAAGAACAGCAAGGATAGCTGCATCAGAGGAATCAGGAGATATTGGAGAGACAGATAGTAAGCATTGGACTTGTTTGAGACATCTCTCAAGGTAGGCAAAGGATCGCTGGATAGGATTTGATCAACAACGCCTGCAAAAGAGTACAGTAACCCAACAAGGAACTAGACTAGCTGAAGTTTGTTGCACTAACGTTGGATTTCTTTAATATCAGCATTGAGTGGGTGATAGATCTCGAACTCAACCTAGAGCACACAGCATTGGTTGTAGTAGTCTTCCACAGAATCAGTATTATTGTAATCCTTGGCCAAGTGTTTGAAAATTTCAAACACTTTCTTCGGATTTTGTAGATGAGAATAAACGTGGGAAAGTTGATCTCACATGTCCTTAGCAGTCCGAAGCCGAAGAAGGGATTGGTTGATCTTAGGTTCAACATTGTTGACCATCCAGGTCGTAATACTAAAGTCCTCCTTCGTCCAAAGTTCATAGGCCTGCTTCGTTTTATCATCAACATTTGCAGCAGGAACAATCGGGGCAGCAGTAGAAAGATGGGAGTAGTGACCTTGAGCCCTAACATAGAGCCCGAAAGAGGCAGATCAGGTGTGATAGTTGGATCCATCCAACTTAACGGTAGTGACGCAAAGATTCCATAGCGAATTGGTGGACGCCATTAATCAAGAAGAATGCAGGACGCAGAAGCAGGCAGGAGCAGCAAGCAGTAGGCAGACGTAGTAGTCGGTAGAAAATAGAAGCAGTAGAAACCCAACACATGGGCAGCAGTAGACCTCAAGCAGCAGAACTAGTAACACCCACACGGGGGCAGAAAGCAGTAGCAGAAGATGTGAAGCATCAGATCTAGAAAACCTGCAGAGGGGCAGTAGAGAAAAGTAAAAAACCTACGCAACCATGAAGAGTTAATCACTCAACCATGAGGCGCAGGCAGATAGCAAACAAAGAACGTTAAAAACGTCAATGTGCTATGTTAGAAAGTTATCGTAGACGTAGACGAAGAGAAGAGAAAGAGATGGAGATGGATGTGGAGGTAGATGATGGTGGGGATGGTGGTGGATGAGTGGGTGAAGGGGACAGCAATCGAGAGGGGTAGATGGATGGAGGCGGCGGCTGAGAGGAGTGGTGGGAGTGGCAGTAGCGATGGCAAGATGAAGGAGAGGTGCAGCGGCGACGATAAAGGGGGTTAGAGGGCAGCAGCGGTGAGGGAGAGGAAGAGAGAGGGGAAAGCGGTGGCGGGAGAGGGAGGAGAGAAGGGGGCAAGGAAAGGAGGGGAGGATAGCGGCAGCAGGTGGGTGGCGGCGGAAGGTTGGAGGTGGGCGGCAGCTAGGGAAGGTGGCGGGTAGGGTAGGGAGTAGGTGGATGGCGGCTATGGTTAGGAGGGTGGGTGGTGGCTAGGGTTAGAATGGCTAGGGTGGATCATGTTGCTCTGATACCATCTAAAATAATAAGAGATGTTTATTTAATGTGTCTAAAACAAGTATAGTGCTCTCTCTTTTGTATGACAAGAGAGTAAAACATAAAATAGGAATAAGCAATATGGGATAATAGAAAGGCTAATAGACAAGACAAGTCTAAAGCCCATAACACCTTCCATGTCGATCATTGACTCAACTCTGGGCTCCTGGAGATCAGATGGGATTATTTTGTGCCTCTTTACCCGTGGGATAGTGTTGCCAGCTACCCATCTGTCTTACCAAACATTGGTGGTCGACCCAGACATTATCACTCTGTCGGTGTCCTGAATGAGTTGGTTCTGAATTTTTGCAATGAACTTCCAAAGCCTTGATCCATTGGATATCCCAAGACCAACTCGATGTGAATATTTGCTCTGCATAACGTCCTTCCAGATTGCCCACCGGTTGGAGTTGAAATCCCATTCGACCTTGTGTAAGAGAGCTTCGTTCTGCAGCCTGGCCTGCTTTATATCTAGGCATCCGTCGTTGATGGTGGTTGTGACCTTTTCCTAGGCTACAAGATTGACCCCCCAGAGGCTCTGTTGCCCTTCCAGAGGCACGATCTCACTACCTGATTAATGCTATTATAGATAGATACTGGTAACACAGTGGTTTGCATAGTGTATAGTTGAGCACAGACTTGACCAGTGTCACCCTCCCTGCAAGTGAGAGTGATTTGTTGACCCAGGAAGAGATTCTAGCTTCTATCTTCGTGATGGTGTCCATATACATCTCCCAATTTGCTCTGTTTGTCTGTCATAGATAATTGGTACTCTTAAGGTATATATATACACACACACACGTATGTGCGTGTGTGGCCATATATTTGTTACCCATGTCTGGTTACAAAGTTACTTGTGGATCCAGAGTTGTAACAGGAAGGCACCAACGTATAATGAGACGACTGAATTTGTAATACAAAGACTCGTTTGTTAAACATGTCGTCGATAGTGTATTGTATATGCCGAAAACAATAAAAATGATATTTCAGCAAAGAAAAAATTCTCCGCGTGAACTATAATCAGGAGTGAAAACTTTGTAATTAGAATACCAAAATTGTAACTAAAACACTCAAATTGTAACCAAAATCATTGGGTAACAAATTTATCTCACCTAGCTGGGTAACAAATACATCCCCTATATATATATATATATATATATATATATATATATATATATATATATATATATATATATATATATATATATATATATATATATATATATATACAAACGTTGCAGACGGCTTCCAAAAAAAGCTCATACCCTTCTTCAATCATCCTTTGCGTCTTCAAAGTCCATGTAATAACACAAGCATCAAGTATGAAAGTGACAGGAGGTTGAAGATAACGAGTTAATTTACAAATAAAAGCAAACTATATGGAAATATATGACTAAAAAGAATGGACTTATGAGACATGTTGGGAATAGGAGAAACAAACTCAATGCCTTTTATAGGAATGGTGGAACCATCTGCAAGGATGGCAATGGGTAAGGTAAGCTAACTAGTATATGTGGTGAAAGGTTCAAATACCCCCATGATGGTCAGTTGCACCCTATGAGGCATGGATACTCCAAAATAAGTATTATAGTTGTAACGGATACGTATTGAATACCATCACTTTATGGATACTCAAGGATACATATCTGATACTTCTTGAGTTGTATCTAGAATTTTTTTAAGTTTCATTACCAGGATACAGCCTGAATTTGGCTTGGATAGTTGATACTTAGTGGATACGGTCTATAGCCCAATTAGAACCCTAGACACCAGCTCCTCCCCTGTCCTCTTTGCTAAGTAGCAGCTGGTAGCAGAAAGGCCGTTGCTGTTGCTCCATGAAGTCAGTATGAGGCCAGCCTCTATTCCCCTTGCTAAATGTCACATGCTTTCTTTTTATTGTTTTTACCTCATCTGTTTATGGGATTTCTCTTTTCAAACGAATTTCATGTCTAATCATGGGTTTTTACATGTTCTTTATTGCAAACCAGTTCATTCACCTTAAATGGTATTGATGGATGATTTCCATTGTTGAGGTGCATGTTTTATGCACATTGATGTCCTCCATATTCTCTAAAAGACTTCAATTTGGTATTGTTTGTTAATGCATCGCTTTATCTGGTGACTACATTCATTGTGGTTCATTATAGATTTTTATCTTGACAATACCCATTTCATCTCATTAAAGCATTGCATCCTCAACCTTTTGCCTCCTCAGTCTTGCCTTTTTTACCACATTCTTTTTCTAATATCATCAATTTGTCTTACTCACTGGTTGTTTGCATACACTTGTATATGGATTTTGGAATACTTCTAAAAGAACTGTTTGTGATATCAGATCTACTTTCAGTTCTAAATTTACAATAGACTATGGCTCCTAACTATAATTCCAAACTAAATATTAATGTTGTCGCATACCTATAAACTCAGTTTGACTTTTAATAAACCTTTGATAATTTTCTATATTAATTATATTTTTCATTTTCATCAATAAATATATTGGCTTTTTAATTAAAGTTATAAACAAACAATAAAAATTGTATTCATGTCATACATGTATCCTATACCTGTATCGATATCCATACATGTACTTGTACATGCATCCGTGCTCCACGGGTAGGGCTGTAAATGGGTATGGGTAGACCCGCGGACCCGCAAATCCGGACCCTTAAAAAACCCGTCACGGGTCTAATTTTTTATACCCGTATACCCTTGGACCCGTATACCCTTGGACCCGCATATGAGCGGGTCCAATAATGGGTATGCTTGGACCCAGACCCGCTAGACCCGTGTACCCGCTATACGTAAGTAACTACTAAAATAATATGTTATATATATCATACTTTACTAGTTTAACTAATATAATTATTGAGATTATATCCTACTTTAACCACAATAAGGTTGAGACTAGTCATATAATTAAGAATTAACTATTCTAGTTACAATAATGAACATCATACGTAAACTTAAAATCAAAATGTCTACTAATTTACATTACTTTCTACATAAAGTAAACGTTATGATCATGACTACAAATATGTAAACAATTACTCAATTAATGTTATTGCATAGAATATAGCATTGTCTAATATAACTATTACATGTTAATATACTACATGATAACAATATCTTGTTGTGTTAAATATATATAACATAGTCATTTCTCTTACATAAACAATATGATGCTTTATAGAACCGCTTACCCGTATACCCGCACCGCCAACCCGCTATTATTGCGGGTACGGGTATGGTGCGGGTCCAGGTTTTGTATAATGCGGGTCTAGAACCGGAACCGGACCCGCTAAATTAGATGGGTATGGGTATGGATATGGTCAGACCCGCACCGTTTACACCGCTATCCACAGGTTGTACGTGAATCAAGAACTCGGGATGATGATGACACTCTAGAGGCTTAAGAGACACACGTTGACGGTTTGATCCTTTAAACAAGGGAAGTATGAATGAAATTGCTTGTAGATAAGTAGAAAGTCACATGAATTGAGTGTACTCATCAGTAGTCACAGATATTTGATGTGTAGATTCTTTCCTCCTGAGTATCCTCTCCAGTAAATGTCATATTTGCAAACTTGGTGGGAAAGCTATGCAACTCATAACATATTTCCTTGGTGTGGCCCTTCCTAACACAATGGGTACTAGGTATATTTAGGGTGTTGTGGTGCGCTCGCGCATCACCTATGTCACTGCCTCTACTAGTCTACTAGATCTTGTTCCATGTCCATAGCAATGTTTGTGTGCAAAAGTGGACTATGTGAACAAAGAAGATTGATGTATAGTAGAAGAATCTAGGATAGGAGTGTCGTACATGAGAAAGGCATGTGACACCCGTTGAAATGCCTCTATAAAAGATGGGAATTCAGCTGCCAACAAAAACACCATATTTTTGGCAAAAATTGGCAATTTTTTGTTAATGTCTTATGATCTAGCAGCTTCTAGAGTTTAGTAACGTCTGTAGTAAATGGAAGCAATTTGTAAAGATCATATATAATGCGAGTGAGTTCACCGAAGTCCTAAGAGTTATACGAGTGCCCGCCTAGGTGAGCTGGGAAACCACCTAGACTGTTGATCCTAGGGTCCAGCCTAATTTGGCATCTGCGCAGCCAAGGCAATTCGGGTGGCTGCCTAGGCAGCTGCTGGGCCTAGTTAATGGGCTCTTTTTCTTTTTTTTTCCTTTGATTTTCATCTTCCTAGTTGTTTTCTTTTTGTAATGTGTTCTTATTCTTCAACTAGAATCACGTTTTTTGGTTTTCTTTCTTCTCATGGTTCACCAAGCAGAACCTTGTAGTTGCATGCTGCTCCACTTTTCTTTTTCTTTTTTTCTTTTTTTTTTTGCTTAGCTCAACCAAGCAACAGGCCATATTAATGGTTGTAAGTTTTAGTCTACTGCTGCTCCACCATCACATTATTCTATTTTTTCCTAATTTCTCTACCAAGTAGCAACATTGGTGCTCCATCATCACATGATTTCTTTGTTTTTGACATTTATTCTAATTGTTCTACCAAGCGGCAACACTGCTGGTCCACCATCACATTATTTCGTTTTTCCACTATTGGCTCTACCAAAAAGCATATTCCTTGCTTGCATACGCATTTTTCTTACTCTTACATTCCAGTATTATATTTCTATTTATATATAGGCACTAATTAATTCAAAAAGTTTACATAGAGTAACATATAACTATATATAACTATCAAAAAAAAATTGAAAATGCCTAGGCGCTCCTGGGGGACGCCTTAGGCAGCCTAGACTAAGACATGTTCCCTTTTACAGACCATACATCTCCACGATCATATCGTACATGCGAGATATTTTTTAGAATACATCAGGCTGAGATTATCCCAAACATCTTTAAAGGTTTGGTTGACATAAGTTACAAGGTTAATAAGGCGACAAGGCACCAGACCTGAGCGCCTTGCTGCCTAGGCGCCCTAAAAATATAAAATATATATGTTTTCCAATAAATATACATATTTGTCATAATTTTATGAATAGTCCCCCCCCCTCATATACAGATATTTTATAGTTATCTATGTAGGCATACATGTTTATGGTTAACCCCACCACATATACATATACTCCATTGTAAGAAAACACAACCAATTACATTTATTATAAATTCTTATTTATAATAATGTCAAGAATACTACTAAAGTCATGCTCCAAGAGTATTATTAAATCTAAATTTAAACCTAAATATTACATCATTATTTCGTTTTCTAAATTCTGAAATACAGTAGACTACTGAAATTACAGACTGATTACTTACTAGTGTTAAAAAATTAGCATGTATACGTTAATTGATTGTGTTCTAATAACTGATATGACTACGGTTTAAAACTCCAAATCACCCTGGTTAAAATATAACCATTTATGTAATATATTAGTATCAACCTACAGTGATTACATATTTCCTGTACACTGACCCTACATATATATCTAGATATATCATATATGTACACATGAATGTGCTACACAATGGTGTAGACGAGTCTACTCATGTTAGACATAACTAAGTTTGTATATGTGCTATCATTTTCTGTTACGGAATGTAAACACTGTAAGAGAAGAAGCAGCAAGTAAATAGAGATTTAGAGTCATAGCTCCAAATCGTAGGCAATGTAATCACTATTCTTTATAGCATAGCTGCTGAATAGAAATTGCATTATAGGTGCAAAATAAGAAAAATCAGAAAAATGTGTATAACGAATATAAGATCCAAACAAAAATGGTGTTTGGCACACAACATAGGCAACAATTTTAGTTTTGAACATTAGGATAGCCCAAACTTGTTAAGGCGCTCGCCTAGGCGCTGTCGCCTTGCCTATAATGCCACACTGACGTAGTTTTGTGGGTCTGGTTGTATATTCACGTATTTTAATGTTTAATGTGGCTATCCTAATGCTCAAAATCAATATTGTTGCCTATGTTCTGTGCCAAATATCACTTTTAATTGGTTCTAATACTCTTTTTTTGTTTGATCTGGATCTAATATTCTTAATTCAGATTGTATTCAGTAGCTATGCCATGAAGGATATTGATTACATTACTTAATACTTGTAGCTATGTATGACAACAAATGTATGTTTACTTGTTCATCACTCTCTTACATTCTTGACAATAATTATTTTCTTGTTCTTGACATTATTGTTAATGGTAATATATTAGAAATGTGATTGATTATTTTGTCTTACAATATACTATTTTGTCATACAATATATATATATATATATATATATATATATATATATGTGGGGAGATCGAGCTTAACTATGTATATAACTACATATATAACTATACAATCTGTGTATATGCTGTGGGGAATGTTTATAAAAACCCTGACACATAAACATATACATAAATTATTATTTTTAAAGGTCATCTAGGTAATGCTCGTGCCTAGTTGCACCTAGTAGCAAAGTGTTCAGCTGGAACGCCGTGTCGCCTTGACAAGTATGGGATTGCCACATAGAACATTAAAACACATAAATTCACCATCAGACCCTCAAAAATAGGTCAAGTCAACATTATAGGCAAGGCAACAGCAACGCACCCCCTGGGCGCCTAGCCGCCTAGGCGTGCGCCTTAATAACCATGATTAGTTATTAAGCTTTGGGCTTAGGCTCACTTATGTTTTCTCTACTTCATTTGCGTCAGTGTTTTCAAAAGCGTTCTAAGCAGCCGCTAACGCATTGCAAGGTCCATGTCGCCTTATTTGGCTTATCGGCAGTGATTCGACCCCCCTAAATTAGGCGTATGCTTTTTCTTCGCTGTGCTCGTTTGACAGGCTGCCTAAGAGCAGCTTTTAGGAGCCGGCTTGAGGCCGCCTAAAGTAAGTGAGCAGCTAGGCTCAAGCAAATTCTTCCACATCTGTACATCAAACTACTATTTGTACTTCTATACATTTATAATAGCATATAGTATCAAATACTAAGTACAAAAATATGCAGCTGTTACAGTAAGTAATATCATGTATATATGCTGAACTGATGTCTTTATATTATGTATATATTCTGTTATAAGAAATATCTACTGTTATATATGGTATTATATATTACCACATTAGTATGCATTACTAGCATACAATTGTATATTACTATGTCATCTACTGCCTTTGCATATCTACAAGTCTACCATATAATATTTTAAATTATTGCATTATGTATTCAGATGTATATAATTTTGATGTTATATCATTATATTATTTATGTTATATATTACAAGTCTACAATATAATATTTTAAATTATTGCATTATGTATTCAGATGTATATAATTTTGATGTTATATCATTATATTATTTATGTTATTTATGTAGCAATATTGAGTATTGAATATTGACATATTCGTACTCCAAAAAAAGAATATTGACATATTGTCTACATTAGTAGTATATGTAGGTAAAATACAAATATTTTTGTATTATCTGCAATAGAATTGTGATATGACTGTTATTATATAGAATACATTGTATTACCTACGGCTATATTACCCTATTACTATGTTATTGCTATTGAGAATGAAGTGGTTTTCTATTAAGTGACTAAAAAGGAGTACAATGCCTTCTCATTTATAGCACAAGAGAATAAAACAATAACACGGCTAAGCAATATGGGATAAATAAAACAAGTAACAAGTAGAGCACAAGTAATTTGTAAATATAACATATCTCTTCACTCCCCCTCAAGCTGGAGCATAGATGTCGAACATGTCCATGTTGTCCACTAGAGTCTTGAATCGAGTTTAGGTAGAATCTTGGTGAAGATGTTTGCCACTTCTTTTCAGTACTGAGATGTGGGGTACAGATGCGGCCAGAAAGAACAGATTCCCGAACAAAGTGACAGTCTACCTCAATATGCTTTATGAAAGGTAGTTGCTCGCAACAAAACTAGAGGCTTTGTTGTCACAGAACATCGGAATCGAACTAGGATCAGATATATCAAATTGTTTAAGAAGGCTTTGAACACACAGAAGTTCACATGCAGTGTGAGCCATAGCACGATATTTTGCCTCTACACTTGATCTAGCTACCACGGTAACTAGGTTGCCTCCCACAAAGGTGCAGTATCCGGATGTAGATTTTCGATTACGTCTACTCCCTACATAATCAGAGTTTGAAAAACCAGAACAATTGCAATGGTCATGTTTCTTGTACAATAGACCTTTTCCTAGAGAGCTTTTGAGATATCTCAGAATGTGATAGACAGCATCCCAATGACATTGTCGGGGTTTATCAAGGTACCTACTTACAAAATCGATAGCAACGGTAAGATCAGCTCTCATGACAGTAAGATAAATGAGCTTACCAACCAATCGCCTGAATTGGTGGTTATCAGCATAAGGTGGGGAAGATTCATCGTCCCAATCAGTGTTTGGTTCTAGAGGGGTGTTGGCTACCTTGCATCCAAGCATACCTGTTTCCTGTAAAAGATCTAGAAAATATTTGCGTTGGGAGAGACATATACATGCATACGATCTGGATACTTCAATGCCTCAGAAATATCTCATTTTACCAAGATCCTTGGTGACAAAGTGTTGTTCTAGATATGTTTTTGTAGCTTGAATGCCAGAGGTGTCGCTGCCAGATAATATTATGTCATCTACATAGACAATAAGAATGACCAAACCAGCCGCAGTTTTCCTGATAAATACTAAGTGATCGGAATGAGAACGACAAAAGCCAAATTTATGAGAATCTACTGAGTTTGTCAAACCAGGTGCAAGGGCTTTGTTTTAGGCCATAAATTGCTTTCCGCAATCTGCAAACGCGCGAAGAATACTCCCCTTGAGCAACAAAGTCAGGTGGTTGCTCCATGTAAACATCTTCCTGTAAGTCGTCATAAAGAAAGGTGTTTTTGACATCCAGCTAAATAAAGGCCAATCTTTGTTAACAATAGAAATGAGAACACAAACAGAATTGAGTCGAGCTACAGGAGAAAAGGTCTCAAAATAGTCTACATTGTAAGTTTGAGTATATCCTTTTGTCACCAGGTGTGCTTTCAAGCGCTCAATCGTGCCATCAGGTTGATATTTGATAGTGAAGACCCATTGGCATCCAACTGTAGGACAAGCAGAAGGGTGATCCACAAGATCCCATGTCTTGTGTTCAGAGAGTGTCGGCATTTCAACTTCCATCGCTTGGAGCCAGGTAGGGATTTGAAGTGCCTCCGTAGCAGTTTTCGGAATAGACACAGCAAAAATTGCAGCAGTAAATCAAGCAAAGCTAGCACCCAGATTAGTAGAGGAACAGAAATGACTAATCGGATGTTGAGTACAGGAGCGGACACCTTTCCTAAGGCTAATAGGAAGGTGTAAGTCAGAGTGTACCTGGGTTGTGTTGTGATCTTCCGTCGAAGGAGTTTGTTGTTGAGGGGTCATGGAGGGAATAGTCTTCTTGGGTCTCTTGTTGTACACATGTAGCGGGTGTTCTTCAGGTGCCAGCTCAGAAGGTGGATCAATATTCACAACGTCAGGTAACAGAGTAGGTGCCAAAATGTCACAGGATAAGGAAGCCCCGTTATCAGAATAATGAGGCAGATGTTCAAAGAAAACGACATCCGCACTAACGTACCACTGTTGCAGGATAGGATCATAACAGTGATATCCTTCGTGTTCGGGAATACCCCCAAAAAATGCATTTTTGGGAGCGAGGGTCAAGTTTTGTCATCCCTGGACAAAGGTTTTCAACAAAGCAAGTGCACCCAAAGATGCACGGCGGAACAGAAAAAAGTTGTGCATCAGGAAAGAGATTGTTATACAAAATCTGATTTTGCAAAATAGAGGACGGCATGCGATTGATAAGGTAGCAAGTCGTAGAAACAGCCCCAGGCCAAAAACATTGAGGAACATGATAATGAAGAAGAATGGTGCGAGCAACCTCGAGAAGATGTCGACTTTTGCATTCAACGATCCCATTTTGTTGTGTTGTAGGGTATAGGGGCATGAAGCCTGATGAATCATTCCTTGGGATGAACAAAAGGAAGTGACTGATTTTTGCATGAACTCAAGAGCATTGTCGGTGCGAAAGGTTTTAATGGGTTTATTGAATTGAGTTTTAATTTCAGAAGAAAAAAAAGGTGGTGATGGTGTCCATAACAGTTTTGCGATAATTAAGTAAAAATAACCATGTAGCTCGAGAAAAGTCGTCAATGACTGTCATAAAATATTTAACACCAGAATGACTTGCAACAGAACAGGGACCCCATATATCAGCATGAACAATACCAAAAGTGCATTTAAAACCAATTTCTTTCTTTACAGGAAACACATACCGAGTTTGTTTGCCATATTGGCAAGATTCACAGGAAAATCTCTTATCAGTTAAAGCAGGAAATAAATGTTTCAACTTAGAAGCAGTCGTGTGGCCAAGGCGTTAATGCCATTGAATCCCAATCACAGATGTGGAGAGCATAACAGTCATTGATGTCGGTCCATCCAGGTAGTAGAGCCCATGTGCTCCCTCATGGCCCGAACCAACCCTCGTCTTCGTGCGGAGATCTTGAAAAACACAACCTGAAGGGCCAAACGTAATAAAGCACTGAAGGCACTTCACAGTTTTACTAATAGAAAGTAGATTAGCAGGAAATCTCGAAACATATGACAGATTTCAGATGCAAATTTCGAAATAAAGAAATTGTCCCAATGACATGGACAGCTGTTTGAGAGTCACCAGCTACTGTTACCAGAGGGAGACATGTGGATCTTGTTAGGGCAGAAAATAAATCAGATTTACCATCCATATGAACTGAAGCACCAGAGTCAATACATCATTTATTTTTACTAGTAGACAGAGCAGCAAGCAAGGCAGACGAGTCGGGCTCTAAAGTAGATGGTAGGTGGGACATGTGCTCTTAGAAGAGCTTCTCGAACTCGTACATGATCCAGGCAGAAGAAGATTGAGCGGGTGTTTGTTCAGTAGCAACAGAATCGTCACCCGCATCAGAGGTAAACTAGTTAGCCCAAGCAAGGTTGCCATGTTTGATCCAGCACCGGTCATCATTATGATTGTCACGGCCACAGAAATTGCGGAAGCGAGGGCCAATGGGCTGACCGCGACCCTGTGCAGTAGAAGAAGTACGGCCCGAGGTAGGAGAGTGACATCCACCACGACCAAGTCCACAACCACGGCCATGGCCGTGACTAGTATCAGCAGAGCGTACATCAAGAGCAGGGTGTTCCATAGCAGGAACAGAAGTCACTAATGGTAAACGTTGAACACGTTTAAGCACATCTCTAGGAGTAGGCAGAGGATCACTAGAGAGAATTTGATCAACAACTCCAGAAAACGAGGAAGGGAGTCCGGCAAGAAACTGGACAAGTTCGAGTTCATTTCGTTGTCTCTGAGTTTCCTTGATATCAGCAGACAAATGATGGTAGATTTTATATTCATTCCAGAGGGCAGAGCACTGATTGTAGTAATCTTCAATAGGCGCATCATGCAAGAATTCCTTCTTTGCCAGGTTCTTGAAAATCTCGAACACCTTCTTGAGGTTTTATTGATGGGAGTAGACACGCAAAAGTTGATCCCACATAGCCTTGGCATCACGGAGGCAGAGCAGGGAGTAACTAATTCGTGGCTCGGTGCTATAACAATCCAAGACATAACACCCCAGTCATTTTTACTTCATTGTGTATATGCTTGCTTGGTGTTATCATTTGTCGAAGCATCAGGAGCAGGTTGAGGGTTGGTGGTGATATGTGAGTAGCGACCTTACGCTTTCCATACAGAATAAAAGATGCCAACCAGAGGTGGTAATTGGAGCCATCAAGTTTCACTGTAGTGACACACAGAGAATGTGGAGGCTCAGTAGATGCCATAATGCACAGATCGGTAGGTGGAGCAAAAAGCAGCAACAGAAATCATAAGCCAGTAGACAGGAGATAGCCAGAGTAGCCATTCGCACAGGCAGAAGACAGTCGGAATCAGTAGATCTAATAAAACCCGCAACGGGGCAGAACTTAGAAGAGGGCAGCAGTAGATCTGAGGCATTAGATCCTGAAACCCACAAAAGAGGCAGCATAGATTTTTGATAGACCTGCGCCATCATAGGGAGAGTGCTACTCCACCATGAAGCACAGGAAGATAGCAAACGGAGACTCTTTAGGAGGTCAATGAGCTATCTGAAGATCTTCCCGGAGATGATACGGAGCACAATCAAAGAAGGATGGTGGGAGTAGACCTGTCAAACGGGTGGGTGGATTGGGTTTGGGTTGGGTCATTGCGGGTTTGGGTCTCGCGGGTACAGGTCAAAAAGATGCAATTCTAAACGGGTCGGTGAAAGACAAATCCAAACCCGACCCAGTGGGTTGTAGGTCACCCACGAGTGCCCATATAATGTGTTCAATAAAAAATATTTTCCAAGTTACTACTTGAATGATAAAAGAAGACCATTCTCTAGTGTTTTTAAAATGAAATATAGCACAAAAGAAGCCAACTACTATACATTATCGCTATCAAATAAAAAAGTATGTTATTAAGCTTTTAGCCTTTTACAATCATTTAATCACATACCTTTTAAGATAAAATCATTAGATCTATAATTAAAATTCTCAAATGTGTGATCATGATCGAAAAACTAGAGTTATAAACTTTGTACTACAACTTCATATTAAATTTTATACACCAATTAGATAATGTAGAATACATGGATTTGTTCTTACTCATATCTCCCTCTTCGATATCAGATCTTGTTGGGCAAGTTCTAGTTTGTACTGAAACTCCTTAACAAATAATAGGTAGTAGTAGATCATCATATACATAATAAGTAATAGTAGATCATTATATTTATTTTTATGTGATCAATAATTTAGCGGGTCACCCACGGGTGCCCGCGGGCTACCCGTGAAACCCGTTAAATAAACGGGTGGGTTTGGGTTTGGGTAATTTTCAGCGGGTGGCAAGTTTCATCATCCAAACCCAACTTAAACGGGTTGACCCATGGGTGCCTGTGGATTTTGACCCAGTTTGACAGTTCTAGGTGGAAGGAGGCTAGAAGGTGGGGATTGTGGTGTAGGAGAGGAGGGGTAGCAGCGTGGATGAGCCGTTGGAGATGGAAGGGGGGCGGATGGGTGGAAGGAGGGGAAAAGGCGGCAGCAGACGGCGGCAGGGATGGTTAGAGGAGACGGACCGGTGGGTGAAGGAGAGGGCGGGGAGGAAGGGTGGTGGAAAAGGGAGGAGAAGGGCAGGGTGCGGTGGTGGCGGTGGGGAGGGAGAGAAGAAGGGAGAAGGGGTGGCGGCTAGGGCATGGGCAGGTTTAGGGTGGGGTGGGGTGGGGAGGGGCTGAGAGGATCGGGTTGCTCTTCATACCATATTGAGAATGAAGTGGTTTTCTATTAAGTGGGTAAAAAGGAGTATAATGCCTTCTCTTTTATAGGACAAGAGAATAAAACAATAACACAGCTAAGCAATATGGGATTAATAACACAAGTAACAAGTAGAGCGCAGGTAATTAGTAAATGTAACTTATTTCTTCAAATACAATACTTACTGTATATGTATATTACTAGGCTCACCACAATAATATTATTAATTATAGAGAGATTTATTTTACACTTTTATATCGGTTTAGATATATAGAAGTTCGAAAATATATGATTATATAAGCATCTATGTGTAATTGTGTAAAAAAAATGCAAAAATTAAAGCATACCCTTTTCATAGAAGGGTATGCTTAAGCGCTCGCCCAGTGCTTAAGAAACTACAATGTCATGTCCACTCGCTTCCAGTGTCACACTTTTTCAAACATTGCTTTGTATTATTCTTATCTTGGCCCATATTCATTTATCTTCTCTACCCTTTGTACTCCAATATATGGGAATCTCTTGTTACTGTTTTTCGGTTGATGAGATTTCTCTCGTAATCTACTTCCATATGGTAATAGAATAGAAAATTTTAACCTAAACCCCCTTTTGCTTGTCTCTTCTTCCTTCTCTCTCTCCATGCGCCCCCAGCTACGCATGTATGACGTGATGATGGAAATGTGTAATCTACAACAAGATGACATATCCCTAACTTAATATTTTGGCAAAGTCACTCGCATCACTGATTACCTTCATGCCTTACTGCGTCTATGCGTCGACCTTAAGGAGCCCCATAAACAAAGAGATCAAATGTCGATCATCAAGTTTTTTGCCGGACTTAAACGTGAGTATGAAGGGTTGTGCAATCAAATTCATTCTGAGACTGAAATTATGTTGTTAAAGCATACATGTGTCTTACGCGCATTCTTAGAGCAAACCACTCATACTACTTCCCCTACTATGAATAATAGTCCCTCCACACGTGGAGGGGGACGTGGTTGATGATGTCGCATAGGCAGATCCACGGGATGTTGAGGTCGTCTAGAATACACACATTTAAGGAAGAAACGGCACTAGAAGGAAACTTTCTATGAGATCCATGGGTATCCACCTTGATCTTTAATCACCAATCTAACATCACCAGATGAAGCTCTATAAGACACCATATGCAATATACAAGCAAGGGATGAAAAATATAATCAATTCCTCTAGTCTGAAGCATCTCGGGAAGCCTCTTCATCTAATGCTTCAGTTGCCTCCATGCAACAGTCGGGTGATTCTACATAAGTCTCTATGTCTTCAAATACAGGTTTGTCTTCTTGATTCTTGACTCTGATGCAACTAATCACATTACTAGTACCCCCAATCTCATATCCAATTTGTCCACCAATAAATCACCTCGATGCCAAGTTACAATAGTCCATGGATCTACAGAGGGCATCCGAGGCACTCAGGACATCGAACATCCAACTGAATTTACCATGCTATCAGCTTTATTTTTTCCTAAATTTCCTTTTAATTCGGTTTATATAAGTACGATAACTTGTTCTCTCTAAGCCTCAGTTACATTTCACACAAGTAATTATGATATCAATACCTCCAGACGCAAAAGGTGAACGGTGTGGTGGTTATGAAGTTGCATCAGTCTCTACTATCCTGGTTAAGCCTCTAAAATGTGTGTGGCAACTCCTCTTCACATCCACAGTCGACTTGAACACATAGCTTTGGATAAACTCAAGAATCACAATCCTCATTTTTCGAGTCTTAACAAGTTAGAATGTGAGTCATGTCAGTTAGGTAAGCATCATCGATCCACTTTCAGGTCTAGGGATTAGATGCAGACTAAATCAAGTTTTGGTATCATTCATTCAGATTTCTGGGGACCTTGTCGGGTTCCATCAAAGCTAGGTCACTAATATTTTGTCACTTTCATTGATGACTTTTCTCGGTTAACATGGTTGGAATTAATGAAAGATTGTTCTAAATTTTAGCCATAATACAAAGTTGTAATCATGAAATTGAAACTCAGTTTTCTTATTGTATTTGGATTTTTTGTACAGATAATGCAAAGGAGTACTTCAGTAATGCTCTCACCCAAGTTCTATCCACCAAAGATATTATCCACCAATCCCCGATATGTACCCCAACAAAACGGATTAGTCGAAACAAAGAATCAACACATGATGGAAACTGCCATGACTCTTCTTCTCCAAAAGAAAGTTCCATAGGTATTCTGCGATGATGTTGTCCTAATTGCCACTTATCTAATGATTCACATGTTGTCTTCTGCTTTAAACAATTAGATTCCTTTTCAGTTACTCTGCCTGAACGATCCAATATTTGTTGTTCCTCCTAAAGTGTTTGGTGAGCATGCTTTGTCCACAATGTTGGGCCCAATTGCGATAAGCTGAATCCAAGGGCTCGCAAATGTCTTTTCTTTGGTTGCTCTAGAACCCAAAAAGGGTATAGATGTTATAGTTCCAACAAACACAAATTTCTTATGCTTGCAGATTTCACCTTCTTTTGAAGAAACTCCAACCTTTGAAGAAACTCAAACCGCTCTTGAACTTGAGGACTATGTCTCTCCCAATCATATGGTCATTGAAGTCCATACATCTGGTCAAGAGGTGCTCTCTACTCACGAGTTTCCCACATCATTTGTGTCCTTTGCACCTATCGTGTCTGAGAAACCTACCATCACATAGGTCTACACACATCGTGAGAAGGAAAATAATGTGGAACAAGTGGCAGGCGATGCAGGTATCAACCCTCCTCCAATCACCACTAGTCTACAGATTTCCCAAGCATGGACAGTTTTCTCTTGATTTGCCTATTTCGCTCCGGCAAGCAACATAGTCATGTACATCCTATTTCTTACTATCTCATATGCTTGTTTATCTTTATCATACAAAGCCTTTCTCTCTTTTTTATTTGACATTGCCATACCTAATTATGTATTTGATGGTATGAGCCATCCAGGATGGTGTTAGGCTATGGAAGATGAGTTGACATCTC
Organism: Alisma plantago-aquatica; assembly: GCA_963693085.1. Lineage (NCBI taxonomy): Eukaryota > Viridiplantae > Streptophyta > Magnoliopsida > Alismatales > Alismataceae > Alisma > Alisma plantago-aquatica. Next base: position 1,168,055,474 of record OY856409.1, on the reverse strand, counting down.
TTTGCCAATATCGTGCATGGAGTTTTGTTCCTACTGCTAACGGCAAAGCTATAGTAGAATGTTAATGGGTCTTCTCTGTGAAAGTAGGACCTACTCGGATCGGTCGATCGCTTGAAGGCTGGTTTGGTAGCTAAGGACTACACTCAAGCATACATGGAGGATTATCTAGAAACCTTTTCCCCAATGGCCAAGATGCAATGGCAAAGTCAGGTGAGGGTCGCATGAGGCACAAGCCTCACATGGCTTTTGATAATAGAATGATATACATGTATCGTTCTACAAACTTGTATTAGTCGTTGAACTAATAAAAGAATTTGTCCCACCCGCAGGCTGTGAGACATGAATAATTTATAGTTGTCGTTCTGATTCCCCTTGCGTGAAATAAGGGGATTGTTTAACTAGATGACTTTCAATTGTGTGATTTAATATTAATGGCAGACTGGTAGTCGTACAGCTTGTGTCAATGCCATTCAGCCGTCTATTACTAACGGCAATCCTCCTTGCTTGAAGTTAGAGAAACCAATCTGAGGCGACATGTATGAGTAGGACTGTACTTGGACGATAAAAATCATATACATCTCTATGCATCAATGTTCGGTTTCATTATTGGTTTTATGATTATATGATCATCTGGTGCGTCTAAAAGGGCCACTTCACAATGATTCTTTTAAGTTCTGTCACTTAGTAAGTAAATATAATCTCATTGATTGTTTTCTTTCCTTTTAAATTTTGTTGTCGATAATAGTTTACTTAACATTTATGATTCATTTTCTTGTTTATTGTAGCGTGGTTTGAATATAGGACATGGTTGAGATTATAAAATCGGATTGGCTTTGTGTTAAGATTGTGATATGCTCAAAGTGGATATGGATAAAAAATTGTTTGGGAACTCAGTGTGGTTTCCTTTTGAATATGGTTAGAATTTTACAGTGTTTTAAAAAGCGTCCTAGGCGGCCGCTTAATCGCCACAAGGTGATGGCCGATTAAAATGTGCCATAAGCGCCGCTTGAGTGGATTTGAGAAAAGTGGCCGCTTTTTGCCAGCTTAACCCGCTTTTTCTCGCTTTTTGTCCGCTTTTTTCCCACTTTTTTTAAAAAACTGTTGTAAGCATATAACATTAAGTACATTATATGCCCAATTAGTATTCACTATAATATATTAAACTAGCATATATTAGATGTTCTATGATATACCTAGTTCTAATTTAGAATGCATACTTTGTATGTAAGCTGTAATGATATGGTACTTTTGTGATGTATCCAAGTATATTATAGGTAACTATTATCTAATTTAGAATGCATATTTTGATTAAATTTATTGTTGTAATGTATGACTATTTGATGATGTGCAAATGTAACAACACGTTTGTAAGCTAGGTATGATAGGTTTATTGTATACTGTTTAACTATGTAAACATGTGATACAAAATTGTTGTTGCATCTTGTATACACACTTATTATTTTATGTGTAGGGTGCTTTATCTATGACAAGTATATTGTTTACTATATTATATAGATACAATCATTGTTGTATAGTTGTGTTATAAACTATTTGGGTGTTTTATATTGTCTTGTACAATGTTTAAATATGTATAAAAAATTCAAAAATATAATATTTATATACATATGTAATTTTGCATAAAAGTTTATAGGAATTGAAAATCCACTTTTCTAAAAAGCGCCCGCTTAATCACCCGCCTGGCGATTAATCGGCTACAAGGTCTCGTTCGCACGCTTCCCGCTTCACACTTTTTAAAACCTTGGAATTTTATGTCACATCCATGATAGAATGGAAAGGTTAATCTATACTGAACTATTCAATTTTTGTCCAAAGCAAGATTTAGTTTGTCTGGGTTTAATTCAAATGGAGGTTGAAACTTGACAAACCAACTCCGTTAGTCCAGTTTCAACTTTCAACCCATTTTTCCTTTTGTATTGCCAAATACACATAACAGTTACACCACTAATTTATTAACAAAGATATATATAGATCTAATATGGATCCAGGTTCAATCTTGTGCAACTGCAGGCGTAGAAAAAACCAGGTCCTTTGCAATGCAAGCACGTCTAATAAGACGAATTGACAGAGTCTATTAAAAGGGTGAAAACTTGTAGTGGCATTGCTTCGCATATGTATAGGGGATGTGATTTTTTTCCAAGGTTTCTCACTAATCCAAGTCCAACTCTCTCTAGATAAACAAAGTCATGTTGCTTTTATTTGTCTTTTTCTCTAGTTTCAACCAAACTTATTATTTTTTCTTTCTTCCATTGTCTTTCATTATTTGCACTATCATGCTTAATAGGTTTTGTGTTTACACTTTCCTTTTTTTATTTTCTTTGAAATAAATAAATATTAATTACGAAAAAACTCTATCAAACAATATGTTGGTGAAATATAAATGAATCTAGTACTAAAAATGTGGTAATGATATAAACATAATTGTCAAAATAAATCTAAAGATGGTCATCGAGGGCTTGATTCAGTACAAAGTAGAATATGTTATATCTAATCCATAATTAGACATCTCGTTTCTAAATTTTACCCTAATCTCAAGGGTATGGTTTGTTTTTGGTCGGCTGATTGGTTATCGCAACATACTTAATAAAAGATCCTTGAGCTGATTGGTAAATAATCTTGTCAATGATATTGCCATGAAATTTGATAGGCACATTTTCAATTTAAAGACATAGTTTTATAGTGAGTTGGTTTAATTAATATTACTTTAGCTCGGAGCATGGTATTTCCAAATTGTGGTGGTTTATTGAAAGAGAGATACAAAAAGAATCTCCACACGAATGTTATAATGTAACGGTTGAAGAATATGTGACATCAATAAGAATCGTCGTTATATATCTATAATATTTTGATTTTTTTTGTGTTTATGAATAAATATATATAGTGGTTATTTTAGACGATTTTATTGTTATACCAATAATATTATTTACTTAAAGAAAATGGTTGCTTATATGTGTGCCTCACCCACCCGAGAATCATGGCTCCGCACTACCAACATGTCTCTCTTTGAATATTTCTTCCATTGGTTGTGCATTTCTCATGGCCTCTATATCAGTTGGACATCGAAATGCTTTACTCCACAATGATTTATCAAACAAAAATATGATGGAGCAACCTTCGAGGTTCATTACTCAGGGGGAGTCTCATCTTGTCTGCAAGCTCCACAAATCCATCTACGGTCTTAAATAGTCTCTGAGATCTTGGTTTGGCAAGTTTAGTCATGCACTTTTGGAGTTTGAACTTCAACAATCTACACTTGGTCATTATGTCTTCTATCAACGAGGGCCCTCAAGGGTTATTCTTCTTATTGTCGATGTTGATGGCATTGTCATCACGAAAGATCGGCAAGAAATTCTTCAACTCAAGCAGTTTCTTCAAAGCAAATTCTAATTAAGGATATGGGACACCTAAAATAATTTCTTTGTATTGAGGTTGCTAGACCCCAAATAGAAATGTCATCTCACAATAAGAGTACACACTTGATCTTGAAGAAACAAGCATGCTATGGGTAAAACCTGCAGATACTCCAATGGACCCAAAGTCAAGCTTCGTAAGGATCAGAAGGAGCCACTCCAAGATTAGTAGAGGTACAAAGGCTAGTGGGAAAACTCAATTATCTCAAAGTTACTCGTGCAAATATATCCTTTGCTACTAGCGTGGTTAGTCAATTCATTACAAGCCATGCACTAGACACATGGTTGTCATTCGGATTCTGCAATTTCTATAAAGGAGTCTGATGGAATATTATATTCCAATCATGGACATCTCAAAGTTCATGGTTTCTCTGTTGTTGATTGGGGATATTGTGTAATTGTGGCAGGCAATTTTGTGTCCGGGAAAAGCAAGCAAGCCATGGTGGCTCAGTCCAGTGTAGAGTCAAAGTATCGAGCCATGGCCCATGCCATCAGTGACATCTTATGGGTCAAGAATATCTTGGAGGAACTTGGACATAATCAGTCGGATACAATGGAGTTACATTGCGGTAATCAAGCAGTTGCCCACATTGCTTTCAATCCAATTTTTCACGAACAAACACAACAAATTGAGGTTGATTGTTAATTCATTAGTGAAAAATCCAAGAACAACAAGTTAAATTTGTCCTTGTTCAGATCATGTTTCTATGTAACAAGCTTGGTACTTATGATATATATGCAACAGCTTGAGGGGAGTGTTAGAATAGTAAATAGTTATTATTCGTTATTTATATTCTTTATTCCTTATTCCTTATTCCTATTTTCCATATATGTAGGATCAGTCCCATGCTGTGTAATTGGGTTGTCGGCCGCCACCCAAGTATATATAAATGGTGTGCCCTATTCATAATACAAATAAGTTGCTACGTCTCCATAATCTTGTAGATATCAAACATAACATGGCGACTGCGAGATATGAATATTTCCCGATCTAGATATATAAACAAGATAAGCCTTTAGAACAGTCACTATATATGAGGATCCACCTGGTACAGATTTTGGAGAGAAAAAATGTGTTTGTGACGATATCCATATATAACAAAAGCATTTACGGGCAAAGCTGCAAAGACTGCTATAGTCTGCATGGTTTCCATGCATGAAACAGTGTATCACGTTGAAAAGAGGAGCATGCCAAACAATTGAGACAGAAAATGGCAAGGGTAACGGCTTCAACCAAAGAACACAAGGGAACACTACTATAAAGGAGAGTGAGCTTGTGTTCAAGGATTACTCAGTGTTAACATTTAAAGAGACCATTGTTTTTGCATGCTACAAAGGTATGACACTTGGAATTTGATGCCATGCTTACCAATGTGGGAAGTGAATTGTGTTATTGAATTCTACACCACCATCACATTGAAGTTTAACATTAAACTGACACTAAACATATTTTTCAAAAAGGTATAATCAATTAAAGAACTTAGACTTTTGCTTAAACGAATGAACCACACATACCAAGTATAATAATCTATGATGGATGCATGATATCGGAGTTTATGAACAGAAAAAATCATAGCAGGACCCCACAAATCACAATGTAATTTATCAAAGGGTGTCCTAGTACGAAACAAAACAATAGAAAAGGGGAGTCAATGTGCCCTACAAATCTAACAAATCTTGCAAAAGAGTATGCCATTGCTAGTTATTCACTTGAAATAGACCTTCACAGTGGAACGTAAGTGTAAAAAATGTGGATGTCCAAGGCAATGATGAAAAATGATGCCGAAGTAAGCACGATTGCGATGTGAGGCGGATGCGGTTGTAGCAGTACTTTCAAGGAGATATAGCTTATGATCGATGCCACCAAGATATCACAACCTATGAAGGTAAGTGTTTGAGAAGAAAGTTGTGAAATCAATATTCAAATGAATACAGAATTTGGTAGGTCAACTAATAAATTAAATATTTTAGTAAGATTGAAAACAATAAGAACATTGCATAACGACAGTTTTGGCTTGTAAGGAAGGTGAAACATGGTGTGACTAGTGTGTGTGATGGTAAGATGAGCCCCTTTACCAACGACAATGAAGTCGAGACCGCATGATGGTGCAAGGGAGTGAGGCATACATGAGTTGGGCGTCATGTGCTGGCACTAATGTAGGAGAGCCAAGCGGCGGAACAGACTGTTGTAACAACCGAATATGCAGCTCATTAGAGATGGTAGTGTATTGTTATCATTGATGCATGGTTGTCTGTTGCAAACATTGAAAAGCATCATGTTGGCAGCTATTTGGATCTGATAGCCCATTTGTGTGTGCCATGATTAATTATCGAGTGACTGTCTTTGGAGTTGTGACGTAATTGAAACCAACAGCCTCACATGGTGAATCGAGATGGTACTAATGCACCATATTGAGAACAGGGTGTCTGGTTTAGGTCATGTCCACCAAGGCAGTCACCACAGCCATGGAAACGGATGGGTTCTTACATAGTTATGCAACGTTGGAGGAGGAATTGTTATTCAGAGGGGGCATGGGCGCACGTGGTATGGAGGGTCATCTACACTTCATAGGATGTCTACATCCCGACTATTCGGATGAGACATTTGGCAATGAGGTGGCTCAAGATCCATCCACAAATTAGACAGTCAATACACTTGCAAGAAGCATGTGTAGCGTTGTCAGACGTCAAGGGAGGATTGGCGTCGTCTATGAGTATGCCAGGACCATGATGATTGATGAGGAGTAATTGCATCTGTCAATATAAGTAGTTGTCCCTAATGAGTTCAAGCAAAATGAAGTTGGCAATTTTCGAGTTGAAGGGTATGGATTCAGTGGAGGCATTGCGAGCATAAAAGTTGGTGTCCGGCATGGAGAAAAAAATGGAGGTTTCAAAGCAAAGAATAGATAGAGGTAACAGGTTGGATGAGCTTACAGCTCTTATACCATGAAGAAGTTGAGAAATCTCGACGTATCATATTCACTAGTAAAGGTGTGAATCTGTACAAGTAGCAGTCACTGCAAATGTGTGCTACTAAGGAAATATATTTTTTTCATGCAGTGGGCCATAGATCCTAAAATAAAGTTGGATTCGGCCACAGCTCCAACCTGTGCGGAGTAGGCATTGGACAGAGTCATCCATGGTTGTGGCTTCCAACATTTCTGCTTGGACATGTCGATTGGTACTTGGACAATGTTGGTAGCCACGGTCCAGTTTGAACCATAGTTACCATACTCAAAAAATGGAAACAAATTAGCTACATACAAGGTGAGCACCACAATGATCGTTCAGAAGAATATCACCTAATCTTGCACTGCACTTCGTCTCAACTACCCAAAATCGGGATTATTAGTTTATGAGATACTCAGCCTCAAAGGTATGCTGTAACACACTACAGCACTGGATGGGAGATCTCAAGTTCAATCTATGTTGAGGATAAATAACTATGGAGCTTTTTGGTTAGTAGGGTCTCTGTGCCACCGTTGCATTACTCTTAACATTTAATTACCGACCCTTTTTCAGGCCTTCATGGGGTTATAGGTTCACTTGGGGAGTTTGTCCCCCTTTGGTTTCCATAAGTTGTGAGATACTGTCCCCAGCGGCAAATACTTGTCATTTGAAGTAGAAAATGGCTAAGTTTCAAGTTGTTCTGCCAAGTGCTGGATGCCAACATTTTATAAACATTGTTTATGTATGTCTAGACTTCATTCTGTAACCCAGAACAGAATTAAGGCCAAATTGCTAATATACGCTCAAATTTTGAACATCCATAAATCGCGTCCTGTGCTAGGTTGACAAAACCAACAATAACTGAGAATCTAACATGTGTCATTAAGAGAGGGTAAAAGTCGACAAAGATAACATCAAATCAAACAATCACTCCAGTAAAAAGAAACGATGGCCAAACAACAAGAGACTTTCGATTTCGCTATCGACATGAAGAAATAACCAAACATAACATTGACTAGTGAATGCTTATAATTTGATCGATCATATATGCAAAACTGGCTAAGGACCAATGCTAGACCCACCTCAAGGGCGTGCATGTAGCGGCCATACTTTCGGAGCTCCTTGACATACTGTACTGTCACTTTTGCACCGATGGATTTGCCCTCCCGGAGCCACTTGTTCATTGTCTTTTTCACGCTTCCCGCAGGGGCGCCTCCTAGCGCCGACAGACGGCGATATAGAGGAGTTCTATCATCCACGGGAAATGACGAGGACAGTGAGCGAGATGACACCTTTGCTGCAGTAGATGTGCACAGTCTCCTAACACCGGCCTGATATTGCAGAGCTCGAAGAACCTTGGCCATCTCATGCACTGGTGGCTGGTGGCGGAGATGTCTACTACTGACCGCAAGACTGAAGGGTTGGAGGTTCGTAGTGGCGTTTTGGGTTTCCGCCTGGGTTACTTCGAACTTGCTCTTGCAAGAAAAGAAAGTTTATTCGAAGTTAACCAGTAGCCAAACAGGCGGGCGTGGTACTACTGGTTCGAGGATAGAAATCTGAGTCATTAAAGACAATCTTTGTGTATCTATACTGTATATAACAAGCCGTTTTGGATTAAATTTGTAATTTTTTCCAAAACTGTTTGGGTCTCCCGTGCAATTTTTGCAAACATATTTTATGAATTATAGAGTCAAGTCTTTATCTCATTACAGAAGTAGTATTTTAGGTGTTTATTACAATATGTACATATTTGTAAAAGCGGTCAAAGTTGTCAAGACTTATCTCAACCATTCTTCTTGTCCATTCTTTATCCTCCTCTGCTCAGTGCTACGGTTTGGGCAAGCCGAAGAAACAGAGGTGGTCGTAGGGCTCCACAGACACCTTCGTTGCTCCGCACCACCACCTCATAATGGCACCACCTCTGTTGGCTCCTACCATTTCGCATGCTGAGGCCAACTGACGAGATCACAAGAGTCGTCGTCTTCCTCGCTCCCATTCTCTTTGACGCTGCCTGCTTTTTAGTTGTTGCCCACTTCCAGCCCCCATCAAGATATCGTTCCTACATCTGTCTCCTAGGTGCGACTTTGATGTCAAAGGCAACGACGGGCGAGCGAGACTAATGTTGGGCTATTGAAAAGGTGAGTTCTTAGCTCTTTACTGAACGGCGGATGCCTCTGCTTCCTACTTCCCAACTGGAGTCTGTTGCCTGCGGAGATAAGGCAACAAATGGCCTCTTCACGAGTCACGAGGTTGGGAAGATTTTTTTTAAAGCAGAGTTTGGTCCGGGGTTAGATATTCTCCGTGCTATGTAGTGGCACTGTGTTCATCTGGAAGGGTGAATAGGCGTCGTTTCAATTTTTCACTTATATTTGAGTCGTTTTTCATGTGTGTAGAAACCCGTAGACATGTGTCGATTATTACATTCTGTCGATTGTCCTTGCCAATTTTCTAGATTGGATTCAGACTTTTAATTGGATGTGTTCGGGAGTTTCCTAAGGTATGTCCATGACGATCCAAGTGAGCAGGAACACGAGGGACAAAATTTGGAGACTTTGAAAATCTTCTGTTCCAACAATTTTTCTTATTATGAATGTTGTTTTCTTATTAAATTACGGTCCACGTGATTCCGTTTGGATTAATGTGTAATTTTTCTTATGATGGTTTGGCTTGAATGATTGTGTTTTTTGTGTATACAGAGTGATATGTCAGAATGAAATAAAATTCAAAAAAATCTATGCATGGGAGGTTGGGTCGCACTGGATATCCACAGATAATTTGGTTTGCATCTTTGCGGCTTTATTTTTGAAAAGGTATGTTTCGATTTGGATTAAGTTTAGGTTTTAATTGTGTTGGGGCTCTTTAGATGATCTTTGCCAAATCAGTCCATTTCTGGTCCGTAGCCAAAAAATGTGTACGTCAATGCCACATGTAATCAACTTTTCCCTGCATGGTGCATGTCAGCTCTTGGCTAGACTATTAAAAAGGGTCATTTTCATAATAATTTGTCCAACGATGATGAGTGGGCATGGCATATGCAAGATAAATACATACCGACTGTCTCATAGTAAAGTCAACAAGCGTTATGACACATACATGAATCAGTCGATATCAGCTTTCTAGCCATGTTTATGTTTATGATTTCTGTTGTGTTTGTGTGTGAGTATTGTAGGTAATAAGATAAAATATTGTATAAGATAAATATCAGACAGTTGCATTGTAGATATAATTAAATATCACATTGCTCTATTACGGTTTCATTGAAGATATAATTAAATATCACATTGCTCTATTACGGTCCTATGTTGAATGCATAGTTGTAGCTCTAAAATATTTAAAATCTAAAACGGCTGTAAGTAAATGCAAGTACCCATTAAATAACTATTTGGAAGGGATGAGCTTATCTCCACACTTTACTAATGACTTTTTCTTGTGATGATCTCATTGGTACCACAATGGAGTTAAGCATTACAGTATATGTTTTAGTCTATAAACTCATCACATTATTGAAAAAAATAATTCTTCCTTGATAGATGAATTGGTAATAGTCATTTTCTAGAATTAAAGATCATTTCATAGCTTATCAAATTGTCTTACACTTTGGCTATAAGCTTTCTCACTATTCTTTTCTAGAAAGTTCTTTTAATAAGAATGTCTGGTATTTGATACTAAAACAATAAAAAAAACTGATCCTACATTCATTAGCACAAAAGAGGTTGCAACCACAAATAACAGATCTTATATTTCCGATTACAAAAGAAATTACAGGATTGGAAAAAGGATGACATCAATGAGATAATTGTTGCTATGCCCATTAAGAAGGACCACCACTGTTCACAACATGTGTTATGAGTTGTATATAAGTTGAGAATCTAGAATTGAAGAAGCATTGAGTATCTCGAATTGAAAAAGCTTGTGTACTTCTGCATTTTCATTTTTGGTTGGAAACAAACAAGTAGAACCTTCTGTGAAAAATTACTTATAACATATATTGTACGTTCCTAATTATATATTCTAAAAACAACCGTGCATAGCACGGGGTTATGACTAGTTTATAATAGAGTAAGTTATTTCTTGAAAATTTAAAATATTATCAAAATAAAACATTAATTACTTCAAAAATTGCAAACTTAATCTTGAATCACGTTTTTATTTGTTGAGGTTTTTAATTTAGACTGGTCAAGCTACAAGAGTCCATGTACATAAAACATTATGTGTACTCTACCTTCAGAATATAGATCATACTTAATTCTTGTTGTAGAAGTTCAATATTATCACAATTGCAAACAGAAGTCTTTTGGTTATGGTTATGGTTATGAATCTTTTCTTTCAGTGATTCAGTTCTACCCGCAACTTGTGGTTAACAAACCGACAAAACTTACCAGTTGAAGCGGCAAACAAGCGTCAAACATTATACCTACTTAAATATTATTTGGAAAAAATATAATATGAGTCTTACCACAAAGTCATCTTTAATATAAGTTGGCAAAACGGATATATTGGTTGTAAGATTAATAAGATTTGTACACATATATTAAATGTCATCGATGGAGAAATATAAGTATATGTTTTATAAAACTAAAAAGTGGACCAATGAGTATATTTTTTGGTAGACTATAGGATTTTGTTGTTAGTAATATATATCTCACATCAAGAATTTTTATTTTCCACCCATTCCTAAAGCACTTTTATTTTTCTTAATGTAATTATAGAATTCAATCATTTAAAAAATTCAATCTCAGTCAGAGCGAGCTCTGTGAAAAAAAATTGGGTGGTAGGTGTTCCGACCAGGCAACGCTTTGACGGCACATCACGCTATCGGGTGTGGCATAGGGGTGAGTGACCACACTACATCTGACCCCAGGGTTTAACCTACTAGGGGGAGTCCATTAGTGACTCATTCTAGGAGGAGTTTCTCGTCATCAAAAAAGCACGAGATTCTTTTTATAGCCCAAACCTTTCTTTATCAACTTATTACATAAAAACATTGATAGTAAGAGAAAATAAACTCCGCTCAACTGCACTTCTAGAAAAGTATTGTGAAAACTTGAATTTTCTCACCCCTCTTATGTGCTCTTTCTCACTTTGTTGTTATTCGTACTACTTTACTTGATGTCAAATCAATAGTTGTAGTGTGATGATGCTTCAAAATAACCACATCAATGACCAATTTCACAATATGTGACTTTAATTTGAGAATTTAACTAAGCATCATGATTTAATACATCACGTTCTTGCATCCAAGGTTGAACCTCATCAAGGTGACAAACTTACTCTCTTATATATTTCATGTTGTGGAGGATTCAATAACGAACAAGTGGCGCAAAAATCGCCTTAATCTGACCTCTAGAGCCCAAGTTGTGAATTAATAAATTTGGAGCAAATTGCATGTGTTTCAATCGAATTTATGCGATTTTGAGCCTAATTGGGCCCAAATGGAGCGTGTGGTCCAGTTAGGGGAGTCGCCCCCTTTAGATAGCTAGTGATCAGCTAGGAGCGTTGGATTATGATTCAACGACCTAGGAGTCATCTCCTAGCTCGATCGTTGGCGCACTGCTCCACCTTACTCCATCCAATAGGTGTTCGTTTCTCCTCTTTCTCTCCCAGCTTCCTCGCTAGACCTGTCAAATTGGGTCAAAATCCGCGGGCACCCACGGGTCAACCCGTTTAAGTTGGGTTTAGGTAATGAAATTTGCCACCCGCTGAAAATCACCCAAACCCATACCCACCCGTTTATTTAGCGGGTTTCACAGGTGGCCCACGGGCACCCACGGATGACCCAGTTAACTGGAGCATATATATTTATATATATAATATACGCATACACCTATTAAAAGATGTTACTTATTTCATACAAGTTAATTGTTTACCTTTACCAACAACAATTGTATTTTCTTTATTTTGTGTTTGCAATAAGAAATAACAAGTACTTGTAATATTAGGAATGTCTAATGTTACATGATAAAATTATGTGTTTTTCTGTGATATTTATCTATGAAAACTACATCAATTTTCCTATTTTACATCAACATACAATGGCTAGCTGTTATTTCTATTTAAGTTTGCACAAACAGATTTCGACAACTAATCAAATAGTTTGACCTTGAACATAGTAGTTGGTTGGTTCCTTTGCACTATATTTCACATAAAAATAATAGTTACAACCTGTTTTAAATGTTGTGTTTAGTGTTAAGGAAAGTAACTAGCAACTTATTATTGATTGGAAACATTTTATATGGGCACCCGCTGGGTCGGGTTTGGGTGTGCTTTTCTTCCACCCGTTTAGAAGTGTATCTTTTTTACCTGCACCCGCCAGACCCGCACCCGCAACGACCCAACCCAAACCCAACCCACCCACCCATTTGACAGGTCTATTCCTCGCCTCGACACCCCCTTGCTTTTTCCCCTTGTTTTCCTCTTGAATCCGCACCCAAAACACCCCCAATCTCCTTTCTTGCTCCCCACGTGTGGTGGCGCCGCCATGAAACCCTAGGTTGGGCGTTTCTCCTACTCACCACCTTGGCCCAAACTTATGAAAGAGGAAATTTTGTGTGGTCTCCATGAGTGTGGACGGCATGATTTTGGGCCCTTTTAGGGCGGTCCCCCCTCCTTCCCCACCACTCCAATAACAACAAGGTAGTAGCCAACTCCTGCAGTGTCGAGAGAAGTAGGGTAGGTCGCAGGGGTGACTGGCATTTTGGCAACCTCTTCGTGCAGCGAGCTGGCGACCGAGGGTGATAGCGCATGACCCTTAACCACATGTGGCGTCCATATTGGTTCCTGAGCAGCCAAGCACCACAAGAAGAGTGATTGGCAGGCAAACCGCCGCCCGATTGTGTCTAGGGTGGGGCCAGTGCATGGCACGCACACAAGGATTGATAGCAAGATACCCAATCAACATCCAATGGGGGAGATTCCTGCATAATTGTATGTAACATGCTAACACTCTTCCCTTATAGTTTTGATGCAAAAACTTTAAAAATACATAACTCCCTACTCCTTTGGCCAAATGTAATGATCCAATATACCAAATTTATCATCTTGAAAAGATCCACAAGGTAGACATGGTTCCATCACCTGAATATGCTACTGTTCTCTTATTATGCCAAAGATGCTATCTTTTGATCTTCTTAACATACTTTATACACTTTTGTGCTAAATAATGATCAAGTGATGACCCTTGTTGATTCATGTGACTTTTAATAGTAACATATTCCACCTTGTATCATAATAATCATTTTTTGATCAAACTCTTGCACTAGTTGTGGCTTCATGATACTAATGTACCCTAAGTATATATTATTTGGACATTAGTTGATGAATCTTGACCAATGTTATAACCATGCTCCTAAATGGCATCTAATGCCTAACCAACATTTTGATGTTATGCAACATATATGCCCATGATCAGGCTACTTCTAGCCTGTTCACCTCATATGACACTAAATGCGTGAATGTGACCCCTTTATGGTGATGCATGACTATACACTAATCAAATGTGAATTTTGGTCTCCTTATACCTCAAACCCCCTATATATTCTTGAAAATCAGTATCCTTATGACTTTTGGATATACTAATATTCATAATCAACCCTTCTATTCTAAAGTAGTATTGTTTGTAACTCTAAGTCCACTGGCGACCTAGTGTGACGCATATGACTTGTTTGATTTGTTTGTGCCCTAATCTTGATATGAATTCTAATATTTATCTCCCCTCCAAAATTAGGGTGGATTCTAATGTTATTGACCTATTTGGTGTGGGCGTCCTACCTAATTCACATGTTGAACCTTGATGGCATATGTAAACTATGTTGATGATTGAATGTGTGTGAATATGTTGATACCAATGTTGGACTTTGATGCCTCGACCCTTGGGGACATCCACCTATATTTGATTATGCTCTTTATGTCCATACCTTAGTGGTCCAAATCACCTCTTATGCTTGGACATCTTGACTTGAGGATCTATTGTGGTAAGTTTTTACCTATTGTTTTGTGTTTTTATGTTTTGAAATAATTGCAGTAGATAATTCGTTTTGATACTTCTTCTTGTAGTTGTGGGGCTATGAGCACTTCTGACTTCACAGACCTGCCACTCTGAGTGGTCCATAGGTCTGTTTACATGCTTACATGAATACAAAGTTATCTTTGAGGTTGGATGTAATGACCACATTTGTGCTTAATTGGTAAACTAGGGTTTACCTGAATGATTACATGCTTGATTAGATTGAACATTGTTTAGACTTGATTAATGATAGTATATCAATTGTGATGTTTCAAACCTAAGAAGAAACTCTAATTATTATTTTATTTTGAAAAATTAGTGTTTGAGAAATGTAAACCCTAATCGGCAAAAATTAGGGTTTTGATAGTACATGAATATAGAATTTGATCAAGATGGCAGTGTGGTAAATATTTTTTTCATATTTTCTAAAAAATTTATATTTAATTGAATTTTGGATATGATATGGATAACTAAATCATAAAAATTTTATAAAAATTTCACAATATTTGGGTATTCTTTGAATGTGGTTCTCGGTCGAACTATACTTCGACCGAAATGCTGACAGAGTGTTGTTCAACAGTTTAGTGTTTGATTTTTAATTATTTACTAATAACTCAAAATGATCTAAAAATTAAACGAGAGCTTTATTATTACATTTTAGATATCATGATAAATTTTCATAATTTTTGGAGGATTTTTGACCTCTAAAATAAATGAATTACAATAACTTTTATATAATAGAAAAATCTTCTAAAATAAGAAAAATGTAGTGAGGGGTTAATGTGTAAATTACCCAAGCACCTAAATTGCTATATATGAGAAAGATAGCACCCAAGTATATCTCATATTTCATGATCCATTCCAGAGAAATGTAATCTTAGAGAGAGAGGGAGAGTTAGGGTTTGAGGGAAAAAAGTGGTGGAATTGATGATCTAGGGTATCTCTATCCGAGACATTATGAAATCAAGTAAGTTTAGCTTCTTTGCATAGACTTTCATGGTGAATATTCTATCACATGTCAAGATTCCGTCCCTCCTCTTATTTGATTCAAAATGGTATCAAGTCTTCCCCTTTTCTCACTCTTTCTTCATAATCCCCCATTTCTAGGGTTTCCAGGTTGAAAGGAAGAAGAATCTGGTGATTTGCTAGGGTTTTGAAATGAATTCGAGATTTTTAGAAATGAGCTACATTTTAAAGGTGTTTTCACACCTTAGGGTGAGTGGGTAATTCCTTTAAATAGTAGATTGTATGAAAATGAGTTAAATGATCAATAATCTTTACTTGTTTTGTATGCGACTACAAACCCTAAACTGTCCTTTTGACCTAGCTTTTGCAAGATGATATGAAATAAGATTATTTCTCTGTTGTGATGGATTCCAATTGATAAAACATACTAGAAATGCATTCAAATTATCTAAGTGAGAAATTCTAAAGTAATTGTAGAGTTTATATGAAAATAGAAAAATCTAGGGTTTTCGACTATGACTAAAATTGTTGTATAATTGAATAAAGAGGTTTGTCTAGTTGAATCTCTTTGGTTACAAGTGATTGTTTTATCTGGATGAGTAGTACATATATGTCAGATAAGATCGTGTATTTCATTTGATGATATCAATGTTTGCTTTATATATCAGTAAAGAGGGTGAAACCCTAAATGAATGAAAAGTTGGACGTTTGCGAATAGATTCATGAATTCAACTAATGTGATTCTTTTATTATTATAAATTCATTTACTTAAGGTTATTCTTGATGTGTGATATTTTAATGAATATCTTGGAAATCCTAGTTAAATTCATACCAGGGTTTCATATGCATGAATGATTGAAATGATTTATGTGATAATTTGAGTTTCTAGCTGAATATCATTTTATATGCATACACATTTTGATTTGTGATGCAAAAATATATAGCTGAGTTAATTGACATGAAATGCATAAGTTGTTATGGTAATTTAAGAAAATAGAAAAGGAATTTCCCTAGATAGAGATGTTGTTTATGCCATGCATGAATACGAGAAATGTTGAATGTAAATGTTTATATCATTAGACATGATATCTGTTTGAACATATGAGAATTCTTCTATGTGCATGAGAAATGAGAAACCCTTAGTGACGGGTGATTATTATGTTAATCATTTCAGCAATAAGAAGCCCTGAGAGAAGGGTAATCAATATATTATGCATTCATTTAAGTAATATCAGTGAAATCAGTCCAGTTCTCAAAGAAGTCAACAAATACAGAGTTAAAAGAGATCACTCTAAGAGAAAGATTTAATCAAAATTATAACAGTAATAGTTGTCCTGAATACCGTAGAACTCTTCTGAGGAGGTCTATACCAGGAAGAGTGAAACAGGTGATTGACTGGTGACTTAGCCCAGAAAAGTATCACCTAGATCGTGACCTAGTCGCGGGGAACAAGTAGTTCCATGTTTCCTGAATAATAGCAGAGTACCCAACAATAGCAGAGATCCTGGTGGTACTATTTTAGTAGTAGGGTATCCAATAATAACTGAAGATCCAATGGTACCCACGAGCTGAAGTATACAACCCTTGTGGACCTACTTCTTCTGGAAGTTACTCCATTTTGCGTGTTAGCCCTAGTGGAACTGGATTACATAGAGTTGAGGCTTTTTAGCCTAGAGGCACCCCTCCTGAGTACCCAGGACAAGGGGCCACAATTTACGGACAATGTTTAGTCATTGTTAGGCCAGACATGGCAACCTCACTGCAGACCGAGGTATTTAGTAGTAGTCTTAAGGTCCCGAGTTCACCTTAAGACTTGTTCGGCAAGTCATGCAGTAGTAGATTTTGCTTAGATGGTACAATCCAAGTGAGTTCAGGGGCAAAGTAAAAGAAAAGTTAACTGAGTTCAGATGAAGAGTACATTAGTTAGATCTGTCAGTTATGTTTAGTTGGCCAACATAGTAGTAGTCAGTTCAGTAGTCAGGTCAAGTCAAGGTTAATGAAAGATTATAAAGAGAATAATGAGAAAAATGTTTAGATATACCGATATTACTACTGATGCATTATAAGATGAGTGAGAGGTTAACCAAGTGTGTGCAGTTATTCAATTATTCTTTGTATGTTTCTAGATTATTAGTTTTCTTTGTGGTTAATCAAGCATGTTCATATATTGATTCACTCTTGTAGATGTCTAGAGTATTCTGCCGTATTTATGTATGTGAATGATCAGTCTCTTTAAAGCTTACTATTGTTATGATTGATATCAGTTTCTCAAAGGTATATCTGTAATTATATAAGTGCTTTAGACTATTTCTTTGAAGTACTCATTCACTGAGAGAGTAGGTTCATCCCTCTACTCACAATTTTTAGGGATACCTTGTGGGCTGAAGATGCCATTGCATCAACGTAGATCTTCCACAGGAGTTAAGTATGAGATTAGTTAAGTTTAGTCGGTCCCTGTCACTCTAGATCCTTGTATAGTGTTGAGAGAGAGTTCTAATTGTTGATTTGTATCTTTGTTTCATTAATGATAGAGTATATATATAGTTATCATGTTGTATGTACATGGAAGTGTGAGGAACAAAATGAATGTATGGATGTGTGTCATTAATGTTGAGATCATATTTGAGTAATCAAGGTTTAATTCCCTTGTACAAGTTTGTTTATGTGATTGAATGCGAAAAGAGAAGAAAAAAAATAGAGTTTGGGATAAAGGAAAAAGAAAAGAAAATTGTGAGTGAGCTTTGTATTAAGTATAATCCTCAAACTTATGCCCTAATCTCATGATTAGTGGTAAATTGTGGGATGTGGGTGTAACAACTTGGTATCATAGCTTAGGATGAGTTGTCAGGGACCAATAGGATAGAAAGTCAGAGTTATTAGTGTGGCGGTTAGGAGGTGATGCCCCTATAGCTCTAGGAGGTCTAAGTATTTAGATACATTGACCCAGTATCTTATTACTTATGTTGACCAGTATCAAGCTACTCTGTCTATTCTTCTCTGGATGATGTGGCCATGTATGCAGAGGAAGGATGAGCTAGAGAGAAACCCTAGAAATATTAGGGCTAGAAGACCGAAAAGAAATGAATGAATTGAGCATAAGAATAGAATGTGATACAACTCTTGTTTTTTATTACTTCTTTGATTGGAGATCAATTGAAATGCTCTTATATATGAATTCAGATTATCAGTTTGTAGAATATATATATGGTTCTTTTAGAATGTTGTGTATGATGAAGTTGATTCAGTTATTTTTTGTATCAAGTAGACCAGAAGTTATGTTTAAATGAGTCTACCCTAAATGGGGTATTCTTTCCCCATGTTTGAGATGAATAGGATTTGGTTAATCCCGAGTAGCTTTTGGCTTCAGGACTTTAGGTTTGGCCTGGTCTGGTTGGTAGGATGCGTTACTGGGATCTGACGACTCCTACTAACAATATAATAAGAGTAGACTCTGGATATATGGTTGATTGCATCAATTAATTGTGTTAGATTTTTGCTACAATAAGGCTTAACATTCAGAGGTCATTATGATTCTATTGAATCAAAAAATAAAGGAAATTTCTAAACCAGATTACTCAAAACATAAAGCACAATCGATCACTAATTAATCACATACCGAAAAATATGGGTAAATTAAAGTACGGTCATTTGGGAAGTCTGTCCTCGGATGACTCCCATCCCCTTTTTGTGGGATTTGAGGGGAGTAAGCCCTGACAACATTTCCCCACTATTCTACAAGTACATAACTCTCCAAAAGTATCCATCTTTAGGCATGGTAGATCCGGGGCAGTGGTACGTAGGATGTGAAATCACCTCAAACGGTCTTGAGACCGTTTAATCCCAAACGGTTTTGAAACCGTTTGGTTTCAAACAATATTGAGACCCAAACGATCGGCTCAGAGCCCTAAAAAGCATAGCCAAAAAAAATCTCAAGTTATTTTTAATCAATTTGCCTTCCTTTTATGGTCCGACCGGCTTGAATTTTCCCCTCCATCTCGGACTTAGAGTTTGCTCGGGATGAGAAAACTCTAAGTCCGAGATGGAGGGGAAAATTCAAGCCGGTGTGTGGTCGGTTGGAATCTTTCTTCTTCATCAAAACAAGAAAGTAAGGGGACGTGATGTCTATATGAAAAAACAATAAGGGAGGCTAATCAAGGAGCATACACACACACACACACATATATATATATATACATATATATATATATATATATATATAATTCATCTTGCCCACCTCGTTCAAGCAAATTCAAATTGGAATTACAAATTTTGAGAAATTGCGAAGAACTAAATATGGTAGTACTACTACCATTACAAATAGGTACTTAGCCAAAAAATAAAATTTCACCCCCATATTACATGTTGTTAGTATTTTGTTGATTAGGGTTTGTGATCTATGATAGTGAAGTCTTGACTTAAATAAGTCTTTTGGGATCCAATTTTATATGGATATTAGTTGTGGTGTTTGAAGAAATTTTTACTATGAGATCTCTATGTGTCTTATGTGACTGATTGTTTGTTTAAATCTCAATTTTTAGTGTTAGTTTTGAGTAATCTCACTCTTTTGGTGTTGGGCAACATTTCCCCGATGTTCTCCAAGTACAACTTTTATTGTTTTTTTTCAGTCCAAATGGTCCAAATCAAGGACGGCAAAAAAAAAGTTGGTGGCATGTGACCGGATGTTTTGGCTTACCTATAAAAAAAATATGTCGTGCGTTTACAAGTATATATATATATATATGTGTGTGTATATATATACATAATATTATATATATATATATATATATATATGCCTTAGAATGGTCCCAAAAGAGCCTCCAAGAAGTTTGGTGCAGCTCAGGGGGTGAGCGGTGATGTGGAGGGGGTTGTTGAGCTTGCACCAGTTAGGGAAGGAGAAATATCCTTTCAAATTCATGAGATACCAATAGGATTGGCTCAAGAAATTATTTTTGACACAATTATGTGCATTAATCATTGCATTAAAAGCCAGTTTGCTTGCAAATAGGAAAATTTCCAATCAAATTACCAGGTGAACCCTTAGGCGTCAGTTTGAAAACCGACACCAAAAACCTTTGTGCCACCCAAAACGTGCCAGCAGGGGTACTATAGGCGTCGGTTTAACAACAAACTGAACTACCATTATTGTCATTGAAGCACTATCATCAAAGAAGTAAGTTGCTTATAACTTTAATCTGAAAATGCCAAAAAGTTGGCGCCTTTGTAATCAGTGGATTCATAGTAAGCTAAGTTCCTCGCACAAAAAAGAAAAACTCATTGTCGAACATGATTAGTAGAGCTTGAGCATAGGGCAAAGTGGGTGTTGAGAAAGTTAAACTTTCTTTCCCTATAAAAGTTACATGTAATGGGTAGTTTTGTTACCTTTTCCCTATCTGTACATTTTTTGAAAAGGAGAGGATCATCCTAAAAATAGTTCTTGATGTCAGAACTCAACCCTAGACCTCCAAACGGTCTTGGTTGACCTCCAAACGGTCTCAGAGAGAAAAACACAAACTATTTTGTTAATATCTTTTACACAATAGTGATTTTTTAGACGAAATAAAAATCATTGCATTCCTCACGAAAAATACTTTTAAACAAGACCAAACTCAACATAATTTTGTTTTTCCATCTTTGTTCAGTGCCAACTACACTTGTCCATGGCTAGTTGAGCACTTTCCTGGCTATGTAGCCTGATTCGTGTAACATAACCAAAACTTCCCTCTACAGATAATTCAAATAAAAACAGAATTTGTTGCAAAGGACACATCCTTCACGACGTCCAATATTATCACCCACCTCTCTAACTCCAACTTGACACCACGATAACTAAACATGGGCACCACAGAAATTGTCATTATCCTGCACTTTTCTTAGACTGCGTTAATGCTGGATAGCATTATGCATCTCAAAATGGTCGGACGTCGTCATCCAGCGCACCGAGCTCAAGATGACTCAACACATAGAGTCTAGTTGTTGCCTACTATCACCCTTGTCCTCTACTACTTGGAGTAGATGAACCAATTTGCAACGCCTATCCACATCCATGTCCACCTTTTTGTCATGATGAAAGATTAAGACTATAATGAGTTTCCCTTAAAATTTGAGATAAAAAGGAGCTACAAATTAGTAGAAAGTCAACAAAACCTACTTACTAAGTCAAATATATAGCAACCCCTTTGGATTTTCACCATTCTTCACATTCTTCCCCAAGAATCACCCCAGAAATCACCTTCTAGGTTGCCCTCTTGTTGAGCAATCTGAGATGATAGAGGATCGAATCGCAGTTCCAATGCATTTCATTTTATTGAAAACAAATAAGTATAGCTCGAGATAAGATCGTTTTATGATTGACTATCTTGGGCGGCATCGGTCGGAGGAAAATATTGCCAGCCCCCAGACGTGATCCTTTTCTAGACACCTCTGTCTTTCGAAAAATCCTCTAATAACTCCCTCGATTCTATGGAATTTGTAAAATTTAATAATTATTAAAGATTAAATGAGGAACCAGTGCTCTAATACCAAATGTAACGACCCTGCCTCCCGGTAACCCCTGATTTTCACCTTAAGAAATGGTTTTATCTCTCTTTCTGGAAAAAATATTCAGTTTTAGTTTTGTACCTTTTTGGTAATATGGTTATCTAGTGTTATAGACTATTTTGGCCCATGTGGCACGAAATCCACCTTTGGATTAAGTTCTTTTGCCTTCTAAAGGTTTCCACACCTTTCTTTTCTCAAGAACTCCATTATTCATTTACTAATTGAAATTCCTGGTGAAATTGAAACAATGGATTACCATACATGTCCTTCATCCAAGCCTCCTCCAGCACTTCCTTGAATCATGGCCACTCCTACTAGAAGTTGAGGAAGCGGAAGGGTTTTTTCTTCCTGGTAACCTCTCTCATATTTACATGCAGGGCAGCATGGTCTGAGAAACATGAAGTGAGAAGTTTAGTTTTTGAACTGGAAACTGAACCCCATACACTCCTATAACGGGTGGGTGGAAAGGCTCTTAGGAAAAGTCTCCTAATCTCAACATTGTGGTAACGTGAGAGCCAAAGACATCTTACCGTAAAAGGGAGAGATAGCCAAAGGGGTGGAAAGGTGGACTTCTCCTGATCCATGGGCTCAATAGAAATTTGATTATAGCTGAAATAACCGTCGAGAAAACAAAAATGTGAATGACCAGCCAGTCCTTCCAAAATTTGATCGATAAAGGGTAAAGGAAAGTGATCCTTCAACGTAGTGGCGTTCAAGCAGTGATAATCTATCCACACACGCCAAGAAAGAGTCACCATTTAACCCTAGACATCCCTTGATTAACAACATTAAACGTTCCATTGAGAGTAGGGTAAAACCACAAGCGATTGTTTATTAGTTGTAAATAAATGAGCTTCTTAAGTTTCTCTCATAAAGGAAAAATACTGTATAATATTGTGGAATTTCTCTCATTATCTAATATTTTGATTGAGAACTACATTGACTGTGTTCCGCACAATCTGGACCACCAATCGACCGGTTCACTGGGTGAACCGATCGGCTCATGGTCAGTGAGATGACCGGTTCACTTGGTGAACCAATCAAATCGACAGGAAAAAGTAATGTGTGATGAGTTCCATGTGTCCAATTTAGAGCATTATGTGAGGTACTCAGACCATGAGCGGAACAATGAACCTAGTGAGCCCAAGGGAGGATGAAATGATCAACCAAGACTCAAAACAAGGCACCCCCTCCTTTATCACTCCTCTAGATGATGCTAAGAGAGAGAAGGGACATTCTAGAGGTGATAATTTTCACATCAATCCCGCATTTTGGTGCACCCACAATGATAGTTTTTGATAGAGGTCCCCAATTCACGAGTCATTTTTGGGAATAGTTGCGTAAAGCATTGGGAACGCAGTTGAGGTTCAGTACCGCTAGAGGAAATCGTGGCATAATTTTTCAATGGCTTCCATAGTAAACTTGGGGATAGGAAAGGCATAGCACCAATGCAAGTAGAGCACACTCAGTGTCGATTGAATAAGTTCTAGTCCTCTACTAGTGTTTTATCATGTTTGTACTTCTCTTTAGTTTGTTTTCCTTCTTTGCTCCATGGAACTTGTTAGTTGCATGGTATACAACCTTATTTGTGTATCACCTTTGCATTTGCAATAGTTCCCTTGGTATGACTGATTCTATATGGATTAAATGATTATCCAGTATTGACATTTATAAGAAATCATTATTACTATATATGTAGTGCAATATTAACATATTTACAAAATTTATAAGGAAAGGAGAACAAAATGTATGAAAGGTGTTTGTATATATATGGATACTTATATGATGGTTTATACCCATCCATGTGTTCCTTACAACATCGTCATCCCTCACGCCTTCCTTTCTCTATGTATATCCAATACTTAATTGTAAATCATTTCTTTGCACTCAATCTTATATATTGAAAACAAGATTTTAGTGAATGCCTAATGTTCTAACTCTGATTCTATTGTGATATAGCCATTCCACCTATAATATGGCTGCCTATATCTTATTTGAAGTTGGGTTCAATTTAGAAGCTTTTTATTTTTATTGTACATCAACTGCCCTAAGACTCATCGGTCCCAAGACCAAGTAAAGACTCATCGGTCCCAAGATCAAGTAAAGACTCATCAGTCCCAAGACCGAGGAAAGACTCATCGGTCCCAAGACCGAGTGAAAGTCTACATAGATCCATCATCGTCAGTAGTTGGTGATGGTGAAACAGGTTCTCCTGCAGGTTAACTTGGAAGCGCATATTATTGAATATGTGTGGTTTCTCCTAGACGAAAATGAGGAGGTTAGAGTGCAACTTCAGTTGTAGACTCTAGAGCGCGGTTTCAGGCCCGTAGTAGGCAAAATTGCTCTTAAACCCTAATGATTCTAACCTATTTCGTTCAATAGGATTAGGATCATCTTCTAACAACATATTATCACATATATCAAATTAAAAGTGATCTTTTTCTCTTTCACCCTAAATTAGGGTTTCAAAGTGCTTAATCATTCTTATTTGGTGTAAAACCCTAAATCTAAGATGAGTGATGGAAATGACGAGTTTGATTTATAAAGAAGGGTTACATGATACAATGAGGAGCATGGAATGTGTACTTTTATCATAAAGTTTAAAGTATTCATCCTTACTAGCTTTTGATTCAATGTCTCTATTTAGTAGCAACCTAGTTGACATCAAGTGTGTTCAATAGGTTCCTAGTGATGAAATGGAACTAGTTCTTAAAGGTACAACTAAATGAATGAACAACTCATATAAAGGTAAATTGTATTTAGAATATAAAGGCTTGATTGAAAGGAAACTATAGTTAACCCCTACATGAGCCGTTTGATTCGAAATGAAGGACATGTAATGTATTATGCATAAGATGAAACTAGTAGGGAGAATATTGAATTTGAATTTCAACTAGTTAAAAGTAAAATGATGATACGAAAGTTTATATGGCATGGAATATGGAATTATACACAAGAGTGAGAAACATGATCATAAGAGATAAGTAAAAGTAAATAATGGCATAGGGATGAGTAGTAAACAGGTATCCGATGATAGAAAATAAATAAGGGGATGAAACATGAGGGAGTAATATAGATGATAAAAGAGAGAGATTGTGAGATGTGAGGTATTGTGAAATAGTCTAGTCTCCTTGATAATGAATAATATGAGAATTGTGTTAAGTGAATACTCAAAGATTATAATTCCATGTCTCAAAATCATCTTCTCTTCTATATCCTCCTTAGTGAGTGTAACATGGGATGAAGTGATAAGGAAATAAATCACAAATGATACACAACCATCGTGAGAGACACATATACTAAATATACTAATGACACATAATATGATGATGAAACCCTATCAGGATATATCAAGAAAGTAATCTACCATAATAATCAAGTAAGATAAAGAAAATTCAAGTGGTAAAGACAAGGAAGACTTTAGTAAACCTCAAGAGAGCTAAGGTTTGCATATCAAAATAGGGGACTAAAATCGTGTCACAATAACATAATGTTTTTTATAA
The DNA here is from genome assembly GCA_963693085.1 of Alisma plantago-aquatica. NCBI lineage: Eukaryota > Viridiplantae > Streptophyta > Magnoliopsida > Alismatales > Alismataceae > Alisma > Alisma plantago-aquatica. Next base: position 1,168,030,089 of record OY856409.1, on the reverse strand, counting down.
GGATCAAACCCTAGACAGTTTAGGGTTGTAACAGCTAAAGGGATGTCAATAGTGATTTGACCTTGAGCATGAACATCTCTATAAAATAAAATCTAGAGATCATCAATATGAGAAGAAAATAGCAGTAGTAGTATCCATTGGTTTAATGGTTGTAAATGTGAAGGATAGATAAATAATACGGAAATGAGTATGAACAAAGGATAAGAAATATATTTGAAATATAAGAAGTGTGATTTGAACAAAAGGAGAAGTGCAACATGAGAAAAGTGTAATCTAAAATATTTTTTTTAGTGGTAGCAAGAATGATGAATAATCTATTCTTACCTTGAATGTTTCATTATTAGGGATGTTTATTCTAGATGATCAAAATGAGAAGGATAAGTAAGAAAAAGTTGTAGTACATAAGAAGAGAAATCATAGAAAATAAATGGCTTTCAATAATGTGTGAGTTTGTTTTAAAGAAGTATAGTTTGTTGAAGGCATATCAAGGGATGAAAATTTATTTTACATATGACTTCAGTTGTACATGTGCAAGCAATATACTAAATTGTAACATATTTTATGGTTTCAATCATTCATGTCAGTAGTCTGACTAAATTTTATACAATTGTTGTTACTTCTAGTTTTACATTTCATGATTTATTTTCTATTAGAGTGGTAAAATAGTGAAATTCAAAATAGAAAGATGAATTGTCTTTAATAACTCTGATGTGATGTACAAAACAAGTACATATTGATGTGTATGTATTAAGATAGTGGGATCAGATTACCAGTACCGAGGTAACATCTCAACATGGTATGACAAAAAAAAGTTGTTTATCTATCTCTTTCCTATTACTGATTGTGACAAAAAAAATCTTCGGCTATCATTGAGAAGTTTATCTTAAAATATGTCATGATTAGAAGAGAAACAAATGACTCAATATTGAAAATAACATTCAAATATGAAATACAAGAGTATAGTGACACATAAGATTTCAGAAGTTTAAAAGAAACTTTGAATATACTTTGTTTGCGTATTTATGTTTTGGGGATGAAACTTTTTTAAGGGGTGAGAATTGTAATGACCACATTTTTGCTTAATTGGTAAACTGGGGTTTACATGAATGATTACATTCTTGATTAGATTGAAAATTGTTTAGACTTGATTAATGATAGTATCTCAATTGTGATGTTTCAAATATAAGAATAAACTCTAATTATTATTTTATTTTGAAGAATCAAGGTTTGAGAAATGTAAACCCTAATCGGCAAAAATTAGGGGTTTGATAGTACATGAATATAGAATTTGATCAGGATAGTAGTGTGGTAAATGATTTTTCATATTTTCTAAGAATCTTGTATTCAATTGAATTTTGGATATGGTTTGGACAACTTAATCATACATATTTTAGAAAAATTTCAGAATATTTTGGTGTTCTTTAAATGTGGTTCTCGGTCAAACTATACTTCAACCCAAATGTTGACAGAGTGATGTTCAATAGTGTAGTGTTTGATTTGTAATTATTTATTGGTAACACAGAATGATCTGAAATTTATACTACATCTATGCAATTACATTTAAGACATCATGATAAATTTTCATAATTTTTGGATGATATTTGACTTCTGAAATAAATGAAATACAATAAATTGTTTATAACAGGAAAATCTGTTAAAATAAGAAAAAAGTATGGTGAGGGGTTAATGTGTAAATTACCCAAGCTCCTAAATTGTTCTATGCGAGAAAGCTAGAACCCAAGTAGCTATGATATTTCGTGATCCATTCCAGAGAAACAAAATCTTAGAGAGAGAGGGAGAGTTAGGGTTTGAGAGAAGAAAGTGGTGGAATTGTTGATCTAGGGTTTATCTATCCGAGATATGATGAAATCAAGTAAGTTTAGCTTCTTTGCATAGCCTTTCACGGTGAATCTTCTCTCACATGTCAAGATTCCATCCCTCCTCTGATTTGATTTGAAATGGTATCAAATCTTCCCCTTTCTAACTCTTTCTTCATAATCCCCCCATTTCTAGGGTTTCCGGGTTGAAAGGAAGAAGAATCTGGTGATTTGCTAGGGTTTTGATATGAATTTGAGATTTTCATAAATGAGCTACGTTTTTAAGGTGATTTCACACCTTAAGGTGAGTGGGTACTTCCTTTAAATAGTAGATTGTACGAAAATGAGTTAAATGATCAATAATCTTTACTTATTTTGTATGCGACTACAAACCCTAAACTGCCCTTTTGACCTAGCTTTTGCAAGATGATATGAAATAAGATTATTTCTCTATTATGATGGATTCCAATTGATAAAAACATACTAGAAATGCATACAAATTATCTAAATGAGAGTTCCTAAAGTAATTGTAGAGTTTATATGAAAATAGCAAAATCTAGGGGTTTTAGCTATGACTAAAATTGTTGTATATTTGAATAAAGAGGTTTGTCTAGTTGAATATCTTTGGTTACAACTGATTGTTTTATCTAAATGAGTAGTACATATATGTCATATAAGATTTTGTATTTCATTTGATGATATCAATGTTTGCTTGGTATATCAGTATAGAGGATGAAACCCTAAATGAATGAAAAGTTGGAAGTTTGCGAATAGATTCATGAATTCAACTTATGTGATTCTTTTATTGTTATAAATTCATTTACTTAAGGTTATTCTTGATGCATGATATTTTAATGAAAATCTTGGAAACCCTAGTTAAATTCATACTAGGGTTTCATATGCATGACTGATTGAAATGATTTATGTGATGATTTGAGTTTCTAGTTGAATATCATTTTATATGCATACACATTTTGATTTGTGATGCAAAAATATATAGCTGAGTTAATTGACATGAAATGCATAAGTTGTTATGGTAATTTAAGAAAATAGAAAAGGCATTTCCCTAGATAGGGATGTCGTTTATGCCATGCATGAATATGAGAAATGTTGAATGTAAATGTTTATATCATTAGACACGATATCTATTTGAACATATGAGAATTCTTCTATGTCCATGAGAAATGAGAAACCCTTAGTGAAGGGTGATTAGTATGTTAATCATTTCAGCAATAAGAAGCCCTGAGAGAAGGGTAATCAATATATTATGCATTCAACTAAGTAATATCAGTGAAATCAGTTCAGTTCTCAAAGAAGTCAGCAAATACAGAGTTGAAAGAGATCAGTCTAAGAGAAAGATTTAATCAGAACTATAACAGTAATAGTTGCCCTAAATACCATAGAATGCTTCTTAGGAGGTTTGTACCAGGAAGAGTGAAACAGGTGATTGACTGGTGACTTAGCCCAGAAAAGTATCACCTAGAGCGCGACCTAGTCGTGGGGAACAAGTAGTTCCATGTAACATGAATAATAGCAGAGTACCCAGCCATAAACAGAGATCCTGGTGGTACTATTTTAGTAGTAGGGGTATCCAATAATAACTAGAGATCCAGTGGTACCCACCAGTTGAAGTATACAACCCTTGTGGACCTACTTCTTCTGGAAGTTACTCCATTTTGTGTGTCAGCCCTAGTGGAACCGCATTACATAGAGTTGAGGATTTTTAGCCTAGAGGCACCCCTCCTGAGTACCCAGGACAAGGGGCCATAGTTTATGAACACTGTTTAGCCGCTGTTAGGCAAGATGTGGCAACCTCGCTGTAGACCGAGGTAGTTAGTAGTAGTCTTAAGGTCCCCCGTTTACCTTAAGACTTGTACGTTAAGTCACGCAGTAGTGGCTTTTGCTTGGATGGTACAATCCAAGGGAGTTCAGGGGCAAAGTAAAAGAAAAGTTAATTGTGTTCAATTGAATTCAGATAAAGAGTACAATAGTTAGATTTGTCGGTTATGTTTAGTTGGCCAACATAGTAGTAGTCAGTTCAGTAGTCAGGTCAAGTCAAGGTTAATGAAAGATTACAAAGAGAATAATGAGAAAAATGTTTAGATATTTGTATTTTACTATTGATGCACTATAAGATGAATCAGAGGTTAACCAAGTGTGTGCAGTTATTCAATTATTCTTTGTATGTTTCTGGATTATTAGTTTTCTTTGTGGTTAATCAAGCATGTTCATATATTGATTCACTCTTGTAGATGTCTAGAGTATTCTACCATATTTATGTATGTAAATGATCAGTCTCTTTAAAGCTTACTATTGTTATAATTGATATCAGTTTCCCAAAGGTATATCTATTATTATATAAGTTCTTTAGACTATTTCTTTGAAGTACTCATTCACTAATCGAGTAGGCTCATACCTCTTCTCATAATTTTTAGGGATACCTCGTGGACTGAAAATGTCATTACATCAGCGTAGATCTGCCACAAGAGTTAAGTATGATATTAGTTAAGTTCAGTCGGTCCCTGTCACTCTAGGTCCTTGTATAGAGTTGAGAGAGAATTCTAAATTATGATTTGTATCTTTTTTTCCTTAATGATAGAGTATATATCTAGTTATCATGTTGTATGTACATGGAAGTGTGAGGAACAAAATGAATGTTTGGATGTGTATCATTAATGTTGAGATCATATTTGAGTAATCAAGGTTTAATTCCCTTGTAAAGTTTGTTTATGTGATTGAATGCAAAAAGAGAAAAAAAAAGAGTTTGAGATAAAGGAAAAAGAAAAAAAATTGGGAGTGAACATTGTATTAAGTATTATCCTCAAACTTATGCCCTAATCTCATGATTAGTGGTAAATCGTGGGATGTGGGTGTAACATTGGACTAGGAATAACATTATCAATCTTAATTCTAAACCTAGGGATTAATCTAATAAACCTTTTTATATTCTTGTATTACCTACTCCTTTGGAACTATGATCATAATCAAGTCATGAAACCATTTTACTCGTGATATACACATTTTTCTAAGAAATTTGATCTATAACTTCACTATCATCAAATCTACCATTTATCTACTACATTTATTCTAACCAATGGGCAAGGTCGTGGGGTCGAGCCCCAACCAATGGGAAAAGAGTACATCAGACGGGCTCTTCCAGCGCGATCAACCTTTACTATGAGCAAAAAGACTTTATTGCACATATGTTGTGACATAATTGTCACACAGATTTATGGCACATAGGTAAATCCCCAAAGAAGATTCTTCTTCCTCATTTACATGGCTTGAGCCTTTGATCATCCAGACATGGTGAGCTCAACACGTTGGTTGTCTTCGGTCGAGGTTGGTGAGGTCTCTAACCTTGGTTGTGAGCTGGTCCATGGTGGTAGCTAGAGCCATGAATTATAAGAAAATGAAAGAGAGATAACAAAGATGGGTTTACCTCACTTCATGGAGAGAAGAAGGTATCAGAAGATTTCTAGGAGTCCATTGGCGCCTCTTTGCCTAGTGTAGGGTTTTGTGATGGTTTGAGCTAGACCTTGACTAGAAACTCCTTCTAATAGACACTGGAGTATGACGCTTCTTCACAGAGGCTCCTTTATGAAAGGACGCTTCATCACAGAGGCTCCTTTATGAAAGGGTCGACCTCTGAAGAACTTTTTTGTCTACATGAAGTCACTAGGGAGCTATGAGCTAAGTTAATTTACCGAACATGGTCAAGCATCACGGATAGGGGCGTTGGTTGCCAATGTTAGAAGTAGACATCAGTGGTGTGGTTCAGAGGAGTTCATGGGCAATAGAGGGTCGTTTCATATCATACTCGCCACAGGGGTCTTTTGTGTAGTCTTATATTGGAAAAAGGATGTGCTAAGAGCTGGTACCGATCAGCCCTAGATCCCCAATATCTTAGAGAAATGGGCATTTTGTAATGATAATGCCAAAGTAAGGGTTGATTGGGTTCAGAATTATCTCCCAAAAATTTTGGCTTTATTATCTATTAACGGGGAGGGTTAGAGAGGGTGAGGGAGTCTAGGGTATGTAGATAGATAAAGAAACCTCCTTTCCCACAGTCTCACTCGTATCCGCTTATCAAGTTTGGGCCCTCTTCTACGATAACCATTTTCTTTAAATTATATCTTTCAGATAAAATCCCAAAAAATATAAATAATTATCTAGGTACTTGTATAACTCTTTTTAATCCCCATTTCAGATATGATATCCATATTTCCATTGTCTTCTCTTGTGCAATGTATAGTACAAACTAATCAAACAATCACTCCTAACTTGACTTTGAAATAATTACTTCATAATTACGTAATTAATTACCAAGGTCAAAAAATATCTTAGAATCTTTTGGATTTTCTTTCATAATCCTATATTTGTCTTATCTATCTACTAAAATTATCATGAGTAATTATCATGAGCGCTAAATACTCATTTCCTAATTTTGTATCCCAAGGACCCATATGTGAACCTAATTGGCCAATTGGGCGTGTATTGGATTCCAAGGTTCATGGCTAATACCATGGGCCATTAGAGGGGTCTATAAGCCTTTTTTTGTGATGCAAGGCATTTCTCATCAATTGAAGCCTCATATTCATATACGTTCTCAACATTTTATTCTTTTCCTAAATCATAGACTTACTCTAAACCTAGAGCTTAAATTTATCATGCCAATTCATTCAAAATCATACTATTGATGTCATCATTCTAATATCATTCTAGTTGTCTTAGGGTGAATCCAATACATTATTATTGAATTCATAATCATATTATCTAAATTTACAAATTTTGAGGATCTTACATTTACACTCATCAAAAAGGACCCCAAAATTTAAACCTAATCATGTTAAGGTAAATGATAACCTATTGGACTCAAACATTAGGTATAGCAACCTTTTTAGGATTGGTTTTAGCTTGGTATCGTTGCTAACTTTCATTGATACGAAAAAGTTCTCATATTACCCAAATTTATTTTAAAGGGTGTCTCCATGTCCTCCTATATTACATTCTAATATCACTTGGTGATTTCATTTTTCACCTAGGTTTCAAACACACTAATCATTATTCAAATGTATTCATGATATGGTGCGGTGACACCTCTATTCACTATATCATTACTATTAATTTAGGGTATTCATGGTCATATGCCAACTAATTATCACGCCTGATTACCCAATATCTCACATTAATAATAAAATGAAATAAATGTTTGGATGTAGTCCATGTACAAATTTCATCCTATTCTTAGTGCAAAGATGGTGTATCACATATTGTCTTTTAATTCAAAATTTTGGTTGAATCGTCCTTAAAAATGATTCCAAATCGCGAATGCATTTTAATTCCATGAATTTTCTAAAATTTCATAACTGAAGGAATGTTGCTTTTCTCATACTTCTTGAGTTTATGTGCAACTTCCTTTTAGATTTTATTTCAACTATTATTACATACTTGCTTTATTATTTGTATCTACATCTCTTGTATCATTATCGTCAACCATTCCCTTAACGTCTCTAGGGGTGTAGGTACCTTTGGAGTGATATCCTTTTGACCCCAGGGTCTGATATGCTTATGGAATGCCTTTCCCACTGACCCCTCAGGCCTTATGTATTTGTGGAAGTGGCAATTCTCCTGATCCCATGGGATTTGTGTACACATGGATGACTCTTTCCTGACCCCATGGGCCTTATGTACTTTGGACACGATCATCTCCTGACCCCTTGGGTATCATCTAGCTTTAAGCATCCCTACTTGACCCTAAGGTTGACTAAGGGCTCTACCCTTCCTAGGGTTCTTTGAGATGTAATCACAGTATTTTGTTTCTTCATTATTTACACCTTGTTTCTGGACAAGGGCATCTATCATCACTATATTTCCTTATCACATGACTCATCGTTCTAAACAGAGTCTATAAATTTCTTTCAAGGTGTTATCTTTCATTACACATTTTACTTGAAATCTCTTTAACCAAAGTTTTCATTCTTATATATTTATTCCTCTAGGGCATCAAGCCAAGGACACTCCATTCTTTTCCAAACTTTGTGGTTGTAGGGCTTATATACCTTAGACTCATGATTGTTACATCCCTTCAATGTACTTTACTTGCATTACATATTTACCCTGAGATTTTCTTACCAAGGTTTTCACATTCAACTATGTTGTAATTACATGTAACATTTATTAAGGACAAATAATTTTAGTTAGGTAGTGGCAAGGGATCCCATGCCTTCTGTCAATATCATACCATCATATCTCCCTCGTTTCGGGTTATGTCCTTTTAGGACATACAAGGTTGCCTCAAATATCAGAATGAGGTTGGTCAACTCACCCTTTTAGAGGAGGACCTAACCTAAGCTACCTTATTTACTTCCAGGAGGAGGTTAGACTTTCTAGACACAGCCTAACCCAATGGGCTTAGGGTTATGCCTCCCCATAGGTCTTTTCAATTCTTGGCTTGACCTAGGGTAAGTTGGGACACCACGCCTCAAAGTGTGTTGATAGCCTTACATTCATTCTTATGTAACTATTGGTTTCCTGTGTTTCATGTACATATTAAAAACATTTATGTCTATCCTACTTGCATACATGTCTGTTGGTACTCTAAGCACTTGCAAGCATTGGAAACTATGGTATCTGATTCATGGTACCAAACTCAAGTACCCAAACCTATTTGGGTTTTCTCTTTCCTTTACCCCTACTTAGGGTTTGATTGAGTAGGCTTATCATTTCACCCGCTCTACTCCAGTTGCCTAGGACTAGGGTCTAGCGTTAGGGTACACCCTATATAATAGGAATTTATGATTTCCTTGACCCCCCTAAGGATTTCATACCCCACTAGGTTATCTCACTCAAGTCCTTTATGGACGACTGAGTTTTCCCACCCCTACTTCGGTCTTTATAGGGTCTACCCTCCCAGAGTAAACCCCATATATTAAAAAAAAGAATTTTCGATAACCATGTCATTATTTTAAGATTAAGTGTGCATTAGTTGGCAGAGGATGCTTCAATCCTACTTCTTCTTGAAACCTTAAATCAAGATTAGGAAAAAAGTGATTTTATAGTGTTTATAAAATAAGGAGATGAGAAGTGGAGGAAATTAGAGATGATAAAACTTAGGGAAAATTATTTCAGGAAAACCCTAGGTTCTTTATTGGCACGTATCACAGTGGCTTAGGGAATCCTCGTACACCGACTTAATGGTTCAGATGAAAATTTTGTCAACAACCAAACTTGTGATCCTTTCTAGACAGCCTTACCCTTAGAACATGTACTAATAATTTGCCTTATAATTATACGGATTGTTTAAAATTATCCACTATTAAATGTTATTTGATAAATTTGGGATCTTATACCAAATTGAACGACCCCCTCTTTTGAGAATCCCCCGATTATGATGGACCATAGAGTTGAGAGTTGACAACTAAATTTCTATGATCAAGATTTAGCAATAATAAATGATAATCAACAATTTTCATCAATTGAGTTTGAATTTAATACAAGTATCGAGCAACACTCCTTTCATAAGTTACACAAAATTTCAAAGGAAACTAAAACATACATGAGAAGAAGTATTGAGCTATCTAAACAACTAATCCTTCTTGTGAATTACCTTACTTCTCTTTGATGCATTCATCTAGTTTTCAATATCTTTACTCTTTGTATATGCCCATTACCTAAAACACCAAAAAACAATACAAATTAGTATGTTGCTACATTGTGTACTTGGATGCATATAGAAGTGTGCATATATAACAACAACATATATAGTTCAAAAATCATCAATATATGAACTAAAATCTTCATTTGGATGAACTAACCCATGTCTTTCATACCACCTTGGGTGTAATCACATTTCCCTATCCATCATTGGACTTAGGCGAACTACCCCATAATAGGTCTGACACATGGTTTAAGTTAACACAGTTTGTTTATATGATACACATATTCACATTATAATTGAACTAGAATTTGATAAACATGCAAGCAATTTTGTTTTTTGAATAAATACTTCAAAAATCACATGAAAATCCATCAACAATCGATATGTTAAGTACTCATAAAATAACCATGTACCTTCTTATGTGGTATCCATGCAAAATACTTCAAGTACTTTGAGGTCTCAATCTAAACAATCATATCATATTCAAGCAAATCAACATTCAATCTGCATGTATAAGTATAAAGTTTCACCATACGTTCATGTATTCAAATTAAACCTATGTTAGGTCCTAATCTAGGGTTTAGGGTTATTTTGCAGTTGGGCTACTAATAAGGGTTTCAAACAATAATTCCATCATATCATGACTACCAAGTGTTAGGACCCCTAATTACATTTTAGGTGTAACCCTAATTGTTACAACCCCAATTTTTGGGTTCCTTTGGTTTCTCATATTAAAGATATTGGAACAAATGATGATATAATTTGTTTTGAATAAATGGATTTCGTTTACAATAGCCTTTATGATTGTGTTGTGGGCTTTATTGGCTATTGGGCCCAATAACAAAGAAATTCAATTAGTAAATGAATAATTGAGTTTTTGAGAAAAGAAAGGTGTGGAAACCTCTAGAAGACAAAAGAACTTAATCCAAAGGTGGATTTCGTGTCACATGGGTTCTTTGGGTCCCAAGGAGTCCAAAGTTGCAAAGATAATGCAATAAGAAAAGAAAAGATCAATTAAGTATTTCTATGTTAAGAAAGAAATTGAAAACAATGGTGAAATGTGGAAAATGAGTGGAAAGAGGTATAATTGAGTTATCCTTGGTGGAATTTTGTATCCCAAGGATTCCTAATGATAAAAGGAATAACAATGAGGAAAATAAAAGGGAAATAAAGAGAAATCCTCAAAAAGAGATATTTTAATAAGAAATAAACATGATAATGAGAAATAATGCATATAGATGCACCTAGAAGGATAATAAGTATCCTTATAAAGGAATTTCGAAATATTAGAGTTTCTTGGGGTCCAAGGAGCCCCAATAAAGGAAAAGAAAGAGAAAATACCAATAAAGCAAAATAAGATGATAATGTGATGCATAATGAATGAATTTCATGGTATTATTAGAAGGAAGTATTTTCTACAAAAAGGAAATATAATTTCGTGGCCAATGGCTTAAAATCCAAGGATAAAGATAATAATGAGGAGGATTTTCATATTCCTAAATATCCAAGTAATAAGGAATATCAAGGAAATAAATAACAGAGAGAAGAATTACTTCTCTATGAAGGAATATGTTTTCCTATTAGGAAAAGGGGTTTGTTTTCCCTTGAATGAACGATCAGGGGCATGGATACCCTTCTCTATATAAGGGGTAGGGCTTTTGGCTCGAGTTAAAGAGAATCCCACACATCCTTATCTCTTCTCCTTTTTCTTTTCATGTAAACCCTAATCCCGAGAGAATAGGACTGTTTCGGGGGCAACTGATGGCTGTGGCATGTTTTCGATGGAGGCACGATGCAACCCCAGAGATCTAAGGTGGTCAGCCACCTTTTCCTTGCTCCCATCTCCGCTCATATCACCCAGCGGACCTGCAGGTTTTACCGTGGTGGGTGCAGACATCGGCTCAATTTCTGACCACCTCAGCCGCAGCTACAAACCTCCGCAAGTATGGCAGAGGGTGGCGGAGGCCATGGGATCATCGCCGGCATGCTAGGGGTGCAGGGGAGGAGAGGAAGAAACCTCACGAGCCGCTGTAGTGGGCCGCAACTAGGGCTCGCGAGGTTGAAGACAACCGCACTAAGATTGGACAGTTATGCCCCTCCGGGTGTAGAAGAGCCAGGAATTTAACCAAGGGCAATTCAGACATTTCATTATGTTTCCAAATAAGTCAAGCGACGTTGCATGGGACGAAGTGATGTGGCGCCCTCCGATTGGCCTAGAGTAAGTGATTTTTGCTAAATTCATATCTCTTAAACGGTAGCTCGTATGGTTACGCATAAAATATGAAGTTTGCTCAGGAAAACGAGAGGAATCCAATAAAAATATATTTAGAGGCTAATTCTTCTTACAATTCGAAAGGTAATGGAAGTTATCAACTTTAATACTTTAATGATTAAGAAACCCTATTTTGAGTTGATTAATATATTTAGTAGGGTTTAATTGATGATTAAAGTTGATATTAACCTGTTAATCATAAAGAGATACAATAAGATCAAAAAAGATGAATTTTGCACGTAATTAGTTTAATTGAGAGTTCATATGCATGAATATGTTTTGATGAGCCTTGAAACCCTAATATTGGTAAATGCGACTCTTAATGGCTTTAATTATTCAAGATCATGAATAAAGTTAAGATATGATGATTCTAAGCTATTTTGAGCATTAAAGTTCCTAATTGTGGTTAAATACCCTTAATGTGGAAATTAGGGGTTCCTAGTAGATAAAAGGTAGAATTAATGATAAATAACGTTCATATGTGAATTAGAGCATAATGAACTATGAATTGATGATAAACGAGCATAATGACTTTGTCATGGATTAAAAAGGATAAAAAATGATAGCTTTAATGTAAAAGAGGCTTAATGGACTTAATGGATGGTTAATTGTGCATTAATCTGGAATTAAGGTTATGTGTTTGTAAAAGGTAACCTTAATAACCTTTGTGAAGGATAGATGAGAAAATTAGGGTTTAAAAAGAGTAAAGGGAAGTAAAACCCTAATTGCAAAGTAAACCCTAAAAAGAGGAAGAAACCCTAAAAAGGAATAGAAACCATAAGTAGCAAGATGGTTTGGATAGTTTTTGATAAAAAGGAATTGGATGTATATTTTAGGATTGAACTGTGTACTTGCTTGATTCTGATTTACTTGCTTGTTTGGACTATTCATGCATCTGAGTCTGCCTGACAGGTATATGGTTACGCTTATGGATAATCGTCTTAGTTTCACGATGATTCCCAGCGATTTTATCGGTTGTTTGAAATAAACTACTTGGATGACTTTTATTTCATGCAACTATAAAGTGACTATGATTATCACCATAAGTAAGTATACATGACTGGCTCAGATCTCGGTCCTCCTATGTGGATTTGCTAATGATGAAAAGAGTAACCTGATAAAGGGTCTACTTGTTAAGTGGGACCATCAAGTTATTAAGAGTTAGGGATTGGGCTACCTATGGGTAGTGCCATGCGACTCTTAGCCCAACAAGAGTTAGGGATTGGGCTACCTATGGGTAGTGCCATGTGACTCTTTAGCACACCATGAGTTAGGGATTGGGCTACCTATGGGTAGTGCCATGCGACTCAACCCTAGAAATTGATCTACCTGTTAGGTAGGATCATGCGGGGTTCAATGGGGATCTACCATGAGGAAGGTAGAATCCAGGTCCACTGCATGGACATCGCAGAGGTTAGGGTATGTAAGGATTGAGCAGTTATGTTAAAAACGTAAAGTTGTTTGTTAAACCATATTTGATTGCAATATGTTGTTATCATAGTTGCACGATTATTGTTTTCCCTACATACCAGCTTCTTGCTGACCGACGTTTTGTTTGTCGGCGTTTTAGGTACAAATGAAAAGAACAAACAGTAAAGTGGCATATGTGGAATTAAATGAGAATTAACGTGCACAGGAGGATTAGTTAGATTATTATCTTCATGGATAGAAGTTTAGATATCCCAATTTTTAAAAGGTATGCAAAGTTTTATTTTTACCATATTTCAGTATTGTTGGTAGAATTTAATAATTGTTATTGATTATTTGTCAAACCTTTGATCCGGGTTATTGGATAACGGCTCTGACCTTTCAGTCTCCCTTAATTGGGGGTTACCAGGAGGCGGGGTCATTACATTTGGTATCAGAGCGAAGGTTCCTCACTTAATCTTTAATAATTATTAAATTTTACAAATTCTATAGAACCCAAGGGAGTTATTAGAGGATTATCCGAAAGACAGAGGTGTATAGAAAAGGATCACGATCGGGGGCTGGAAATACTTTCCTCCGCACCACTAGTCGGAGTACGAGGACTCCCAGATCTGTGTGATTGCCTGGCCAAAGTCTTAGGGCATGATTCGAAATAAGATACCTTTAGGACTCTCTCATCTTGTTCATCCCTTCTCAACTCAAATGTTGTTAAGGACCTTAAAGATTAGGGTTTTCTCTCTTCTCCTCACCCTCTTGAGGTATGGGTAAGGTTGATAAGGTTTAAGGAATCCTCCACCAAATTAATGAAAAGCATGTAAATAAGATGTCATGGACATAAGCTTAATAGATTAAGCATAAACTAAAGAATAGATACATGCTTAGGTCATATGACATAGGTTGTCATGCCCTCAGGAGATGCCTGAGGCTAGAACTTCTTGTCAGGAGGATAAGTAAAGAGAGTTAGTCTTGGAGGTAGAGACCTCCATTAATAGTAGAGACCTGGCACATCCTATAAAGATGATGTTAACCCTAACCCTAAGTGAAGGTTAGAGAGAGAGAGATGACACGAAGAGTTAGATGTCCTGGTAGACCAGGTGTTTGGATGGACACACCTTGGGATGCCATACGAGTCAGGAGAGGTTAGATGACCTAGTGCCTTTGGCGACCCAACCCTGGAAAGGGTCATGCATGTTAGGGTGAAGGATGGCTCCTTCATGGATGCGGTTAGAAGAGAACCTATAGAAACCCTATGAGCTTATGCAAGTAGAGTATAGCTTGTACCTAGAATACATCAGTAACGTAAGAAGTAGGTTAAAACTAAGGCCATAAGGATATGATGGATGGCTTATGAGATAAGCATAAGGATAATCTTGAGCAGGACCTCGAGCAGGGAGGTTGTAAGCCTAAAACCCCGAGATTTGAGGAACAGTGAAGAGTTGAGGATGATGCGACCTAAGTGGATGATAGTGGTTGCCTTATGCTTGACCCCTAGAGGCTGATGATATCTTGGTTGCCTTTAGAGGAACCAAACCCTAGAGAGATGATGAGGCTCTTGGTACCTATGTGTCTATGGTATAGATGTTTACCTTTTGAGATAGGAAGGAGAGTGCCTTAGACCCTGAGGAGGTTTAAGTAACCAGTGTTCTATGGTGGTTTTTCGCCTGGTGGGGGACTCACCCTCTTCGCCCTATGCATGGTGTCGCTGTCCTTTGTAGGTTTTTGCCATGTCGGGCTGGGCGACGGTTTTGTTCTGAGGGGCTGGGGTTTCTCCCCCCTTTCTATTTCTACTCTGTTCTGTTTTAGTTCTTGCTTGTTTCTGTTTATTCTCATGTCAGGTGGTTGGTTTGGTGTCTGTGGCAGCTTCGTCTTTCGTTTTAGTCACCGATCATCTGCCTTGTTGTTCCTTTGGTTAGTCTCTCCTTCGTGGGAGCAATGAGCTCCTATTTTGCTGGTGCTCCTTTTTATCTCAGTGAGTTTTTTTTATCTATGGTGGTCATTTGTTGGTCGTGGTCCTGCCTCAGGTTCCTTCTTGGGCAGACGGTGAGCTCGGGCGCCCCTTGGTGCTTCAGGCAGAGGAGGAGTAAGCTGGGTTTGTGCTTCGTGTAGGTCTTCTGCCCCCTATTCGCAGTGGTGGTCGGGAGTGGTGGTAGAGTTCCCAGCACCCTCTACTCCCCGCCTTTGTATCTGCATGAGCCATCATTCCTCTGTATCTGCATCGCTGGGGTTTGGCTTCCTTCCCGAGTCTCCTGGTTGGTGCAAACTTAGTGCTCGTCATTGGTAGTTGTGTTTCTTGTCCAGTTTTGTGGGGCGTTGTGTCTGTGTTGTTACTTTGTGGTCGAGCTCTTTTTCAGGTGATCTTTCATTGTCTTCATGATGGTAATCTCTGCCAGCAGCTATGAAAACTCCTCTC
The DNA here is from genome assembly GCA_963693085.1 of Alisma plantago-aquatica. NCBI lineage: Eukaryota > Viridiplantae > Streptophyta > Magnoliopsida > Alismatales > Alismataceae > Alisma > Alisma plantago-aquatica. The sequence goes on along the minus strand of OY856409.1, from coordinate 1,168,014,502 downwards.
CCGATGTACTCATAGGTATATGTAGATTGATGAATTCCATCCCAGATAGCTATTTTAGACAACCACTACAAGAGGTGGACAATGCTAAAATGTACCTATCACATCCCAATCTGAGCCTTGTGCTATGTCTTTCTGCAAAAGGAGTTGTTGCTTGGTTACTTGATGAGAGATGTCTATCTTGTAGATGTCATATGGCTTGCTTTTAATGATATTGAGCTATTTTCAAAAAACGAAATGTATCAAAGTGTCTTTTATGAAGATTTGGGATGTGAATCATAAGTCAAAAATAGTTTCTTAAAAGCTTACACACAAATCAGACAAATGTCATTTGGTAAGATGTCCTAAGGAAACAAATGGATATTACTTCTATATTCCACATGATAACAAAGTCTTTGTTGCCAAAATTGGTGTAGTCCTTGAAAAGGAATTTATTTCCAGAGAAACCAGTGGCGTAGTGGGAGGAAAATAAAACTTAAAGAAGTTTAAGACCAACAAGATAACATTGAACCCATGGAGGTTGATGGGGAACAAGGAGAATAACAAAATGTTGTGCAATCTCAAGTTCCTTCTACATAAGAACCTTGAAGGTCTAGTTAGTCATGTCTTGATCTAGAGAGATTTGGATTTCTCATGACTCAAAAGGAAATATGTTGATCATGGATGATGAAGAACCAAGAACCTACAATGAGGCTATTAAGGGACCTAATTTTGAGAAATAGCTTGAATCCATGAGATCTAAGATGGACTCCACAAATACCAACAAGGTATGGACCTTGGTGGATCCACTTGAAGGGGTAAAACCCATAGGGTGCAAATGGGTCATAAAAAAATATTGACATGGATGGTGATGTACAAACCTTTAGGGAAATTAGTTTCAAGCAAGTTCAAGGTGTATACTATGATGTAACATTTTCACCCATTGTAATGCATGCGACCTCGTCCCAAGGCTCTAATGGAGTTTCAGGAATTAAGATTGGCCCCACAAACCACCACTAGCCTTGTTGTGTGCTTTTTCCTCACTCATGCACAACCCAAGATCAACTTCACGTGAAGTCACCCATCACAATACTACTTTGGGTTGAGAATGCTTAACCAAAGAGTTCTTAGTGATGGAATACCTAAAAAGGGGGTGCAATTTGGTGATTTGAGTATTCCAATCCTTCCTTTTAGGATCATTTTATCAGAGGTTTCAAATCATAGATGTTACACCCATTGCCATGGTTAAATCCATCAAGATCATGCTTTCTGTTACACCTTATGATGACTATGAGATTTGGAAAATAGATGGGAAAACTACATCCTTAACAAGAATATACTTGAGGATTTATACATGACACAACCCAAATGTTTTATCGTTACAAGTGAAGTTAGAAAGGTTTATAAGATATGAAGGTCAATCTATGAATTGAAGCAAGCACCTCAAAGTTGGAAAATTTATTCTCTTGAGACACTAAAAAAGTTAGGCTTTATCCAGAATGAAGACAAAACTTGTTCCTACAAGTAGAGGAGCGGAAGAATTATTGTTTATTCATATTGTATGCAAATGACATATCTATTGATAAGGAATGACAACCCTACTCTACATACAGTCAAAACTAGGTTGGGAAATACCTTCTCTATGAAGGAATGGGGAGAAGCATCCTATATTCTAGGAATAAATATAGAGAGAGATTGAACTTAAAGGATTTTTGGTCAAAGTCAAAGTACATACATTTTTAATGAACTGTCAACGTGTATACATTGACAGAGTGTTGAATAGGTTCAACATGCATGAGGCTCAGAAAGGAATATTAACAATGTCTCAAGGAATAAGTCTCTCTAGAGATCAATTTACCAACTCTTCATAATAAAGGACATGCATGAGTAAGTTTACAAATGCCTCTGCAATGGTATCTATCTTGTATGCTATGTTATGTACACATCTCAACATCTTGTATGCTTTAAGCATGATGAGTAGGTACCAAACAGATCTTGGTGAAGGTTACTAAATTGTTGCAAAGAACAACCTTAAGTACTTGAGAAGAACCAAGCATCAATTCCTAATTTACAAAGGTGAGGAAGAGTTGGATGTAAACCGTTACAATGATGCAAGCTTCTAAACTTATAAGTACAATTACTAATCACAATTAGGTTTTGTGTTTTTCCTCAATGACAAAGTTATAAGCTAAAAAAGTTCCAAGAAAGAGACAATGTATTATTCTACAACTAAGGTTGAGTATATTATTGCATCCAACACAACAAGAGAAATTATATTGATCAAGAAATTCAATAGTGAACTTGGTGTGGTTGATGATGGAGTAAAGCTATTTTGTGATAACAATAGATACATAGAACAAGCCAAGGAATACAAGTCATATCAGCATTCAATGCACATTCTATGATGTTATCATCTCATAAGAGAGATTGTACATATGATATTTGAAGAATTACAGAGTACCAATCAAAAGAGTTGTGCTTACCCTTTAAAGAAAGTACTGTCACGATAGAATCATGATGGTCATGTTATGTAACTTAGAATTAGATTCATCAGTGATTAGTTCTAATGCAAGTGGGAGATTGTTACCCTGAGCCAGTCATATGGTGATTGGAATAGGATATAATGTACTTATTTTGATTAAAATTGATTAAAAATAAAGGCAATTCTCTTTGTTGTGTTTTATTTTGTATTAGATAATGAATGAACATAATAATTTCCTAATAATGTATTACTCGTGACATGTGATTTTGGGTTGAGGACCCGAAAATGAGATCATGTGTATACTAAGAGTATTCATTCCTATCCAAGTTCCTAGTCAGGTATTATTGTGGAAATTAGGATGACAATAATACATAAGACTAGTATGTGTGTTAATTTATGACTATGTATCATTGGTCATCATATTTTATATCAAGTCAAACACATAGCTACTTGTTAATAGATAGGTATACTGGACAAATCATCTTTGAATATGATATATGGAAGCCAAAAATGGAAGTCAGAATAATTTCTCTATGTGAAAGTGGTGATTGTAGTCCTTATTGAAATTTTGCGTCATTTAATGTGCACAAGATAATATATATCAACAAAATCACATATGTTGTTTGATTTATTTTTCCAACATAAAAATTAGATTGATAAGAGAAATATTCTAACTCAACATTCCATGTCCCAATGTCAATTCAAGATCACTAAAGTTAAGAGCTTTCTACAAACCACTAGATTGGATAAGACATCCAAAAAGGGTAAAATTTGGCGTTCCACCTTTGGTAATATTGAGGCATTAGTCACTTAGAAACTAAAAATCATCTATACATTACTACAAAATCTCCTTCCTTACATATTTTTTCCTCTTTTTTTGGGTTACTGACACCTGACTGTTCGTTTCCGTGAGGTATGCTTATGAGGGGTCAGCCTTACTAGGTGGGGATTAGTTTCCCTCTTTATGTCTCAACACCCAACCATCGCAACCAGATCGGTTTTTTAAGCTAGATTGGCATTACCAAATGGGTGGTTTAACCTCTTTTCAGGGTTGAGAAGTAATATGATTTGCAAATTTACCCAAGGATATTGATAATTCGAGTTTTTTTTTTCATTTTTAGAAGAAGATATAAGTAGTAATTGTGTTCAATAACCAGCTCATTAAGGGAATACTTGCTCAATCTTGCCAAAAGCACAAATCACAATTCCTTCAGCAAAGAGGATGAATAAACAAACTAGGATTAACGCTCCAAACTTTGATCTTGAATGGCATACCACTGATACACACATGACTCGCATATTTGCTTTCATTAAGTAGTTGAAAAACAAAAATCAAAGAATTCCACATGTGAATCTGTGATGTTCATGAGAAATCACTTTTAAAGAGAATTTAGAAATATTTCAATTTGGGAGTCATGACGTTGTGACACTTAAGCAAAATATCAAAATTTTCACTCTAATAATCTATGCAAGCAAAAGAAATCAAAAAGGAAAAAAATGCATATATGCTATGATGAAAAATGTAAGGTGACAAATGAAATGGAATATATACACATACCTTGGCTTCTTATAATCTCCCCAAACTCATACCCAACAATGGAGAAATTATTAGAAGATTTACCTACCAATTGTCATTTAGATGATCAAATGATGGTCGTGTAGGCGGTGGTGTCCAACAATATCGAGCAATGTACTATACAATCTGTGATGGAGGATATGGACAGTGACCTTGTTGTATGTGACATGAATGCATGGCCATTAACATCACATTATAGTCTTGATGATATCCCAAATATGGTCTTTGGACCATATACAGTCAGTGCTAATGACCGTAAAACTCACTGTGGAGAAAAGTTAAATCAAAATAACTTCCATAGACAGTCCCGAGACTGTATACGGTCTGTACCAATGACCATAAAAAGATAGAAATCTAGATACAGTCTACATGACCATATACAGTCTGCTGCCTAGACTATATTTCATGTTGTGCCAAATTGAATATTGCCTTATTCCTCCTCCTCTTGACATCTGACACCTGCAATAAAATTACTCCATTCAAATGACAATATTTAAAGTTCAAAACCAAAGTACATGCTATTTATTTGTATTTTTTTCTATACAAATGAGCAACAAAAATAAAAGAAAGTGTGGGTTGCCTCCCACAAGTTCTCTATTTAAGGTCTGAGAGCTAGACCATTTAGCTTCTTGTTCTTCAGTGTGCTCTAGGGAAGGAGCTGGATGCAACAAACTTCCCTTTATCTTTTGGGTTCAATTAAGGTTGGCTCGGAAGAGATCCTAGGGATTTGTTGATTTGCAAGGGCTTGCTGAGTAACTTGATTCTCCATCATCTTTGTGTGAGTAGCTATTACATCTACCTTATCAGAATTTTGTTGGATGGTGTCATTCATCAACTGTCCTTGTTGCCAAAATTCTTCATTTTGCTTGATCTGACATGAAACAAAGTTCTCTAAGAGTGATTCCAGACTGGGTTTTGAGTATGGATGGAGTTGATTGGAATTTTGGTTATTGTTATTGAACCCTAGAGGGTTTTTGCTTGTAGATGGTCTATTACCAACATGTTGTGGTTGATTATTCTAGATTGGTTGGGGATTTTGAATGTTATTTGTTGTTGTGGTAGGAAAAATTTGGGTGATCTCTCTGACCTAGGTTGTAGGAGTTGGAATATCAGTTGTAGAGTTGCTTGTTCCCATAGATTCCTACCATATTACACTGCTCTATAGGTTCCTCAGTAGGAAAAATTAAAGGGTGGCTAGGAGAAGCTACCTGACTGAAAGCCTGATTTGCATCACAAATGAGATTCACTGGTTGAGTTGGTTGAGTATTCAACCTTTCAAACTTTTAAGTGAGGGCATCTAACTTTACAATAGTTAGATCAATAGATTCAATGGCACAGACACCTGCCTGCTTCCCTGAAGAAATGGAAGATGAGGGTGGCTGATTACTCCTTTCAGTACTCCATTGGCAATGACTGATTTCCATGTCTTCAATTATAGCATAAGCCTCCATGTAAGGCTTGTTCATGAGAGCTCCATTGGTTGCAACATCTATAGACATCCTGGTGTTATAATAGAGTCCATTGTAGAATGTTTGGAGTAGCAACCAATTGCTTAAACCATGATGAATACAAAGATGTTGGAGGTCTTTGAACCTTTCCCATGAATCATACACACTCTCTCCATCATTTCGAGTGAAATTTATCAATTGGATCCTTAGTTGAGCAGTCTTGCTGGGTGGGAAGTACTTCGCTAAGAAGACCTTGAGAAGTTCATCCCAGTTGTTAATGTAATTTCTTGGTAAAGAAGAGAGCCACACCTTGGCTCTATCCCATAGAGAAAAAGGAAATAATAATAGTCATATGTCATCAGGAGCAACACCATTGATCTTGAACATGTTCAGATATTGCAAAAATTTAGCTACATGTAGATTGGGATCTTCCATAGGAGTCCCTCCAAAGCAGTTTTGTTGAACCACTTGCATGATTGTCGAGTGTGGGCTGTTGATAGCCCCACTAATGTTGATTGTATCTGGAACGACAAAATCCTTAAGAGGATGGTCGTCTTCCGTGATTGATTCTTGGTTGTTCGGTGAAGATGGCAGTGAAGAATGAGGCGATGATGGCTGGGTGTCTTCCAAGCTTGAAGAACCTTCACTCCTCCTTGATGGTCTACGACTTCTAAGAGTACATTCGATCTCTGGGTCTAAGAACATAGACAATTGAATATTGTGTTTCGAGCGCCACATATAGTTCTACAAATTCACAAGTTGTGAGAATCACTTAACAAAATATGGAAGATATGATAGATCATATAAATGATAATGGAATGATAAAATAGGGGTGAGTGATCTAGTCTCGCTTACTAATCAACACTTCTTACTCTAACAGAAATATACCGATGCTCCCCAGCAACGGTGCCAAAAACTTGTCAGTCGTGCACACAAGTCTTAAATTTGTAAGCTCGAGCACTATCCCACAAGTATATGGGTGCGTGTAGTATATTTGAGATCATCTAAGGAGAAAGGCTGTTAAACGCAAGCGTGTTGATGTTCAACATTCTAAATCTGATTTTAAGGGATGATATTTAGTTGATTAGAATAAAACTTATGATTGAAACAAAATGAGCGAAAGATAAACCAAATTACTTTATCACCAAGGAAGAAGATTTCCAAGACAAGGGTTTCACTCCTAATTGGCCATCATATAGACTTCAATTCACAAAATTGATGATGTGATTCTCTTACAGATATTTGCCTCCTAATTGTTCCTTTCGGCAAACAATTAAGAGATTCTACCAAGTCAAAAACTTGTTAGCTGTACACACAAGTCTTAAATTTATAAGCTCGAGCACTACCTCACAAGTATACGGGTGCACGTAGTATATTCAAGATCATCTAAGGAGCAAGGCTGTTAAACGCAAGCATGTTGATGTTCAACAACCTAAATCTGATTTTAAGGGATGATATTTAGTTGATTAGAATAAAACTTATGATTGAAACAAAATGAGCTAAAATTAATTAAATTACTTTATCACCAAGGAAGAAGATTTCCAAGACAAGGGTTTCACTCCTAACTGGCCATCATATAGAATTAAATTCATAAAATTAATCATGTGATTCTCTTACAGATACATGCCTCCTAATTGTTTCTTTTGGCAAGCAATTAAGAGATTCTACCAAGCATTTCTATTTACTCTCATCAAATAGATACTCAATATAGAATAAGCTAGGTATGTTAAGCAAGCACAAATACTAGTTCAAAGATGTCACTTTTGTCAACAAATGGAACTAGGCTAACAATTAATTCCACACTCTTAAATTATCATCTCGGCACAACTTAAAAGCATTAGGTATACATTCACGGGTGATCAATCCATGAAAGAAGTAGTTAACCTAAACGATTTTCATAAGAGATAACATGATTATATTATGATGGAAACTTAGTTCTTCATGTTAAAATGAGGTAGGAACTACTCCCCAAGTCTTAGAAAAGGAGACTTAAGCTACCATGTTCAAAGTGACAAAATTAACTACCACAAAGTAGAGTTTGCAAGACATGATCTAGATATAAGAAGAAATATGAAGAATAAGAAAGGAAACTCAAAGTACAGCTGTAGAACTTCGAATTCTCCAAGTGGAGAACGTTTGAATGATCTCCATACCTCCTTCTTCAGTTCTCCTTGGAGTAGAAGGGCCAACAACTCAGAATTGTGGAGGAAAACAAGTCGTCCATGGAGAAATCCCTTCAAATCTGCTAGGATTTGGTGTAGATGCTCCCTCTTTCGCCCAAGCTTTTTTCCAGTGCTCAGAACTCTTTCCCAGGTGTGTAATGATGTCCTTTTTGAGTCCCAACCATCCTTATGTCATGAGCCATCATTTCCCCCCAAAATGGGGTGGTTTGGAATTCAAAAACCACCAAAAATGAGTAACTAACAACCCGATTTACGGTCCATGAGGATTGTATATGGTCCACCAGTCGGAGTGTGTCTGGTCAGTCTACAAATACAGTCCACTGGACTGTATATGGTCCAAATTCATACTGTATTTCTTGCTATCTCGGGTCTTTGAATGCTTTCATTACTCCATTTCTTCACCAATTTGATGACTTTATTATTTCCTATCATTAAATCATGGATTAGTCACAAGGAGACATAAAAGATGGGAAAAACTAAAAATGCATCCTAGATGATTAAATGATGCATGAAAATGGGGATAAAGGAGTAAAAAATTGAGACATAATGCAAAGTGAAACACATATAGAAATCGGGTATCACTTATACCTAGAGTCACTACATTGATTACATCTTTTTTAGTGTTCTTTAACACTAGTCAATGTGATCACAAATTAGGGTTGTCATACAAGTAGTGCTTGAGTGCATTGTGACACATGTGGGTTATTGTGAGTGATGTAGATAGGGGTGAGCATCAGTCCAAAACCGGACTAGACCGGACCGAGGACCAATTTGTAAGAATTTATGGACCGTAGACTGGACCGTTTCGAGGTAGGATCGGACCAAAACCAGACCTTTTTGAGGTAGGATCGGACCGAACTGTTTGGATCGTAATCAACCTTTTTGCTTTTTTCACAACTTATTTAATTATAAAAAGTAGATAATATTAGTTACTTCTAACAATTATATAACATTAATAGAAAATATTTACGCTACTAGTGCTTATATGTATACTTTATTTTTACTTATTACATAATATAGCGACAAATATACATGTATTTTACATAAAACTCAGTCTACGGTCCGGTCCACAGTCGGACTATTTTTGGACCGGACCAGACCGAAGACCAAATTCACCAAAATTTGCGGATCGTAGACTAGACCGAACTCATTATGGACCGGATCGGACCGGACCGAACTGACTGGTCCGATCCGATTTTGCGGTATGTGCCATTATTTTCTCACCCCAAGATATAGATATAATTTTTCCCTCCTAATGGAGCTATATTTCAACTAATTGATGAATGAGACTATGAAATTCTTGATAATGCTCATATGAGTCAATATGATATTTATCTTACGTGTATATCAAATATTCCAATCTTGATCAAGGAAAAAAATATTGAACAATAAGAGGACAATGATTCCATGTCTTAAATTAAATTTGAATATTAGAGAAAAGGGATTATATGGTCGTGGTAGTAGTGCTCAACACACATGTTGAAGTTATTCTCCAACTTATCCAATTATTTCTATGGTGATGATATGTTCTTATATACTATTCATTGCTTGGTCGTGACATGATTACAGACATCACAACCAACATAATGTGGAGCCTATAGGATCACACACATTTATGTATAAGAAAGAGGATTATAATCATGTACACAATTTAAATTGATTACTATAATGTTAAGGTAATAACATTAGAACAATATTGGACTATTTATAAGCCTAGATGATTGGCTAAGGGTACACCTGATCGATTGATATAAGATCAGCCTAGACGATCCACTAAGATCACCAGCCGATCGACTGACTACCATTCAATATAATGATGACATAAGTCAATCGACTGATTAATGATTTAGTTCCACGATGTTCTGACCCTATCTAATCTATTGATTAGACTGGCCAGTCGATCGAGTGAAGTGGTCCATGAATGGATTCTTCAATTCAACCATTGAATTTTTGCTTTTTAGTTTCCTTTTAGAAACCCTACTCTCTACCTCTCTTATTTAAAGGGCCATGACAACCAGGGTTTTAGTTACGTGATATGGTATGTGAAATCCCAATGACCATTACCCATAAGGGAGAGAGATAAGGATAGAAAACACATCCATAACACATTTCTAGGAATAGGCTACTCCTCTCCACCGGCTCGAGAAATGTGACATGGAGTTCTTAGTATTCCACATGGACTACATAGAGAAGTAAGCATCTTGCAATTGAGTTAGGAGGATGTTGTCAACTGCCATCCATGCACGTCCATGAAGCACACATCACAACACAATGAAATGATAAGGAAATGCTAGTTGCACTTCTGTTCATGGAATTAAATAGCCCAACTTGGAATCTTTGAAGTGTTTAAAATGATCTAGGATGCATATGATGAAAATTATTATTACACATACTTAAAAAATATGGATTTTCAGTATGAGATAAGGAACCGGTCCTCCCCTTTATTGTTTTAATCAACTAGTCTAGGGTACCCCATTATATAATCTAATTCATTGAATCACTTAGATAAACTCATCTTAGCATCAACTACACTATGTTTTCATTAATTAGTAAAGAGGCAAAAGTTTCCCACTAGTTTGAATTACCAATATTGTTCCAATTGTTGAGTGGTTTATTGAATGATTAAACTAAAAATTGAAATCCTTAAATCTAGTAAAAAGAGGAAATAACAATGCACTTAGCATGCCAACCTAATTTTAATTACTAATCTACTCTATATGGTTGGGTAGCTTGATCTTTAATGAAAAAAGAAGCCAATGTGCCCCAAGTGTGAAATGCTAGAAACATGAAGGTACATTTACAATTAGATAAAGAGTACTGAGGTGGTGGGACACCGTTGAGATTGTTTTTTTGGGGTTAAACCTCATAAAATGAGGGATTTTTTGAGGGGGTGGAAAACTTGGTTGCTTGTCTCGATGAAATGAACCACACTATCTATAAATAGGATTTATCATTCATATTAGCAATCTGTTGGACAAAACAAAAATTTCTATTGGTACTAGCTATATTTCATCATTATTAATGCATGCACATTTCATTAAATCTTGGTATGAATTTTATTGCTTTGAAAATGATTTAAGCTTGGGTTGATTTAATGAATGTAGTTTATATCATTTTCTCTATCCTATTTTACTTCACTCTTTGCCTCAAATTTTGTGTTTTGGCTACATTTTAAGCTTGTAATTGCATTATTTTCATAATTATATTATCTATTGCCATCTTGATTAAATTCATATATTTGATGCATATTTAATGACATTTTATTTGACTTGAGCTAGTGGTACGTTGACATCAACATTGGGACTCAAGAACTCCAAGCTCATCCATCATGTAAAAAAGACATGACATTCACTAACAAGTGAACATCGTGTCCATGTCCAAGAATGAACTTCCTTTTCTTACAAAAGGATATGATGTGCCCCATCCGGTACCCACCATGCCCACCCATAGTGATGGTGGTCTATTTTGTCATCAACAAGAGCTACACACTCCAACTGAGTATGTTGTGCCTCACCTTTGAACAAATCATCCAAGTTGATCATGCAAGTGCATGACGTGTCTGGACAACAACATGCTATGCCATGTCATCAGTAAATACTCCAAAAGATAATTCATAGTATGTGTCACCCTTCTAACATTTCATGCTGAACAAATACCATCCCTGTCGATTGTGAGAGACACAACATGTTTGCACCTAGACACAACGTGACATCTCATATTTTTGGTACAATATAAAGACTCAGAGAGCGGTTTTGAAGGAACATTTGTCATTTTATTACTCTTATACTATAGGAAAAGCAAGGGAGGACACTTGAAGGGAGATTCAACTCTAGAAGAGAATGAAAAGGAGAAGAAGAATAAGGAGAAGGCAAGAGGGGAGGATTTCCTCCTCCCTAGACTAGAGAAGCTTTTTAAGCAGTTCCTTTGTAAAGAATTTCTCTTATACATGTATTCTATACCATTTCTCTTGTTCTTCTATTCTATTTCTCCTCAGTTACTCCATGGAACTTTTTGAATAAGTGGTTTACAAGCTTGTTGGTCAATCACCTCTAGATATGGAGTAGATTTCCTTGTGTGTGGTTTATTTTTGACACTTATTGGTCATGCGATAAACATTTTATATTTTATATGAATTTGATTTTGTGTTTCACTAGTTACTCTTGATTGCTTATGGGGGTCTCAGCCGAGATCCATAAACTCCACAAATTCAATAGATCTAAAAGGGATAAGGATATAATGGATGGTATTTAGAGCTTTAGTCACCTATTCTACAAAAATGAGTAGGGCACACTATGTTGATATCTCCATGTGTTTGCTTTAGGGTTGGTAATTATGTTCTTTAAAGGTATATGGGAAAATTATTACTTTTTACTAGATTCTTCACACAAGACGTCATTAGTGTAACCTAGTTAATCAATAGGCAACAACCTTAATCACACCTTTGTGAAATAGGACAAAGAAGAGAATTCAACTTGTTTTCTAAATGTTCATTGTCTGAATCATGGGCGTCATGGCACCAAACACATTTCTATGACTTGTGATCTTGAGAGAATTCCTAATTATCTTTTGTTCATTTAGAATCAAATAAAATCATCTCTTTTCTTATAAAACCACTCAGTTAATTGAACCAGTTAGTTGTTTGATATGTGTTGGCTTCCATGGAGACAACCTTAAGCTATACTACTATTGACTCGTCCTATTGCTGGCCTCTAGTGTGTTGTTTGGATTTGTATTATTCATTTCACACACACCCCTTATAAGGTAATATAACTATGTATCCTAACTCCGAACATATTTGAGAATTAGTATGTGGTACTTTCATATAATTATGTGGTATTTTTATATTATTGTGTGCTACATTCATGGTTTAGACAAATATTACAATTAAAATGGACTGTGCGATGGACTATTCCTTATTTTGGATCATTCCTTTCTATTTGGATGATATTTTGAGCTTACTCATGGCAAGTTTACATCTTTTTGTTTGATATTGGAATAAGATGTTGTGCTATAGTCTCTATATTGAAGACGATTTAAAATCAAGAAGGATTTTTTTTGGAATGTTACTCTTGTGATGGTTTTTAATGATACTTCTTCTATGGTTATAATGTTCTAAGTCTCTAGCTACTGTTGTAATTGCGTACCATTTTGGAGATCGATTAGTCTGATTGTAGTTGCTTATTTGCCACTGGTTATTAAATATTGATCTACTGGTTATCTTGAAGGTGATTGATCTATATGCAAGTCTTTCTACGAGGAGGAGTTTTGTGATTTGTTTGAGTGCAGACATTTGATGGTTTCCAAAGTGAATAATGATGCTTGATCTAAACTATATCGTTTATTTAGTTTGAGACATGTGCTAGTGACTCACTTTTGAGTTGTTAGGCTTCTACATGATTGTTGGTTTAGAAGAAACATAAGGCTGTAAAAAGTAAATATTTGGCATAAAAAGTAACTATTGATATAAGAGATAGCATAGATCGTAAAAAGTAACTATCTAAGACATAAAGTAAATATCTGAAACTAAACGAAACCATTCGAGACATAAAGTAACTATTTGACATAAAAAGTAACTATGTGACATAAAACTAACATAAGGTCATAAAAGTGTATATTTGAAACAAAAAGTAACTATTTGACGTAAAATGTAATTTTTGTGAACATGAAATGCACGTTATGAATCAAATGTATATAAATGATTAAATAAATCTTGGTACATGGAATGTGTTGTAGGTTCATGCAATTATAATGAACCATACAAACAAGTAAGCAAATGGTAAAAAGGTATGAGACAAAATGAATACAACTAAAAATATGAACAACAGAGTTTCACTCAAAAGTAACTACTTTTATACAGAAAAGTAAATGTTTGGTATGAAAAGTAACTATGATACAAAAAGTAACAGTGGATCGCCAAAGTAATGAATCAATTACTAAAAGTAATTAACTGTCTATGGTACATTATAAAGTTACATTGAGGGTTAAGTGTACCTTTATGTGCATGTACTAATCATTGAAGATGAATTACTCATAACAAGACATGAATGAAGCATTCTATGGTTAATTTAGGCATGCATAAGCATCAATTGGTTCAATATATAAGAATTGTTAGAGCAAACACTATGGTTGTTTTAACAACACATGAACAACACTTTAACAACATTTTAGCAGAAATTGTGCAATACTTAAAAATATCTATGACAAGATTTTAGTAGAAATTGAACAATACTTGAATATCATTTGATCAACTCTCCAACATCACTTGAAAACACTTGTATAATAAAAATCCAACACCCATTTTTTGGGTAAATCAAGATCTCTTCTTTCTATTTTCATATATATTTGATAACTCTTTAGATGTATGATTCTATAGAAAATTTGTTAAGAAAAGGCTAACAATCTAGAAAGATAAAGGCAGTAGTTGAATATCAACATGCTGCAAAACAAAAATAAATAAAACACAACCATTAGTCTACAAAATAGAATTGATTTACACATGCAACAGACAAAAAATCCCATTGCGATATTGGCCAAAGAAGATCATAAGAATCAATTCAAATTTAAACCTATGACTATAAACATAAAAAAACAAATGAATTTATGCAATCACATGGAAGATAATTCATAAAATAAGAAAGTTGAACCACTAGTAGCACGACGTGACCTAGATATCTGAAATCGATTGAATGTAGAAGACACCTCAACAACAAAGACATGGCCGCTCAACATGAACCCAACCAGATTGAGTCAAAAAATAAACCTACGAATATAATCTCTAGAAAGGGGGAGATGATAGCTCAATATAAATCCAACCAACAAAAAAGACACAACTAATATACAATTATCTGTAAGATAAAAACACAATCTATAAAGAGTGGGGCCAGACAGGGGATCCACTCAAATGGTACAATAAAAAATAATGTAATAATACAACAGTAGAAACAAAAACTATTACTAAGTTACAAGATGATCCATCTACAAATTATTCCTCACCATAAAGGCGACAAGATGGAATAAAAAGATATACATCTAATGTGTAAGGTCAATGCAGAGAGAAACCCAACCATTCCAAGCTATCCTTAGGTCCAATACCTTGTATGCGATCTTCATGCACTGTTGTCTTCTATTGTGCCTACACCTAGGTGGAAGGGAGCATCACTTAGAACATAGGAAACAAGGCATAGGTCATAAAAGACTGAGTATGTACATATAATAAACACCTTGGGCATAATATTGGGTTAAAGATGCAAAAAAAGACATTTCCACAAGAAGGGGGATATTTGCAATTAGGTAAGTTCAAAAGAATTATAATAAGAGAAATGAGGCATGTAAAATTTTAGAGTACACACATTAATAATAAAACATTTTACCATATCATTTAACCACAATCTCAATTTAAAACAATAAACTTTTATATGCATAACAATATAGACTAAATATATCTAAAATAGGGCCATAACACCATAGGATCATGGTTTAAAAGAAATAAGGGTGAAAACGCACACCCGAGGTGGAATACACATGTCCTTTACAATTATGGTTGTACATAAGTACCAATATTCTAGATATTCTGGTCGAACACACATCATGAATAAATAGAGTGGTAAGACTATCATTTTAGTCAATTTCACATAAAAGGCAATCATAATAAGAGGGGTCCAAAGCCCCATATAAAGAAAGCAGTTCAACAACCACAAAGATATATTGAATCTATCCAGAAATTATAAATGTCCCAAGAATTTGAATTCCCAAAATAATTAACAGTTCAAGAGATATCTCATTAAAAGAATGTATATTTCAGTCAAATAATGCCGAACATAAAATAGAGGATGTGCATAGCTGATTTTCATGACTAGTGGTTAACTCAATGAATGTACTTGGTCCCTAAAGTTGAGTATTCATCCTAGGAACACATTATGTATGTTAGTAAATCTAAGCTAACATGTGTATACATTCCTATTATAGATTTCCATATCGGTCTTATCTTGGACCCAATCACCTAATGTTATATTATACTTTTTACTCTTACTAAGTGAATATGAGGTCTATTGGGTATCTATTTTAGTTCTAAGATTAATTTTTATACACATAAGTTAAAATATGTCTTGTTTACATGTATGTTTGGGTAATTATATTGCTCTATGTATATACTACATGACTCCATATTATCATAATTGGCATGTATATATGTGGGTATGAATATTTTATTACCTGAATATTAGGTATGTCATGAATACTAGTATGCATATGATACTATTTTAGACTAATATGAACAATATAGTCTAAACCACGTCATCATGAATCACTCATGCTGATATTCATAAAACAAGTCTTTTGAAACAAACTCTCTATCTCATTACCAATTTATTAAAGTTATTCTGATCCAGATGAATGTACTTTCTAAAACCATACTCTTTCCAAAATAGTGTAATAGATATGTTTGTACGTGTGTCTAGGGTTATGAATCATAACCAGAGTAAAATCAATATTAAGACAATCTTAATAATTAATTATTAAATTTTCAAAACTTTGTACTTGCTAAACCAAGTATACTAATATGTATGGCAATGTGATAAGTGGAAAAGTAATGGATCAAATAAGTTACATCAATATGACACCTACATTTTATTTATAATATACATTAATATTTATAAATAATCTCTTTAACTATTTGACATCTAAATAATATATATTAGTTTACCTAAATTAGTACATAGCATATAATTGTGTTTGTATATGTGAATACATGTAGTTGGTCAGCTGACACAAATTTACCGTGTGTAGAAACGCAAGTGAACGCGTCGAAGTAGTACATGCCTTTGTGAGGCCCGAGTCAAACTCAGGGATACGTGAAATCGTTGGGGACTCCTACTAACTACTCGCAATCAGCTAAGCCGATTAAATAGTTGAGAGTTGTTGTCAAAATTAAAAGAAAATAGAAATAAAACAAAACAAGCAATCGATTAAATGTTGGTTTAATCAATTCAAAAGGAGATCTTTAGGATTGCGGTTTCACCGCGGGTTTTCATTGTATTAAATTCTATATAGCTACTCAATTTTATCTCTCCATCCGGGTAGTGGCTTGAAATTAGAATTGCCCACTGTCGTGGTACAATTCGCTACATATGTCTAGGTCGGTTCCACCGTCGTAGTAACCTATACCCTAAACTAGGTGCATTAGAAACGACCTCTCGGTATCCACCATTAATCTTACACCACCTTATTCAAGGGATTTGTCAATTAATGTAAATTCCGTCTCTTTTCAACCATTAACTCTTCTTTCAAAGAAATTAAGGGCATTAGATTATTATTATGGTGATCAAGCATAATAATATATTGGAGAAAACGAAATTATACCACAGATTTAAGGGATAAAATATAAATTACTATTATAAAATCATCATACAATGAATTCCCGGGCTACTCCCGGTCCTAAAGACAAAGGGGATTAGCCCCGCATGTTTATCTCAGAGTACAATGTGGAGAAGAAAAAGGGAAACATGAAGAAAAATGTGATTGAGTGATTAAACCCCGGAACGGAGAAGATCCAATCGATCCTTGGTGTGGAATACGCGTTCTCCCGCCTTTCGGTGGTAGAATTCGTCTTCTTCAGCGTCCGGATTGGCTGGGGCGTGCTCTCGTGCTCCATTCTTCTCTCCTTACTCTCTGGGATGTGTGCAGCAGCTAATGACGTGATGATCCTCTCTTTTGCGCCGTCATTAGGTATATTTCCCGAATTAGGTTGCCAATTAACCACAGCCTTCCGATTAAGATTAATATGAAACAAACTCATATCTGACGGTGTCGATACCATCGACGCGGGTCGATGGTATCGACCTAGCGTGATAGCGGCAACTCTCCTTTTCTTTCGTCTGTGCGCCTGATGTCATCTCAATACCATCGACTCGGGTCGATGGTATCGACGAACCTGTAGTGACGGTTTTGTCTTTTGTGTCACTGTAGCTCCACCAGTCGATAGTATCGACATTTTGGTCAATAGTATCGACAAACTTCTCGCCAGCAACCTGATTGTATCTCAATACCATCGACATCCCTGTCGATAGTATCGACTTTCTTCTGGTCCTTGCGGCTGGCAACCTGTGGTCCGGTCGATGGTATCGACCACCGTCGATGGTATCGACGGTACTTGTTTTTCCTGAAATTAACACACGAAACCACATAAGCTCACACAAAATATATTCTTTTGATAATTAATACTCAAAATGCTTAAATAAAGGGAATTTGACATAAAGAAGTATCATAGACCAAAGTGAATGAATTATGCAACATTAACCATGAAAATGACTAATAAATGCATAAAACGCATATCAAACAAGTGTTGGCTAAATGGACATCTATAAATCCCTTTGTTTTGATTATGACAAACATTTCATTCTTATTAATCTAACGAGCTACTTGAGTGTGCAGGATGACAAAGCAACAAGGGAAAATCTACAAGCTTACATATTTATAATTTCATGCAATGTAATCACTGTTGTAAAAACTTGTACAAAAATATAATGTACAAGTACTTAGAATTGCATGTAAATCAAGCGTTAGATTCTCCCTAGCTAAACACCACAGTTAGACAAGTCATCCCATTCAAATAGGATTACTTATGCACACTTACACACATAATTAGTGCCTAAATTGAAACCCTGAAACAGGATCAATCTCGGTCGACAAACTCCTCGACCGAGACACTCTCGGTCGACAATCTTCTCGACCGAGAAAGATCCAAAGTAGCCGTTAGACACAACAGACAAGTTAGTTGGCAGTTGATGAAAGACGTTGCAAATCACTTATTCCAGAGAGCCTGTCGGTCGACAAAAGTTCGACCGAGTAGGTGTCTCGGTCGACCATTTGTCGACCGAGATGGTCTCTGACAGCAACTGCAGAATTAATTAATTAGCCGTTGTTAAAGCAACAACTTTGTACCTAACGGCTAGTTAAGCACTTAGAAACCCCTAGAAGTTGTCTAGAACGTCCTTAAGCATCCTTAGGCCATTCCTATAAATAGGACAAGCCATAGGACACCTAAACTTACTTGTTTTACACTTGCTACACTTGAGAAACCTTTGAGTATACTTTGTGCAATCTGTTTGTGAGCAATTTGAGCATTGTGACAATTGGCCATTTCATTCCTTAGCTCATAATTCGTGTCCTATAGGCTAGTATCTCCTACCCACTGCAATCACAAGTTCACATACTTGGTTAGGAGATCTATACGCTTGATCTAGGCAAATCAAGCCTTGGGCTCTAAAGGATAAGTTGTAATTTCTATTTCCTTTCTTGTTCCCTATTATTGTTTGTACTCTCCTTGCTACTCCTAGGTTGGAGGTTGCGGATTGGAGAGGGTGAAGATCTTCTTGGCGAAGAAGGAGACTTTGAGCTACTTCAGAAGGCTGGTGCAACGGGAGGTTACTTCTAGAGAGGAAGGCTACTTCAAGGGTGAGCTTGGAGTTACTTCATAGAAGGCTACCTCAAAGTCGGTGCACCTACTTCAGGGTGAAGGCTGTTCAAAGGGTGTAAAGGAAAGTATTGTATTTTGTATAAATCCTCGAGAGGTAATAAAATAAATACTTTCAAATCCCGGTTGGGTAAGCAACCGGGTAGTGGACCGACAACTATAGTATTTGCTATAGTTGGAACCACTCTAAACACCTGTCTCTTTCTTCTAATTTCAATTGTGGTTGTTTGAATTCAATAAATTGTTAAAATAATTCAAAAACTCTATTCACCCCCCTCTAGTAGTTTTTCAATTGGTATCAGAGCAGGCTTCAAGGAACCCTAACAAGGTCTTGAAGAATGGAGGGTAGTAGTGATTACAACCACAACAAAAGGTGCTGCTTGGACAAAGCTACAACATATTGCAATTGGTGCTTAGGTACAAGCCACCCAACAACTGGATGCCCATGGAGATCTAAGAAGGAAGATGAGAACAAAGATTGTCTCATTGCTACAACTAGCGAGGAAGAAGAAGAAGAAGTAAGTCTTTTTGATTTATCTAAAGAAGAACTAGTTTCTAGCCTTGAAGAAACACATATAAAATATGTTGAATGCAAGAAGAAATTAAAGAAGTCAAATAAAGCAAATGATGAATTACATGATAAACTTCTTGCTATTACATCCGAAAATGAAGATCTTAAAAAGATCATTGAAGATCATGATATTAATATAAAATCTATAGAGGCAAATTGTAATCTACTTTCTTTAGAGAAAAATAATTTGCAAAGACAAGTGAATGATCTTCAAAAACAACCCATTTTGTGCAGCCATCTAGATTATGATTCTATTGTCAAAGAAAGAAATCTATTGTCATCTAATCTAGATCAAGCAAAACTAGATATTAAGAAGAGAATGGAAGAGATTGCCAAGTTACAACAAAAAGTCAGTAATTTAAATAATAATGGCATTCTTGATCAAATCTTAGATAATTCCTATCACCAAATTGGGAGAAGAGGACTAGGTTATAAGCCTAAAGGGAAGTCCTATCAACCTAGTTGGATAAGGTCACAAACCCATCAATCTATATATGTACCTAAAGGAACAAATACATTTGTACCAAAGAACAACCTAGAACAAAACCATAGAAAACGACTTGAGGTTGATTCTATATGTTGCCATTATTGCTCACGTCTTGGACATTACTCTTTTGCATGTCCTTATAAGAGAAAAGATGTAGAGTTAGTTTGGGTTCCAAAACCTCCAAACTAAATGAACAGAATCTAGTTGAGATATGACCAGAGACATTAGTTGCATACTTCTATGTCTATCTCAACTCAACATAATGAGATTACAAATAAATATCTAAATAGTTAACTCACACAATTATGTTTTATTAACAGTTCCAGGAAACTTGTCGGTCAAAAAACTGTCGACCGAAAGACCATCGGTCGAACAATTATCGACCGAGCACATCACTGTTCTCCAGTCTACTACAAAATTGCTGCATTTATTTTTCCGATGAAATTGATATATACTTATGATTGATGACTGGATATATTTTGGAAATCATGCTTAGTCAAATGAAAAGAAAATATCTATTTTCACATGTTTGTTCGTAAAAGTATCTTCTGACTATTCATATACTAATCATGTGATGTTGTTATTATCATGCTTTCATCATTGGGTGCGCATAGATAATGATAATTGTATGCATGGATTCATGAAAATATATAGGCAAGCAAAATGATTTATTGGTTATATGTTATTGCTTGCACAAAAATAAAAATCCATAAATTGGTATCTTTGAAGATTCGAGATAATTAATTGTGCCTTCAATTAAGAATCATATTAAGTATTATGCTTCAGCTTGACATTTAATTCAATTTTATGCAGATATTATACTCGATATATTCAATCTGAAAATCTGCAAAATTTGCCTCTTGGTCAAAAACAAAATTTGACCAAGGGGCGCTATGGTCGTAGTCAAATTCGACCTAAAATAAGTTTGACATAATAACTATTTGGATATCCTTTTATGATTAAAAGAATAATTAATTTATGATCACAACTTGTCCCAATATTGTCAATAATAAACACAATATTACTCCCTTAGAAAATCTATATATTTTCTCTACAAAAATAGTCTATCAATTACATTAAAAATCAGCTTCAAATTCGTACTCAGTAAGTCTGTCGGTCGACGAACTCTTCGACCGAAAACCTTTCGGTCAGCCCCTCTCTCTCGACCGACAGAAACTAGACAGATTTAGTATCGGACACACTTTCGGTCGACAAATGTTCGACCGAGACAATGTCGGTCGACAATTGTTCGACCGAGAAATAGCCGTTGGATATGACCGTTGTAAACCAACCGTTATGACCATTGTAAACCAACCGTTATGATCGTTTATGACCGTTATATGACCGTTGGGGAACCTATTGATGATTCCTTATATAGAGCCATGATTGGTAGTTTGCTTTACTTAGCGGCTTCTAGACCGGACATTATGTTTTCTGTTGGTCTTTGTGCTCGATTTCAATCACAACCTATGCATTCTCATTTTCTAGCAGTTAAACGAATTCTTCGTTACCTAGCCGGTACTACTTGCTTTGGTTTATGGTATCCAAAAGGACAATCCTTGGATTTCAAAGCTTATACTGATGCGGATTATGCTGGTTGTCGACTTGATCGTAAGAGCACTAGTGGTGGCTGTTTCTTATTAGGGAGAGCTTTAGTATCTTGGTTTAGCAAGAAACAAAATACGGTTGCCCTATCTACAACTGAAGCTGAATATATGGCAGGTGGGTCTTGTTGTGCTCAAGTGCTTTATATGCAACAAGTGTTAAGCGATTATGGTTTTAATCTTTCATCTACGCCTATTTTTTGTGACAACACAAGCGCCATAAACTTAGCACACAATCCTATTTTACACAGCCGAGCTAAACATATTGAAATCCGTCATCATTTTTTAAGGGATCACATCTCCAAAAATCATGTTTCCCTTCATCATGTTGATACGGAAGATCAATTGGCTGATATTTTTACAAAACCGCTTCCACTAGATCAATTTAACAACATTAGGAAGCAACTGCTTATCACTCCTTTGGAGGATGTTTTCTTTGATATTTGTGCTACTTAAACAAAAACTCTTGTTTACATTTTCGGCTTTTAAATGGACATCTTTTTCATTAGATTTGATGGGATATCTAATTAAGGGGGAGTTTTTATTCTTAACGGTTATCTTTTTGAAATGACAAAGGGGGAGAGATAAATATAAAATTAAAATTTAGTAATTATGTAAAACTCAATTAATGAGTTTCATAAATAAACTCTTGGCTTTACATTGAAAGTTGCTATATTCCCAAATGATCTGGATTTCATGTTCCATAATTCATGGGGAATAATAAGCACACATTTTATACACAAGAGAAAAAGCTACAAAAGGTAATCTAAAGGTATGAAACTCATATATTTTATATTTCCTTTATTTATATTTTGGAAATGTTTGTCATCTTCAAAAGGGGGAGATTGTTGGCTAAATGGACATCTATAAATCCCTTTGTTTTGATTATGACAAACATTTCATTCTTATTAATCTAACAAGCTACTTGAGTGTGCAGGATGACAAAGCAACAAGGGAAAATCTACAAGCTTACATATTTATAATTTCATGCAATGTAATCACTGTTGTAAAAACTTGTACAAAAATATAATGTACAAGTACTTAGAATTGCATGTAAATCAAGCGTTAGATTCTCCCTAGCTAAACACCACAGTTAGACAAGTCATCCCATTCAAATAGGATTACTTATGCACACTTACACACATAATTAGTGCCTAAATTGAAACCCTGAAACAGGATCAATCTCGGTCGACAAACTCCTCGACCGAGACACTCTCGGTCGACAATCTTCTCGACCGAGAAAGATCCAAAGTAGCCGTTAGACACAACAGACAAGTTAGTTGGCAGTTGATGAAAGACGTTGCAAATCACTTGTTCCAGAGAGCCTGTCGGTCGACAAAAGTTCGACCGAGTAGGTGTCTCGGTCGACCATTTGTCGACCGAGATGGTCTCTGACAGCAACTGCAGAATTAATTAATTAGCCGTTGTTAAAGCAACAACTTTGTACCTAACGACTAGTTAAGCACTTAGAAACCCCTAGAAGTTGTCTAGAACGTCCTTAAGCATCCTTAGGCCATTCCTATAAATAGGACAAGCCATAGGACACCTAAACTTACTTGTTTTACACTTGCTACACTTGAGAAACCTTTGAGTATACTTTGTGCAATCTGTTTGTGAGCAATTTGAGCATTGTGACAATTGGCCATTTCATTCCTTAGCTCATAATTCGTGTCCTATAGGCTAGTATCTCCTACCCACTGCAATCACAAGTTCACATACTTGGTTAGGAGATCTATACGCTTGATCTAGGCAAATCAAGCCTTGGGCTCTAAAGGATAAGTTGTAATTTCTATTTCCTTTCTTGTTCCCTATTATTGTTTGTACTCTCCTTGCTACTCCTAGGTTGGAGGTTGCGGATTGGAGAGGGTGAAGATCTTCTTGGCGAAGAAGGAGACTTTGAGCTACTTCAGAAGGCTGGTGTAACGGGAGGTTACTTCTAGAGAGGAAGGCTACTTCAAGGGTGAGCTTGGAGTTACTTCATAGAAGGCTACCTCAAAGTCGGTGCACCTACTTCAGGGTGAAGGCTGTTCAAAGGGTGTAAAGGAAAGTATTGTATTTTGTATAAATCCTCGAGAGGTAATAAAATAAATACTTTCAAATCCCGGTTGGGTAAGCAACCGGGTAGTGGACTGACAACTATAGTATTTGCTATAGTTGGAACCACTCTAAACACCTGTCTCTTTCTTCTAATTTCAATTGTGGTTGTTTGAATTCAATAAATTGTTAAAATAATTCAAAAACTCTATTCACCCCCCTCTAGTAGTTTTTCAATTGGTATCAGAGCAGGCTTCAAGGAACCCTAACAAGGTCTTGAAGAATGGAGGGTAGTAGTGATTACAACCACAACAAAAGGTGCTGCTTGGACAAAGCTACAACATATTGCAATTGGTGCTTAGGTACAAGCCACCCAACAACTGGATGCCCATGGAGATCTAAGAAGGAAGATGAGAACAAAGATTGTCTCATTGCTACAACTAGCGAGGAAGAAGAAGAAGAAGTAAGTCTTTTTGATTTATCTAAAGAAGAACTAGTTGCTAGCCTTGAAGAAACACATATAAAATATGTTGAATGCAAGAAGAAATTAAAGAAGTAAAATAAAGCAAATGATGAATTACATGCTAAACTTCTTGCTATTACATCCGAAAACGAAGCTCTTAAAAAGATCATTGAAGATCATGATATTAATATAAAATCTATAGAGGCAAATTGTAATCTACTTTCTTTAGAGAAAAATAATTTGCAAAGACAAGTGAATGATCTTCAAAAACAACCCATTTTGTGCAACCATCTAGATTATGATTCTATTGTCAAAGAAATAAATCTATTGTCATCTAATCTAGATTAAGCAAAACTAGATATTAAGAAGAGAATGGAAGAGATTGCCAAGTTACAACAAAAAGTCAGTAATTTAAATAATAATGGCATTCTTGATCAAATCTTAGATAATTCCTATCACCAAATTGGGAGAAGAGGACTAGGTTATAAGCCTAAAGGGAAGTCCTATCAACCTAGTTGGAAAAGGTCACAAACCCATCAATCTATATATGTACCTAAAGGAACAAATACATTTGTACCAAAGAACAACCTAGAACAAAACCATAGAAAACGACTTGAGGTTGATTCTATATGTTGCCATTATTGCTCACGTCTTGGACATTACTCTTTTGCATGTCCTTATAAGAGAAAAGATGTAGAGTTAGTTTGGGTTCCAAAACCTCCAAACTAAATGAACAGAATCTAGTTGAGATATGACCAGAGACATTAGTTGCATACTTCTATGTCTATCTCAACTCAACATAATGAGATTACAAATAAATATCTAAATAGTTAACTCACACAATTATGTTTTATTAACAGTTCCAGGAAACTTGTCGGTCAAAAAACTGTCGACCGAAAGACCATCGGTCGAACAATTATCGACCGAGCACATCACTGTTCTCCAGTCTACTACAAAATTGCTGCATTTATTTTTCCGATGAAATTGATATATACTTATGATTGATGACTGGATATATTTTGGAAATCATGCTTAGTCAAATGAAAAGAAAATATCTATTTTCACATGTTTGTTCGTAAAAGTATCTTCTGACTATTCATATACTAATCATGTGATGTTGTTATTATCATGCTTTCATCATTGGGTGCGCATAGATAATGATAATTGTATGCATGGATTCATGAAAATATATAGGCAAGCAAAATGATTTATTGGTTATATGTTATTGCTTGCACAAAAATAAAAATCCATAAATTGGTATCTTTGAAGATTCGAGATAATTAATTGTGCCTTCAATTAAGAATCATATTAAGTATTATGCTTCAGCTTGACATTTAATTCAATTTTATGCAGATATTATACTCGATATATTCAATCTGAAAATCTGCAAAATTTGCCTCTTGGTCAAAAACAAAATTTGACCAAGGGGCGCTATGGTCGTAGTCAAATTCGACCTAAAATAAGTTTGACATAATAACTATTCGGATATCCTTTTATGATTAAAAGAATAATTAATTTATGATCACAACTTGTCCCAATATTGTCAATAATAAACACAATATTACTCCCTTAGAAAATCTATATATTTGCTCTACAAAAATAGTCTATCAATTACATTAAAAATCAGCTTCAAATTCGTACTCAGTAAGTCTATCGGTCGACGAACTCTTCGACCGAAAACCTTTCGGTCAGCCCCTCTCTCTCGACCGACAGAAACTAGACAGATTTAGTATCGGACACACTTTCGGTCGACAAATGTTCGACCAAGACAATGTCGGTCGACAATTGTTCGACCGAGAAATAGCCGTTGGATATGACCGTTGTAAACCAACCGTTATGACCGTTGTAAACCAACCGTTATGACCGTTTATGACCGTTATATGACCGTTGGGGAACCTATTGATGATTCCTTATATAGAGCCATGATTGGTAGTTTGCTTTACTTAACGGCTTCTAGACCGGACATTATGTTTTCTGTTGGTCTTTGTGCTCAATTTCAATCACAACCTATGCATTCTCATTTTCTAGCAGTTAAACGAATTCTTCGTTACCTAGCCGGTACTACTTGCTTTGGTTTATGGTATCCAAAAGGACAATCCTTGGATTTCAAAGCTTATACTGATGCGGATTATGCTGGTTGTCGACTTGATCGCAAGAGCACTAGTGGTGGCTGTTTCTTATTAGGGAGAGCTTTAGTATCTTGGTTTAACAAGAAACAAAATACGGTTGCCCTATCTACAACTGAAGCTGAATATATGGCAGCTGGGTCTTGTTGTGCTCAAGTGCTTTATATGCAACAAGTGTTAAGCGATTATGGTTTTAATCTTTCATCTACGCCTATTTTTTGTGACAACACAAGCACCATAAACTTAGCACACAATCCTATTTTACACAGCCGAGCTAAACATATTGAAATCCGTCATCATTTTTTAAGGGATCACATCTCCAAAAATCATGTTTCCCTTCATCATGTTGATACGGAAGATCAATTGGCTGATATTTTTACAAAACCGCTTCCACTAGATCAATTTAACAACATTAGGAAGCAATTGCTTATCACTCCTTTGGAGGATGTTTTCTTTGATATTTGTGCTACTTAAACAAAAACTCTTGTTTACATTTTTGGCTTTTAAATGGACATCTTTTTCATTAGATTTGATGGGATATCTAATTAAGGGGGAGTTTTTATTCTTAACGGTTATCTTTTTGAAATGACAAAGGGGGAGAGATAAATATAAAACTAAAATTTAGTAATTATGTAAAACTCAATTAATGAGTTTCATAAATAAACTCTTGGCTTTACATTGAAAGTTGCTATATTCCCAAATGATCTGGATTTCATGTTCCATAATTCATGGGGAATAATAAGCACACATTTTATACACAAGAGAAAAAGCTACAAAAGGTAATCTAAAGGTATGCAACTCATATATTTTATATTTCCTTTATTTATATTTTGGAAATGTTTGTCATCTTCAAAAAGGGGGAGATTGTTGGCTAAATGGACATCTATAAATCCCTTTGTTTTGATTATGACAAACATTTCATTCTTATTAATCTAACGAGCTACTTGAGTGTGCAGGATGACAAAGCAACAAGGGAAAATCTACAAGCTTACATATTTATAATTTCATGCAATGTAATCACTATTGTAAAAACTTGTACAAAAATATAATGTACAAGTACTTAGAATTGCATGTAAATCAAGCGTTAGATTCTCCCTAGCTAAACACCACAGTTAGACAAGTCATCCCATTCAAATAGGATTACTTATGCACACTTACACACATAATTAGTGCCTAAATTGAAACCCTGAAATAGGATCAATCTCGGTCGACAAACTCCTCGACCGAGACACTCTCGGTCGACAATCTTCTCGACCGACAAAGATCCAAAGTAGCCGTTAGACACAACAGACAAGTTAGTTGGCAGTTGATGAAAGACGTTGCAAATCACTTGTTCCAGAGAGCCTGTCGGTCGACAAAAGTTCGACCGAGTAGGTGTCTCGGTCGACCATTTGTCGACCGAGATGGTCTCTGACAGCAACTGTAGAATTAATTAATTAGCCGTTGTTAAAGCAACAACTTTGTACCTAACGGTTAGTTAAGCACTTAGAAACCCCTAGAAGTTGTCTAGAACATCCTTAAGCATCCTTAGGCCATTCCTATAAATTGGACAAGCCATAGGACACCTAAACTTACTTGTTTTACACTTGCTACACTTGAGAAACCTTTGAGTATACTTTGTGCAATCTGTTTGTGAGCAATTTGAGCATTGTGACAATTGGCCATTTCATTCCTTAGCTCATAATTCATGTCCTATCGGCTAGTATCTCCTACCCACTGCAATCACAAGTTCACATACTTGGTTAGGAGATCTATACGCTTGATCTAGGCAAATCAAGCCTTGGGCTCTAAAGGATAAGTTGTAATTTCTATTTCCTTTCTTGTTCCCTATTATTGTTTGTACTCTCCTTGCTACTCCTAGGTTGGAGGTTGCGGATTGGAGAGGGTGAAGATCTTCTTGGCGAAGAAGGAGACTTTGAGATACTTCAGAAGGCTGGTGCAACGCGAGGTTACTTCTAGAGAGGAAGGCTACTTCAAGGGTGAGCTTGGAGTTACTTCATAGAAGGCTACCTCAAAGTTGGTGCACCTACTTCAGGGTGAAGTCTGTTCAAAGGGTGTAAAGGAAAGTATTGTATTTTGTATAAATCCTCGAGAGGTAATAAAATAAATACTTTCAAATCCCGGTTGGGTAAGCAACCGGGTAGTGGACTGACAACTATAGTATTTGCTATAGTTGGAACCACTCTAAACACCTGTCTCTTTCTTCTAATTTCAATTGTGGTTGTTTGAATTCAATAAATTGTTAAAATAATTCAAAAACTCTATTCACCCCCCCTCTAGTAGTTTTTCAACAAGTCTATAAATGTGACTCAAAATCATCGCATCAAACTCCCCTAAGCTTAAACATTGCTCGCCCTCGAGCAACTAACCCTTAGAATAGAATTGCCAGAGTCAACTAAAGAACAAAGCATCACAACAGACATCCCATATGACTCCCACCGGACATTCGCATACCGGCCCTTGCTAACCACAAAATGATAATTACCCTAAAGGCGATAGTAATCATCCATAAAAGATATTAACCTCAAACTGATGAACACTATCACATAAGGCAATTAACATAATAAAATTTGCCGGTCCAGACTTAGTGCATCTTGTGATCTCCTATACTACGTTGCTCGCCCTAACTACCATCTACATGGGAGCAGTTCTCCTGATATTCATTAGTGAGGAGAAATTTACGGTGGCCTACCAATCCGAGCAACGGGTGGATGAAATAGGTGGCTCATGGAAGAAGTGGAAGTATTATACGATTTCAACATGCATAAAACAAAAATGCCCTAATGCCTAAGATTGGGTGGAATGATGCATGCACTAACATTCCGTCTCAAAACGAGATGGAAATCTAATTAAGCTACATCATGTACTCACTCATCTTAAAATGTAGGTGAGATTATGTTCCTTTCTCCTTCTTATTTTACTTGTTTCGAAATAACTTCTTTTTTTTCAGATAATTTTTCTTCTTCAGATTTTTCTCTTTTTTTCCAAACCCTTATATCCATAATTGTCAATGAATACTTATTGGGCTTATTTTTTCTACATAACTTGAATATTTGCACTATTTAGAAGGTATGGAACAATTAAATTCACCATTAAAGAATGACTGAGGTGCATGATATACTTTATGCATAGAAGTTATGAATGCAACTACATGACATGCACCTTAAGGGTCATGTGCATGTATACCTATTCTATATTTTTTTGTTCATGCAAAATATATGAAGGTGGTTGCAATGCAAGTCCTATCTACATGCCATGCAATCAAAAAGGTTAAAACTGTACTTTACTTCCAAATCTTGGTGGATTGTGAAAAGCAATGAGGTGGACAGATCACAAGACTAATTGACTGAACCTTTGAAAAATATTATGTGTCCCTCCTTACTGACCTGTGTAGTAGTTAAGAGGTTTTTCTCTCTTACTTCAAATTAAAGTCTCATTATCATTTGGTCAGTTTAGGCTCAAACAACCAATTGCGTCCACTTTCATGAATCATTAGGAATATACGGTTGTGATTTTCTGTTTAAAAGTTGACAAAACCAATCATTTTCTAAGTTAAGTGATCAAGGTTAAACAACACTCAAGCTTGCGAACACTCAATTTTTTTTTAGTTTCCCTTAATTCCCATGCACATGCAACTGAGATGACTCAAAATTAAAGACATCCACGATTACACTAGATAGAATGTGGATCCTAAAAACAAACTAAAATTGCAAGAAACAAATGACAGGAAAAAAAATAATAAAACTAAAAACAATAAAACTAAAAACAGAGAAAATGAAAGATAGAGCTGTTCCAACACCCCCCTAAGCTTGAATTAGGCTATGGCCTCATAGTCAAAAACAATCTTAAAGGTTGGAACAGAGATACCGCTTTTACTCTTCAGGTGGAGGCGGGTACTGCGGAGCCGTAGGGTCCCAAGACGGATACTCCCCCTGGAAGCTTGGATCAAACTGGGCCCTAGGTGGAGGTTGTGGATAGCCTCCAAAGTAATTTTGGCTCCAATAGTGGTCGTAGAAGGGCTCATGTTGCATCTCCATCCGTTGCAACCTATCATGAATTTGTTGTTGGTTGTCGAGGAGAAGACGCTCGTTCTCGAACATTGCCCTTTGATTGTCCAGCAACCGGTTTGTAGTGTCTTGAATACTGGTGTACAACGCCATGTGATGCTGCTGCGTCTGCTGTATGTCGTGCATCATAGCATACATGCCATGCATAGAGTAGGCATCCTCGCTTGGCTGCGAGGGCGGTGGTGGTGGTGGAGGCTGAGATGATGAAGATGCACCCGGATGCATCCGAGGATGTTTCTGTGGTGCCACGCATGCCCGAAGAGGTGTGAATGCCTCCTCTTCCTCTTCAGCCTCGTCGTCATTGTCGTTGCCGTTGTCGTTTCCGCCGTCTTCATCGGAGTCGGCGATGGCTATGATTGGCCATCGGAAGTGTTGCGCCCCTTCGATGTTGAAGACTGGATCGGGAAGCGAGCATTCCTGGTAAGCATGGTTGACGTGGCAGTGCGCATACGCCAAACCATCTCGAAGAAGTATGAGGTTGGAGCGGTGCAGATGTTGCAAGTTCACCTTGCTCCTGGTGGAGAGAGGAGTAAGCTGCTGGAAATTCAACCCAAGGTAGAAAGCCAGCTTGGTGATAAGCCCGCCAAAGTGAATTGGCACTTTTCGTATACTCCTCTTCATTGCCAAAACTCTCTACAAAAAGAAGGCGCCCCAATTGCATTCTTGACGCTTCAGGAGCTTATACAAGAAGAATAAATCCGTCTCCTGAAACTTGCTGAGGGCCAAATCACCCCGAGCAAACAATGTAGAACTCAGCATCCGGTGCAGTATCCAGATGAAGGGGTGCTCAAAATCAGCTACCGCAACATTATGGTAGCTTACGGACTTGCCCGACGACACCGTAACTAGCTCGGAAAAGATGGCATCATAGTCGGTGCGGTTGTCCGATCGCCAATAATCATGTTGCGAGTGATTCCAGTTGAAGATCTTGTTGAATTGTCGGAGTGTAAGGGTATAGTCGATGTTGTACAGTCGGAAAGACACCCGGCCCTTGTAAGGGTATAGTCGATGTTGTACGGTCGGAGGCTATGACGTCGTTGGGTACGACGCAGACGTCCAGTGACACCATAAACTTAGCCACCAATTCCTTGTATGTGGGCCACTCGCCGAAGAACGACTGGCCATCTGCATGAAATTCAAGCTCGTCAGTCCGTCTTCCCGTGTGTCGGGCCTGACCCTTCATGACGTAGTCAAGGTTCGCTTCGAACCCGAGGTTGCAGATGGTTTCCCATTCAACATAACGGGTCGGCTCAATCTTCCTCTTTAGAATCTCTTCCTATATCTTCTTCACCTCTGCGGATGGATGAATTAGCCACGGGCGTGCAACTGACACAGTCGGAGGTGGCATGAACTCCGGGATGTCCATCGGGTTCGCGTGTGAAGACGACGCACCAGCTACGTGCACCATGATTGCGAGAGAAAAGGGAATAGAAAGGGAGCTCGGTGAAGATTGGAGAACGAATCTCCGCTCAATGAAGAACTTGCTCGATGTTGCTCGTCGTCGGGCGTAGATGGCTCTGGAACACGCTCGACACAAGTGAAGGAGAGTTGCACTGAAGGTGTGATGTCATCTGATGCAAATACTCCTCATATATAGCCGTGGCCGGCGCTACTGTCCGCCTGTCGATACCATCGACGCGAGTCGATGGTATCGACTCGGGTAACACGATCCGTACCTCTCATTTTGTCTTTGTGTAGATTATCATCTCACTTCGAAACATAAACTAAAACTATCCTATTTCTTGTTACATTGTATATGGAGAAAACCTCGAGTTATATTTGAGGGTAAATAGGAAGAAGATAATTAATTTACATTTGTAAAGGAGAGAGAGGCTCGGTATGATTACCGATTAACAATAGGAATAAACAACCACAACCATGCACACACAGATCTGGGGTTTCAGCCATAACCATGCTTTACATCCACCATCAAAACTGATTTTATGGAAATGCGTGTAAATTGCACACACACACACACACACACACACACACACACATATATATATATATATATATATATATATATATATATATATATATATATATAGAGAGAGAGAGAGAGAGAGAGAGAGGGAGAGAGAGTCAGGCTAGAATACACTCGAGTGTACATATCACATGAATACACTCAAGTATGTTTGCATATCAAGACTATTTTTTTGTAAAATGTAAACTATTGATCTTCACTATCATACTATAACAAGGCTACATACAAATTTTGAGCCCATTTGGATGAGTGTAAGTCACTCATCCAAGGGCAACAAAATCGATGCACAAAACTAATTTGAAATGCATATTTTTTGCGGTCTTTATAACATGACCTATAAATGTCCAAATGTGCTCAAATTTTGTGTATTAGTTATTCACAAGATGTTTAAGAATATCAATGGATTAGATTTTTCAAAAAAAATATTTCATCATGAAAAACTACTTGAGTGTATTCTGCTCCAAATACACTCGAGTGTATTCTAGCCTAACTCTCTCTCTCTCTCTCTCTATATATATATATATATATTCATTTGGGTTCTTATCTGGTGATATGATAGACATGCACATCAACAAGTTTAAATATTCACATCACATGCAATAAATAAACACAATAAAAACCAAAATCTGATCATATCGATTATCCTAAAACATAATTCATTTACGTGGCTCTGATAAAACTGTAGGGAAATACGGCATCAGGTAGGCAACAAAAATAAAAAAATTACTGACATATTTCCCATTAACTAGCAGATCGCATCAATAACTATGCAATGGGAAGGATGGTTTCACACAAATATATCTGGTCCTAGAGCAAGTCTAGCAACAATCCTCATCGATGTAGATGTGCACTCTGTCTTGGATAGAATTTGTGCAGCTCCTAGTTGCACTGGGACTCATCTGAATGCTCCTCCATAGACACTAGACTCAGACAACTACTACAATGGCAACTCTGGTCTCGCCATGGACTACGAGTTGATGTTGCAATCCTAGCAGTAACTAAGAACTCCTACCTCTAGAGTAGTCCACACGGATCAACTAGAACTTCTATTGTCCTTTTAGAACGGACATGAAGGAGTTGTCCCCCCCGTTGGTGTAATAGTCACCAATCTTTTCTCCCACAACAATGATCCTTAGTTATTTCTTTCCCTTGGCTATCCCTTGGGTAGGACTTGTATGGGCTCTCTTGGTTACCACAACCAGAGAGGACAACCATTGTTAGAGCAACTGATTCTCAATTGTTTGTGTTGTAGTTGTGTTTTGGGAAGCCCCCAATACCCCTATATATATAGCAGGGGTTAGGTTCAGGGTTCCCAGTCCCCAGACAATACATGACTAAAGCGGTAGTGGAAAGGACCAGAAGATCTTAAATTTTTACAACAATTCTGGAAGTTTTGCAACTTAAGTGTGCCAAAATGGTCATCTCGCCCAGTGAGATAGTCGTCTCGCACACGAGATGGTTGTTTCATTAAGTGAAATGGTCATTTTGCATTTTCTAGTTTTGCACATATGTTTCCAATTCAATTCCAATTAGTAATCAACTTGACGTCAGCACCAATCCTTGATGCAATCGAATTGCACTCCCAAGATGAACTTTTGGTGAAACTGAGACAAACATCTTGCACCAAGCCAGACGGACATTTCACACAAGCAATATGGTCATCTCAGAGGCCATGTCAGTAAGAATTCCAACCAATGTACAATACAATCAACCTGACACTCCAAACAACAGTCTCAACACTTGAACTAATTGTTTGGCAGTCTAATCAGCTGATTCATTGCGTGAATTGAAATACCTATACACTTTAGTAATCAATTCAATCATCATTTAAGATCAAACTCCTATTCTAGATGAGTTTCTATGTGTGACCCTATAGGTCCCATATCACGTTGGTAGTGATGTCCATAACTAGCTTATGACATCACAAGCAATGAGTGATGCCTAGTCACACATCATTTCTACCCAAGTGAATGGAAAGTTGGGGAGCAACTTTAACCTACAATCCATGTATGGTGTTATAGTGTTTGTATAGTTCCTTTTTCACTGATATCTAGATTGAATTAGAGGAATGGAGTAGTCATCCTCATTATTATGCAATCATGTTCCTTGAACTAGAGCTGACTTCATGAGATATATGTAAGATCAATATCACATATTGACTGACATGCTTAAGGTTATACTTTTCTCAGTCTTTCTAATCAAGAGGCCTTGGATATCATACTCCTATAGGAGGGACAAATCTCGTCTCTATCATTCGCAGTCAGTCCCCATGTGTCAAAGTCACCCAATCATCACCGTTATAGCAACCCATGTTTCAAGACTACATTTGATGATGTCAAAGTATATCCAACGACATGTGATGAGTGCATTGATTTTAGGTCTAATAACCACAACCACCACCATCACTGTGAGAGATGACTATGACTTCCATGAGGATGGCTTCCATGTGTCAGTCTCATAGTGGGTCTGTCGGATACATTGTTCTCAGACATGTATATGTGTGCTTGGTTTGATATTGCCATATCATGACTAATGAAATGTAGTCATCAACCAACTCATACTATGATCTTATGTGTTATTGTTTTCTATCAACCTCCTAGAATAATGATCGATCAGGGCATAATGAGAATATGTATATGTACTCTTAACATTCGTATGATCTCACTTCAACAAGGCTAATACCTGAAGACATACATCATTGAGTAATATTATTCTCTAGATAATTGTAGTGTTCCATCATTATCTCATAACTGAATGAAACATAATAAATTGGAAGCTTGCCTTTTATTAATAATCAAGTCATTTACATGTTATGTCATTTCAATCATCACATGATTGGATCTCTGGGCATACATACCAATAGTAGGTGTGTCCTCACCACCATCTCTACTATCATAAGATCCATCATCACCATCCTCATCATCATCCTCATCCTCATCATCATCACCCTCAACATCATCTTCATCATCCTCATCAGCCATCTCTACTTCCTCGGGATATCCAAAGGAGTGAGTAGAGGGCCATCAGCTATGTTGCTCTACCCAAGACATACCACATGCATATAGTGCATTTTCTTGCTCAAAGATGGATGTAGAAATCCAATCAAAACTAGAAAGTAGGGTGGAGGCAAGGCCAGGAGGAAGAGAAATTAGCTGAGAGGCACTCGGCTGAGTAAAGGCAGGGCCACCATCAGAGGTAGGGAGTACAGTGGAAGCAACAGGCTGGTAGGTCGACTAGAACTGACTATATGCATAAGAGGCATAGTCAACAGCTGGGTAGGACTGGTATGTGGGATAATGATGGGTGCAGGACAAGTTCATGTTTGACATTATTTGAAATAGATCCTAGTGTAGGTTCTCCTGGCTTGCATGTTGTATGCCTTTTGGTGCACCATGTAGCCCATGAAGGTTTCATTTGACATAGAATAGGAGGCATGGTCAGGTCTAGGAGGAGATTTGGTAGAGGTCAGAGCACCAGGATTAGAGGAGGTGGGGTGAAAGGATTTCTTGATCATGGTGTCACTGATGTACACTTCTTTTCTACTGACTTTGTAGCCAAGATCCTTGAAAAGGGATTGACCAGTGTGATCTTGAAAGACACCACAATTAGGTTAGGGTAGGGTGGGTGGGAGTCTCTATTATTCTTCTCTGTGTTAAATCAAGTCATGTGATGGAGAATGTATTTTGCCCATTTGACCTGGATATTCTAAATAATGCAATACACGATCACTATCGAGATTTCTACAATATTTGTTTGATTCTTTTTCAAATGGATGTTGTAGTTAATTAGGAGAGAAACCAAGCAAGTCTTAATGTCCAGAGAAGAAGACAGTGGGATGGCTTGCTTCCTATATGGGACCTCTGGCTTATTTAGTGTTTAGTGGATATTAGGAAGAGATTACTTAGGATCAAAGCTCTTATAGAAGGCTTCAAGGTCAAGGAGGTCTCGGTAGGTAGGATAGGAAGACATCCAATTTGATGAGGAACAAGATAAGTAAGTATTAAGAGAATGCTCAAAGATTTGAAACTTGATTCTTGAAATCATGTATGATAAAACCACATGAGTATTAGGAGGAGGGGTCAAAGAGGTGTAGTTCCATGTAAGATTCACATAGAACTCATGCACAACTTTCTTGCTCAAGAGGGAGTTGTTATATGTCAAGCATTCATAACAAAGATCATCAAGTTTTTGGTTAGAAAAGAGTTTCTTAACATCTTTAAATATCTCATTTCTAGGAATCAACAAAGTCTTAAAGGGATAAGGGTTCCTAGGCAACAACTGCCTATAATGATTGATCGCTTTATTAGAGAAAAAGGAGGTACCATCATAAGAGATATGCCTCAGAGCTGTGAAAGATGAAGGTACACCTAATGGACATGTTCTTTTCCACCTATTGGAAACCATGGAGAGAAAGCTTGAGGAAGATGGTGCCAAAGAAGGAAGAAAACACAAGCAACAAGAGGTACAACCTTAGGTTAGAGGTTGGGGAAGCTCAAACAAGGTTGGATAGGGCCAGGAAAGGGGATTAGGTGACCTAGGGTTCAAGGACAAACTAAAGGAGTGACTCATCGATTGAGTTTTCTATAGTTGAGCGGGAGAAAATCGACCACTAGTCTATATATTTTTGTGTAATAGTGTTGTCGGTCGAGTTTAAGATTTGGGAAACTCAGTCGACATTGTTGTGTGTTCAGTTCTTCAGAAGTTGTCAATCGAGTTTCCCTAGAGCTAACTCAAACTTGACCGACATAGGAGCCTATCAACAAGATTTGAAATATAATTCTAGACCACTAGAGTGCTATATAAATTTATTCTTCTAGCCTAGCATGCATTTTGAACATATTAAAGCACTTTCTACTTATCATTGGCTACTATTTTGCAATAAAATAAGTGTTTGTGAAAAATAGCCAAAAAAA
This sequence comes from Alisma plantago-aquatica, assembly GCA_963693085.1. NCBI lineage: Eukaryota > Viridiplantae > Streptophyta > Magnoliopsida > Alismatales > Alismataceae > Alisma > Alisma plantago-aquatica. The sequence continues at coordinate 1,167,977,118 of OY856409.1, read as the reverse complement.
GCAAAATAAAGCATTAAAATTAGGCATATTTAGCACTAACAAGCATAAAAGAGAAATGTATGAGAAAGAACATATAGGTAAGAGAACATCTACCTAGAGGGCATACCATTATTACCAAGAGTAGTAATAAGAAATTTTCATCTAATGAAACCAAATTGATCTCTATTTAGAGGTTTGGTGAAAATGTCTGCAAGTTGGTTTTCCGTGTCCACATAAGTGATATACATATCTTTCTTATCAATGTGGTAATGGAGGAAGTGACGGCGGACCTCTATATGTTTATCTCTACTATGCAATATAGGATTGTAATAAAGATTGTTGCACTAGTATTATCAGAAAAGATAGGAGAAGCATCATAATGAATGTTAAACTCTTGAAGTATTTGCTTCATCCATAGGACTTGGGCACAACAACTCCCATCTATAATGTACTCATCATTAGTAGTTGCAAGAGCCATTGTGCTTTTTTTTGTAGAGAACCAAACTAAGCATGGTACTAGGAGGAAGCAAGTGCCAGATGTGCACTTTCTATCAATTAAGCACCCTGCATAATCCACATCACTATAAGCAGTAAGAGTAAAGTCTCTTGACTTGGGATGTCATAGTACAAAATTTGGGTTTTGGCTAGGTACCTTAGAATCATGTAAATTGCTATAAGATGGGATTTTCTAGGTCTTGATTGAAATCTCGACACAAGCCAACACTAAACATGATATCAGGTCTAGAGGCAGTTAAATATACCAAAACACCAATCATACCTCTATAGAGCTTCTCATCTACCTTCTCACCTTCCTCATCTCTATCAAGTTTGGCAGTGTTTGACATGGGGGTATCCATCAGCTTGGTATTCCCCATCCCAAATCACTTCAAGAGATCACTTGTATACTTGTCTTGGCTGATGAAGTTTCCTTCCTTTTTTGCTTGATTTGGAATCCAAGGAAGAAAGTAACCTCTCCCATCATACTCATCTCAAACTCACTCTACATACGAGAACCAAACTCCTTGCAAAGATCAAGATTAGTTCCACCAATTATGATATCATCAACATATATTTGAATAATAAAAAAGGTGCTAGAAGTGTGTTTAAGAAAGAGGGTAGAATCAACTTTGTCCATGACATAGACATTGTCTTGTAAACAATTCTTAAGTTTCTCATACCAAGCTATAGGGGCTTATTTGAGTCCATAAAGAGCTTTTTGTAGCAAATAAACATGAATAGGAAGCTTGTCATGTTCAAAGCCAGGAGGTTGAGCCACATAGACTTCCTCTGCTATTCTACCACTAAAAAATGCATTTTTAACATCCATTTGGTATAGCAAGAATTTTTTTTAACTAGCAAAAGCAAGTATCATTCTAAAAGATTCAAGTCTAGCAACGGCATCATAAGTTTCATCAAAGCCAATACCTTCATGTTGATTGTAACTTTGAGCTACCACCTTGCCTCTTTCATCAAGTTTGTTGTGATAAACCCACTTGGTGCCAATGATCTTCCTATCATTTGGTCTTGGCACTAAGGTCGACACTTTGTTCTTCTTGAACTTCTCTAGCTCCTCTTGCATATCTAGGATCCATTCATCATCTTTGAGAGCTTCTTTGACGTTCTTTGGCTCAAGTTGTGATATGAAGGCGATTTTGAATTATTCTTTGTTGAAGGCAGCCCACGTCTTCTCCCTCTCAATAGGATTGCCTATGATGATCTATTTAGGACAATCTTTAGCAAACTACAGAGTTGGATCCTTGTTTTCTTCTTCTTTTGATTCGTCATCTAATACCACCTCTTTTCATTTGTCACTGATGTTGATTTCTTTCAATCTATGAATCACCTCATCTACAACATCATCATTCACAATATCTTTGGAAATAAAGGGGTTAGAACATTGATAGATTCTTCAACATCAGACAATTCAATGCTACACACTATATATGCCCTACTAGTAGTTCTACAGCCAAGAAAGAAAGCCTTATAGGATTTTGCATCAAACTTGTCGAGAGAATCCTTGGTGTTTAAAACAAAATAAGGACAACCAAAAGCATGAAAGAAATGAATAGAGGGTTTTCTACCACGCCATAACTCACAGAGGGTTTTCTTTAGGGAAGGATGAGTGAAAACCCAGTTTTGCACAAAACATGAGGTGCTAACAGCTTCGGTCCAAAACTATTTTGGAGTATCATACTCTAGAAACATGATCCTAGCTATTTCCTGTAAAGAGCTATACTTTCTCTATACAACCCCATTTTGTTGAGGTGTATGAGGGGAAGAAAATTTGTGTGCATAACATGATTCCTCACAGAACTTCTCAAACAAATCATTTTAGTTTCTCCCCCATGGTCTCTACGAATAGGATGGTTAAGCAAGAAACACTGTTTTCAACCCATTTGCAACAAGTAAAGGAAACATTGAGAGTATCACTTTTTAAAACTAAGAAGAAAGTCCAAATGTAGTGAGAGATATCATCAACAATCACAAGGACATACTTGCTACCACGAATTGATTGAGTTCTCATTGGTCCAAATAGATTAATGTGAAGAACTTCAAGAGCTCTCTTGGTACTAAGGACTCATTTGGACTTAAAGGAGGATTTGGTTTGATTTCCTTGTGAGCAAGGTTGGTATTCCTCATCCTTTTCAAATTCTAATTTAGGTAGCCCTCTCACCAATTCTTTTTTCCTCAACTTCTTCAACTGATGCATATTTAGATGACCAAGCGTACAGTGACACAAATATATATATCACTTTATCAACAACAAGGCATTTACCAAGAATAGGCTTAAGAAGATAAAGAAAAATAACATAAAGGTTTTGATTTCTGGTTCTCTTATACATGACATTGTAGGAGAGGGAATCTAGAAGCAATCATTCATGTGAGGTAAATAAAACAAGATAACGATTATCACATAATTGGCTAACACTAATTAAATTGTGATGTAGAACATCCACAAGAAGTGTATTCTTGATTCATAGTAAATCACCCACATCACCCTCAACTATCACTTTACCTTTGTTTTTATCCCTAAAAGTCACGGATCATCCTTTCTTTTTGGTGAAATTGTTGAAGTGGCTTGTCTCACCGCTCATGTGCTTGGAGAAACCACTATCAGCCATCCGTTTTTCTTTTTTCTACAAGAACAAAAGATTTTAGTGTTGAATTCTAACCTTGGGATCTAGAGTTAGCCTGGTGACCCATTTTATCTTTGGTTTGGTTCCCTTTTCTTTGTAAGGACAATAAGAAGAATAATGATCATCACTCTTGTAATGTGCACAAAACATAGGGTTCTTAGAGCTGGATGTCTCTCCATGGGAAATAGGAAGTTCCTTGCTCTTTTTCTTACCCTTACCCTTACCCTTGCTTTTGGGAGCTCCCTCATATCCCAAACCACGTCTACCTATTTGTTTGGTAGAGTGCTCTAGGGCTTCATTGAGGGACTTTTCCCCTTTGAAGAACATTTGCAAGGAAGCTCTAAGATTTTGATTATCATCACTAAGATAAGTGACAATAGAAGAAAGGCTAGCAAGACCATCTTGAGCATTAGGCAAGTCAGCCTCTAGATCGAGGGCTTTAGTAAGATAAGAATCTCTTTCAAGAGTCACACTATCTACTTCATTACTAGGCAAGAAAGGCCTTGAAGTAAGATCATTAACTTTAGAAAGTAATCTAGCATTTTCAGTTCTAAGTGTAGTAAGCTCATCAAGATAGATTCTATTTTCATCCTTAATACCATCACATGTATGTCTAAGATCATTAAACTTGGAAACAAGCTTATCATTTTTAGTTCTAATCAAAATAAGGTCATTAAGGCAAGTTTGGTTTTCATCTTTAAGACTATTGATGTTCTTAAGATAAATACCATTTTCTATCTCAACATCGTTGTATTGAAATTCAAGTTCAAGAAATTGACCTTGCAAGGAATCAATACTATCAAGATGAACGTTTTTATTTTTCTCAAGAAAATCTATTTTAGCATGTAGATCATGAATAATTATCCCTAATCTTTTCTTCTTGGATTCTAATTTAGAATAAAATGAACGGGAAACATTAAGCATGTCAATGAGGGCTTATTTAGATAGTTTGTTGAAGCTTGCCTCACTTACCTCACATATGTCTTCACTAGTTGAGGCCATGAGATTAAGGTGACATTCTCTTTCATTGGAGTTGGAATCACTTGAGAAAGATTCCCCCCATGTGGCATGGGATGCATCCTTGCTTCTTCTTTCCTTCTTGTCCTTCATCTTGAACTTTCTTTCCTTATTGTAGTCCTCCTTCTTCTTGGAGCTACTCTTGTGGTAGGACTTCTTTGCCTAAGGGAAATCATTCCTATAGTGTCCCTTTTGGCCACACTCACATCACCTTGGAGTAGAGGAGGAGGAGGGATTTCCCTTGAAGTGCTTCCCCTTAGAGTAGTTAGCTTCATGATCACTAGGGGCTTCATCTTCACTTGAGGAAGGGGTATTCCGGTAAAAAATTTGTTGTTGAAGAACAATGGCCTCCACTTGAGCTTTGAAGGCATTTTTCTTCATCTTCTTTGACTTCTTCTCTTCTAGATTTTCCTCGTGTTATTGCTTTTGAAGTCTAGGCTCATAGGCTTAGAGATTCCCAATGAGCTCTTTGGTAGCAATCTCACTAAGGTTTCTTGTTTCTTTAATGGAGGTCACCTTGGATCGCCACCTCTTAGGAAGAGACCTAAGGATCTTGGAGTTGATGGTGCCTTGATCCATGGGTTGGCCCAAAAAAGCAAGTCCATTCAGAATGGTGTTGAGCGTTGAGTACATCTCAACCACTCTCTCTTTCTTACCCATCTTGAAGTTGTAAAGGAGACCTTTGAGAATGTAGACCTTGGACTCTTTGACTTGCTTGGTCCCTTCATAGGTAATGAAAAGTTTGTTCCATATCTTGTAGGCAGTGTCCCAAGAGGAGATCAATTTTAATTCAAAATGAGTGAGGGCTGCATAGATGATGCTAATCGCCTTTGTTTTCAGATGGATTTTTTCAAGGTATATTCATCCCAAGTAGCCACATCTCCTCCCGACTCCTTGTAGGGAAGGATGACCATTTTCCACATGTTGTAGCTCATCCCTTGAAAGTAGAACTACAACCTCCACTTCCAATAGAGGAATATTGTGCCTTTAAAACTTGGAGGTCTCCTAAAGAATCCACCCTCCAAGTTGATAAAAGGTTGTCAGCTATCTTCTCGTCTCATGGGAGATCTTATTGGAGAAGAATGTGGCTCTGATACTACTTTTTGGATCAATGGGCTCTAGAGGGGGGGTGAATAGAGCTAAAACACTTAAAAAAATTGGTTAGACCTTCAAATTGCTTCAAGAGATAGGATTGCAAATATGGAACTTGTGCGCAACTAAACATACATAGCAAGGATGAGAGAGATTGAATGAGATCAATAACAAGCTATGTATAGTGTTTTTAGATTTCAAACTCCAAACTAGGAGAGTGTATATCCACTACCTAGAGAGGTCAACCTCTAGGATTTTGCAACCATTGCATACTTATATTCCATTATAAGACATATAATAAGACCTTCCTTTTCTAGGGCAAGGATACCTAGTGTAAGGCCCTTAAACTTACTTAATGAGTTGAATGAGCTTAATTACCATATTTGAATGCTTATAACCCTAATATAACATTTTGATATGTTTTTAAATCATAATACAAGCTTAAGTTTCAAATTTGGTCCAAATTGGACACTGTTTGAGCAAGTTATGCAATTTTTTGTACATTTTGGACTTTTCTGCAATTTACCCAATTGAGGGGTTTTCTTTCAATTTGTCACATACATTATGTTCCTTAGTTGTTATATTATCATTCTTTAGATTTTTGAGCCATGGGGCTCCTAGTTGAGCCTTGGTTTGAAGGTGTTTTCATCAAGGGTATTTTAGGGTTTTTCCCTTCATGGATGAGCTACCTTTAGTAGCTATCAACTAAGGAATTATGTGATTGGCTGGTAATTTCGCCAAAGGAAAGCTAAGCAGGTCTAGAGGGACGTTGGGAGAGCTGCTTGTGTGTGTGCTTATGTATTTTTAATAATTTAAAGCCATGGACACTTGGATATATACTAGAATTTCAACTTTTTCTTTTTCTTAATATTAAAGTGTCATATACTTATCCCCAAGCACCAAAACGAGACACTTTCTCTCCACCACCTCTCTCCTTCTCCCCGCTTCGTTATCCCTCTGTTCAGCTGCGAATTTTGCTACCCAAGGAAGAAGAAAGTGGGGTTCTTCTTGGAAAAAAATTCTAGGGTTCAAATTGATTCCCTTTTTGGGTCTATAAAGCTTCTTCCTAGTGATATTGACATAAAAGTGTAAGTTTTTCCATATTTCCTCCGTTTCATTCTTTGTTCTTCTTCCTCCTACATCTCTCCGGGTCGGAACCATGGTTTTCCATGGTGAAAGTGGCCCTAGAACTCAAAAATCCTTCCTTCTTGTTTCTTTTCTAGGGTTTTGCTTGTTTGTGGAGAGAATTGCATAGTTGGCCAAGTTCAGATCTGAATCAAAGGTTTCCTTGCCCTATTTGCTCGAGATTCTTGCTGTTTGATATCTGACCTACTCTATAGAGGTGATTTATATAACATTTTCACTTATATTGCTTATTAGAAGCTTGTTAGTTCATGTTTATGCTTGAATGTGATGATCTAAGCATAGAGAAACCATGTTTGTTTAGAATTACGAATTTTGTGGTGTTCCCTATTTCGTTCCAGTTCTATATGAACTTGTAAACATGTGTACAACCTTTATAAGGTGTAACCTGATATGGGACATGTTGATGGCAACAACCTATGGTGCTATGTACAAAACAATTGATGGTTCAAATTAGGGTTTTCAAGCTATTTCATTCTCTATCACATAACCTATGGACATACCATTCAACAACCAATGGTGTTGCTATCTTGGCAACTGATGTTCGTGATCAAGGGTGTTAAATGTATGGTGACAACCTATGGTCACCCCTTAGGTCAAGTTTTGGCTCAATTAGACATTTAATAATCATCCACTAAGTATTCTAATGATGTTATCAATCGATCATGATATTGACTTAATATTTGATGGTGTTAACTGTATGTATTACCGATCTAGCAACCAATGGTGACCTAATGATCACAACTAATGGTGTATCAGGTCATCACCATGGATGATGAATTAGGAATGTAATTGTATATTTGACTAAACCTTGAACCAATGGTTTCTTAGTTTAATTGATCTAATGGTTAGACATGTACTTCAATTGATAACCTTAAACAATGAAACTGATCCAATGAATAATAATGGATGCTTTAACATCCAATGGATTAGAATAAATCATATGGTATTATTTGTGGGTCCTAGTGATTATATTTCAATGGTTTAATACCATTAATTGGTAGTCTTACCTTTGCCATTATTTAGTTATATTTGACAAATCACTATAATAAGTGGATGCGTAACTCCAATGTGATCTAGCTTGTTATACCTAACCTTAATGTAATTATATGATGTTGATTGGTTATAATTAGACATCTTGAATGATTAATGTGATAATGAATTACACTCTTCTTATGTTGAAACCACAATGTAGTATTATTTGAATATCATAGCGCCTTGCCATGTTAAAATCTATGGACATACATGTGCTAATGATCTTTTGAGCCTTGTTTAAGGCATGGAATGATGATGATAACCTTACTATGAATAATGTGATGGTCTTAAAGACCTTTTGGCATGTTTGAAGCCATGATTGAGGTGAAATCCTCTTCATGTTCCAATAAGGGTTAAAACCCTGGAACTTGTGATAAGATATTGGTATCTTGCAATAGTATGATGATAAGTGTGGTCCGTTAATTTGCAATGAATGATAGATTTGGTAATGTGATTATGATTTATATCTCAAATGTTTTATATCTTTTAAAGTTGTTATACATATACTCTTGTTAGAAAATAATTAGGGTTTGAATGTCCACTTGTATGATAAATCCTTAATGCATTCAATTGGAAGTAATTAATCAAGTGTAACCTTAATATGTAGAGCCATGTGCCGTAGAGCCATCTTCAGTGTCAGAACTTACTGGATGGTGAAACGAGTATTCCCAAGGGAAACTCAGAGCGCATACTGTTGAGTATGTGTGGGTGGCAAGTTGAGGATATATCCTTGTCATCCACAATTGCAGGTTATGGGGGATGGCTATGGTCATGCCTAAGATATTTGATGTGATTGAGGACAGTTGCGGTTGTACCTCAGATTAGAGGGTTTTGTATACCCTATTTTCTAGTGTCGTAACTTGTACCAAGTACGGACTAGTTGTTATCAGTTGACTATATGTCACTATTGGTAGTTTGATTGGTATGTCACTGCATTTTACTCGTACTGATCGAGGGGAAGAGATCTTAGGATACTGACACTCCTAGATCTTATACGGAACTGAATAGTCCTTCGCAGTGGTCAGTTGGACTTTGAGTGGTACGACTCAAACTCCCCAGGGCATAATAATAAAAGATATAATACCATCTATGTAGTATAATTGCTAGGGTTTAATACGTATCACATTGGTTGTTTAACCCTTGTCTTGTCTTTACACTACATAGTTCTTACATGATGCAGACTTATGACAATTGTACAATTCTACTTGATGTTACAACTTATTTGCTTAACTGCTTAGTATGCTTAAACTATTCAATCTGTTCATATTGTTTATTCAATATCCTAACTGCTCAATGTATTTACTATTAATTAATGTTACAATCAATATATGTTGGAGAGAGTTATATCTCTCACTGGGACTGGGTCTCACCCGTGGGTCACCACATTTTTTAGGTGGTCGCGGGCAACGAGGTCGAGGTCATTTTGTGGAAGAGAACCAACCTGGTGATCAATAGATTTAGAAGGTTGGTTAGTTGTAGATGTTAGTCATAGATGTTAGTAGTCGAGTCCTAGTGTCATCCCTGTACTCTCAGGTCCTGGTATGGGATGTGTTTTCTAGATGATATATTTGTATCGACACGAGATTTTGGTATTATGCCAATGTTTGTAAATATATGGCACGTACATGTGAAATATCTTTTGTATGCAGGATGTGAGTGAGTTCTTTGGACCCATATGAAAATGCTTGTTACAGTATATGAGAATGGAATGATGGACCTTTTATAAATGTTCTAGAGTTTATTTACATTGTTGGAATCAGTTTTAATTGTTTCACATTTTTTACTATGTGATTAATTATTAGTTGATCATGTTTTGTGTTTTGAGTAATCTCGTTTAGCGTGACGAGGTGTCACAGTTAAGTTGGTATCAGAGCTCTAGGTTTACTGAGTCTACAGGGACATAGGGCTTAGGTTTGAGTTTGTTCTTATGTATCCCACATATCTGATCATAGTTTATGCTTATGCAGATATGTCTGGAGGACATGAAGAACATGTTGAGAGTAGCTATGTTGCACTAGGACGAGGTGTGGGGAGGCAGGCACGTGATGAGAGAGTGCCAGAAGAAGGGCCAGAGCAGCCCGCAATGCCTCATCTAGACCCAACAATGATGGCCAATCCTAAGTTTCAGTCTATGTTTAGATAGATGATGGCCACAATTACACATATTGCTGACAGAGTGCCAGCACCTCAATCTAGGGCATTCGCCTCTAATGTGGAGTCCCAAGGTGTCGGGAAGACATTTGAATGCCTTAGACGTGTTGGGGCGATTGAATATGTAGGTACTTCTGATCCAGCAGACGCTGACATGTGGTTGACTGAGCTGGAAAAGGTGTTCAAAATCCTAAACATCACTGAAGAAGACAAAGTTAAGCATGCAGTATACTTGTTAAAGGGTAGTGTTGGCCACTGGTGGGCCATAGAAGAGGAGAAAAGGCCAGGAGTTGTGATAGGATGGGAGGAGTTTCGGAGGGAATTTGTTAGTCAATATTTTCTAGAGACCTACCTAGATGAGAAAATCTCTCAGTTTGAGAAGATTCGTCAGAGAGCTATGACTATCAATGAGTATGAATCAAAGTTTATGGAACTTTTGAGGTTCTGCCCGCACATGGAAGCAACAGACAAGGAAAGGATTTAGAGATTTGAGAAGGGTCTGAGTACGGAGTTGACTACTACAACATCAGCCTTGGAGAATAGGGAAAGGTTTTCTACCTTTGTGGAATCTATTAGGAGGATTGAGAGGTCATCCATAGAGAAGCGTGAAGCTAATGCTAAGAAGCAACCTATGCAGTTTCAAGGGCAATCATCTGGAGGCTTTAAGAAGCCAAGGTTTTTCCCACCGTTGTCACAACCAAGGTCAACCTTCACTGAACCAAGATCACATGCACCATCACAGTGGACCCCGAGTCAGGGTAGAGGTCACAATTTTCCACCGACTGGAACCCGCAGTGCCTCATCAGTTTCAGTGACAGGGCCATTTAGGCCATATCAGGACACCAGAACATGTTACAAGTGTGGGAAAGTGGGGCATACAAGACCTTATTGCCCTATGAAACATGATATCTGACCTACTCTAGTGGGGCATACAAGACCTTATTGCCCTATTCAAAGGTTTCCTTGCCCTATTTGCTCGAGATTCTTGCTGTTTGATATCTGACCTACTCTATAGAGGTGATTTATATAACATTTTCACTTATATTGCTTATTAGAAGCTTGTTAGTTCATGTTTATGCTTGAATGTGATGATCTAAGCATAGAGAAACCATGCTTGTTTAGAATTACGAATTTTGTGGTGTTCCCTATTTCGTTCCAGTTCTATATGAACTTGTAAACATGTGTACAACCTTTATAAGGTGTAACCTGATATGGGACATGTTGATGGCAACAACCTATGGTGCTATGTACAAAACAATTGATGGTTCAAATTAGGGTTTTCAAGCTATTTCATTCTCTATCACATAACCTATGGACATACCATTCAACAACCAATGGTGTTGCTATCTTGGCAACTGATGTTCGTGATCAAGGGTGTTAAATGTATGGTGACAACCTATGGTCACCCCTTAGGTCAAGTTTTGGCTCAATTAGACATTTAATAATCATCCACTAAGTATTCTAATGATGTTATCAATCGATCATGATATTGACTTAATATTTGATGGTGTTAACTGTATGTATTACCGATCTAGCAACCAATGGTGACCTAATGATCACAACTAATGGTGTATCAGGTCATCACCATGGATGATGAATTAGGAATGTAATTGTATATTTGACTAAACCTTGAACCAATGGTTTCTTAGTTTAATTGATCTAATGGTTAGACATGTACTTCAATTGATAACCTTAAACAATGAAACTGATCCAATGAATAATAATGGATGCTTTAACATCCAATGGATAGAATAAATCATATGGTATTATTTGTGGGTCCTAGTGATTATATTTCAATGGTTTAATACCATTAATTGGTAGTCTTACCTTTGCCATTATTTAGTTATATTTGACAAATCACTATAATAAGTGGATGCGTAACTCCAATGTGATCTAGCTTGTTATACCTAACCTTAATGTAATTATATGATGTTGATTGGTTATAATTAGACATCTTGAATGATTAATGTGATAATGAATTACACTCTTCTTATGTTGAAACCACAATGTAGTATTATTTGAATATCATAGCGCCTTGCCATGTTAAAATCTATGGACATACATGTGCTAATGATCTTTTGAGCCTTGTTTAAGGCATGGAATGATGATGATAACCTTACTATGAATAATGTGATGGTCTTAAAGACCTTTTGGCATGTTTGAAGCCATGATTGAGGTGAAATCCTCTTCATGTTCCAATAAGGGTTAAAACCCTGGAACTTGTGATAAGATATTGGTATCTTGCAATAGTATGATGATAAGTGTGGTCCGTTAATTTGCAATGAATGATAGATTTGGTAATGTGATTATGATTTATATCTCAAATGTTTTATATCTTTTAAAGTTGTTATACATATACTCTTGTTAGAAAATAATTAGGGTTTGAATGTCCACTTGTATGATAAAGCCTTAATGCATTCAATTGGAAGTAATTAATCAAGTGTAACCTTAATATGTAGAGCCATGTGCCGTAGAGCCATCTTCAGTGTCAGAACTTACTGGATGGTGAAACGAGTATTCCCAAGGGAAACTCAGAGCGCATACTGTTGAGTATGTGTGGGTGGAAAGTTGAGGATATATTCTTGTCATCCACAATTGCAGGTTATGGAGGATGGCTATGGTCATGCCTAAGATATTTGATGTGATTGAGGAAAGTTGCGGTTGTACCTCAGATTAGAGGGTTTTGTATACCCAATTTTCTAGTGTCGTAACTTGTACCAAGTACGGACTAGTTGTTATCAGTTGACTATATGTCACTATTGGTAGTTTGATTGGTATGTCACTGCAGTTTACTCGTACTGATCGAGGGGAAGAGATCTTAGGATACTGACACTCCTAGATCTTATACGGAACTGAATAGTCCTTCGCAGTGGTCAGTTGGACTTTGAGTGGTACGACTCAAACTCCCCAGGGCATAATAATAAAAGATATAATACCATCTATGTAGTATAATTGCTAGGGTTTAATACGTATCACATTGGTTGTTTAACCCTTGTCTTGTCTTTACACTACATAGTTCTTACATGATGCAGACTTATGACAATTGTACAATTCTACTTGATGTTACAACTTATTTGCTTAACTGCTTAGTATGCTTAAACTATTCAATATGTTCATATTGTTTATTCAATATCCTAACTGCTCAATGTATTTACTATTAATTAATGTTACAATCAATATATGTTGGAGAGAGTTATATCTCTCACTGGGACTGGGTCTCACCCGTGGGTCACCACATTTTTTTAGGTGGTCGCGGGCAACGAGGTCGAGGTCATTTTGTGGAAGAGAACCAACCTGGTGATCAATAGATTTAGAAGGTTGGTTAGTTGTAGATGTTAGTCATAGATGTTAGTAGTTGAGTCCTAGTGTCATCCCTGTACTCTCAGGTCCTGGTATGGGATGTGTTTTCTAGATGATATATTTGTATCGACACGAGATTTTGGTATTATGCCAATGTTTGTAAATATATGGCACGTACATGTGAAATATCTTTTGTATGCAGGATGTGAGTGAGTTCTTTGGACCCATATGAAAATGCTTGTTACAGTATATGAGAATGGAATGATGGACCTTTTATAAATGTTCTAGAGTTTATTTACATTGTTGGAATCAGTTTTAATTGTTTCACATTTTTTACTATGTGATTAATTATTAGTTGATCATGTTTTGTGTTTTGAGTAATCTCTTTTAGCGTGACGAGGTGTCATAGTTAAGTTGGTATCAGAGCTCTAGGTTTACTGAGTCTACAGGGACATAGGGCTTAGGTTTGAGTTTGTTCTTATGTATCCCACATATCTGATCATAGTTTATGCTTATGCAGATATGTCTGGAGGACATGAAGAACATGTTGAGAGTAGCTATGTTGCACTAGGACGAGGTGTGGGGAGGCAGGCACGTGATGAGAGAGTGCCAGAAGAAGGGCCAGAGCAGCCCGCAATGCCTCATCTAGACCCAACAATGATGGCCAATCCTAAGTTTCAGTCTATGTTTAGATAGATGATGGCCACAATTACACATATTGCTGACAGAGTGCCAGCACCTCAATCTAGGGCATTCGCCTCTAATGTGGAGTCCCAAGGTGTCGGGAAGACATTTGAATGCCTTAGACGTGTTGGGGCGATTGAATATGTAGGTACTTCTGATCCAGCAGACGCTGACATGTGGTTGACTGAGCTGGAAAAGGTGTTCAAAATCCTAAACATCACTGAAGAAGACAAAGTTAAGCATGCAGTATACTTGTTAAAGGGTAGTGTTGGCCACTGGTGGGCCATAGAAGAGGAGAAAAGGCCAGGAGTTGTGATAGGATGGGAGGAGTTTCGGAGGGAATTTGTTAGTCAATATTTTCTAGAGACCTACCTAGATGAGAAAATCTCTCAGTTCGAGAAGATTCGTCAGAGAGCTATGACTATCAATGAGTATGAATCAAAGTTTATGGAACTTTTGAGGTTCTGCCCACACATGGAAGCAACAGACAAGGAAAGGATTTAGAGATTTGAGAAGGGTCTGAGTACGAAGTTGACTACTACAACATCATCCTTGGAGAATAGGGAAAGGTTTTCTACCTTTGTGGAATCTGTTAGGAGGATTGAGAGGTCATCCATAGAGAAGCGTGAAGCTAATGCTAAGAAGAAACCTATGCAGTTTCAAGGGCAATCATCTGGAGGCTTTAAGAAGCCAAGGTTTTTCCCACCGTTGTCACAACCAAGGTCAACCTTCACTGAATTAAGATCACATGCACCATCACAGTGGACCCCGAGTCAGGGTAGAGGTCACAATTTTCCACCGACTGGAGCCCGCAGTGCCTCATCAGTTTCAGTGACAGGGCCATTTAGGCCATATCAGGACACCAGAACATGTTACAAGTGTGGGAAAGTGGGGGCATACAAGACCTTATTGCCCTATGAAACATGAGGAGGTGACTCAACAGCCAAGGAAAAGTCAACAAGGTCCACAACAATGACAGTTTAGTAGTGGCAGTGGCAAAGGACGTGGTCAGGCATCCCAGGAAGGATCCTTTAGATAAGCAAGCAGAGGATGTGGATGACAGCAGGTGACAACAAGGTTCTATGCCATGACCCAGCCAGAAGCAGTGGTCAATCCTCGAGTTGTGAGAGGTCATATTGAGTTATTTCATTCTAATATGTCTTCTTCTTGTTTCGTATCTGTGTTAGTAGACCTGGGTGTGACACACTCTTTTATCACCAGAGAGCTGATAGATAGTTGTTATCTACCTGTTAATCTTAGATCTGATAGCCTACGGCTAGAGACTCCTTTGGTTGATTCTGCCGAGTTGCGAGAAGTGTACTCTTCTTGTGTTCTTTCTTTTTCTGGACACAACATTCAAGTGGATCTTTTACCTCTTGACATGCATGGTTTTGATGTAATCCTAGGAATGGATACCTTGGAAAAATACAAGGTAGTCTTGGACTGTAGTACTAAGGTGGCGACGTTCCATGATGGAGATGTATAGTGGATTTTTTTGGGTGATAGAAAGATTCGTGCTACATGTTTAATGTCAGCTATGACAACTGAGCGATTGATGAGACAAGGATGTGAGGTTTTCTTAGCTCATGTTCTGGATACTAAGGCAGTAGGTCCTAGTATCTAGGAGGTACCAATGGTGCGAGAATTTGAGGATGTCTTTCCTGAGGAATTTCCTAGCATTCCCCCTCCTAGAGAGATTGAGTTTGAGATCAATCTTGTTCCTGGAACACAACCCATAGCACAGTCAACATACAGAATGGCACCAGCAGAGATGCAGGAGTTAAAGAAATAGTTACAAAAACTGTTAGAGAAGGGTTTTATCAGGCTGAGAACTTCCCCTTGGGGTGCTCCCGTGTTGTTTGTTAAAAAGAAGGATGGATCAATGAGGTTGTGTATAGACTATAGACAGTTGAACAAGGTGACAATAAAGAATAAGTATCCTTTGCCAAGGATTGATGATCTTTTTTATCAGTTGAGTGGTTCCACTGTGTTTTCAAAGATAGACCTGAGGTCAGGTTACCATCAATTGAGAACTAAGGTTGATGACATACCCAAGTCAGCTTTTAGGACTAGGTATGGTCATTATGAGTTTGTGGTTATGCTGTTTGGGCTAACCAATGCACCTGCAGCTTTTATGGATCTAATGAATAGGGTTTTTAGACCTTATCTTGATCAATGTGTTGTCGTGTTCATAGATGATATCCTGATATACTCCAAGGATAGTCAACAACATGAGCAACACCTTCGCCAGGCACTGACATTATTGAGGTAGCATCAACTATATGCTAAGTTCAGCAAGCGTGAATTCTGGTTATCTGAAGTGTCTTTTCTGGGCCATGTTATATCTGCAAAAGGCATTTGTTTTGATCCCAAGAAAGTGGAATCTGTACTAGAGTGGGAGCAACCAAAGACACCAACAGAGATCTGCAGTTTCCTAGGTCTGGTAGGTTACTACAGGAGGTTTATCAAAGACTTCAGTTCTATAGTGTTACCCCTAACTAGGTTAACCAGGAAGGATGTTCCTTTTGCTTGGAATGACAAGTGTCAACATTCTTTCCAGCTTTTGAAAGAAAAGTTGACTAGTGCACCGGTGTTAGTACTGCTAGAGCAAGGAAAAGGCTATATTGTCTTTTGTGATGCTTCAAAGAATGGGTTGGGATGTGTGTTGATGCAGGATAAAAATGTGATTTCTTTTGCTTCACGACATCTTAAGAAACATGAGAAGAATTACCCAACACATGATCTAGAGCTTGCAGTAGTGGTCCATGCCTTAAAGATCTAGAGACACTATCTTTATGGAGAAAAGTGTCAGATCTTCACTGACCACAAGAATCTACAATATATTTTCTCAAAACAGGAGTTGAATATGAGGTAGAGAAGATGGATGGAGCTGATTAAGGATTAAGATTGCACAATAGACTACCATCCAGGGAAAGCTAATGTGGTAGTTGATGCATTGAGTAGAAAGTCATCTTTATCATCAATGGTAGATAATGCACAATTAAATTCCTTGATGTGCCATAAGAGATATATGCTAGTGTCTCTTCTCCAGATGAATGTACAGCTAGAAGTTTCCTTGCTGGCAGGATTGTTGGCACAGTTACAAGTGAAACCTACCTTGAGACAGTAGATTCATGATGCACAACAAAATGATACTATGATATAGAATATCCAATCAGGGATTGGCAGTGAAAAGTATGATGGCTTTAACAAGGCAGATGATGGTACAGTTTGTTACCATAATAGGACAGTAATTCCTAATGTTGATGGGTTGAGGAAGATGGTACTTGAGGAGGCTCACTCCTCCATGTATGCAATGCATCCTGGAAGTACCAAGATGTACCAAAATTTGAAGGACATGTATTGGTGGCCAGGTCTAAAGCTTGATGTGGCAGAATTCATTGCCAAATGTCCAGTTTGTTAGCAAGTGAAGGCAGAGCACCAGAAGCCTGCAGGAACATTACAACCCTTGCTAATACCACAGTGGAAATGGGATCATATTACTATGGACTTTGTGGTTGGTCTTCCTAGGACAGCCAAGGGTCATGATTCTATATGGGTGATAGTAGACAGATTCACTAAGTCAGCTCATTTTCTGCCAGTGAAGACGACATTTACAGCAGAGAAATTGGCACAAATATATGTTGATGAGATAGTGTGTTTGCATGGCATTCCAGTGACTATAGTTTCTGACAGAGGTCCACAGTTTACAAGTCATTTTTGGGAGCGTATGCATTCAGCAATGGGAACACAGCTGAGATTCAGCACAGCTTTTCATCTGCAGACCGATGGCCAGTCTGAAAGGACTATTCAGACTTTAGAGGATCTCTTGAGGGCATGTGTGCTGCAATTTCTTGGTAGTTGGGATGTACATCTAACTATGATAGAGTTTGCGTATAACAAAAACTATCAAAGAAGCATAGATATGGCTCCTTATGAGGCTCTGTATGGGACACAATGTCAGTCTCCTCTTTGTTGGTATGAGACAGTTGAATATCAACTTTTGGGTCCTGAGCTAGTACAACAGACTATAGTAAAGATTAAAGTGATACAACAACAGTTGAAAGCATCCCAGGACAGGCATAAATCTTATGCAGACAACCGACGTAGACCACTTGAGTTCCAAGTAGGAGATAGAGTATATCTTAAGGTTTCTCCATGGAAAGGTGTGTTAAGGTTTGGAAAGAAGGGTAATTTGGCTCCTAGATTTATGGGACCATACCCTATCCTAGCTCGTGTTGGAAAGGTAGCATATAAGTTGGAGCTACCACCAGAGCTACATAGATCGCATAATGTCATTCACATTTCTATGTTGAGAAAATTCCATCTAGATACTGACCAGACAATCCAACCAGTAGAGGTTGAATTAGATGAGGATATCTCTTATATTGAGGGTCCTGTGTTGATCCTGGATAGAAGGGTGAAAAAGCTGAAGAGAAAAGATATAATACTAGTGAAAGTTTTGTGGAATCATCATGGAATATAGGAATCCACATGGGAACTAGAGAATGAGATGCATAGAAAATACCCATCTCTTTTTGCGTAGGATTTCGGGGTGAAATCCTTGTTAGGGATTTATAGTTGTAAGGCCCTTAAACTTACTTAATGAGTTGAATGAGCTTAATTACCATAATTGAAGGCTTGGAACCCTAATATAATATTTTTATATGTTTTGAAATCATAAGACAAGCTTAAGCTTCAAATTTGGTCCAATTTGGACACTGTTTGAGCAAGTTATGCAATTTTCTGTACATTTTGGACTTTTCTACAATTTACCCAATTGAGGGGTTTTCTTTGTAATTTGTCACATACATTATGTTCCTTAGTTGTTATATTATCATTCTTGAGATTTTTTAGCCATGGAGATCCTAGTTGAGCCTTGGTTTGAAGGTGTTTTCATCAAGGGTATTTTAGGATTTTTCCCTTCATAGATGAGCTACCTTTAGTAGCTATCAACTAAGGAATTATGTGATTGGCTGGGAATTTCGCCAAAGGAAAGCTAAGAAGGTCTAGAGGGATGGTGGGAGAGCTTCTTGTGTGTGTGCTTATGTATTTTTAATAATTTAAAGCCATGGACACTTGGATATATACTAGAATTTCAACTTTTTCTTTTTCTTAATATTAAAGTGTCATATACTTATACCCAAGCACCAAAACGAGCCACTTTCTCTCCACCACCTCTCTCCTTCTCCTAGCTTCATTCTCCCTCTGTTCATCTGTGAATTTTTCTGCCCAAGGAAGAAGAAAGTGGGGTTCTTCTTGGAAAAAAAATCTAGGGTTGAAATTGATTCCCTTTTTGGGTCTATAAAGCTTCTTCCTAGTGATATTGACCTAAAAGTGTAAGTTTTTCCTTATTTCCTCCATTTAATTATTTGTTTCTCTTCCTCCTACATATCTCCAGGTCGGAACTATGTTTTTCCATGGTGAAAGTGGCCTTAGAACTCAAAAATCCTTCCTTCTTGTTTCTTTTCTAGGGTTTTGCTTGTTTGTAGAGAGAATTGCATAGTTGGCCGAGTTCAGATCTGAATCCAAGGTTTCCTTGCCCTATTTGCTCAAGATTCTTTCTGTTTGATATCTTACCTACTCTATAGAGGCTATTTATATAACATTCTCCACTTATATTTCTTATTAGAAGCTTGTTAGTTCATGGTTATGCTTGAATGTGATGATCTAAGCATAGAGAAACCATGCTTGTTTAGAATTACGAATTTTTGTGGTGTTCCCTATTTTGTTCTAGTTCTATATGAACCTGTAAACATGTGTACAACCTTTATAAGGTGTAACCTGATCTGGTACAGGTTGATGGCAACAACCTAAGGTGCTATGTACAAAACAATTGATGGTTCAAATTAGGGTTTACAAGCTATTTCATTCTCTATCACATAACCTATGGACATACCATTCAACAACCAATGGTGTTGCTATCTTGGCAACTGATGTTCATGATCAAGGGTGTTAAATGTATGGTGACAACCTATGGTCACCCCATAGGTCAGATTTTGGCTCAATTAGACATTTAATTATCATCCACTAAGTATTCTAATGATGTTATCAATCGGTCACGATATTGACTTAATATTTGATGGTGTTAACTGTATGTATTACCGATCTAGCAACCAATGGTGACCGAATTATCACAACTAATGGTGGATCAGGTCATCACCATGGATGATGAATTAGTAATGTAATTGTATATTTGACTAAACCTTGAACCAATGGTTCCTTGGTTCAATTGATCTAATGGTTAGACCTGTACTTCAATTGATAACCTTAAACAATGAACCTGATCCAATGAATAATAATGGATGCTTTAACATCCAATGGATTAGAATAAATCATATGGTATTATTTTTGGGTCCTAGTGATTATATTTCAATGGTTTAATACCATTAATTGGTAGTCTTACCTTTGCCATTATTTAGTTATATTTGTTAAATCACTATAATAAGTGGATGTGTAACTCCGATGTGATCTAGCTTGTTATACCTAACCTTAATGTAATTATATGATGTTGATTGGTTATAATTAGACATCTTGAATGATTAATGTGATAATGAATTACACTCTTCTTATGTTGAAACCACAATGTAGTATTATTTGAATATCATAGCGCCTTGCCATGTTAAAATCTATGGACATACATGTGCTAATTATCTTTTGAGCCTTGTTTAAGGCATGGAATGATGATGATAACCTTAATATGAATAATGTGATGGTCTTAAAGACCTTTGGGCATGTTTGAAGCCATGATTGAGGTGAAATCCTCTTCATGTTCCAATAAGGGTTAAAACCCTGGAACTTGTGATAAGATATTGGTATCTTGCAATAGTATGGTGATAAGTGTGGTCCGTTAATTTGCAATGAATGATAGATGTGGTAATGTGATTAAGATTTATATCTCAAAAGTTTTATATCTTTTGAAGTTGTTATACATATACTCTTGTTAGAAAATAATTAGGGTTTGAATGTCCACTTGTATGATAAAGCCTTAATGCATTCAATTGGCAGTAATTAATAAAGTGTAACCTTAATCATGTAGAGCCCTAAGTCGTAGAGCCATCTTCAATGTCAGAACTTACTAGATGGTGAAATGAGTATTCCCAAGGGAAACTCAGAGTGCATACTGTTGAGTATGTGGGGGTGGCAAGTTGAGGATATATCCTTGTCATCCATTATTGCAGGTTATGGAGGATGGATATGGTCATGCCTCAGATATTTGATGTGATTGAGGACAGCTGCGGTTGTACCTCGGATTAGAGGGTTTTGTATACCCTGTTTTCTAGTGTCGTAACTTGTACCAAGTACGGACTAGTTGTTATCAGTTGACTATATGTCACTGTTGGCATTTTGACTGGTATGTCACTGTAGTTTACTCGTACTGACCGAGGGGAAGAGATCTTAGGATACCGACACTCCTAGATCTTATATGGAACTGAATAGCACTTCGCAATGGTTAGTTGGACTTTGAGTGGTACGACTCAAACTCCCCAGGGCATAATAATAAAAGATATAATACCAGCCATGTAGTATAATTTCTAGGGTTTAATACGTATCACATTGGTTGTTTAACCCTTGTCTTGTCTTTACACTACATAGTTCTTACATGATGCAAACTTATGACAATTGTACAATTCTACTTGATGTTACAACTTATTTGCTTAACTGCTTAGTATGCTTAAACTATTCAATCTGTTCATATTGTTTCTTCAATATCCTAACTGCTCAATGTATTTATTGTTAATTAATGTTACAATCAATATATGTTGTAGAGAGTTATATCTCTCGCTTGGACTGGGTCTCACCCGTGGGTCACCACATTTTTTTAGGTGGTCGCAGGCAACGAGGTCGAGGTCGTGCTGTGGAAGAGAACCAACCTGGATTCAGAAGGTTGGTTAGTTTTAGATGTTAGTCATAGATGTTAGTAGTAGAGTCCTAGTGTCGTCCATGTACTCTCAGGTCCTGGTATGGGATGTGTTTTCTAGATGATATATTTGTATCGACACGAGATTTTGGTATTATGCCAATGTTTGTAAATATATGGCACGTACATGTGAAATATCTTTTGTATGCAGGATGTGACTGAGGTCTTTAGACCCATATGCAAATGCTTGTTGCAGTATATGAGAATGGAATGATGGACCTTTTATCAATGTTCTAGAATTTATTTACATTGTTGGAATCGGTTTTAATTGTTTCACATTTTTTACTATGTGATTAATTATTAGTTGATCATGTTTTGTGTTTTGAGTAATCTCATTTAACGTGATGAGGTGTCACACCTACCCTTCCTTTTTAAGGAATAAAAGGAGACAATAAACTTTACAAGGTCTTACCTATATGTTTATCCAGATTGTTCAACCTATACATGGGCTTACCCATTTTTGCACGAGTTGGACACCTTCACCAAGGAGCTCCTCTCTTGCAACAAGTCATGTACCTTGAAGGAATTACCTACTCTCCTCAAGGATCTTCAGCCTTCACCTTCTCCTTCACCAAGGAGAAGCTTTCACTGACTTTGCTTTCAAGAAAGGGATTGGGAAAGGGAAGATTTAAGAGCTTTACAATGAGTACAATGGAGTAGCTCTCTCATACATAGCCTATCTCACTCATATTGATGTTTTAATTAGTAACAAAGAGAGAGAAAGGGGATGCTAGTAGACAAATCCACTCAAATATAGCTAGGAGCATAAGAAGCAAACTTGGAATGAAGCCCAAGGGTCCCTATTTATAGTTTGTGTGTCTACTAGCCAGTAGAAGCACTTGGGGACAAATTCTAATCATTTGCGATGTTGCAACAGATCTATTTTTGAGTTTTGCGACACTCCAATGACTAGAAACACTTTTAATGACATTTTGTATAGTGCAGTCGATCGATTTCAATAAAGATAACTCAACTGATAGCACTCTTTGCCTGTTTGTGGGAAAAAGTGGGTGGATAAGGTCTTGGGATCAGAGCTCAACTTTATCATCTATCTAGCAAACCTTGATCACTATTATGCTTTGAGGACTAGTACTTGACGACATGTTTCAATAAGAACCAGGCTGCTTCTTCTGCAGTGCAATCCATTTGACAAAGCAAATTTCAAGTGTCGGTCAAGTTTAACTTGTATGAAACTCAACAATGGATTAAATTTGTTTCGGCTATGTAGGGGTGTCGGTCAAGTTTGTCCTAGGGCAACTCAGCCAATACTGGCATTTCTCAAAATTCATCAAGGGTGTCGATCAAGTTTATCAAGTATGAAACTCGGCTAACCAGACTCCCTGTAATGAATTTTGGAAAATGTTAAACATTCATTTTAAGTACTCCTAATTTTTTTCATCTTAATTAAAAGTCATAGCATCAATACAAATGATTACAAAAAAATTCCTAAGGGTTTTAGGGCATATTCCACAAAAGTGCATTTGCATTAACTTTGGCATGTATTTGTTGAAGCTAGGGCTAGATTGAATTAATCATTTTCATGTACCTAATACCTAAAATCAATCTCAAAAAGACATATTAGATACATGTGAATAGAATGGTTAAGTCATCATAAAAATATGGTGTATAACTGTTAGGTCAACATTGACTAATAAAGCATATTCATGTGTAACCAAAAGTGTTCTCCATATTCATATGTGGTTTCACATGAGGATATTCTATCAAACTCTTCAAGTGATAAATGTGAATATAAGATACTTATAACTTTATCATTGAGTGTAGCTTTCTTACTATTGGCTCATCCCATTCCTCAAACTTTGTTGTAGAAGGTTCATATGGGTGGATGACCTTATTCCAAAGATCAAGTCCAACACCATGAATGTATAATTGCATATCCCACTTCCAATGATCATATTTGGATCCGTCGAACACTGGTGGTCAGCTCACATAAGCTCCTTCCCTACTGAGTTGTCCCAGTTGGTTGTCCCCCATCTTCAAGACTGGTTAAGGCTCCTTGAATCCCTACTCTGATACCAATTGAAAGACTCTACATGGGGTGAATAGAGGTTTATAATAATTTTAACCAAATATTAAAATTACTTTACATGAGAAAGTTAGTGGATAAAAGAAAAGATAAACGAACAATCCACAAGAGACACAAATTTAGAGTGGTTCTGTCAAATGACGTTAGTCTACTACCTAGTTGTTTCCAACTAGGATTCTTAAACCATGTATTTTATTCCTTTTATATACTGATACACAATACATAAAATTTATCGGTGCCTTTTGTGGGTCAAGATGAAACCTTTTTTTCAGATCAAGGAAAACCACCACCTTCTTTGACAGGTCGCTGAAAGGTCACCCTCTTCTCCTCTTCTTAAACAAATGTGGAAGAGCACCAAACCACACCTCTTCTTTGATAAATGAGAAAGAGCAACGAATCACACCTCTTCTTTGATGGACAAGGAAGAGCCGCGACTTGGAGATGATCACAATCCACCTCTACTACCTTGGTTGGAGCCTTCAACTGAGAATTAGCACTAAGAAAGCTTCACCACAACCTTATACCTTGAAGTAGTGAGAAGCATCAAAAATTTGTATTTAGGGAACAAGAATGGAACATGAAATTACAATGCACTTTAAAAGATATACAATAGAGCACTAATGGGCAAGCGATGATAATACACTCAACAAGGTTTAGGCAAGGTTATATTAGGTGGAGAGGTCACTAGAGTTGACCTAAGGCTTAGGCTAGAATGATGGAAACCTAAAGTGTAGAACCTAAGAACTTTGAGTAAGATTATAAGTAGTATGTATGCTCAAGAGTATGTCAATTTGTTGTGCAAAGTTGTTCAATTATTGTTCTTAAATGTACTAAGACCACTCCTACATATAGGAAACATTTATAAGAGGTTAGGGTAATTGTGGGTAGTGTCTAGGACGTTCTAGGTTGAGAATTAATCATTAGGATTAAGTCAATTGAGTTGTAACGGCTAATTTGATTGTTAATGAAAATTGGTTCCAAAATTTTCTCAATTGAGACAGAGTTCAGCCGAGACTCTCCTCAGTCGAGGAAGTGTTTTACCAAGTAGTTCTCTAAGATTAAATGTGTCTAACATCTATATGTCAGAATATCTTCTTGGTCAACAAGGTATAACAGTCTTTTATTGGTCAACTAAGACTTTGACCAAGTGGATTTTGGTCAACAAAAACTTTGAACGAGACTGACTCAAAACTTGATGTATTGTGAAAATTCTTTCCATTGTCTGAGTCCTCAACCGAGGACTGTTTCAGTCAATAAATTCTTTGACCGAGTGTGTCTTGATTGACAAGGTTCTTCGATTGATAAAAATCCCTGTAAAGTGGCCTGTAAAATTTGGAAAATCCTATCTAATGATTTTTCTACTAAAACCTATTAGCCCTGATGGCTTCATATGAGTGTGGGTTACGGGTAGGTTTTAGAAGATCATCACTTGTCCTTACATCGTATCTATCAAGTTGTATGAAAACACATTTGTACAATTATATTCATTATACAACTTGGCTTG
Source organism: Alisma plantago-aquatica (assembly GCA_963693085.1). Taxonomy (NCBI): domain Eukaryota; kingdom Viridiplantae; phylum Streptophyta; class Magnoliopsida; order Alismatales; family Alismataceae; genus Alisma; species Alisma plantago-aquatica. The sequence continues at coordinate 1,167,952,111 of OY856409.1, read as the reverse complement.
CAAGCATCTAAACATATAGAATTGCATGGTCTTTGTATTTGGATCTTGACTAAGTTCCTTGATCACCTGAAATACACACATGTAAGTAATATAATTAGGGAAATATTTGCATCATCAAAATATGAGTGTGGAATATCCAAAAAGCCAACACTCAATAGCATGGTGATCCATTGAGTGTGGATCTCAAACTAAGGGGAAATGATAGCAGGAGGAACCATGGGATGGTGAGCATGAGTAGGCTGAGGGACTAAGAAGTCCTTGGTTTCTTATAACATTCTTCTTCAAGTGTCGGTGCCTCTCTAGATTTGTTCTCAAAGGTTGTAGATGCTTTTATCTCTTATGCAATGGCTTCTCTCTGGGAAACCAGAGCCTGATTCACCATGTAGTTTATTTCCTCCTCGTACATCCTATTTTGAAAATCTCAGTCAAATGGTGAAAAGTTGTGTCAATCTCTGGATCAAACTAAAAAAGTGTAGAGTCAACTCTTTGGGAGTGTTGCATGCACCTTTCTCACCTAAAAGGAGAGTTGACAATGTAAAAAATCCATGAGGAGAAATTCAAGTAGATAAGAATGAATATCAATTGGAAAAGAAAATTCTAATTGTTCAAAACAATAGGGTTTCAAGACTATTTCGGTTTCCTTAGAAATGGAGCCAAAATTTAATACCATAAATTATAGTACAAGATATTTAAATAGGAATAAACTCCTAAGTTTTAAACTAATCTAATGTGCAATAATCACTACTCGCAAGTGGTCGGTTCTTATCATTGTATATCTTTAGGATCGAGCTCAAAGGGTAATGTTTTTAAGAACAAAATCAATTTCTAGCATAACTAAGATAAATCCATTAACAAGTATGGATGGTTTATTTTTATTTGATTACATAAGTCAACAATGCAATAAATAAATCAAACTATGAACAAAAAGATTTTTATGATATGACAATTACTAGGGTGACAGGGTTCAATGCCACCACCTACGTAACTATTCTAAACATCACATCATTTATTTATATCAATATTGGATTAGGCCAAGGAATTTCATATCCTTTCAAAGTACAAAATCCACATGGTATGACCTTCTAGTAGGCTCAAGATCTCATTACCTATGGATCTTTAGTCTTACACCTTAGAGAACGCCCTTCAATGATCTCGTTTAGGGTTAAATATGTTGTTCGATGTTTTGATCCTAGATTTCAAGATTTCTACATATATGATTGTAAAAATAATACAAGATAGATGATCAAGCAATAAAAGAAGTATTAAACAATATCAATATAGATGGTCATACAAACAACAATTAACAATATAGAAATAATATGTGTGTAGTGGTGCTAATCCATGTATCTCAGTAAAAGATTTATTCTCTAATCATGTTCACAATTTAAAAATAGAAAGAGAATATGAAGCTAACAGAGAACATATCATCATAGAGGAGAATATCAGTGATCTCGTAACAACTCCCCGAATGGTGGCTATAATTTCTGATCACGTCATCTGGCAGAGTGCGTCTCCACATAAAGTTTTATACTTTTGTCACTAGATTTCCTTAGTAGGATAGAGTTTTGCATGGGATATATAGATATGAATATTTTTCCTAAAAGTCTCTCAAGTGCTTTTGTATCAGCCCTCAAAATATCATATCCACCTAAATTAATCCAATGGTTGACAGGCGTTTGTTGTAGATTCTGAATCATGAGTTTCAGGTGATAGTAGGTCTAGTATTTCAATCCAAAGTAGTTATTAAATTTACTCATTGTATATATAATTGAATTATCTTTCCAAAACAAATTGAGTTACTCAATTCTGACATTAGATGATGAATCTAGAGCCATTTCAATGTCATACTTTTTGCAGAGTTGCTATGATTTTTGTTGGAAGTGGTCTACCCTCCTTGCAAGTAGGCCAACTATATTGTAACAGTATATACACTTTTGTGTATGTAATTTAATTTCATTGTGCATATAATTTCTTTTAAATCATACAATTTGGAGTTTCTGTGCAAAATTTATGACAATTTGAGTAACCATCTATACTTTAATGATCCTCATTTCAATTGTGAGAGTTGGGGAGTGGGGATATGCAATCTTTGATTATTCTCTTAGAATCTTTATATAAGTATAATTGTAATCTATAGTTAAGAAAAATAAAAATATACTAAACCAAACAAATTGTATAAAATACTCAAAATATAAAATAAGTGATATATAGATTAGAATGAAAAAATGGATTACAAAATCTAAAATACAACTAAAAAATTGATGCATAGAAATTTATCACAACCCCAAGATTGAACGTTGTTCATCCTTGAGTAACACAAAATCCAAAATACTCTCCAGATAAATACTTTCAACCTATGTCCATGCCTCATACTCACATCATGTTTGAATCCCTACTATCAATATCACCAAGCAACCCAACCTCTTGAGATCACAGAACATAATTTGTATATCATCTTTCCTGAATTTGATTCACAACATCACTTTATCACCACCATCCATAATACCATACATGTATAAACATTTTATTAAAAAAATCGAGGAATCCCAAAAAATTACAAGTATGTAAACAATCCAACATTGGGGTCTTTCAAATCGATATAAATACAACATGTAATGAGCCCCTGGGTGGATAATGGAATGAATCACCATCCTTGGAAATAGGTCCAGCATTTGATGTGAGTATATTACACACAAATACCCAAAGATGAATTATCCTAGATTTTAAAAAATGTACTATAATTTGAACTAACTCATCCGCAAGTGAATGAATCAACTTTAGTATACCAAAGGATCAAACATGGAAGACAACATTTTCAAGAAATCACCTTTGGTTCTAGTTGTGAAGAATAATATTTACATCTTATTTGTCAAGAGAGATTATAGACTATTAGTTAACTAAAAGATTACAATGCAAGAAAATAGATCAAACAATGGGTTAATATCAATAAAAAGAACACTAGGACGTTGGGTTTCATCAACATCACCTATATACATGTCTAAATCATTACAACTCAGTAATCTCAGCAATAAAACTAGTACAAAGTGTATTCCTCTCCTTTCATAATGCAAATTATGTAAGAAATGGTTTTCCCGTGGGGTCGAGGTCTCGTTACCCATAGATCATGACCCAATTGTCTTTTAGGATTCATTTTGTGAACACATCTGGAATCCTACGCATTCAATGAGGGATGTAATCCTAACTTTTGTGGTCTCTACTCTCAGGATTATATCAAACACCCTAAATGAGATATCAATTCAAGAAGCAGGCATAAATTTAATGGAGATCAATTTATACACTGAGAAAAATTGAGTTTGATAACAACTAAGATAGAGTAAGGGCAATGGGGCTACTTCCCATGCCTCAGTGAGAAGGTCTACTTGCACATCACCATAGAAAGAACAAAGATACAAGAACAAAGAGGAGAGATCATGTCACTAATGGAGAAGAAAGAAGCATCCAGAGGTCTCCAACTTTTGCAATCCACTCCAGCAACGTCTTATCTAAAGAACTTGACTAGGATGGTCTTCTTCCTCTAGTTTCTTGCTCCTAAAATGTTCTCCAGACCCTGATCGAATAGAATATAGTTCGAGGATCCCTTTTTGTTACTAATTAGCCTCTTGTTGGAGGATGTGCAACTTTTGTTATGTCTGCCCTGCAAATTGGTTGACCATGTGGTCTGGTCGGATAATCACCCACCTTGGCGGCACAATTGATGGATTTCTGGTCATCCAACCTATGAATTTAATGAGTCTGTCATTATTGTAACAAGTCTTTTTAGAGTAAGTGGATCGATCGATACAAGGAGGGGATAGGCTGATAAAGTCAACATTTGAGGTTGATGTGGGATTCTGACTTTGGAGGCATATTTGTTGGTCGCCGACCAATGAGGAAGATCGGTCGATGAGCCTCATCTTTGAGGCACTCTGCTATAGTTGGGTTAGATGATCAAGAGAGTGGATCAGTCGATCATTTGAACTCAAAAAATCATCAAAGATATTGTCAATTTGTATGACCTTCTGATTGATCGATCAGTGAAGGAGATCGACCAACCTAATTCTTGGCCTAGAGATTCTTTGGATGGGAAGATTGGTCAGACGATCAGGGGATCTGATCGCTTAATCAACATGCTTGACTTGTGTAGTTTATCTTCAATTATTTTTTAAATCATTCATAATAATGAACATGAGCCCAGGGAAGGAAATTTATCATGGTGTTGACTTGATGTGTGTTTTCTTATGCATAAGAGAAAGAAACCTAATCAAAATCCTAATATTTATGAATAAGAACAAAAATTATGAAATTAACTAGAGTATGATGCAAATGGAAACTAAAATGAGAAAATCTAATCCAAAAATAGCAAATAAAAGGTGATGAATATGCATTCATCATTAATTTACATATTAGACTTTTATGAAAATATCTAAATAGATAGAAAACTTCTTACTTATAGACCAACAAAGATTTCTCATATTTGAGCATATGATCATACTAAGGGCATTTAGTTATATAAATCTAGTTTATTACTTTGCCTGCTTGAACATCCTTGATCTAGATGAATTTAAAATAGTAGAAACAAATGCATCATATGTTAGGTACGAATGGATCATTAAATAGAGTTCTACACATAAAGAATTTGTAATTAGACCTGAAACAAAATATCCAACCATCAAAAAGGAAATCCCAACTATAGTTAGTCATACTACTAAACTTGGAGGAGTTATTCTCAATAAAAAAATTCAACAATAGATTTTATATTAGCATAGTTGTGAAATAAATATTTACTAGATGTAAAGCAATATCAGCAATATTTAGTATGATATAGATTTATTAAGGAGAAAAATCATTTTACTCACTCTGTTAATAACTTTATACAATAAAATAATATTAAAAAAGATTCACAATGATGATGCTTATATATAATAAAAATCCTCCTTTGATTGTACATACAAATGGGGAAAAGTTGGATGTTGGAAAGAAATTGAAATTTTGATCTTTGACTAAAAGATCCTCCATATATGTTCTAGAGGGGTGTGAAGAGATAGTCTACTAGAAGATAAAGATCTTTCAAATGAATGTAATAATATTGCACGTAAATATTTAACTAAAGGAAATAACCACATCCCATCTTACCAATAAAAATCAAGCTTGGTATGAAAGTGTTCTCTTAGAATTAGGAAATGCTACAATTTTCCATCACTAAAGTACAACAAAAAGTGTTTCATTTTCATAATCAATAATTAGAAAAACACCACATTCTAAGAATATAATAAAAAAGGAAACCCTAGTATCCATCAGGACTTAAAATTTATCACCAATCCTAATATTGAATTATCAAACCAAGTTGCATACGTGGCATTTTTCTAAAATCCAAAATACCTTAATGACTCAGACATTGTTCATTAAATGGATAATAAAAACAAGCATGACAAAAATGGTTCATATAGAAATGTTTTAAAAACTTAGGTATACTAAGAGAAATACATTGTAAGTACATATAGTGGTAATATTCCTCTTGCTTAAGATCTTAATCATAAACATCTAATATGAAAAGATATTTTTAGTCATGGTGCACCATGGTTTACACAATGAAAATGGGAGAAAAATTGTAATGCCCCTCCAAGCACATACATGTCAGTGGAAGAAAATCTAAAGCATGAACTCAAACTAAACTAGATAATCTATGGAGTGGTAGATGGCACCTGTTACACCATTATCTCACAATTACCACTAATCATGAGATTAGGGCATAAATTGAGGATTTAATGTAATACAAAGATCACCCTTAACTTTTTCTCTTCTTTTTCAAACTCTTTGTTTTCTTGCATTGAATCGCATAAACTAACTTTACAAGAGAATCAAACTTTGATTACTTTAATATGATCTCAACATAAATGATACACATACATACATTCATTCTGAGGTTCATATGACATGATAATAAGATACATTCTCTCTTATTAAGAAAACAAAGATACAAAACATCACTTACAACACTCTCACATCTATACTAGGACCTAGAGTGACAAGGAGCGACTGAACTTAACTATACTCAGACTTAACTCTTGTGGCAGATCTACTCTGATGCAATGATATCTTCTAAAAGTCCATGTGATTTCCCTAAAAAAATTGTGAGTAGAGGGGTGAGCCTATCGCTCAGTGAATGAGTACATCAAAGAAACAGTCTAAAGCACTGATATAATTACAGATATACTTTTGAGCAATTGATATTAATTATAACAGTAGTAAGCTTTAAAGAGTCTAATAATTGATAATCATAAATATGACAGGATACTCTAAATATCTATAAGAGTGAATCAATATATGAAATACTTGATTGATCATAAAGAGAACTAATAATTTAGAAACATACAAAGAATAATTGAATAACTGTACACACTTGTTTGACCTCTCATTCATTTTATTATGCCATGATCATATGCAGTGTACTCTACATATGAAGACTCATAATACACTACGATCACACCGTACAAGCCTTAGTGAATACACCCGAGAAATGCTAAGTCTGACTACTCTCCTAGTCTGCAACATGGAAATGGCTCTCTAGCCTAAACTGGACTCCTCCTCTAACATGAGCACACAGGCAGAGACTCAAGCCACCTCTTGGCTTTTTCTATACTCTAGTGCCACCAGGATCTCTGGTTGATGTTGGACACTACATTCTGAAATTTAAGGAGACCCCCGTATACTGGTCGCACCGCAAGGGTTAGGTCCCCCGTACCATCTCTTGGTACGTTCCGACCCTCATATACTAGACGCACCGCCAGGGTAGGTTGTTTCATCCCTAAGGTGCAGACCTCTCATAGGGATTCTATGGTGTTCAGGGCTCTTAAGTCTATTATTTTATTATTCCTAGAAAACTCTTTCTACATTATACCTTTCTCTTACTCATACTTGACTCTGGTATCTCTATGGTGTCGCGTCTACTTATTTGAAGTTATAATACAACGTGTATATCATTCTAAACTTGGCAGAGCAGTATATTCAAAACATTGTAATATACTAAGTAATCAACATACTATACATGCAGGCAGACTAAAATTCTTAAATAAATAGATTTCATGTCCACTTGGCACATACACACTAGAATCGTGCATATCAACCCAAATCTTGAGTTGTGCATCTCATAACTCAATTAAGAGTTAATTACTTATCATGACAAGAATTATTAATAATAACTGAGAACATTGATATCACAATACTTGATTCATTGAACACCCTACCCTTAGGGTTTCATTTAATCACCACAAATGCTACAAAGAAAGGTGTAATACATATATCACATACTTTTCAAATCTTTAAAACACATGATACCTGGGATCTCAATCCCTTATCACATTACTGGGAATTCTCATCCCTTCACATCATTATCATGATTACTGGATCTGGGTATTCAAACCCTTAGATCATCACATAGCATTGTTACCTCTATAACAGGTAACCATTACCTCTAGATCCTTAGACCAAGTTATTCATTTCACTGTTTGTACAAGTATGCTCATGGCTCACAAGACCATCACACATCTTGTCACCTCTCACTAGGAAACAACTTATTCACATGGCTCCCATAAAGATTTTATGCGACATAAACATTCATTGAATAAAGACTACTATCAACAAATCATATAAAATCAATATATGTATGAAACCTTGGAACTGAGATGAATTTGGGTTTCCATGCCATTCACTAGGATATCATGCATCAATAATAACATTGAATAAATAAAGTCTATCATGTCAAGAAAATCCCTTCAAATGGATTTCACAATATCTATTCGCAAATATCCAACTTTCCTCGCATCTAGGGTTTCACCCTCTTTACTGATATATCAAATAAATACTATTCACTTTGAACAAAATCCAAGATAGTATCTGACATATATGTACTATGAATTTAGATAAACAATCATTCATAACCAAGGAGATCTAGATAAGAAATTTTCTCTATTTACTTATACATCAAATTTCAGTCATAGACAAATTCCCTATATTTCAGTTTGCTCTTATAACCTCTGTGAATACTCAGGGAATTCTCATTAGGATGTATTGTATACATTTCTAATATGATTTTATCATCTGAAATTCATCCAAATAGAGGAAGAATCCATTTCATATAATTTTACAACAACTTAGAACAAATAGACAATTCAGGGTTTGTAGTCGCATACTAGCAATTAAAGATTATGGATGAATTAACCAATTTTCATACAATATACTATTTAAAGGAAGTTCCCACTCACCACTAGTATAGGAATGGTCTATAGCGTCGGTTTTTTTAAGCCTGCAGCATCACTTTTTAACCGACGCCTAAGTGGCCTTCGCTATAGAATTTGTTCTATAGTGTCACTTTATTTAACCAAATAAAACTAACCTTACATAGTAAACACTGACGCAATATGTTGTAAAAATTCTGACCTAGGCGAGAAAAAAAGAGCCTGTAAGGTCAGTTATTCGAAAAAAAATCGACCCTGTAAACGGTCTCAGTCGGGAAAATTGTCGACAGAAAGTTTTTCGGTCGACAATTTTCTCGACCGAGAGAGTTTACAGGGTCGGTTTTTTTTGAAATAACCGACCCTAAAGATTGAATAAACATTTCAGTGTAACACTCGGTCGAGAATATTGTCGACCGAATTATTTTCGGTCAACAATTTTCTCGACTGAAAGGTACACTGAACATGTTTATTCAATCTTTAAGGTCGGTTTTTGTAAATACCTGACCTTATAGAGGTACCCTAAAGATTGAATAAACATTTCAGTGTAACACTCGGTCGAGAAAATTGTCGACCGAAAATAATTTGGTCGACAAACTTGTCGACCGAAAAGAACATTGAAAATGTTTATTCAATCTTTAAGGTCAGTTTTTGTAAATAACCGACCTTATAGAGGAAATTTAGAGTCGCTTTTGTATAAAAACCGATGCTAAATATTGAATAAATATTTCAATGTAATACTCGGTCGAGAAAATTATCGACCAAAAATATTTCGGTCGACAAACTTGTTGACCGAGGGGTACACTAAAAATGTTTATTCAATCTTTAAGGTCAGTTTTTGTACAAAAACCGACGCTAGAAGTTATATTTCGGTCAAAAATTTGTTTGACCGAAGAGGGTACACAGAATTCAATCTTTAGGGTCGGTTATTTAAAAAACCGACGCTAGAAGTTACGATTTTTTTTTATTTCTACAGAAATTGAAATAGAACAGAAGAACAAGAAGATTCATATATTCTGGGAGAGGGGAGCATTGATGCTCAACCGTCACCATTCAAAACCACACATTCATAACAAAAATGATTCATAATCACATCATAATTTACAAAATGATAGAGTGCAAGTCTGAGATGACAGATACAAAAGTAAATATGAAAGAGTACTCAAACTACATACATAAATGGAGCCAACATATTTAATCCAATGCTATATCGACTGCATTTATAAAAGACTCTGACCACTCTTCTCTGAATTCATCCAAGTCCACATGTTTGTAAGGCTGGGTTGTAAAGATCTGTAACAGAAAATGCACATGTTAATATTTTATAAAATGACTACAATCACTTGTAAATTTATGATGTTATTCTTTATTACCTGACTTATAGTCTGAATGTCATGTGATGCTTGTTTGACAATAGCTTGCATATATTTCATTACATAGTAGCCACAAGCCCAGTCATTATTTTGCATAGGACACTACAAATAACAAATTATACTTAATGTTAGTAAACTACTACAAACATCAATTGAGATAAGAGTATAAGGGTTGACATATTACAGTTGAAAATTAATACATATAAGAGTAAGTAGTTGTCAAAGTAGCTACCTTGACATTTTTCAAAGTCAATGTCTTTAATTTTGTGGGTATTTGTCCTCCAGCTTCACGAAAAGCCTTTATACCCCTATCAAATTAAATGATAGTTGGTAAAATAGAAATTCTAAATAGAAATATCATGTTGAAGCATTGATTAAATTTATGCTTACTCCATAGCTGGCAATTTCAGTTTGTGACTCCTTGTTGTTTTACCCATTGGGTCAAGATAATAAAGAGTCAACAATTTTGGGGCAATCACCACTAATTCCCAATGTCTAGCTCTGAGTAAGAATAAAACAAACATCAAAATAAATAATTTTATTCATTATTAAAATTATATTGAATAATAATACTTACTAGACGTTAAAAGGAATTAGGATAATTTCCTTCCCCTCACTAGCAAAATATTTGAATGCATCAGATAAGTACTCATTCACATCCTCAATATGTGTCTCCACCTGACTACTGACCGAAGGAACTAAGAATCCAACATTCTTTATATCAAAGTTTGTGGCCTCGGTATATAAATGGCTGTTAAACATTTGTAATTATTTTCATATGTAGAAATAAGCTAAAAATGTGTATTGGAATTTTCTATATATATTGATAGATCCTTACCTTATCCATACTTCTATTATCGAAGTGTTCAGCCAATCATACCGGAACAACTCTATAATATCATCAAGAAAAATAAAATTCTAAAAGTCCCTCCCATCTGCATCTTGTGTTAAATTGACCAACATATGTGATCCCGATCTTTGGTTGGCTAAGTATTGACACAAACATTTAGATTTGTTTCCCAATTCGTCGAATGTAGTTTCGGGAATGAAAGATGGCTTGGGCATAGGAGGACGACTAGTAGAAGTTTTACTTCTTGGTTTACAAACCTGTTAATTAAATTACATACTTATATTACATGAGTTCGTATATGCAGTCAAATATGAAAAATATGGTAGAAATAAGGTATACCTTGTCATTGATAACCAAGTGTCTAGGCCAACCCACCATAGCACCCTCAGCTTCTTCAACTGTACTATATTCAGGATTAGGTATGGGTAGTGGTGTGTCCCCCATTCTGTCATACACAAGATGGATGGACACACGGCAAATGTCATCAGTAATTTATTGGCAATGCAATGTACCACCAAGGTTGTACACATTGCCCGCTGCCACAACATTATATTCTGGAACCTCCACTGCAAGTTTACAGTTCATACCAACCTAGATTGAAATAATATAAGTTATATAAGAAACAGTAGAACAGATACATGTTACAACTATATATATTATCATATATTTATCATACTAATAACACAACATATAGAACAAAAACTTACTGTAGATTGTTGTGGTGGGTCATCAGGAGTGCTCCCATGACCTTCTACAACTAGAGAATGGGCTTGTACCTCATCACTTGAGAGACACGCAGTATGAATAGGTTGAGAAGGTTGAGTAGGCTGAAATGAAGACATTATTTCTTTTACTTTCTGCGCTACTAATGCTTCAAAATCCTCTTGTGTAAGACCTCCTGCACGACCTCTTTTAGATTACGAAGGGCCAAAATAAGACTTGAATCCTATGCCAGCTCCTAATCCCCTAACACGGCCAGGATGCTCCTTCGTACCAAGAGCAACTGCTAGTTCAACTTTCCTTCCTTCCTTTGCTCGTGGAGATCAATCTATTCATAGTTAATAAAAATATTAAATCACAATATCAATTAGATATAAATAAATCTAAGTTTGTGGGAGTTACTCTTTACTTAGTTGGGATAAACCTACCATCTTTTATGCCACCTCCTTAGTTGCAGGGTTGACAATTTCACCTGCTCGATTCTTCCTAGCATCAATCCATGTCAAGTGTCGGGGTGGTCTCTCAACTTGACTTGTACTAGATTCTTCTCCAAAATATGATTGCTTCTCTTGTAGTTGGCGGCGGAAGGCATAACCACCGGGCCCCAAGCGATGGTCATGCACATTTTTAGCCCGTCTTTCCTTTTGAGCCTGGTGAATAGTCTGATAATTTAAAATGAGGTATTGCAATTTAGACTTGGAAACATGTATAAAAATATTCACCTCCATAATTGTATAAAATTAAATATTCATACAATACATCACAATCTTTATTACCTCAAACTCTTCCGATCTCCTAGCTGCAACAAATCTTTCCCACACCTCAGGATCTATAAAAATATATACATTTGTAGCTTTCTTCTTTTGTTTAGGATTATTTATAAATTCCCTTACAAGATATGTCTTAAAACCCCTCAATCGTACACCACAACGTTGTAGTACTCTTTTCTTGTGATCTTTTTCATTTAGATGAAAAACACCCTATACATACAAAAGAAGCAATTAATAATGTTGTTTTGAAAAGGAATTAATTCCAAGCAAACTAATTTAGAATCAATAGATAAAAAACATATTAAAATAATATCACTTCCACTCACAGATATATCTTTCCATATGAGGTCTTTTTTGGCATTAGGAACATCATGCCAATTTTCTATATCTATTGGCACCTTACTGCGCGCGGTCGCCCCTACGTAATGCTTGAAAGCACTAGCATGTTCCCCAACATGTGCTCCTGTCATATCAAATTGGACTGGCAATTTATCCCCTTTAGCCCTGAGCTCCTGTAGCCTACGCATCAATGTAGGACCTCTAAGTTTCTTAGCATCACCACTACTATCCTCATGGTGCTCATGCTCAGAATGTTCATCTTCACTCGCTATTTTAGAACCTGCAAGTATACATGATAAAAAAATAAGTGATAATAAAAGCACAAGTGATAAGGTATACATGATAATAAAATAAATAATTCAAATAATACATGCCTTTAGTATTGGTTGAGTTGTTAGTCAAGGAAAATTCCTTCAGCATGGTCTTGATGTTTATAATATTCATTGGTGTTATCTTCAACATTTACACTTGGAAAACCAACTGAGAATGGATTGGAATCATCATACTTTTCATAGTATTCTTCTTCATTTATAGGATCTACAGTAAATTGTCTTTTTCCATTAAGAACGACAGACCAATTTTTATTTGCCGGGTCATCAATATAGAATACTTGTTTTGCTTGGTCTGCCATGATGAATGGCTCATCTTTGAAACCAATCTTTTCAAAATTCACCAATTTGAAACCCAACTCATCTACTAAAACTCCTTTGTTGTTGTCAACCCAATTACACCTAAATATAGGAACTCAAAAATTTGTATAGTCCATTTCCCATATGTCCTCAATGACGCCGTAATATGACATCTCAGCTTCGCGTGGTCTTTTATCTTTGGCACTAGTAAAATACAATGAACAAGCTTTAACAGTGACCCCACTATTTTGAACTACACTACTTTCATCTTGACGCTTTGTGTAGTATGAAAATTCGTTAATGTCATAACCTTCATATGACATGACATCCATTTTTGGCTTAAAGGCGAGCCATTTTATGTTCTCAACAACATTATTTGGTGATTCAGATAGTTGATTAAATACTTTCTCTTCAAACCACCTAATAAATGTTCGATTATGCTCTCTTGCAAGCCACATTGAACTGGATCACGGATGATTTCTCTTGATAAGATCATTGTGTTCTGTGATGTAGCTACTAACTTCATCGATGTTGTGCAAAATATAAAAATGCGCTTGTTCCCACAACTCATGACTTATTCCTTTCACTCGTCCTCCCAGAGTTCCTTTTCCACAATAAGATCCAGTGTGATGGGAATTTTTTTGATCGCTACAAAAAAATAATTACAAAAGTCCATCACCTCCCTAGCCACGTAACCCTCAACAATACTCCCTTCAGGACGATAATGATTCTGAACATCACCTTTAAAAACACTCATGTAGCGTATAAATGGATACATCCAGTGTAAGAAAATTGGACCCAACATCTTCACCTCCCTTGTAATATGTACTACAAGATGAACCATGATATCAAAAAATGAAGGAGGAAAGTACATTTCAAGCTGACACATGGTAATAATTACATCTTTCTGTAATTTATCGAGAGTATCAGGATGTATCACTTTGTTGCATATTTCATTGAAGAAGAAACAGAGTCTTGTGATTGCAAACCTTACATGCTTTGACAATATAGATCGAATAGCCACAGGTAAAATTTGTTGCATTAAGGTGTGACAATCGTGAGATTTGAGACCTATCAGTTTCAGATCCTTCATTGATACCAATCTACGAATATTACAAGAGTATCCTTGTGGAACCTTAATATTATACAAGCACTCACAGAAAGTCTTTTTCTCTTTCTTTGACAAAGTGTAACAAGCCGGTGGCAAATATGTGCGGCGACCCCTAATCTCCACTGATAATTCTTTTCTAATACCCATTAATTCTAAATCTTTTCTAGATTTGATACCATCTTTAGTCTTTCCTGGTATGTTCAATAGAGTACCGATGATGCTATCACAAATATTTTTTTCAACATGCATGACGTCAATGCAGTGTCTAATTGCCAAAGATCTCCAATAAGGAAGATCCCAGAATATTGACCTCTTCTTGTATAGAGATTTGTCACGTGCGAGTGTATGACTACTTGAACTCTTTCCAAATTCATTAACAATATGTTTCACCCTATCATATACAACATTTCCTGGTATAGGTTTAGGATCACTTCGTTCCTCAGTTGACCCATTAAAGGTTTTGTGTTGCCATCGATAAGGATGCACTGGTGGGAGAAATCTCCGATGACCTAGATATACGATTTTACCACCATGTATCGGTCTGATTGAATCAGTATTTTCCTCACAAATAGGGCATGCTTTGTATCCTTTTATGCTATATCCAGACAAATTTCCATAAGCTGGAAAGTCATTAATCATGCAAAATAACATAGCACGCAAACTGAAGATCTCTTTACGTGAAGCATCATATGTCATAATACCTTCTTCCCATAGTTTCATTAGGTCATCAATTAGAGGTTGAAGGTAAACATCAATATCATTTCCAGGTTGCTTGGGCCCTGATATCAATATTGACAACATCACATACTTATTTTTCATACACAACCAAGGAGGAAGATTGTATATAACAATCATAATAGGCCATGTGATATGTTGGCTGCTTAATGTACTATAGGGATTCATTCCATCTGTACAGAGTCCAAGTCTTAGGTTTCTTGGTTCTTTACCAAATTGAGGGTATAATAAATCAATTTTCTTCCATTGTGGTGAATCAGATGCATGTTGTAGGATGCCATCATCATTGATCTTTAACTCCCCATACCAAGAAAAATTTTGCGCATCTTATGTATTAGCAAATAAGCGTTGAAATCATGGTATTATTAGTAGATACCACATCACCTTGGTAGGAGAGCCATTTTTAGTCTTAGCTGAATTTGTAGTCTTATACCTTGACGCACCACATTTTGGACAATTGATCAAATTACTATAGTCCTTCTGAAATAACACACAATCATTTGGACATGCATGAATCTTCTTAGCCTCCATTCCCATTGGGCACATTATTTTCTTTGCTTGATATGTTGAAATTGGAAGCTCGTTGCCTTCAGGAAGAATTTCCTTTAACAAAGAAAACAGTGAAGTGAAACTCTTATCGCTCCACCAGTTTTGAGCTTTAAGATTATATAATCCCATCACAACACTCAACCTCGTAAACTTAGTACAATCCTTATATAATGGTTTTTCAGCATCATGGACAATGTTTGCAAATAAAGAAGGTGGATCAATGACATTGTCCCGACAACTACGTAGCATCTCATCAACCATATCATCCTGAATCTGGTCATCTTAAATCGGTTCATCATTAACATTATCATCATTATCTATATCTTCTATGCCACAACTATTAGTATCGACATTTTCTGATCCATAATTCAATTTCTCTCCATGCCAATACCATTCATTATAACCTTGTATGATCCCATTGCATATGACATGATTCTTAATTTCCTCACCAGTATCAACTTTCAAATTGTTACAACAATTTCTACATGGATAATATAGCCTATATGTCGGTAGTTTCCTATGTTCCTCAGCAAATTTGATAAATTCATCAAGACCTTTGGCAAACTCTGGACTGCAACGGTTCTTGATAAACATCCAACTTCGATCCATTTTCTATATCACATTAAAATTAATTATAAAACTAACAGTTTAATATTGATACTATAATAATCTATAAGTTTTTATTGATAGGAAGTTAATTACTTATATACTAAAGTGTACCACCTATCCCATTTTTTAATATTTAATCTCACTAGTAACTGTATAATGTATGTTTAGTTTTGAAGAAAATTTCAGCAGCATTTCCCCTAAGTTCTCCAAGTACACCGATGTAAATGGCAAATAACCACTCACATATGTACCCAGAGAACAAATGAAGAAATCCTACTGAAATAATCTACAAAACTAAACATACATTATACAGGTACATCCTAAGTGAGATTAAAATATCCAAAAATAGTCCCAAACCGGGGACTATCCAAAGTTTACTCCTAATGAGTAAATTTTGAACGGGTTTCTAAGTTAATATATAAATGCATTATTTTCATATTTATATATTAAGTTAAACATCATGCATCAACCCTAAAGTGTCAATCTAGGAGTACACATGTCTAATCTAGTATTAATTTATAAAATTTATATAATGAATACATATGAAAAAAGACATGTTTTTATTATTGGGTTATCAAATCATATAAAATGGAAAATACTTGTACAAATTAGCAAAGTAAGGCCGTTTCCAACAGTCTAAAGATTGAAATCATTATAATATTCAGAACTATTTATGAACATTACAACAAATATGATTAAAACATTTATAGCTCCCACATAAATAAGGAGCAGGTCCACTCTCGATCGACAATTAGTCGACCGAGTGCCCACCTGCGCGCAGCGTTCAGGTCCACTCTCGGTCGACTAATTGTCGACCGAGACGAACCTGGACACAGCAATGGCGGCAGGCGGGAATGAAGAAGGCGGGAACGAAGGAACGAAGGAAGTGGCGAACTTACTTGGAAATGGCAGCGACCTTCGTGGAGGATCAGACGACCTTCACGGAGAGGCGGCGACCTTCGTGGAAGAGTGGAGAGGCGGCGATGACGAGCTCTTTTTGTAGAGAGGAGGAAAAACTTTGGCGGCGTGGAGAGGTGGCAACGTCTTCACGTACGAACACCATGATCCTCTTGGCGGCGCGGAGAGGTGGCACGGGCTTCATGGCAATGACTTCATAGAGAGAAGGCAAGGCATTCGCGGCGGAATGACACAGGAAAAAGCAAGGGTTCGCGGCGCCGCGGGAGAAAGAATAGAACAGAGAAAATGGTTTCACGGGAGGAAGAAAGACTAAAGTTTCGGCTTTTTCATGAAGAGAAAGACCTGTAGCGTCGGTTAACAACAAAAAACTGACACTAAAGATAAACGGTGCCCGTGTCGGGTTGTTTAAAAACACTCAAACGCATTTTCGGTCGACGAATTTGTCGACCGAAAAGACCTCTAGGGTCAGTTATAAGGAAAAAACTAACGCTACAAGTGCTTATACGAAGGAAATCTGGCCCCTTCGGTCGACAAATTTGTCGACCGAAAGGAGAAAGATTTCCTTCGTATAAGCACCTCTAGGGTGGGTTTTTTTCCTTATAACCAACCCTAAGTTTATCTCGGTCGACAATATTGTCGACCGAAGAGGACTTCTAGGGTCGGTTATAAAGAAAAAATCGACCCTAGAGGTGCTTCTAAGAAGGAAATCTAGCTCCTTTCGGTCGATGAATTTGTCGACCGATATCTATCGGTCGATAAATTCTTCGACCGAAAGGGGCCAGATTTCCTTCGTATAAGCACTTGTAGCGTCAGTTTTTTCCTTATAACCGACCCTAGAGGTCTTTTCGGTCGACAAATTTGTCGACCGAGAATGCCTGAACTAAACTGGATTGAAAATTCATGTCGGTCGACAATAATTGTCGACCGAGGAGCGTTTTAGGGTCGGTTATAAAGAAAAAACCGACCCTAGAGGTTCTTATACACGTGAAATCTGACTCTTTTTCGGTCGACAAATTCATCGACCGAGGGATCTCTAAGGTGCTTACACAACCCTAATAATGGTGTTATGTGAAACCCTAATATATGGTGATGTCGTATGAAACCCTAATATGGGATAATGTTATGTGAAACCCTAATATGGGATGATGTTATGTGAAACCCTAATATGGGAATGTTATGTGAAAACCTAATATCGGGTGATGTTGTGTAAAAACCCTAATATATATGGGATAATGTTATGTGAAATTTCAATATGGGATGATGATGTGAAACCCTAATTGAGGGAATAGTGATGTTATTTTTGTATTGCATGATGTTGATATGAAATTGATATGGTTGATATGAAATTGAGATGCTTGTGTAACAAATATCCTCAATACCTTGATCAGATGACCTGAAGGTAATAGTTACCTGATAACTGATAACCATGTTTAGTGATGAACTAAGGGTGTGAATACCCAGATCCAGCAAATGTGATGATGGTGGTATTGAGGGATGTGAATTCCCAACAATGAGACAAAAGATTGAGATCCCAATGCTTTATAACGTTTTGAAAAGTACTAAACTCGATCCAAAATTTCTGTCGGTCGACAATATTGTCGACCGAGGAGCCCTTTAGGGTCAGTTATAAGGAAAAAACCGACCCTAGAGGTGCTTATACACGTGAAATCTGGCTCTTATTCGGTTGACGAATTTGTCGACTGAGGAGCCCTTAAGGGTCGGTTATAAGCGAAAAACCGACCCTAGAGGTGCTTATACACGTTAAATTTGGCTCTTATTTGGTCGACGGATTTTTCGACTGAGGTGCCTTAGAGGTGCTTATAACTGACCCTAGAGGTGATCCTAAGTCCTCCTCGGTGGAAAATATTGTCGACCAAGAGTGTCTCGGTCGACAATATTTTCGACCGAGATTAACCCTGTTTCAATGTTTTAAATTAAGTACCAAGTGTTTGTATGAGTGTGCGGTTGTGACACTATTGTAGGGGATGACCTATCTAAGTGTTGTAAATGGCCAGGTAAGATCTAACGCTTGATTTACATGATATCTAAGTACTTGTACACGATTTTACATGATATCCAATATAATCATTTTGTATGACTCTTTAGTTCTCCCCCTTAATTTTATGTTATGCTCCCCCTTAAAGAGATATTTAATTTTAAAACCAAGTGATGCTTTGTCAAATTTAGCCATAATTTATTTTTCAATCATTTGAAATAACAATATTCTTATATAACATGTATATGTCCAAATGAAGCCATGGAAAACACTTTTATTCATAAAAATTTAATGCCCATACACTTTATAAGATGAAGCATGGCATACTTACTTTATAAAAAGATATCCATTACAATCATTACAAAGATATCTCATAATCTCACTGAAAAGACCGAAGGATTACATCAATGTCTGGGTCTTTTCCAAGAAAGGGCTCAGCTCCATAATATTTGACCAGTGTCTGCCACTCCAAGGCACCTGACTTAGTTAAGGCATAAGCCTCCAAGAAGGTGGGAACACGATCAAAGTGAAAGTTGGCAGCAATTACTTGAAGTTGAATTGGGGAAAACTGAGTATGTGTGAGATCAGGAGATGGTGGATGTGGAATTTGATAGTAGTTGTAAGAAGGATTGTATGGATTTATCATGCCAGGATTAAGGGAATATGGATATTCATCAGGCTGGTTAGGA
Source organism: Alisma plantago-aquatica (assembly GCA_963693085.1). Classification (NCBI taxonomy): domain Eukaryota; kingdom Viridiplantae; phylum Streptophyta; class Magnoliopsida; order Alismatales; family Alismataceae; genus Alisma; species Alisma plantago-aquatica. The sequence continues at coordinate 1,167,932,592 of OY856409.1, read as the reverse complement.
GAGAGAGTTTGCATCCTTTGGTTTAAATAAGTCATGGCATGGTGATTATAATCCAATTGCCTACTTAGGTGATATTGGGATCCAGCAATGTATGTCAAGGTGTTTGTATTAGGATCATGGGGTAGGTTGGTAGGAGGAGGTGGTGGAGGTATGTCTTGGGTGGATGTCTCCCCTTCAGTCCTAGCCCTTTTGTGGCCAAAGTCGATTCTCATCTTTTCCACCGTATTTTTACTTATCTTTTGGGGTTTTCTATCCCATGTGTAACCTAAGTCGTCCTCAATATTCTTCTTAAGAAAATGTTGAGTGATTTGGCATACAAAGTCAGCATAAGGTGGATTGCCAGAAAACTCAAGCATATTCTTAAGGATGATACGAATAAAGTTTATGGGAATACCTTTGAGAATGCCATAGATAAGGTACATATGAAAGGTGGGTACTTCAGATTTGTTTGCTCTAGGATGGATATTGGTGGCAACAATGAGATTTATGATCCTAGCTTCAAGTTTTAAATTTATGGCATAATAGGTACCCCTATCTTCATGACAAGTCGTATTTGATTGAAAGATGGCTCTTTTGACATCACTAAGGCTAGTTGTAGTGTCATCTTGGGAGAGTTTGTTGAGTGGATTTCCTATGGTGAGATCAAGAAAAACTTTATATTCTTCTATATGTATGTCAAGCATATCAAGAATACCCTCCTCAGTAAAATGGAATCCATACCCACCAACCATAGAGGAGAACGAATCATGGTCAGGATGTGGGGTTAAATTGGCATAGAATTCATTAACTACTTTGGAGGAGTAGGAATGGAAGGAGGGATTTAGAAAATCAGTCAAATGTTGCACCTCAAAGAGTTTCTCCAAATCGATAATGTTGTAGAAGTCCATGACGTCGACTGGCCGTCGTGGAAGAGGAGTTCTTGAGGAGAGCCTGAGGTAGTGGTCGCCTACAGTTGCGTTGTTGAAGGGGACGTCGTTGATAAACGACAGCGTTGGAGAGACCGTCCTTCCTTTCCTACCTGCAACTTGCTTCTTTCCACGCGTAAATGATGAAGCCATTTCGTTGCTTTGAAGTGGAGAAGTAGCAAGAAAGACTTGGATGTAGAGAAGCTAAAGATTTTCACAAGAATACACTAGAGAGGAGCTAGAGAAGTGAGAATGTAAAGGTGTGAAGAAATGGATCGTTTTGGGTGCTATTTATAGCAAAACAGAGCCCATTTTGGTTGACAATTTGTCGACCAACTCCCGCAACGGTCGTCTCCCGGTCGGCCAACGGTCGATCAAACTAGCCGTTACGACGGTCGATTTTCTAGCCGTTATGATTTTTTTAATTTATATTTTAATCAAAATATTGCCTTTTTAATTCAAGCAAATGGAGGTTCACAGGGTTGGCCTCGGTCGAACAATTCGTCGACCGATGTTGTCTCGGTCGAACAATTCGTCGACCGAAAAAGAGCCACATTTCCTTCGTATAAATACCTCTAGGGTCGGTTTTTTCCTTAAAACCGACCCTAGAGGTACTTATTCATGTGTGAAATACTAAACTGGATCCTAGGTTTAACTCGGTCAACAATATTGTTGACCGAAAATCCCTCTAGGGTCGGTCATAAAGCAAAACCAACACTACAGGATCTTATACGAACAAATCTGGCTCTATCTCGATCGACAAATTCGTCGACCGAGAAACAGCCAGATTTCCTTCGTATAAGTACCTTTAGGGTCGGTTTTTTGCTTATAACCGACCCTAAAGTCCAATTCAGTCGACAATATTATCGACCGAGATAAACTTAAGATCCAGTTTAGTTTTTCACAAGCGTGAACTAAGTTGGAACCAAAATTCATCTCTGTCGACAATATTGTCGACCGAATAGACTTCTAAGGTCGGTTATAAGCAAAAAACTGACCATAAAAGTTGCTTATACACTTGAAATCTGACTCCTTATCGGTCGTCCAATTTGTCGACTGAGATTATCGGTCGAAGTATTCGTCGACCGAGGAAAGCTCTAAGGTTGGTTATAAGTACAAATCCGACGCTAGAGGTGCTTATAAATGCGTGAACTAAACTGGATCCAGAATTGATATCGGTCGACGAATTTGTCGACCGAGGAGCCTTTAGGGTCAGTTATAAGGAAAAAACCGACCCTAAAGGTGCTTGTATACGTGAAATCTAGCTCTTATTCGGTCGACGAATTTGTCGACCGAGGAGCCCTTTAGGGTCGGTTATAAGGAAAAACCGACCCTATAGATCGAGGTGCGAAGCCAAAATCAAGCAAATTTTTGCCGCGGGAAACTTGTAATTGACTTTCTAAACCAATTGTCTATAAGGTCACTTATTTTATAAAAACCGACCCTATAGAGATGCACTACAAGGTCAGTTATTTTAAGAAAAGCGACCCAAGAGGTCTTAACTAGTGCCCGCATTTTTATAGACATATAAGGTCGGTTATTTGGAAAACCGACCCTATAGAGATACACTACAAGGTCGATTTTTGTAAGAAAACCGACCCAAGAGGTCTTAAGTGGTGCCCGCATTTTTTATAGACATATAAGGTCGGTTATTTGGAAAACCGACCCTATAGAGTTACACTACAAGGTCGGTTTTTTTAAGAAAACTGACCCAAGAGGTCTTAAGTGGTTCCCGTGTTTTTTTTAGACATATAAGGTCGGTTATTTGGAAAAACTGACCCTACAGGTAGTGACGTTATAACCCATTTCTGTACTAGTGCACCCTAAGGTGTGAAAACACCTTTAAAATGTAGCTCATCCCTGAAAATCTCGATCTCATATCAAATCCCTAGAAATTCACCCAACTCTTCTTCCTTTCAACTCGGAAACCCTAAAAATGAGGGATTATGAAGAAAGAGTGAGAAAAGGGGAAGTTTTGATACCATTTTGGATCAAATCAGAGGAGGGACGGAATTTTGATATGTGAGAGAAGATTCACCATGAAACTATATCCAAAGAAGTTAAACTTACATGATTTCATCATTCCCCGGACCGCAAAACTCTAGGTCAGCATCTCCATCAATTTCTCCTCTCAAACCCTAACTATCTCTCTCACACACTAGGATTTCGTTTCTATGGATTGAATCACGAATTATGAGAGCTCCTTGTGTGTTAGGTTGATCATATAGAGAAATTGAGCTTCTTGGGTCAATTGCACTTTGACCCCTCACTAAACCTTTTCTTATTTCAACAGATTTTTATGTCATAAAAAGGTTTCTGTAATTCGTGTATTTCAGGGATCAAACCTTCTCCAAAAATTATGATAATTTATAATGTTGTGTATAATTTCGTTAATAAGTATAATTTAAAATTTTATTTCATTCCAAGCTCCCATTAAATAATTAAAAATCTAATAGTGCACTGCTATCCAGAATTATGTAGAAAAGTTAGTTATTGTAATTCATCTATTGATAAGGTCTAAACGGATCCAAAAACTATGAAAATTTTATATGTTGTTTATGATTGAGTTTCAGATCTCCAGTTAAATTTTCAGATCATTTGGAGTTACCAATAATTAAAAAAAATAAAACACTACATTGTTGAAAAGCACTCTGTCAGTATTTTGGTCGAAGTATAGTTCGACTGAGAACCACATTCAAAGAACACTAAAAAATTCTGAAATTTTTCTCCAATATGCATGATTGAGGTATCCATATCAATACAAAATTTAATTAAATATAAAAATTTTAGAAAATATGAAAAATCATTTACCACACTGCTATCCTGATCAAATTTCATATTCATGTACTATCAAAACCCTATTTTTTTCCGATTAGGGTTTACATTTCTCAAACCCTAATTCTTCAAACTAAAGTCATAGTTAAAGTTTCTTATTAGGTTTGAAACATCACAATTGTTCTACTATCATTAATCAAGTCTAAACGATGTTCAATCTAATCAAGCATGTAATCATTCAGGTAAACCCTAGTTTACCAATTAAGCACAAATGTGGTCATTACAACACCCCACCAAGCTAAAGTCTCCTTGATCAGCTACACTTGAAGGCTCACTTCAATTCCCTCTTGCTCCTTGATCTAGGGACATATCATCCCATGACCATGCGAAAGAAAGCAGCAACATAAGTAAGTGACACTATGCATGTTATAAGAACTAAAAATAAGCATATACTTGAACTGAAATAAACTTGACATGGATTAACATTAGGAATTCTTATTACAGTTTATCTTTCATTACATCAATGAATTAAGAAACATTACTATATGTGTTCTCTCCGTCACTGCCCCATGGGACACATCATGCTCGGAAAGCCCATCATTTCTAGGAAGCCCATAATGACCATAAAGGTCCATCATTGCGAGAAACATATAATAAGTTACTTAATCCTATTAAATTAATCATTAACATCATTGTTCTTATCTTGACATCAATGTAAATTGTCCTCATCCAATAATTGCACCAAAGTGCTCATCATGTTGGTTAAGGCTCGTCTTAGTTGCACCAAAGTGCTCATCAATACCATAAAGACAAAATAACATAAAGAGGAACAATTTACAACTTAAGTATATTACCTTAATCATCATGGGATTTGTCTCTCTTAATCTTGACATTAACATTACATGATTTACATAAGTCTTTCTTCAATTTCTTAATCATTACATGATCATAGCATTAGACTAATGAGCATTAGTGATAAGCATAGGACTTTATGAATATATCAATCAACAAGCAAATAATAAAATTTGAGGCATCATCATTATCTTAATCTCATTCATGAACTTAGAATTCAAAGCATAAATTTTAAATCATACATAACATGCAACTCATTCAAAATACATATGCATAGTGGCATGACCCACTTACCTAGAGCAAGGTAGATCATAAATTAGTATCCATGATCCTGGGTCAAGTCCTAGGTTCCTGAAATTAGCATGATTTATATAAATCATCACCTCAATTACATCTTAAACCCTAATTACCTTAAATATTATACTTCGTGAAAACCAACCCAAAAATTATCTTAAAACCTATACCATTGTCCAGATCTCAAAAAATTGAACAAAAATCATATATAACTTGACCCCATACGACCTACCAATTAAAAATTATGAATTTTCATGCATCAGCCAATCAGAAAGCGAGGAAAAATCCATGTTGGTATTTACAAAACAAAAACCACCTACACTTGGCTTAGTTGTACCAATAGCGCTCGGCCAACTAGCAAAGAAGTTTGCCACAGAGGATCTATGATCAAAGTAGGGAGGGCACGAAGAAAAACCTTAAATATCCTTGTAAAATTAATAGCTTGATTAAATGTGTGGGGGTATCTCGGTCATAATGCTACCTGGATTGTCCCCAACCTGCCTCAACGCGAGCCATGGATCGAGCAGCTCGTAGGAGCTCCCTGGACCTAGAACATAGTCATGTTTGCTACCTCCTATTAGAAATGAAGGATAGAGGCAAGTTCCCCTCGCCATCACAAAGACGAGGACTACAAAAACATCACAAACGGTGGCTAGGAGCTCGGTTCCACATGGCCAAAACAGAACATAAGGACTGGAGATTAAAACAAAAAATTGGGCACCACGATCATAGATAGCATCAAGCAAAGAATTGCACAAGCATCTCAGAGTCATACCAAGTGAAACTGAGGTCAGAGTGATGCTAGCTCGACCTAGCCGTAAACGTCGGCAATGGATAAAACATGGCTATAGGATACGATGAGTGGAGCCATCGTAGGACAAACGGAAGAAAGGGAAAGAGAAAGAGGAGTCCATAGATGCTTACTTGGATCCCAATTGACTCTAGGCAGCGGAGGGGACCGGGATGACGAGGTGTTCTCCAGAGAGGAAACTAGATTGGTGGCACTGGCTCAGAGGTTTCCAACTAAATTGAGTGAGGAGGAGGAGCGTTTAGGGTTTAGCGGTTCTTTTAGAGCCCCTATATATAGGTTCAAGGGTTGGGGAGGTTGTCTGTAAACCAATGGCGGCAAGAAGAGTTTTAGCCCTAAAGGGCATTTCGTGGATAGGACACGAAGTCTAGGTAAATATGGGATCGTTGAGCTCATGTGGCGCTCCCGATCCCATCGATGAAGAAACCAACAGAAATCAAACACTGTGGGGGGCAAGCGGGGTCAGATAAGGAGTCAGGTCGTGGTTGCCTGATTCCGGCCACCTACTGAAAGTAGGAGATGATCCTACGTCCCTATGATAAAAAACGAACAGTTGGGAGTGACTCCCCTTAATATAGGCACACGTGACACATACCTTAAGCAGAAAAATTTGAGAAATAACAGTGTGACATTCAAATAAATGAAACCTTAGGCGGATAAATCAAATTATCAAAGAATAAGTAACCCAAAATATATGTTAACTTCATTAATGGTTTTGGAGGGTCAAATGGAGCCCTATTGACTCCAAATTTGAACCACAAGCTAATTAGGACCTCTAGAATCTCTCTATCCAATTAGATTTAGGTTTTCATTAACTTTTATCCATCAACCCCATATAGGTTGCTATTTTAATGCATATATTATTAAAAGGTGTAATTAATGAAATTATTCTTTCTTTAATGAGTTGGTTGAGCCTACAATTGAGGTTATGAGAATATTTCATATATTTGGGACTTAGAGGTCACATTGCATTCTATTTGTTAGATAAAATCTTAAACTTGCAAATTAGGGTTTCCCATCAAGGACCATTGATAGGTTTAAGATTTTCAGGATGTTACAAAAACAACAAACAAATAACCACCATATTGGAAATACAAACATGGCTAAGTGGTGGACATATTTAGTATTGACCCATTACATGGATACTTTTTAGTCAAATACATTGCCAAGCAAAAAAAATAAGAATTTTGCATTTCATCCACTAAAATAAGAGTTGCCAAGAAAATTTCACATTCAACCCTACAATATCATAGAGAGTAGACTAGATGGATAATAATATTTACTCAAGTAATTTGTATACTTTCTTACTAAATATATATATATATATATATTAAGTACCAAAGAAGTAACTACAAAGCCCACAGATGAAGAAAGCATTCATGAAAGAAGAATAAGAATATCTTCCTAGTGTATGTTGGCAATAAGGTTAAAAGAAAAGAGACATATTTCAAATGCGAAATATTTAAAGAACAACTAGAAAATACAAAACTTTAGTTGGAAGGACATTGATCAACAGCACCAACACCAGAAACACCAAGATAACCCCCAACTTCAACCTGAGAAGAATGACCATGTTGAAGGAATTCTCTCAAAATTCATGAATGAGGCTTCAACACTTATTCAAAATCAAGAATAGCAATCAAAGGACGTGAACACTAAATGAGGCAGGTGGCTTCAGCAATGAGTGGAATGAAAAGAAATGAGGTCCAAGAAACACCAAAGTGAACCCTTATGAGAATTTTACTCCCATAAGACTCAACTATATCAACCAATTTGGCAAGGATGAAGCACCAAAAAGTAGCCAATGCAAGTGCTCCTACTAGTTTAAAAAAAATCTTCCCTAAGCAAATTGACACTCTGAAAAGAAAAGACAACTATCTTAACTAGAAGAGAAGATTAAAGCTTCATACATGCCACCTCATTTGAGGAACATGCCTATGAAGCCGACTATGCAATTTCCAACTACCATTATTCAAAAGAAGGAGATGGAAGAAGAGCTCAATCTAGAAATTTGATTACATAGGATTCTAGCTTATGAAGGAAAGAAGAATGACTTTGAAGGCACGGTGCTTTACACCCAATGTAAGCACCTCAAATCTCCCACAACTTCCTACCAAATAGTTAGATATTTATGCTTTCTATATCTTGGGTGATATAGGTAATGTTCATTTTCCTACTAGATTATGTGACCAAGGAGATACCTTGAACGGTATGCCTCTAAATGTGTCCACTCAGATAGGTTTGAATGCACCAAAGAAATTAAAGATAAAATTTCATATGAATGATCATTCAAGAGACAACTATGTTTCTATGGTGAGAACGTATTGATCCAAATTGATGGTTATTTGTGTCGGTTGATTTCATGATAGTGGAAGACAAAGGGGGTACCTAGAGACATTATCTTAGGAAGCATGTTTATGGTTATTGGATTAAAAATAAGACATGAGTTAACTAAACAGAGATAGACTAAAAGTAATTCAAGTGTCATTTGATAGGCATTTAGTATGAGTGATAAAAACCACCTTGATATCTGCTTAAATTTCTTTCTTATGATTTTGGGAGGCAAATTCAAACAAATCCAGTTGAAAAAGGGAACAAACTACCTTACTGTTTCATATTTTTTCTCATAGGTTATTAAGGTTGAGATTCTCGAGATTTAATCATTCTAGATAGTACCTACCAATGAGATTGTTAAAGCTATAATTGATGTTGATAGAGGTGAATTGAGTGTTGAAATGTATGACAAGAAAACATTTCAATGAAACCTCTATACCAAGATTATCTAATACATGGGATGGATGTACGATGAGAAGAGGGTGGTCTCCATGACTATCATGTTGATCAACATATTTAGTTCAACCCAATTTTAAAGCATGAAAATGCCTAGATGAGGGACAATAAACCCAAGCACTTAATGTAGGCAACTCATGATTTCTTTTGTTTGATTATATTTTCATGTTTCTTTATACTCTAACTTCATTTGCACATGTATATGTGTAAGGACTTGATCTTTACAATTGTACATTCATGTTTTACACTAGAGTTCATGGGACATATACATAAGGATTACAATTTGAAACATACATTAGACCTATCTACTCTCAACCAATAAAGAACATATCATGCATGTCTCTTCTTAGTTATCGATTGACCACATGTCCATGTATACCTCAGAGGGATAAATCTAACCATGACATCAACCAAAGATGAAATAGATCACCCGATGATGGTATTGAATGTTGGTATGTATGCCCTGAGAGCCAATCATGGGATGATTGGTGGGATACATTAAGATTGATTTGATAAACATCAAAGGCAAGCTTCCAATTCTTTCTGGTTCAATCATATGAGATAATGATAGAACAGATTGAATGTCTAGAGAATGACAGTACTCAATGACGTATGCTTTTAGGTTCAGGACCTGAATGATGAGATCATACGGATGCTAAGAGTTTGTACATTCTTATTATGTCCCTAGTCGGATGTCATTGTGGAAGGTATATAGACAACAATGACACATAAGACTAGATTGTGGTGTTGGTTGATGATAGAATCTCATTAGTCATGATATGGAGATATCAAACCAAACACATAGGTACTTGTTAGAGAATAAGTGTACCGGACAGACCCACCGTGAGTTTGACACATGGAACCATGGCATGGTAGTCACAGTCATTTCTCACAGTGATGGTGGTGAGTGTGATTCTTTGTCCTGAAATCACTACACTCAACACATGTCATTGGGTACACTTTGAGATCATCAAACGCAGTCCTGAAACATGGGTTGTTATAAAGGTGATGATCGGGTGGCTTTGACACATGGGACTTTTGAGGGGTGAGTGATAGATATGGGATTTGTCCCTCCTAAGCGAGTTTGATATCCATGGCCATTTGATGAGTAGTATTGAGATAGGCGTGCACATGCATGTGTGAATCAATATGCAATATTGATGTCATACATATCTCCTCCAATCTACTCTGAGATCAAGAAAGTGAATGAATGTTGACAGGATGATTGTTCCATGCCTTGAGTTCATTCAGGATATCGGTGACAACGGAATTATACATTCACTGTAACACCATTCACGGACTGTAGGATTGAAAGTTGCTCTCCAACTTTCTATTTCACTTGGGTAGCATTGATGTGCGACTAGGCACCACTCTTTGCTTGTGAAGTCATAAGTGTTATGGACTTTCACTGCCAACGTGAAATGGGCATGTAGGGTCACACACATAGGATTTAACCTGGAAGAGGAGTTTGTCCACAAACGATGTTTAGATTGATTAATAAAGGAGTTTAGTAGTTCACTTAAACACTCAATCAATTTATAGCTCAATATCATAGTGTTCAAGGTGTTGGACCGATTGATTAGAGTATCAGATTGATTGAAACTGCAATTGATTAATTTTGCACAGTCTGCACTCCCAACCGATCGGCTCATATGATGAACCTATCGGCTCAGCTTGGTGAACCGATCGTCTCATGTGATGAACTGATAGGCTCAGGACAGGTTGAGATGACCGGTTCAAGGGTTGAACCGATCGGCTCAACAGGTCCAAACGAGCAAGTTGGGAAAGTCAGGTTGGTGAGAAATTTCTTTTTGTTTCACTTGTCCAATTTGATTGGAACAAGGATCGGTATTTGGATCAATTCGAAACAAAAGAGGAAAAGTCAATTGGGAACTGACCAAGGTAGTGAACCGATCATTTTAGAAGTGAACTGATCGACTCAGGTGCCCCAACCGATCAGTTCAGGTGTGAACCGATCGGCTCAGGTCCCCAACCAATCAGTTCATGCTTGAAACGATCGGTTCAGCTAGCGTAGTTGGTTGTTTTGTGGAAAATCTCGAATCCTTCTACTCCTACTTTAATCCCACATTGCCCGGGGTAGATAACCTTGTCCCATGACCCTCCTATATATATAGGGGTATTGGGGGCTTCTCAGGTACAACTCATAACACTGGCTGCTCTGCAAAGTTGTCGTTCTCTCTGGTTGTGGTAACCAGGAGAGCTCGAGCAAGTGCTACCCAACAAGGGAGGCACAGCAAGGGAAAGACAACTGTAGAAAAGCGATTGGTTGCAGGAGAGTGTGTCGGTGACTAGTACGCCGATAGGAGGGTACGCCTCCTTCAGGTGCCTTATGCAACAAGGCAATTAGAGTTCCAGGTGGTCCGTGTGGACTACTACAGAGGCGGGAAATTTCTGCTGCT